>CAWUFW010007478.1:0-600000 GCA_963921515.1 Calotriton arnoldi
TAGCATGATGGGAGTAGTAGGCACAGATATTGCTCAGCCTCACAACTGGCCCATCAACACCACTCACAACCATGCTCACATCACAGGGAGTGGAAAAGGACTCACAAGATGGCTGACACTGGCCACTGCTGTGGGGAGCACAAGGCCCTGCTGGCAACTGTGCAACAACCAACAGCAGCACACCACTGACTGACATCCTGAAAGACAACTTCCACTCCCTGCAATGCAAGCACGTTCCATGGTGGGATATCTGGCTGGGTGGGAAGGAGGACTTGCAGCACTGACCATAGTCACAAGCACCTCCCCTCAACACAAACTCCACATAACCCACCTGGGAGAATGCAATGCCTCACATCCTAACTCAAGATCCCACAAAGAACCACCACCCTGGGTTATGTTGTGTGAAGCACAGGGACACTCTTGGGACTTTTAGCCAAACAACTGCCAGGACAACACTCCCAGCCATCCTGTCAGCACAGGCAGCCCACCCCACAGGGAAGCAGAGTCAAAAGGAAGGAAGCATGGGCATGCTGGGAAGGGGGGTGGAGGCAATAGCATGATGGGAGTCGTAGTCACAGCTCAACATCCCCCACCACATGGCCCAGCAAGCTCACACTCACGCATGCACATCCCACAGAGAGTGGAAAGGCCCATCAAAGATGTCTGACACTGGTGCTGTGTTGTGGGGAGCACAAGGGCATGCTGGGAACTGCACACCAACCAACAGCAGGACACCACTGTCAGCCATCTTGCCATTGCTCTCACACCACACACACTGAACTCCCCACAAAAGCAAGTAAGTATGGAAATGCTGGGAAGTGGGGTGGAGGCAATAGTATGATGGGAGTCGTAGTCACAGACATAGCTCACCCCCACAACTGTCCCATCAACACCACCCTGAACCATGCTCACATCACATGGAGTGGAAAACAACTGACAAGATGGCTGACACTGGCAACTGCTGTGGGGAGCACAAGGCCCCGCTGGCAACTGTGCAACAACCAACAGCAGGACACCACTGACTGACATCTTGAAAGACAACTTTCACTCCCTGCAATGCAAGCACAGTCCATGGTGGGATAACTGACTGGCTGGGTGGGAAGGAGGGCCGGCTGTCAACAAAATAGAACCAATGCAGACCATGTTCACACCCCAACAAATACATAGAAATGCCCAAATAATGCAGGACAATGTGCTACACCAATATCAACCCCTGACTGTGACAACTTAGGACAATGCAATGTACAGGCCCGCACCCAGAGGCACAGTCACAACTGTCAGGTGTGTCAACCATTGATGCCTGCAGAAACATAACATACATTGTGTGTGTCTCCCAAAAACAGGTGATGATGGGGACACAGCAGCAGACGCTGAGGAGTCCCAGTCCCAGGCTCAAGAGGATACGGAGCTCACTTGTGTCGAACAGGCTCTGGCCTCCTCGGATGAAGAAGACCAACCTGGCACCTCCGGTGCAAGTCAACATGCAGCACCAGCAGGACCACCAGCTGCAGCACCAGCAGGACCACCAGCTGCACCCCCTGCACCCACCCCTCCAACGACTGTCACCACAAATACCATCCCTGCCGACATGGACAGAACAAGGAGCACCACCAGCACAGGGACCCTGGACCAACGTGGGGCCATGGACACCACCACCACCACCAACCCCCAAGGGGGACCAGGGTCATCTGTTCGTGCCACTGCACGCACTGCACATGTCGGCAGGGGTGGTGGGAGGGGTGGGAGACAGAGGTCGCTGCTTGCAGAGGTGTCTGGTGTGCATGATGACCCACAACTGGCACGGATAGCCGATGCATACCAGTCCAGCACCGGAGATCTCAGCCAGGTAGTGGGGCTCCTCAGGGACATTAAACAGCAGCAGGCTGCCCATCATGCCCGCTTGGACTCACACATGTCCCGCGTGGAGTCCAAGTGGGACACACTGCAAGAGATGACGGCGGTGCATAGGGACATATTACAATGCCTCCGCCAGATGACCAGCAACCAGTCTACACCTCCCTGTGTGCCAACAACATCTGGTGCTGAAACAACTGCAACTGCCACAGGGAGGGAGGATGACTCTGGCGGAGAGTCCCCTGCACCGCAGCAGCCTGTACTTGAGGGGCCCCCCAAAGAAGAGGGGTCGTCCGAGGAGGGGCAAGTGAGAGGCCGATGGCCAAGTGCAACCCCCAGGAAGCCTGAACCTGTTCTGGATGTTCACCTTTGTGCGCAAACTGTTCACCCTGTTTGACGGCAGCACAACTCCCACACATGACATGGGGAGTACAAGTTGGACCAATGTCTCAGACAACTGTGGCCCCGATACTGGGGATTTTGTCTACCAGCACATTCAATTCATCTCGGAACTTCTGATTGCAATATAAATGTACAGCACTAACCATCCTATGCACTATTCACACAAATGTATCACAATAAACACACTAATACACCATACTTGCCTCTGTTGTGATTCCAACGTGGGTGCTGTCATGGGGATGATGAACTGCAAAATTACACTGTGTATGCGAACTGCAACAGCAAGTACAACACAGGCATGTGAGTAATGGCAACGTGACACATATGAGGGAGACACACCACCAGGGCTACACAACACATACACACCTAGGCCATCTGACTCATTGCCTACACTGATGTTGCCAGGCACAGACACCACACCTATTCCCAGTTGTAGTCAAGTAGCCCACAGGTGCAGTAAGCAAATGGCAGTCAAATGTGTGACCACAGACAACGCACATCACAAAGTGAAGCACAGGTTTATTACACAGTTGCAACATGTCGTAACCACTACAGATGCAAGGTAATTCCACCTGGCAGCGGGCACACAGTCATCAACTGTAGAAGGAAGGAAGTCCATGGGTGTGGCGGACAACACCTCTAGGGACACAACAGCTACCACCCTGGAAGTACAATGACGTCATCGGTGGACACAGTTGACCAAACGAATCTGAAAGTCCCCTGTGAAGGACAGAAATGACACACAGTCAAAAGCAATGGAGAACAGGACAGAACAGCAAAACTCATGCACAATACATGTTACAAGATACCCAGAACCAAGTTAGCATGTCAATACTGTTGGGGAGTACAGACCACCTGTAAGCACACATCGCTACACACATCCAGTCAAGTAGCCCATGGACACACTCCAACAGCACCAGAGCACCACCTACACATATCATGCCAACTCACATCATTGACATGACACCTCAGGATACTCACATTCAGCTAAAGAAGTTGGTGATGAGCTGTGTGCGGACATCACCATCATCATCATCATCATCACTGGCATCGTGGTCCAGGCCAGGATCCTCCACAGGTGGCGGATGTTGGTCATTGTCATCCTGGATGAGAGGCAACTCCTTCCGCACTGCCAGGTTGTGGAGCATGCAGCAGACGATGATAATCTTGCACACCTTCGCTGGGGCATATGGGAGGGACCCTCCTGTCTTGTCGAGGCAGCGGAAGCGGCTCTTCAGTTGACCAAATGTCCGCTCAATCACTCTCCTGGTCCGACCATGTGCCTCATTGTAGCGCATCTGGGCTGGTGTCACAGGGTTCCTGAGGGGTGTCAGCAACCACGGCATGTTGGGGTATCCCGAGTCACCTACGGACAGACAAGTGCACATTAGCTGACTTGGAAAAGTGGGCGGAATACTACAGATCAGATCACACACAATGGCACAAAGTCAGTACACACCGACAAGCCAGGCACGCTGGTTCTGCATCTGTGCCATCATCCTGGGGATGCGACTACTCCTCATCACAAAGGCATCGTGTGCTGAACCAGGGAAACGGGCACACACGTGTGAGATGGTCATATCTGCAAGACACACCACCAGTGCATTGACCGAGTGGTAGTGCTTGCGGTTACGGTAGGCCTGCTCCTGGGCCTGTGGTGGTACCAAAGCCACATGTGTCCCATCAATGGAGCCAATGACATGCGGCATCCTCCCCAGGGCATAGAAGTCACTCTTCACGTCAGTGAGTCGTTGCAGTCTAGGGAAATAGATGTACCGGTTCAGGTATAGCAACATTGCCTCCAAAACATCGCGGAGCACACGGCTGAACATGGTCTGTGACATCCCACCAGCAGTCGCCACAGTATGTTGAAAGGTACCGGTGGCAAAGAAGTGTAGGGCTGCCATCACCTTCACCTTGGGGGTCAGCGCTGTAGGATACGGCCAGCCAGGCTGCAAATGTGGGGCCAACTGCACTGCCAAATCCTCAATCAGCTGCCTGGTGAAGCGGTACCGCCGGATGCTGTCCCGTTCCACCATCGTTGCCAGGTCTGGGAATGGTCTATGGACAGCAGGAGCCCTGCAGTGCAGAGGAGAAGAAAGCAAGATTGTCAGTCACCCCACATATGCGGCATTGAACACACTCAATATCACATCATACATCATTATGAGCACAACTACATGAAGTGTGCAGTTCCGTAAGGACATGTATGGTACATACATGGCCAACATCTGTCATCACGGTTCAACAAGTGGCATCAATAAGTCCCAGGTTGGCCCATTGGATATCATGAGGCTGTGTCACAGTTCCCATCTCCTGCTGCCATGTCACAATCACCCCCACAGTGACATGTGAGGACAGATGTGCCCCAGGCATCACAGCTCAACGACAGGTACATTCCCAGGGACCCTGTATTGCCACATGGACACTGGCATTACATGGAGTATCATGTATACACCACAGCAAAACAACCATGACCCCCACAGGTAGTGGTTCCACTTGCCTCTGCAGGACAGACATGGACGTCTGTGACACACACACGCACAACATCAAAGTCCATGCACACACAACGTGGATGTGGAGACTGTCTCCCATTGTGCACATGAAATCAGAGACATTGTAAACACTACATGCACACAGACTGTGGAGGACCATCACTATTGTGCCACTGGGTCACCCTGGCTCAAACATACCGTCCCACATGGGACTCACGGGGTATGTGACATGACATACACATACACCACCGTGAAATGTGACCATGGCACATGCACAGATATGAACAGTTGCACATCACAGTGGTCATGTACACGTGACACCCAGGATCCTGTCCCCATGAACACGTGCACAGCCTGGGGTGGCTGCCCCCAGGTGACACCCACAGGACAACATGTACACCAACATACACACAATAGGAAATGCAGCCTTACATGCCTTATGATACAGTTTGGACAGGCTGTGGTGTTGTAGGTGTGCCCCTCACTCCCTGGGAGCTATTTGTGGCTGGCATATGTTCATCTGAGACAGGCATGGTGACATATGCCAGTCACTTGTACAGGGATGCGTTGAACAGCAATGGACCGATCGGTGTGCCCGGCCGGCCCATTGCATCCAATGTGTGCAGGTACGCGTTGTACCCCTGTACGTGTTGTACCGCAATGGACCGATCGGTGTGCCCGGCCGGCCCATTGCATTCAATGTGTGCGGGTACGCGTTGTACCCCTGTACGCGTTGAACAGCAATGGACCGATCGGTGCACCCGGCCGGCCCATTGCATTCAATGTGTGCAGGTACGCGTTGTACCCCTGTACGCGTTGAACAGCAATGGACCGATCGGTGCACCCGGCTGGCCCATTGCATTCAATGTGTGTGGGTACGCGTTGTACCCTGTACGCGTTGAACAGCAATGGACCGATCGGTGCACCCGGCCGGCCCATTGCATTCAATGTGCGCGAGTGCGCGTTGTACCCCTGTACGCATTGAACAGCAATGGACCGATCGGTGCACCCGGCCGGCCCATTGCATTCAATGTGTGCGGGTCACGCGTTGTACCCCTGTACGTAGTTGTACCGCAATGGACCGATCGGTGTGCCCGGCCGGCCCATTGCATTCAATGTGTGCGGGCACGCGTTGTACTCCTGTACGCGTTGAACAGCAATGGACCGATCGGTGCACCCGGCCGGCCCATTGTATTCAATGTGTGCGGGTACGCGTTGTACCCCTATGCAGCGTTGAACAGCAATGGACCGATCGGTGCACCCGGCTGGCCCATTGCATTCAATGTGTGTGGGTACCCGTTGTACCCTGCACGCGTTGAACAGCAATGGACCGATCGGTGCACCCGGCCGGCCCATTGCATTCAATGTGTGCGGCACGCGTTGTACTTCTGTACGCATTGAACAGCAATGGACCGATCGGTGCACCTGGCCGGCCCATTGCATTCAATGTATGCGGGTACGCGTTGTACCCCTGTACGCTGTTGTACCGCAATGGACCGATCGGTGCACCCGGCCGGCCCATTGCATTCAATGTGTGCGGGTACGCGTTGTACTCCTGCACGCGTTGAACAGCAATGGACCGATCGGTGCACCCGGCCGGCCCATTGCATTCAATGTGCGCGGTACGCCGTTGTACCCCTGTACGCGTTGAACAGCAATGGACCGATCGGTGCACCCGGCCGGCTCATTGCATTCAATGTGTGCGTAGTGCAGCGTTGTACCCTGTACGCCGCTTGAACAGCAATGGACCGATCGGTGCACCCGGCCGGCTCATTTCATTCAATGTGTGCGGGTACGCCTTGTACCCTGTACGCGTTGAACAGCAATGGACCGATCGGTGCACCCGGCCGGCCCATTGCATTCAATGTGTGCGGGCACGCGTTGTACCCCTGTACGCGTTGTACCGCAATGGACCGATCGGTGCACCCGGCCGGCCCATTGCATTCAATGTGTGCGGGTACGCGTTGTACCCCTGTACGCGTTAGTACCGCAATGGACCGATCGGTGCACCCGGCCGGCCCATTGCATTCAATGTGTGCGGGTACGCGTTGTACCCCTGTACGCGTTGAACAGCAATGGACCGATCAGTGCGCACCCATTGTCAATGGCTTAGCCTGGCAACGGACGCGTTTTCGAAATTCGAACGAGTCGGTTGCTGGAAATTCAGTTGGTCACCCACAACAATGTTGCAAAATCATGTATGTCATGAAGTTGAAGATTTGAAGGATGCTGTGAGCGTGTATTGGTGCTGCTATTCCATGGATTGGCCAGATTCAGAAGATGCAAACGACTTGGACCTATCACTTTGGACACATGGGACAGTATCTGCCTCTGCAGCACATATATATTGCTGGCTGTTCCCCTGAGAGCTCACTTGCCTGCACTACATGCTCCAGGACGACATCTGCCACTGCACTGCTGCTCTCTCTGCCCCCTCTGGACCCTGCAATGGCACGTACTGTGGAGAGAGCCCCAGCCTTCAGCCTTGAGGAGAACCAGGCCCTGCTGGACAGCCTACTTCCACAGTACAGCAAGCTGTATGGGACACAAGGGGAGCAGGTGAGTGTTCTGTGCACTGCCTTTCTGAATGTGCATTTTGTCTGACTAGCAAGGCTGAAAGTCTGCACGCCACTGGCTAGCAGGCTCACTGAGTAGTTGTCACCCCCCATAGTGTGTAGTGACATGCACTGGACAGGTATGGTGCAGTGACAGTGCATTTGAACAAGGTTTTACTTCCCATGCAATGATACCATGTAGTGACTTCTGGCAAACTGTCCATGGGCAGCGTTGCACTGCCTGTGTACATCATGTGCCCCTGTGATTGAGACATGTATATACAACTGTGTCATGCACGGATATGTTGCATGTGTAGTAATGGCCTTTTCACTTTGTCATCCTGACAGGTTAATGCCCATCGGAAGCAGGAGATCTGGAAGGACATCGTCCGGGCTGTCCGGTCCGTGGGGGTCTACAAGCGCCGGATCCGCAACTGTCAGAAGAGGTGGCAGGACCTTCGGGGCTGGACCCGGAGGATTGCATGGGTCCAGCTGAAGCTGTCGCCTCCTCGCAGGAGGGGCGGAACACGGACCCTGACCCCCACATGCTCCAGATCCTGGCGGTGGTGTTTCCAGACCTGGATGGGCAGCTGAAGGCCAGACAGCAGCAAGGAGGGGGTGAGTCAAAGACTGCACTGTGAACTCTGTATTACATGCTATGTGCCCTCCTCTGGCCTGGTTAAACTGCCACAGTACAGCAGTCATGTTGTCCAGGAGCCATGTCCCTCTATTGTGCACTGCCCACTCCTCATCTGATACCCAGGTGTGGCCCTTACATTCAGGGAATTGTGTCACTTGGGACTGTGTCCTTGCAGTTTGCTTCACTCAAGGTGGGGGACAGCATCTGTTTCCCTAACTCTGTTGTGGGCATCATGGTTGGGTCCATTGTTCACACAATGCCTGTGTTCAGACATGTAATCTGCGTGTTGCTTTGATATGCGGTCCACTTGCTGAGCTGAGCCACCACATGTGCCTGGGGTATCTGGCACACACCCATGCAGCGGGTGGGAACAATGTTTGGGCCCCAGGAGTGTGCAGATTACGTGTGTCACACATACATAGCCAGCTATCCACTGTCCAGGGCTCATCCCTCATTCATGTGGGGCAGGACAGTCATGCCTACTCCAGCCCATCCAATACACCTGTACTCCCACTCCCGTGTATCAGCTGACACGTTGTGCGCAGTGATTTGACCCCTCAGGTGTCTGCCTCTGTGTCAGTGTGCTGTGGATTTGTTGCCAGGACTGCTGGGGTGTTTCTCGGTAGGGGCTCAGCATGCCACTGGAGATGTGACCATAGGAGACGATACTTGTGTGTCACATAGGTGTTTGATCAGCTGCCCGTGCAGACTGGGGTATGCGAATGTGAAGTTCAGGCAGCTGTTTCCCATTCACAGCAGATTGTGAGGGGCTCAGGTTCAGAGGGTAGTGTCACAGGTCTCCCATATGTCCAATCGGTATGACCTGGACAGATGAGGGTTAAGATGATGTGTTGTGTGGGGGATGTACATGTGCACTTGTGCAGCTCCAGGACTTGCATTCCCCATGACCTTCTATTGTGACACAGTGCAGAGTGTTGTTGTCTGGCTGCCAAGTCATACATCACTGAGACAGTGATGTATGACTTAGCAGTCATGCCTCCGCCATGGCATGTGTCTACTTATTGGTGATCCTGCAGGGGAGTGACATGTGCTACATGCACACCATTGTGGCGATGGCTATCAGGACATGGGTGCATCATGGTGTCTGTCACTGGTATGCATCACATGCATTTCCTATTTGACTCTGGGCATCCCTTTCATCCGGAAACCTGTACTGACTCAGTGGCAAGAGTTGTGATGTGTGCATGTCCACATGCTACACCGTGTCCTCTGCACTGTCCAACTACTGTGTAGGTGGTGCATGTGTCCACACTGGGGTGTTGCTATCCAACAGACACCAGACAGATGGGTGCAAGGCCATGTGGGATGTGAGTGCCATGGTTGGCATCAGACTGACAATTGGCTTCTCCTGTTCAGTTAGGGCACTTTTAGCAATGTTCAACTAATGATGCCAGGGCTTGCTCTGTAATGTGCTGTGCTCACAGTGGTGTGTGCGTTTGGTGCAGGTGACTGATGTCTGTCTGTTTCCCCATTGTTTGCAGATACATCCACTGCCACGGAAGGGGACAGCTCCACAGACCAGGAGGAGCCGGAGAGCCAGACTGGGTCAGCAGCCGAGGAGTGGTCGGAGGGACCCAGTGGCAGGGAGGGCGAGGGAGCCACACCGAGGAGTCCTCAGCAGCATCCACCTCAGCTGAGGACCACAGCGGCTCAGAGGATGACTCCCTTATGGAGGCGGGTGTCAGCAGCCACCACACCCCAGCTAGTGTTGCTGTCCCCGCCACCACCAGCACCACCACCGCCCTCCCATCGGCTCCCATTCCCCAGGTCCGTGGAGGCTCCCATGTTCGGGAGCGTGTCTCCTTCGGGCCAGGCACCGCACCCCTGCCCCTGTGTCCCCTGCTGCCCTGAGTGAGGAGTCTGTGTACCTCCTTCGCCAGCTCCATGTAGGGCAGAGAGCCATGCTGAGTGTCCTCCATGCACACACCGCTCTGTTGACTCAGCTGGTGTCATTCATGGAGGGCATCTCATCGGGCATGTCTGACCTACAGAGGGGCAATAGGTCCATGGACTCCTCCCTGACGGCAGCAGTGTCCCTCCTCAGACAGTCCCTCACCCCTCCTGCCTCTGCTCCATCCACACTCCCCAGCACCTTACCCGTCCCAAGCACACACACACCGGCACAGGCACACACCAGCACACACACGTCCAGCACACAGACACACACGCCACAAACAAAACGCACATGCACGCACAGTCAGGGGACTGAAACCAGACTCACAGGGGATGGGGCCCTGGAACACACACACGCATCCACAAGCACTGCGCAGTCCTCAGTTGCCTCTCCCTCCAAAGCACCCTCCCTTGCCTCACCTGCAACCCCAAAGTCACAGCGGCTCTTCCTCTGTGACCTCGGCCTCATCCCCTACGATCCAGCTGCTCCAGCATCCAGGGGGAAGAGGAAGCCCACCCACACGGAGCAGAGTGCCCTCGCCCCCGGACACCCTCCCCCAGGCGCAGACAGACTGAGGCCCCCACCCGCAAGTCCCCCGCAGTCGTAAGAGCAAGACCCCGCCGCCGCCCTGCAGCTCAGGCACCAGGTCTCCTTCCTCCATCCCTCAGGCCCCCACTCCACAGGTGCCCCCACCACACCCTGCCCCAGGTTCCCCACCCACAGATATACCATCCCCAAGAGGATCCGGCCTTCTCCCCCTGCCACTTGCTCTCCCGGCACCACACCCCCGCTGCACTTGTCTGTGCCACTGATGTGGTGAGGGTGTCCTCCCCCTCTGTCCAGCCCACCTTGCCTGTTCCCCATTCTCCTCCCCTGGAGGTAGGCACTGCAGTGGAGTCCACTACCACCCTGTCTGACTTGGGCACTGCAGTGGCGGACCTGTCCACTCCATCTGCAGGGTCCACTGCAGTCGTGCCGGCACCCACAACATCTGAGTCATGCCCCCAGTTGTGCCGGCACACACCATGTCAGACACCTCCACTGCAGTTGTCAGTGGCTCTCCAGCACCCACCACCCCTTCCTTGCCTCCTCCTGGTGAGCCCTGATCCTGTCCCTGCGGTGCCTGGCCTGCCCCCCCGGTTGCCCCTCCTAGTGGATTGTCCCTGGTTTTGTGCAGTGCAGGCATGCGTAGGGTGACATCTGCCACTGTTACCCTGTATTGACTTACTTGATGGACTGGCCATTGGCCTTTGTTGGAGCATTACTGTTCTCTGAGTTTTTGGACACACATATGCTGAATAAAGCAACTTTCTGTTCTCTAGTGCTTATGCTTCTGATGTACATGTTGTTGATGATGCTAACCATGCCCTTGCTGCAGTGATGGTGATATTTGGTCTCATGATAATGAAGTGTTACTGTGCAGGAACACATGTGGTCCAGGGGGAATGTGTCCTATCCTGTGGTGTATCCATGTCATCCTTAGCAGCATCTGAGGGTGTCATGTGTTCAGTATTTGGCAATGGGATTTCCTACTTACATTAGCAATTTCACATCTGTGGCTTCCACCCCTGCACATCTGTTGTGCCTGCCATTGTTCAATTTGTCTACTTCCCTGACCGTGTGGCCATCTCCACTGGACATGCAGGTTTGGGCATCAATGGGGAAGGACTCATCTGTGTTGTCAGTGCAACATTGCTATACAAGTGTGTTGGATCTGTGCTGATGATTTCATTGGCACTCCCATGACCAGGCTGATGTGACGGGAGCCTTCATTTGGTGCTAATTGTTGATTGTGTGACCAAGTGCTCAGCTGACATGATGGGGCCCTACTGAGGCAACATATGGCACAGCTTTCCTCACACAGGAGTGGAGCCCCCTCATGGCAGTGTGTACTCCTGTGACATTGCCTGCGCCCAAGGTGTGTGTTGTATGAGCATGTCTGTGTGTTCACTTCCGTTTTGCTGTGCATGCTGGGATCCCTACTGTTGTACCTGTTTGTGATGCTTGCTGAGTTGACCTATGTTCCCCCAAAGTCTTCTCCCTGGGTTCTCTGTGATGTGGGTGCATGGCACATTACTGGTCATCAGGGTGTCACCCATAGGTGTGTTTGCTGTCAGGGCTGAGTTTGTGTGCAGACGCAGATGGGTCACAGTCAGGTTTCCCCTTGGCACTTGTTGTTTACACCTATCATGTGATTTCCAGTTTGTGTTATCTTTCAGTGATTGTGACACGTTGTGTGTGTGACTGCTGGCACTCCTCAGGGTCCGGGCTGCAATGTTGGTTGTTGTCTATGTGTGTTCTTTGTGGGTGACCTTGGCTTCTTCATTGGTGTGTGACTGTGGCTGGGATCCCATTGGTTGGTGTGGTATTGCCGTCATGTCCATGTACAGCGTAGTGTGCAGTGTGTCAGACATTCAGGAGTCTTGTTGAGTGGCCATGTGTGATGTGTTTCTGCACCTTGGTTCCCACCCACCACCCTGGGATTGTCATGGGTGCATGTGCAATGTCACCAGTGCATGTGTGCTTCACTGCTGCACATTGTTGGAGGTCGAGGTGTGTGGTGTTGAGTGTGTGCAGATGAGAGTTGTTGCCCGGCTAGACCCCTGCCTCCATGTTGGCCTTGGCTTACTGGCCGTGCTGATTGATTTGTGCTTGTGTAGGTGTGATGGTAGTTTGTTGCTCAGGACACATGACTGTGGTTCACAGTGTGAACGACATTTAGCTTTGTCATCACAGTGGGATTGTAATGCAGCCCAGGGTCACCACATTGTGGGGGCCCTGGGGGTAGTGCTGTGGTGTGTCTGTGTCTTGCTGTGTCAGTTGCTATTCCTACATGCTTATGTAACATGTGTGATTTGTGCTCCCTCTCATCTGACAATGCCTGATTGCCCACATAGGGGATTTGGATCCATGAGTTACCTTTGTGTGGCACTGTATGCACATCTGTGTAATTGGTATTCAGGCCTCCTCATGTGTTGTGTGGTTGCCTGGGGACACTGGCACCCCCCTCACCTGTTGTGTTTGATGTGCAGTGTGGGTCTGCCTGTTTGTGTTTGTGCATCTGCACCACTGCATTGGCATATCTTAGGTGTGCCATTGGCTGTATGTTGTTTGGTGGGTTTCCCCTGCTGTCCCTGGGACTCCTAGGTCATCGGTCAGCACAATGATCATGGTTTGTGTGTCCCATTGCTGCCATGGTATGGTATCTGTTCACCTCACATCTACAGTCTCCACAGGGTATCTGCATTTGTGTCCCCATTGGTGCAAATATGTAGGTCTGCATTCTGATGGTCACTTCTGTCATTGTGTCATTGATGAATGTTGACTGTGTCAGCCCCCATGGGTGTTGTTTGTCTGCACATGGCCAAAGGTATGTCTTATTTGCACTGCAGTATTTGCCTCCCCCAATCTATGTTGCTATGGGACACAAGCACTACTATGCCACTGATGTGTTTGTTGTTGTGTGACCAGGAATCATCCATGCTGTTTGACATTTGCAGCTTTTTCCATGACAACACTTACATTTTGGTCACTGTGATGATGGGGGTTTGGACCCCATTGCCACAATGTTCAAAATGTGCTTCAGCTATGGACCCCACACTTACATTTTGGTCACTGTGATGATGGGGGTTTAGACCCCATTGCCACAATGTTCTGAATGTGCTTCAGCTATGGGCCCCCAAACTTACCTTTTGGTCACTGTGATGATGGGGGTTTGGACCCCATTGCCACAATGTTCAAAATGTGCTTCAGCTATGGACCCCACACTTACCTTTTGGTCACTGTGATGATGGGGGTTTGGACCCCATTGCCACAATGTTCAAAATGTGCTTCAGCTATGGACCCCACACTTACATTTTGGTCACTGTGATGATGGGGGTTTGGACCCCATTGCCACAATGTTCAAAATGTGCTTCAGCTATGGACCCCACACTTACATTTTGGTCACTGTGATGATGGGGTTTTGGACCCCATTGCCACAATGGTCATGGCCTGCTTGCATTGTGGGGGCCACACACATATATGTGTGGCACATGTGATAGTGGGTCACATTGTATGTTCAAAGTCATGTTCAGTGTTGTAGGCATTTGACACAGTCTACACACGCTTGTCATGGTGTTGGGGGATATCTTTTTCTTGCATTCCCTAGGTTGTGGTGTGCTGGTTGTGTCATGCATTGTCCATCCTATGAGTGGGGGTGGTGTTGGTGGTAGGCATCCAGCCCCCAATGGGTAGAGGTGGTAGTAGCGACAGGCATCCAGCCCCCATGGGTAGAGGTGGTAGTAGTGGTAGGCATCTGGCACCCCTGGGTAAGGGTGGTAGTTGTGGTAGGCATCCAGCTCCCCTGGCTAAGGGTGGTAGTAGTGGTAGGCATCTGGCACCCCCATGGCTAAGGGTGGTAGTAGTGGTAGGCATCCAGCCCCCCCTGGGTAAGGGTGGTAGTGGTGGTGGGCATCTGGCACCCCCATGGCTAAGGGTGGTAGTAGTGGTAGGCATCCAGCCCCCCTGGCTAAGGGTGGTAGTAGTGGTAGGCATCTGGCACCCCCATGGCTAAGGGGGTAGTAGTGGTAGGCATCCAGCCCCCTGGCTAAGGGTGGTAGTAGTGGTAGGCATCCAGCCCCCTGGCTAAGGGTGGTAGTAGTGGTAGGCATCTGGCACCCCCATGGCTAGGGTGGTAGTAGTGGTAGGCATCCAGCCCCCCTGGCTAAGGGTGGTAGTAGTGGTAGGCATCTGGCACCCCCATGGCTAAGGGTGGTAGTAGTGGTAGGCATCCAGCCCCCCCTGGGCAAGGGTGGTAGTTGTGGTAGGCATCCAGCCCCCCTGGCTAAGGGTGGTAGTAGTGGTAGGCATCCAGCCCCCCCTGGGTAAGGGTGGTAGTGGTGGTGGGCATCTAGCACCCCCATGGCTAAGGGTGGTAGTAGTGGTAGGCATCCAGCCCCTGGCTAAGGGTGGTAGTAGTGGTAGGCATCTGGCACCCCCATGGCTAAGGGTGGTAGTAGTGGTAGGCATCCAGCCCCCTGGCTAAGGGTGGTAGTAGTGGTAGGCATCCAGCCCCCCTGGGTAAGGGTGGTAGTGGTGGTGGGCATCTGGCACCCCCTGGCTAAGGGTGGTAGTAGTGGTAGGCATCCAGCCCCCTGGCTAAGGGTGGTAGTAGTGGTAGGCATCCAGCCCCCTGGGTAAGGGTGGTAGTGGTGGTGGGCATGTGGCACCCCCTGGGTAAGGGTGGTAGTAGTGGTAGGCATCTGGCACCCCCTGGCTAAGGGTGGTAGTAGTGGTAGGCATCCAGCCCCCTGGCTAAGGGTGGTAGTAGTGGTGGGCATCTGGCACCCCCTGGCTAAGGGTGGTAGTAGTGGTAGGCATCCAGCCCCCTGGCTAAGGGTGGTAGTAGTGGTAGGCATCCAGCCCCCTGGGTAAAGGTGGTAGTAGTGGTGGGCATCTGGCACCCCCATGGCTAAGGGTGGTAGTAGTGGTAGGCATCCAGCCCCCTGGGTAAGGGTGGTAGTAGTGGTAGGCATCTGGCACCCCATGGCTAAGGGTGGTAGTAGTGGTAGGCATCCAGCCCCCTGGCTAAGGGTGGTAGTAGTGGTAGGCATCTGGCACCCCCATGGCTAAGGGTGGTAGTAGTAGTAGGCATCCAGCCCCCTGGCTAAGGGTGGTAGTAGTGGTAGGCATCTGGCACCCCCATGGCTAAGGGTGGTAGTAGTGGTAGGCATCCAGCCCCCTGGGTAAGGGTGGTAGTTGTGGTAGGCATCCAGCCCCCTGGCTAAGGGTGGTAGTAGTGGTAGGCATCCAGCCCCCTGGGTAAGGGTGGTAGTGGTGGTGGGCATCTGGCACCCCCATGGCTAAGGGTGGTAGTAGTGGTAGGCATCCAGCCCCCTGGCTAAGGGTGGTAGTAGTGGTAGGCATCTGGCACCCCCATGGATAAGGGTGGTAGTAGTGGTAGGCATCCAGCCCCCTGGCTAAGGGTGGTAGTAGTGGTAGGCATCCAGCCCCCCTGGGTAAGGGTGGTAGTGGTGGTGGGCATCTGGCACCCCCTGGCTAAGGGTGGTAGTAGTGGTAGGCATCCAGCCCCCTGGCTAAGGGTGGTAGTAGTGGTAGGCATCCAGCCCCACAGGCTAAGGGTGGTAGTAGTGGTAGGCATCCAGCCCCCCCTGGGTAAGGGTGGTAGTAGTGGTGGGCATCTGGCACCCCCATGGCTAAGGGTGGTAGTAGTGGTAGGCATCCAGCCCCACAGGCTAAGGGTGGTAGTAGTGGTAGGCATCCAGCCCCCCCTGGGTAAGGGTGGTAGTAGTGGTGGGCATCTGGCACCCCCCTGGCTAAGGGTGGTAGTAGTGGTAGGCACCCAGCCCCCCCTGGGTAGGGGTGGTAGTGGTGGTGCGCATCCAGGCCCCTGTGTGCATATGTGGCATTGGTGATGGGCATCCCGCCCCTATGGTGCTGCTGTTGCTGGTGTAAGTAAATTCTGCATCCCTCTGTGTGTGTGTGATGTGTTGTGTACGTGTTGTATGTTTTTGTGGTTGGTGTCTGACTTACCTTCTGCGCCGTACGCGTCCGTGCCTGTTCCGGTAGTAAATGTAGAATATTGGTAGGATCGGAACGAAGGGATTCATGGTTGGTTCGTCTCGTTCGTCTTTCTCGTTGCTTCGCGTCGTCCTCGTCGCTGGCGTGTTCGCCTCGTAGCCGTGGATTGTGTTGTGGCGCGAATCGGAGCTTATGTGCGCCTCTCCCGGAAGCTTTGACGTGCCGGACGTAGCGAAGGGTTCGGCGCGTACGGAAAGCGCATCGTACTTGTCCTGCCGGACGGGGCTGCATTTTCCCTTCCGTGCGACTCGATTTGGCGTTTCCGGATTCGCCTCGGTCGGAGAACAGGACCTGGATTGGGTGAGTACGACTCGGCCGGATTCTATGCTGTTGTGCGCATCGTTCTTACTCGTTCGGAATGATGTACGGATCAGTCGGGAAACAGGCATTCGCATGGCTTTTTTCCCGACCGAATGGTATTGGGTGCGCCTCTGACCGAGATCGGAATCGGCCCCCGTATCTTTACTGGGGCAAGCAGAGGAGAAAGACTTCCATGCTGACACACTGACGCGAAACACTGAGGTTCCTTCACGCAGACACTCCAGCACGCAGTGGTCTGACATCCCTCGCGGGGTGTCCATCTCGATACCAAGATGGGGTCCTTCATTTTCTCACACCAGGTAATGTGGTTGGCTTCATCCTAGGGGTATTCTTGGCTCTACAACTACATACATGCTAGGTACACTTCAGTACATCTAGTTAGGGTTGCATCGTAGGAGTACTTACTATTATTGTCATGTATTTATATACCTGTCTTTATTCATTGTATTAGCACTATGGTAGAAATCTACCATCCATTTACTCTGTTAGTGCTTAGAATCATTTATATCTGTTTCTGTCTTATGGTTGTTTCAGCACACCTATTTTACACTAGAATGATGCTGGTTCAATAAATAATTTTTGAAAACGTCCCCACCGTTTATTCTGTGTATTTCTCTGAGACAAAGTGAGCGTGAGTGACTGAGTGAAAAGTACTGCACTGTTTCTATGATTCCTGATGGGACAGGGTTATCACGCTCAATAGTTGCCAGGAACTATTCTCTCCTTGGTAAGAGCAGTTTACAGTGGCACTGTGAGCTAGCTGGTATACAGGCGAACATATCCGGTGGGGGGTCTCGAATCAGTCTGGACAGCAATCCCACAGTCTATGTTGTCTAAACACGCAGATCTTATATAGATTTATAGGAACTACAGGACTATGGGGCCGATTCCGATCTCGGCCGGTAGGGCACCGAATCGGATTCGGCTTCACCGGATCCGATTCGGAGGCCTCTTTTCCGATTGATTCATGCATGCGTCCGGGCGAGCGAGTACGATGCGAGCGTACGCGAACTCGCCGACCGACTCGTTCGCAGGTCCGAACCGCTCCGACCGACTCGCACGGACACGACTCGCACCGTGCAATGGAGACGTTTCCCAACCGAGCCAGTACGATGCGCGCCTCGAACAGTCCGACCGACTCGTGCCGTCTGGCTCCAAAGAGCAGTCGGAGCCGAACTTCGGGGGTCCATGTCGGACCCCCCTGCACGCGTAGCCATGCGAGTCTCACACAGGGGGGACCCATGGGTCCCCCCGACACGTGCATGTACGGCGCGACCCGCATCGACGCAAACCCGCTGTAGGGGGCGCCCTTGTTCGCGTCGTACCCATTGAGTCAATGGGAGCCCGTGTACGCGTTGTACGACCGGCTCCCATTGACTTCCATGGGAGTCCGACCGAATCGAGTCCGATAGCATACATACGCATCGTACTCGTTCGGTCGGGCTGCTAGCGTCCGATTCGCTCGGAAATCTCTCCGGGTCCGGCTCGGTCGGAGAGATTTCCTGCCCGAATCTGAATCGGCCCCAGTGTGTCTCCTTCCTGCATGCACTGTGACATGTTTGTGGATACTCACAAAATTATGACTGCTTGGTTGCTGACCTTGTTTCTACAACATTTTCCTTTCTCTGCATGTGACACTTTGCTCACAATGTCATTAGGGCTAAACTAAGTGGAAAAAATGCATGTGTGCACAGTGTATACATAATGCATGCATATAGCAAATACATGTGTTTGTTTTTCTCTCTGTTTGGAACAATAATATAACTAAGCTTTGACTTTTCAAGGCATAATTCAGACTTGCATTGAAAAAATTTATAAATTGAGAGCCATTTATAGTCTTATTCCCAACCTGACCTCCACTCCTCTTAGCAATCACATATTGCCATCATCAAACCATACATCTTTGTGCCTGATTTAGAATAAGTTACTCTGTCACTGACATAAGTCTCATCCTCAACATTTAGAATGTCCGCTGGCCCCGCGGACATCTCTTTACTTTAGCAGTAACTGCTGTCATGGTGGTTCCTGTCAATATTGTTGAAGTTTGAAAGACGGCTATGTCAAATATGATGGGTGGCCGCCAAACACTTTCAACGCTTTACGTTTAAAAAAAAAAAAACTTCCAAAGAGGGAGTTTGTTTTTGAAAAAAGTAAACCTAATGACCCCCACACCTTGGAAGCTTTTTCCTCTGGTGTGGGTTCATTTATTTTTTATTTTTGCTGTCCCTCACCCCCAGGTTTTACCTGGTAGTGACAGACAAGAACAAACGACATACAAATGTCTATTAAAAAATTCAAAGGGTAAGTGGATGGCTTACCTCTGATGGCCGATACTCTGTTGGTTCATCAGAGGTGTATATCAACGGTGGAGCCAGAGTAGACTGTTGTCGACATTCTGATGGTCTGCGTACCTCTAAATCGAAATGTGGACCATGAGTTTGGTGGAGAGGGCAATTGTTGGTGCTGCACTGGAGTAGCCTATACTTTAAACTCTAAATCAGCCCCTTGTTAGGGTATCTTAGTGAGCCTCATGTTTCCAGGGTGTGGGAGACCAGGGACATACACATGAACTGTTTCTATTAGTTATAAAATATGCATTAGTGTTTCACTTTCTGGAGAGAGTGAATGTCTACACAACCCTTTTATATGGCTGTTTGTGATATCTGAAAAACGTAAATTTGTACAATACCAAATATGAGGATAAAATTCACCTAACCTGTTTCCTCAAAACTTTCAATATAAATAGCATTCACCCAATTTTTGAATCCAAGACTTATTTCTAAAAAAATAATTCTATAACTTTGTTTTACTTAAATGATAACTCGGATATTTCCTTTCCTTTTTTCTACACCACCCTCACAGGACTGCACTAGTATCAATCATGTTTTCTTTTTTTCAGGGATAATGCCCCATAATGCCCCCAATACGCATTTGCCCCTCTCGTTTTACACCTACTTTTTCCTTCCTCCATTCTGCCTCCTCCTTTCACCCTCAATGTCCTCCTTCTCTCAGTCACTTCTGTTATGCTAATGTTCTTCTTTTTATTTTGGAGTGTGCCTTTTCTATGTTTTCCTTGCTTTTTCTCTCGAATCTCCTTTATCATTGACTCTCATGCCACCCTGTTTACATTCCTCTTTCCCTAACCCTATTCGTAATCTGTTTTCCTTTTGTGTTTACTGTTGTCTGTCATACATGCATCTTTTGTTTGGCAGGTTCTCTCTGAATAGACATAGAAGAATTAGTGTATCCACAAACAAATTATTTACTCATTTTTATGATTTCTGTTTCTTTTTGAAAAAATCACAATCAGACATTTCCTTCATGTTTAGGATTTTTATGTAAGCTTTTTGTGTGTTTTATTTCCATTTTTTTTTTGTCATCCGTACATGGGATTTCATACTTGTAAGTGTTTGTGAGCTTATTTTTGGACATTTTTATGAATGTAATTTCCCACAAAACTCTTTTCCATATTTTGGATTCTCAAATGTTGTATTCTCTTAATAACTGATCAGATAAATCAAATTCTATCCACTTATGTAAATGCTGATAGAAAAGCAGCAGGAGGGATATACAAGTTGGGAACACAACAATGAGCGATTTAAGAGGCCGACCCATTAATTCAAATATTTATTTAGGCTATTTATAAAGTGTAAACATAGCTGTAGAGGCAACAGTTCAATGCACTTAGCAACAAAGAAGGTATGTTGCATAAACTAAAGGATATTAATATATCACCTATCTAGCATAGAAAACAAACTTTATAGACCTGTAAAACATGTTATAAATGCATTTAGAACATTTGATTAACCAAGATGGAAAGTGTTCAGGAGAAAACTTCTTGGTGATATCAAAATTGAAAAGTGGTGATCAGGTACATTTTAAGAAAGGTTGCATATCCTGAGCTAGCTGCAGATGCATTATTTTCACATTGGAATACCTCTGAAATTATATGATTGTCCTATAATTCATGTAGTAGTACTGAGATTCGTTGATATTCCCTGAAAAGTTGGAAATATGTTTCAAAACCCAGTAAAAATAAGATAATCGAGTGGAAGTCTTTTTTGATTGATATGTGCCCAGACGGAGAAGTCTGCTTGGATACTGCAGGTGACTACAGAAACTGTGACTATTCCCCCGGAGATAGCATGGTTGCTGTAGGTGGATAATTAGTTATCAGCCAAGCAAATGCAGATATCAAGTGGGAACAATAGTGATATTAACGGTGGAGGGAATTTCACCAGTGGATACTAATCCAGATGGATCACTGACAGAATATCGACAGTCAGAATATCGAGCTACAAAATATCGACGCAAGAATATCGATGGCCAGAATATCAAAGTCCTATCTACATAATGGTAAATACAAAATATCGATAAAAAAATATCGTTGTTAAAAATATTGTTGTTAAAAATATCGTTTTTTTAATGTATAAAAAATAATGTAAAATAAAGTAAATAATACATATAATTAAAAAAACATAGTTAAAATTATTATAAAATGTTTAAAATTATAAGTAATACATATAATGTAAAAATCAATTAAACACATATATGTATAAAATATAATATATATACTTACTTATTAATATTTATAAATAATTATTTTATTAACTTATACATTGTTAAAAAACATATTAAAAATTATAAATACATATATATACACATACACCAATAATATAAATGAAAAATGAAAAATATATATAACAAATTAAAATATTACAATATTTTTAATCTTTTTAAAATACATTTTACACTACATTAACTAAAACAGTAGAGAAAATATTGGATAGCGGAGAGGATAAAATTACTATTCCCACTCCAGAGAGTGCAACGGTAGGGAAAGTGTTGGATAGCGTAAGTGTAAAAATTACTATTCCCACTCCAGAGAGTGCAACAGTAGGGAAAGTGTTGGATAGCGTAGGGGTAAAAATTACTATTCCCACACCAGAGAGTGCAACAGTTAGGAAAGTGTTGGATAGCGAAGGGGTAAAAACTACTATTCCCACTCCAGTGAGTGCAACAGTAGGGAAAGTGTTGGATAGCGAAGGGCTAAAAATTACTATTCCCACTCCAGAGAGTGCAACAATAGGGAAAGTGTTGGATAGCGTAGGGGTAAAACTTACTATTTCCACTCCACAGAGTGCAACAGTAGGGAACGTTTTGGATAACGGAGGGGTAAAAATTACTATTCCCACTCCAGTGAGTGCAACAGTAGGGAAAGTATTGGATAGCGGAGATGTACAAATTACTATTCCCACTCCAGAGTGTGCAAGAGTAGGGAAAGAGTTGGATAGCGTAAGGGTAAAAATTAGTATTCCCCCTCCACAGAGTGCAACAGTAGGGAAAGTGTTAATTAATAACCAATTAATAATTAAATAATAATACATTAATTATAAATGATAAATACTAATAAATAAATATTAATAATTACTTTTTTTAAATTAAATTACTTCCCACCCTATTCCCCTATAAACCCACAACCCGCTTCTAAAAAAATCACACAATTTATATAATTATCTATTAATTAATTAATATTAATTAATAACCAATTAATAATTAATTAATAATAAATTAATTATAAATTAATTATAAATACTAATAAATAAATATTAATAATTACTTTTTATAATTAAATTACTTCCCACCCTATAAACCTACAACCCGCTACAGAACTAAAATACGCAAAATTAATTTACATAAAAGTATTTACTGCTAAAAATTTAACACATACATTAAAAAAAAACTACACTTATACCAAACAATTACATCACATACTTTTAACACACATACTAAAATACAGAACACTAATATAAACATCGATATTATTAACAACGATATTTTTACAAACGTTATTTCTGTCTTCGATATTAAAAAAACCGATATTTCTTACCTTACTGTCGATATTCTGTACGAAGATATTCTTGCAGTCGATATTCTTGACCTATGATATTTAAAACTCGATATTATGGTAGGTCGAAATTAAAAACTCGATATTCTGTCTGTGCATCAATCCAGATTTAGCACTTCTTCAAGAAATCTGAATATTTTCTGATATCACCCATTTCTACATAAGCCTCTTTCTGAACAGTTAAGGAATGCTGTAGGTTATGGTGCTCCTACGCACTCTGTGATACAGAAACACATCTGTAGTTTCAACTGGAGAAACATGCTGTGCATGTGTCACCCTGACCACTGGTTTTGATTGAGGCTGCCCCAATAACATTTTCTAATGTTACTGCTAATAATTTTCTTTTTCTAATTATGCAAACACATATCACTATGTCAAAGTGGCTAATAACACAAATAGCAAGGTATCTGATGACATTGCTAAAACATTTATTTCTGATTACCAAGTCACAGAAAAGCACCTTTCTAGATACAGCGGCAGCCAGCACAGGTAAGCACTGTGGGGCAGGACGGGGCATGGCAGGGGAGGAAGTCGACAGAAGACTGAATAGTTATAATTTATTTGTTTAATTATACCTATTCCATCGTCTGTCGACTTCCCCCCTCCCACCCTGCCCAGCCCCTGCCCTGCACCACCGTGCTTACCAGTGCCGGCCGCCACTGTCTAGATAATGATGGGCACATTTTGTCTTGAGTGACTCACGTTCTACCACAAACTCCCCCACCGTGCTTACCTGTGCCGGCCGCTGCTGTCTAGATAATGATGGGCACATTTTGTCTTGAGTGGCTCACGTTCTACCACAAACTGAAGGCTCAAAATGTTGACACTGTGTTGGGAACTGATTGGCAGAATAGAAGTGGCCATAATGCAGAGGACGTAAGGTATGTTAACTGAGCACATATAATGTCCTAATCCAGCTGCTCACTAGCAGATGCAGGAAAGAATGCCTCCTTAAAATGCCATTGGGTCAAATTATTCGTAGGACAGACTGAAATAAAAAGAATCATGCCACTAAAAGTGCTCAGGATGCAAGTATCAACAATCAATAATCAAAATGAAATAGAGATAAGAGTTGTCAAACTTAGCAAGATTTGACTGATTGACCAGAGGCTAAAAAATAGGGGAAGGATGTGCAGGTATGGCTTGGCATCATAGGAGATGACTGCTGACTGATTGTGCTCTCTACACCTGGAGCAGAGTTGGAGCAGAGTTGATGTTCCTGGACCCCTTACCAGCAGTGGGAAAAGCTGATTTCCATAATGTAAGACTATCAAGATGCAATTGTGTCTGAGTCAAGGGGAGGTTGCATCCTTAATGCACCACACAAGCTGGCGACCAGGACTTTGTTGAAGAGCTAGCAGTCTGGAGATGTGACACATCAGAGCCAGCTGTGCATGGTGGGGGCATTCTTGAAAGGGTTTAGATCCATCTTAATTTACTAAGAACAAATGATGAATCAAGAAATGGAAAATGAAGATGTTTTATAAGATTGGCAGAAATCTTGTACTGCAAATCCCATGTTGAATAGTTTATACTAACAATTTCACAATCTTGAAATACTGCATGTTTTATTATGATCATTACATTGAATTTAATTGCTACCATGCTACCAGAACTTGATGTTATTTGACGTGGTAAGTTTAAAAAAAGTTACTAGAGGGAAAGAGAATCACAAGAGCTTCTCCTGTAAGCAATCACTATGATATTTAGGACAAACAGAAAATATAATTTGAAGACTTGGCTATTAACAAGCTGTGACTGGAATGGTATTGTCTCAAATCAGAGCTAGAATGCAATTCACATTTGATGTAAATATGTGTCTTTGTGATACAGGTGCACAATGAGCACCAACATGACTGTTCACTGGGGTAACTGATATATAAATACCTCATCTACACTCACAGACAAGCATGTCATCTAATACAGACTAACACAGATTTGATACACAGAGAAACTGGAGAAATGCAGAAAGACATGGAAAAACCTATGGTAAGAATGAATGAAGTAGAAGCAAGAATTAGTAATCCAGATAATATGATGCACACAATAGAAGGGTTAAAAAAGGAAACAGTGAACAAAGTGAAACACCAATTTAGATAACAGAAGCCAGAAAGGGAATATGAGAACATTCATCCTTCAGAAAATGGTGAGAAAGATGCAAGTCTGTGTCTAAAATTCTTAGACGCTTATCTATGAATGATTGTTAAGTTTGAGAACACAGGGAAATGTGGGATTTAGAATGCACCTAGGTCACCATCATATTCCATCAAAAACAGCACATTTCTGAGAGCTGTGATTTTCAGACCACTCAGGTTTGCGAGTTCTGTCAAAATCTTATCTCAGGCCTAGGAAAAACCCAATTTGAAATGGAAGGGATTCAAAATTAATTTGCAGAATACTTTTCAAAGGAAACAGCACAAAGTAGGAAAGCATTTCTAAATCATAAACCAAACATGAAGTCAATGCATATTGAACATTGTTTCAGTGGTTCAAAAGAACTGAAAGTAATTCTTGAAAATAAACACAAGGAAGAAATGTGTGCTTGATTTTATAGTCATTCACCGCTAATCATCTCTAGTTGATGGTGTTAATTGAGCAGCACCAATGGATTGACAATTGATATGTACACTATTCAACCCTTAGGTGTCGATTTCGATCTCGTTAGGATAGCCCTCCGAACGACTCGGTCCCGCAGAGCTTTCCGAACAAATCGCGCTCCTTGAGTCCGAACGACCGATTTCGATGTGTCCGTATAGTGACGGACTCTGTTCGGTCGGACTCCCATTGAACTCAATGGAAGCCTGTGTACCGAACGCGTACGCATTGAACCTGTCACGGTTAGATGATGAGGCCAGCCAATTGCTGGATGCTCCGATCACGAGGGAGGAAATACTGGGGAGCATTAAGTCCCTGAAATCAGCCAAAAGCCCCGGAAGTGATGGCCTTCTGGCCGAATTTTATAAGAGATATGCCCAGGTGTTGGCAGACCGTCTCCTGGAGGTCTATAACGAAGCGTTGCAAAAACATACACTTCCGCCCTCCATGAGTGAGGCGATGGTGGTGATGCTTCCCAAAGCGGACAGGGATGTACAACTTCCGGGGTCATACAGACCCATCTCCCTATTAAATATTGATATGAAGGTCCTTAGCGGGATTATGGCAGCACGACTACAACCATATATGCAAAGGCTAATAGGCCCGGATCAGGCAGGCTTTATCCCCAAACGCAATACGACCCTTCACTTAAGGAGATTGGCTCATGTATGGCATTCTCCCATGCCGCAGCAGGAGGAATGTGTTTGGCGCTATTAGATATCGAACAAGCGTTCGACTCCGTGGGATGGGGATACATCTGGGAGGTGCTGCGGGTAATGAGGGTAGGGACACGATTCTTGCAATGGGCACGGTTGTTGTACTCGGAACCAAAGGCTAGGATTAAAATGGGAAGGTTGGTATCAAGGGCACTTCGGCTTCAACGCGGCACTAGACAGGGATGTCCTCTGTCGCCGTTACTTTTCGCTATGGCCATGGAGCCCTTAGCAGCGCTCCTACGGGGAGAGCTGGAGGCCTTTGGCATTCAGTTAGGTGAGACTAATCATGTGGTGTCTCTGTATGCGGATGACACCTTGATTTATGTCCGGGAGCCTATACGGGCGATTCCGAATTTGTTGGACGCCATGGAGCAATTTAGCCATGTGTCGGGGCTGCTGATTAATCATGAGAAATCAAAATTGATCCCATTGGGGAAACTTGCTGCACTTCCAGATGATGACCTCCCAGAGGTGGGGCTCATGTGGGTAAGGACCGCGCCCCGATACCTAGGGGTCAGGTTGGCAGAGACAGCTGAACGGTACTTGACGCTCAACATAGGCAAGGTGGTAGAGGGGTTGCATGGGTCGATACGCTTCTGGCAAGAACTGCCTCTGTCTCTTATGGGGAGAATAAGCCTGATTAAAATGGTGGTCTTGCCCAGGTGCTTATATGCAATGCAGCACTCTTTCTTTCAGATTCCGCACCATTTTTTTATCACCTTGGACAGGTTATTAATTGACCTATTGTGGGGATCCAAATGTAAAAGGGTCAGTTTAAACACGCTGCAGAGAACGTGGCAGAATGGGGGCTTGGAAGTTCCATGTTTGGAATATTATTATGCAGCCACGCAACTACAGCATACAATACATTGGCTTGACGGGAATGACAACTGGGAAAAGACGCTGCTGGCGGGGACGCTCGGTGGCAGAGATCTGCCTGAGCTATTAATGTTGGGGGCACGGGCGCCGGAGTCTAGTCCTTATATTGTTCGACACGTGGCGGGCATATGGGAATCGATAGTTCGAAGAGTGGTGAAGAGAGCCCTGTATGCCCCGGACATGCCATTATGGGTTATCCGACCCTTCCAGCAGATATCTGAGACCATGTTGGTGCAGAGATGGCAGGAGGGGGGATGCTTGACCATGGGGGATCTCTATGATAATAATCAGTACGTGACACAGGAGCAGGCAATGGAAACCTTTCATCTAGGCCCGGGACAGTTCCTACAATATGGGAAAATAGCACAGGTGGCAAGGGAGCTGTGGCCAATGTTCCCAGATGAGCCTCCGGTCTCTAGGGTGTTACAGACCCTACCAATGATGGCCCAAGGGCGCAGATTGATCTCGCATCTCTATTGGGCAATTCGAGAGGACAGGGCGGTCAGGGCACTGCCAGTACAGGCGAGGTGGGAGGCCCTGACGGGAAACCCCATCGCTGAAAAAGACTGGGTTAAAATACATGAAGGGGTGAAGCAGGTGAGCGCGAATGTGTGGTTTAAACTCATCCAATATAATTACATACACCAGGTATATTTAACACCCAAGATGCTACATAGGATTTACCCGGAGCGTTCAGGGTTGTGCCCCAGATGCGGAGAAGCGAATGCGGAATTCATCCATATGGTTTGGTCCTGCCCAGAATTGCAGGGCTTCTGGACAGATGTCCTGCATACGTTACGTGAAGCGACAAGGTGGGAGATAGCACGAGAAATTCAGGTGGTGTTGTTGGGCTTGCTGCCCAGACCTAAGGGGAAGGGACTGAGTAGGAGGTTTGTCCTCTTGGGACTGGTATTGGCGAAGAGGCGGATTGCCATATCATGGCTGAGCCGACGACTGCCCACAGCGATGCAATGGACACGAGACATGACGGAATGGACGACAGCCGAGATGCTCAGAATGCAACAGACTAGGAGGGATGAAAAGGTGGAGGATGACGTGCGGGCATGGAGGGCGATGTTAGGTAAATTGACAAATGACAATACGGATAGTGAACTGAATGAGGAAGATGGCGGGTCTGCACAGACAGGGCATGGGTCTCGGGATACGCACGAGACAGGGGAATCAACTCCTTAGTATTTTTTGAACAATGAATGGATATGGACTGTATGGTTACGAGATGTGTAGTTACATTGAAAGAGAATATACAAGACATGGCAAGGGAGAGGTGTTCGAAGTCGAAGGCAGGGGGAGTTGGGGGGGGGGATTACATAGACACTGGCCGGCCCTGGACATTTAACATTGAGGATAATATGGGATAAGCCGTGGGGGCTGGAATGGGATAAAGGAACATGTACGCTGCTGGAGCGTTTTTAGATTAGGATTGGTTTGGAAGATTTTATTTATTTTTATTTTAAAAGTTTTATATAGCGCTAGCTAGACCCGTGGGTATCAGAGCGCTTTACATACACACTGTACAAAACCAAAGGAAATTGCATTACTTAGTAGGAAGGCAGTAGGGGAGCAAAACAGAGATAAAAAATACAACATGAAAAATAGATAAACAGTGCAGCGGAGGGAGAGAAAACAAACGAAGGTGGTTAACACAGACCGGTCACCACTATCCTTGAATGTCAAGAGAGAGAGAGTTAACTCTGGATATTGAAGTCTAGGTTAGTTGATGTTGGTCAGGAAAGTATTTGTTAAGGAGATGGAGTTTCAGGTCCCTTTTGAAACAGGAGAAGGAGGGGTTGCATCTGAGGACTCTAGGGAGAGCGTTCCATATCCTGGGAGCGTTGCCAGAAAACGATCGGTATTAGGTGGTTTTCTTTTTCAGTTTCGGAGGGATAAGAAGGAGTGAGTTAGAACTTCTCAGTGTTCTGGATTGACCTGCTCTTACCAGTTTGTTGTTCAGGTAGTTGGGGGCCGGAGAGTGAAGGGTTTTGTGTGTGATGCAGGCCAGCTTGTAAATACACCTCCCTTCCATAGGAAGCCAGTTGAGGGAGTTGAGAGCTGGAGTGATGTGTTCAAATCTTTTCACTCCAGATATGAGTCGAGCGGCCATGTTCAGCACTGCCCTTAGTGGGGCTAGGTGAGCATTTGGAGTCCCTGTTAGGATGGCGTTCCCGTAGTCGATTTTAGAGAGAACTAGGGATTGAACTACTGTCTTGAGGTCATCCTGGGGAAGAAAAGGTTTCAATTTCTTGAGGTGTTTTAGTGAGAAAAGAGCACCTTTTGCAGAGTTTTTGATGTGGGCCTCCATTGATAAGTTCTTGTCAAGGGTGATGCCTAGCGACTTCACTGAGTCGGATAGGACGAGGGGGCAGTTTAGGGCAACCAGATTCTTGAGCCACTCTTGGATTGGTCGATGGTTGCTTTTTGGAGAGAATAGGATTAGTTCCGTTTTATCTGGGTTGAGCTTTAAGTGGTTAGTGTTGAACCAAGTTTGGATCTCGGTTAGAGTGACATTGAGGTGTCGGATGTCGTTGGGAGACTTGATTTTGAAATAGATTTGGGTGTCGTCAGCGTAGAGGTGGTAGTTCACTCCCGCTTTTTTCAAGATGATTGTGAGGGGCTCCATGAAGAGATTGAAGAGGGACGGGGAGAGGATCGAGCCTTGCGGGACCCCAAGTGTGACTTTTGTTGGCTTCGATAGACAGAGGTTGATTTTAATTTGTTGCGAGCGGTGTTGAAGGAAGGAGGTGAACCATTTTAGTACTGTGCCATTAATGCCGGAGCGTTTCGACAAGGTCTCCAGAAGAGCTGGATGATTTACAGTGTTGAATGCCGCAGATAGGTCAATAAGATAATATATGATGTAATCAGATGATACATGCTATGTTTATCCAGTTTTGATGCTCCGCGTATGTGTTCACGAGAACATATACAGTGTTTTGTAATGGTAATACAAAATGTCAATAAAGATATAGGGGCTGCAATCTACAGGTACCCAGATTGTCTTGCCGGGGTTTTCCAGGTACTGGTTCTCAGCAAGACATTCTGTGCCTCTAATGATAGGCTGGATGATTTTATATCCCTGGGGCAACATCATGTAGATTGCTTCCAAGGATAGGGAAGGTATTTCCCTATCCTTGGAAGCAATATACATTTCAGCATGGCATAAATATGTAAGAGATGTCTTGAGCTTTTCAAAGAGATAGGTACCTTCAAATTCAGAAGATGTTCAAAGCTAATGAGTCACAAAATGGCTACAGACTGGTTGGTGTTTCAATTCTCTAAGTGAGCTATTAACAGATCTCATTGAGAGACTTGGATCACATTTTACATCAGTGAGGCACTTTATAGCTTCCAACTGCCAGTGCCTACTTCTTATGGACTCCAATATAACTCTAACCTAACGTCTTGTACATAAACTCCTTGCTACAGTCTGTATACCTCTGATATAATACAAGTCTCAGGAACATCCCTCATCATCAACTTGACTTTCAGTGCACACTTTTACAAGGGTTCTACTTTGGCTTCAGGTCACACATTGTGGATTTGATTCTGATTCGAGCGGCTTATGGGTGGTATGTACTGTACCCGGTAATACCAATGGCCCAGATTGGTATCTTTACTAAGTGCAGTAAATTCCTTCGATCCTGAGTTTTTGATATGGAAATTAAACATAACATGCCGACTTGCTACTTACTACACTGAAGGCCTTATGTTTGGCTGTTGTTCCTGAAATTATCCTCTGATAAATTTCACTATGTTTTTTGTTGTGAAATCAATCACAGAACATTGTGGGGTGCAGTAATGCATTCACTTCTTGCAATTTTGATCCATTGGCAAACCACTTACATTTAATCCCACTACTCAGAATTAAGGTCTTACAGTCCAGTATCATAATGCATTTTATATATAAGAAATTACAAATGGATGACAATGAGTCATTGGGATTTTTTTCACCGAGGGTTCTGAGAGACATCAAATAGACAATGAGAGCAAAACTCTTTATGACGTAGCAGTAGTAGGTGACAAGTTATATTGCCCAATGTTGCTGCTTCATAGCAGTGAATTACTGGCTATAGAATCTAGTTATAAATGAGAGTCATGCATGACATGAAGGGCAACTCATGATCTTGTGGCTAAACCAACTATTCTGTAACAAATTACATTAACAATACAATAGCTGTACAAATGTTCATTACTAAAAGTGATTGCAATGAATACTTATTGTGGAGGTGTTTAAAATGTTGTCAACAGCTATGAATAGTAGTTAAACATTTTGAAATAGTTTTGGAATTTTTATTAGTTTATTAGAATCATACTCTTTTTTTTTTTATAAAAGAGCCAGAGTAAATTGATGATTTGTGAAACATTTTGTTTAAAGTTGTTAGCAGATAAAATGTTGCTTGGTATTTGTACATTTTTTAAATTTGTGGGACAAAATATAAAAAAACATTTCAGACTATTAAATAGTTGTAATCGAGAAGAAAGATTTGGAAAATGACTCTGAGAGGAGCCTGGGGCATGCTGAGGTCCCGCCATTCCCTAGGCTCCTAAGTCTTGATCAACTAGGCTGCGGGTTTCATCTGCACTCTAGGCACTCTAGGCTGACAGTTCAACAGAATTTGCCAAGGGGAATCTGAACTGGCTGAAAGGTAGCAGTTGTTACCAGAAAGGAAGGCAGCACCAAAAAGTCAGCATAGATGAGGTGGAAAGTACCTCTATGGGTTGCGGCACAAAAAAAAAGATGGTGTGTACCATGTGGGCGAGGACCTGCGTACTAATGTGTGAGCAATGAGGGGAATCACCTGGGATGCTGGGAAATGACATGTAGGAGGTGCTGGATGGCCCCTTCTGGTGAAGCTTGGTAAGTGTTTGCAAACCAGTGTGATGCCCACCAACACTGGAGTAGTGGTGTCATGATTAAACAGCTAAGGAGAGACAAACAGAAATTTATATTCCCACACTCGACGAAAAAAAAGGGTAAGGATGTAGAAAACAGTGAGTCACAATCTATGAGTTACTTAGGGGACAGAAAGCAATAATTGAGGCATTGGACTTCATTACGAGGAAGTTAGACAGGGTGGAAAAATTTGTATTTACAGTAGAAACGCAACCCGAGAAGACAGATCTAGAATGCTTAGAGCTGAATTGGTGATAACAATTATGAAGTATAGTATGAAGGTCACTGAAGAAAAATGGAGGCTGCTGGAGTACATCTGCAAGACTTGCTTATTTTTCAGCACAAGACAAAGCTGGAGGTGCTGGGAAATGCTCATAAGACAACTAGTCTACACTTGTTTGGATTCCAGGTCCTGTCCTTTGATGTAGAGGTGTCTGAATTAACGTAGCCCTACCTCTTCAACAGCCTGCTTCCTCGCTCCACCAGACACGTCAGACACCTCCGACTGGGGTCTGCTGCAGAGCGACCGGACCTGGGTCTGCGGGGGACCCCGGATCTGCTTATCCTGCCTGTTCATCTGCTGAGGCCTACATGCAGGGGGAAACCTCACCGATCTTGCTCCAGTTGTTCAGCCGTTTGTTGCTGTAGGAGATCGGCCCAGGGGAGGACTCGGCTACCCAGACTCTCCGGTCTCCCCCTCCACTCTTGCGTCTGACCAAGGCTGGGCTGGGCTGGGCCACCCTCCGGGGCTCAATCCCTTGGGATCACCACGGGACACCCACCGTAAGGACCCACTGTAAGGATCTAAAGCATTGCCCAAGGTATGAGCATGGGGAAGAGAAAGTCGGTGACTCTGAGTATCAGAGAGCACCCACTTGCAGCAACCATAACCAGCTTTTTGACCACAGCCATGGGGGCTATCAACACCGAGATCAAGTATGCAGAGGAGAGACTTGGTGCCACAAAGAAAGCTATGCACATAAGCTCCACGGTTGGTAATGTTGGCACAGCACAGCTCTTGCAACAGGCAGGCAGCGCTAGGAGCTCGGGGAACACTAGGGACTCTGGAAACCCATGTGTTTTTAAGGGTGATTTTCCGATTGCACCAAATGATGTAATTAGTACACATTCCTACCCAGGTAGCTCACTACCGTCAAAAAAATCAAAAGGCATTAATAAGCCACCAGCTAAACGGAAGCTGCCCTAGGATGCAAAGAAACCACCCACTGGTATGAGAATCAATGGGTCAATGCCTGGGACTTGGGCCATCAATGAGGTCATATATGGCGGCATGGCACAGACGGAACTCTTAGAGTGCCTGGACAAATCTCTGAAAAGGTACCTGGACCCAGTGTTGGTGGTCCTCAACAGCATTGACACTTCTTTGAAGATTCTAATTGGTTCTAGTCTAAGTACTCTTTCGAATAACTTTAAAAACCCAGGAGAAGTCACGCAAGGCTCTCAGGTACTTACTGCAACCACCGTAAATCAAAACCAGGGGGAGCATCTTGATGGACTCCAACTAGACAACCCTAGGAAACCCAGCCCCAAGTGTACTGATCAATTTAACCCTGCAGATGATCTGCCCAGTACACAAATAGATTCTGTCAGGAGGCTTGGTAGTGGCTCCACTTTTTTAACAAATAAAGTACTAGTCATTTCAGGCCAACAGGCAAAGCGCTCCACTCTTAGTGCACTAAGAACTCTGCAACTTCCTCCAGAGGCAACACCCCTACTAATTGTTTTGGAAAATGTGCCACCTCACCCCCAAAATGAAGACTTCGCCCAATTAAAAAACAAGGTCGTTCACTGGCTTCAAATAACCGCAGATTGTTTTAGCTGTGAGGAACTCTATGGGAGCATAAACAGCGCACAACAAGTGTCCTGGGTTGGGCATCACCCAAAGGAGGTCGCAGGTGACTGTATTGTGGTCAACTTCAGAAGCCAGCATATGGCAGGTCATCTCTTGGACAGAGTAGCCAGGTCGCCTCTACTGGGAGGAAAGATCCAGGCAGTACCTCTGGGTTACTTTTACAGACCTTTAAAGCAAAATTTTCCAAAACCAGTCTTTTCTAATGACAGTGCCCCGGGGTTATTTGCCCTTTCAACACACAATTGCTTTTCTTCTCTCGAGCAAATTGATTGACTACACACACAGAGGCTAGTTCCTGTCCCAGTCCTGGTGAGAGAGCCCAGGAGGTTAATACAACAGGCACCCAGGGCCTCTTTATTGCCCCCGGTATCTACATGCATGGACACAGCTACTATAAATACAAGAGGCAAAGAAACGGCCAGTCAGGCCTCAACTAGTTGTGTTCCAAGTGTTCATCCCAGAGAGAATGTGGCTATCACGCAAAAGGGTAACAGGGTCAGTTGTCTATTTTGGAACGTAGCCGGTATTGCGTCCAGGGTTAGAAATGATGACTGGCTAGACTTCATAAATGGCCACGATATTATTAGTCTCCAAGAAACCTGGGTTCGCAACAAGATTTATATAGACGGCTTTATATCCATTGATACACCAGCTGTCCGATCGGGCGGAGGTCATGATCGTGGCGGCCTGCTTACATTAATATCAACAACCCTGGATAACAAAGTCTGCACCTCCAATCTGGACTTCCAGCATTTTCAATTTATTAATGTTACATATCAAGTAAATGTTACACTTATTATTGTAAATTTTTACCATAACAATTTCATTTCTGCTAATACTGAAATAGAGGCTAGTCTTGAAACTGCATTAGGTAAACATATCATGGAGCTGAACACTGATTATAATATTATGGGGTGGGGATTTTTATTGTAGACCCTGTACTTTGTCACAGGAATCCGTATGTACCTATATGGAAGAATCCCCTGAGGTTCAATGTCATTTTGAACATACCCCCTGTGGTAACATTTTTATTGCTATGTTATCTAAATTCTCTCTTTTTTTGACTCTAGATCTGATTACAGGGGCAGGTCAGGAGGAGTTCACATACATTAGCAGTAGACGGGGTAGCCTCATTGACTTTATTGCATTCTCTGACCACTACAAACCTAAGTCAGTAGATTTTTCGATTTTAAAAATACTTTTTGTGATCATTTTCCCTTATTAATCGAGTTTGAAACACTCATCAGGAAAAGGAGTCTAGTAGCGCCCCCCTTAACCCATAATAGAAACAAGGGTCTTATGTGTAAATGGGCGTCCATGAATCCTGAGTTGGTTTTGGAAAAATTATTGAACATTAACAGACCACAATTCATGTTGAGTCTTGAAAGTGAGCTAAACCCCAAGAGCATGTTAGAATCTTTCCCTGCTATCACCATTACATTAAATGAGATTTTCAAAACTGATAGAAGGCACAGTGCCCGTCATCGATTTAAATGGTTTAACAGTGATTGCTCAAGGTCCCACTCTGAGCTACTGGAAACCTTAAAACAAAACCCTGGGATTCTGAACTGGTACGAGCTTGTAGACGCCAGTACAAAAAGACCTTAGTGGAACGGAGGGAGACTATTAGGAAGGAGGCCTGGGAGAGGCTGTATGAAGCTAGTGTCACCAAAAACTGCAGTCTCTTTTGGAAGACCATCAATGCCCCATTCTTCCGGGACATTCATAACAACACCATTGATGTCACAATCCCCCCAAATGAATGGGTTGCCAATTTCTCCATGATTTATAGAAGTAGTGAGGTCTGCGACAATTATGCAGTAGGGGCTGCAACAAAGATAGATCCCCCCACAATCCAGTAAGTCACAAAGGCACTTAGCTTGACTAAGAAAAATAAGGCAGCAGACCCTGGTGGCATACCGCCCGATCGCTTCCTGGCAAAACCTGATCTATGGCTCGCCGTTTAAACTAATATTTTAAGCTGTATTGCAGCTACAGGACCGACAGAATCCTGGTCCACTGCAACAATTGTCCCAATTTTTAAAAAGGAAGGCAGGTCAAACCCCAATAGTTACCGCCCTATATCCTTGATTGATATTACATGTAAGTTGATGGGGAGGGTTTTACTCGACCGCCTTGAATCATGGATAGCTGAAAATGGGGCATTTTGCGGACATCCAATATGGTTTCTGAAGAGGTTTGGACACTGTGGAACAGTGCCTAAACCTCCATTTGGTAATAAGAAAATATACCTTGACAAAAAAAACTAATTTATATCTGACTTTTATGGACCTGACTTCTGCCTTTGATTGCGTGGTGAGAGTAAAATTATGGCAAAAGATGCTAGGAATGGGCATTGATGCGCCCCTGGTTCACTTCTTAGCACAGACACACTGCAACGTCACGGGCAGAGTGAGATATGGGGCGGACAGAGAACTGTCTTCTCCCTTTAAGATGAACAGTGGTGTCCAACAGGGGTGCGTCTTAGCCCCTTTTCTGTTTTGCATGTACATTAATGATTTGGAGCGCTTTTTGAGTGAAGGGGCGATTGATGTGCCAGGGGTGGGGCAGAGAAATCTCCCCGCTCTACTATATGCGGATGACTGTGTTTTAATTTCAAGAACAGGTGTAGGGCTGCATTCCCTTGTTAATAGATTTAATGAATTTATGTGAGTTGGGCCTAAAGACCAATACAGTCAAGTCACATTTCATGGTGGTGGGGAAAACACACTGTAAAAAAAGATCTTGTTTTATTAACAATGAAAAATTATCCCAGGTCTCAAATTTCTCTTATCTAGGCATTCCTTTTGACCAAAAAGGCACATGGGCCCATCTTGTAGAAGCTAGGAAAAGGAGCTTCGAAAAAACACTCATAGCCCTAGCTAGGTTTAGTAAGAAGCTGGGGTGTAAACCAACTAAGACCCTCCTTAATATTTACAATGCCCGATGCTGTTCTGTGATATTGTATGGGGCAGGGGTTTTGGGCTTTTGTAACTCTCCAACTTTACAAACCATTGAAAATGTCTTCCTCAGAAGATTAATGTCCACCCAACCCAGCATGCCCTCCCTCATTTGTCATAAGGAATTGGGGTTAACTCCCCTGGCAGATCGAATACAAATTGCCCCTACTATGTTATGGCATTCGATTTGGGTAAACGAGGAACCGGCCCTTAACTGTGCAATAATTCAGGATTGCCTAAAGTGTGACCATGTACACAAAATACCGTGGCTTGGCCACGTCAAATAGCAGCTGGCCCTCGTGGGGAGGCAAGACTGTTTCAAAACTCCAATTAAAAAGAGATCTCTTAAATGTTTTAATGGTGCGAAGAGAACAGGGGGACGCTAGCAAAAAGCTTGTAGCCAATTATTTACCTCTGGTTACCAATAAAGGAATTGAGCCATATCTTCTCTACCCTTTTAGCCACTCTAAAACTTTTTACCTTTCAAAGTTTAAATTTGGCATTGCGCACTTTCTGGTGTCATATCCTAGTAAAATATGTCACGACTCCCATCTGGATCCCTGTCCCTGCGATTGTAACTCATCACAGAACATGCTGCATTTTCTTTTTTTTGTCAGCTACATGACAATCCGCGTAGGGAATTTATTTTACCACTCCTGAGGGTGCTGAACATTAGAAAATGCAGGCCGGCCCTTTTCCACCTTGGGTTACTCCAATCAGAACATATCTGCAAAATGATTTATAGATTCATCTCTGTTGCAATTCGTTTAAGGAGGTTTGTCGGAAAATGATTGCTCGGTTTCTTCTGTAAGATTATGTTTCAAACTTGATCTTTTTACTTACCTAAATAGGTCACTCGCAACTCTGGAGATTTTTAAACCTTTTCTGGCACTTTTAAAAAGGCACAATGCACTCTGTAAAACTGTTTGTCTCTAAGGCTGCTAGTTGTGTTTGAGATTCTACGGCGCTGGATAAAGGCACCATGCACCGAATGATTAGCATTTTATTTTGCCTGATTTAGCACACTGAATTCTAAATGACTTGATCCTGATGGCCCCTGATCTGAGGTGTCCTTATGAATTTTAAATGTGCTAAGCTCTTCTCTTTGGGGCTCCATGGTCAAAGGCATTATGCACTTTATAAAGATAAGACATTGTTTACCTATAGGGTGAGGTGTCATGCTTGAAAATTTTTAACAAAATTGATATACTTAAACAGATCTAAATTGATTGTTTTTTATTGTGTCTGACCGAGGAATTCGAATTCTAAATGACCTGATTTGGGGGGCCTTGATGGGTTTGCATGTCTTTTAAATATGTCAAGTTGTTCTTTTCTGAAATCCATGTCTTTTTTCTTAAAGCACTTTCTGTATTGTCTTTTTTATCTGTGACTTTTATGGTTTGATAAAAACTGAATAAAGTTTTATTTGATTTGATTTTGATAATGTAGTCTTTCTAAAAGACCACTGGGCACCCTTGTACTGTCTTGGCTCACAAAAGGTCAAGAAGGCATACAGACTGCCTACAGGATACCTGGCAAGACATCTGTTTCACTTGCGTGCATGATCATCGCGGTTCTTTAACAAAGTAAATGGAGTAAGCAGATATTAAAAACAATGACTTTCCTGAAATGGTTTTAAAATATTACAATAAGAGGATGCTCTTCTTCCCTGGAATCGGAATGGAGATGCAAAAACCCATAGCATTTTTTGGCCATCATGAAGGAACTATTGGGCTTAATCACTTCAAAGACACTTTGGTTGTCAGCTAAACTACACGTGACACTCAGGGACAAATGTTCCTCTTCTCATCAGTGGTAGCAGCTTTGTGCTCTTTGGAGCACTTCAACGTTAATAGATGATGGTGGCATCTGTGTCTGTCGATGAAGGCTTCAATCATGGCTTTGACAGCACAGAAGAAGGAACAAAATGGTGTCACAATCATCTTAAAAAGAGGTTGATTTGTTACTAATGGAATCTTCTTTATGTGGCTGTTAGAAATTGGGTGACTGTTTGACTGGGGTGTGAGCCCTGGTCAAGCAGCAACCACAATCTGAGTCAAGGTAAGGCACAAGCAAATCCCAAATCAATCTGTGCTCAACACCCTGGTAGCTTGGCACACAGCAGTCAGTGTTAACTTAGAGCCAATGTGTAAAGCATTTGTGTAACACTTCAAGCAGTAAAACAGTGACAATACTACACAAAAAGATCCAACGCCAGGTTAGAAAAATAGAGCAAAATTTAATACATGAAACAAGACCAAGATGACAAAATCCAATCAGTATAGCCAGAGTTATGAATTTCTAAAAAATAAACTGCAATACGGTGCCTAAAAGCATAAAGCACCAACCGCGACCATCTGGTGATGATAACCAGGCAAGTCCAAAGTTCAGGCCGACTACGATGGAGCGTGGGTTGGATACAGTTCCAGATTAGTCCTGCTTAAGTTTTACCTTCTCAAGTTTTGTGCCAAGAGTCCCATTTGCATTGGACAGGGTCACGAGGAGCAAGGAAAGTGTCGTGAGCGGCAGTCAGCGTGGCGTGAAGAAAGGCCGTGCTTCGTGGATGAGCAGGCTGATGATGCTGTTGTGCGAAGAGACGGCACCTTGCGCTGATTTTTGGAGCAAGAAGCACCACTTGTGGGTTAGGAACTCGCTGAAGACAGGTCCAGGAGCTGTTATGGAGCCTTTTATGTACCTTATGCTCAGATCATGAGGCCAGAAGACTAGCCCTTTGAATCACTCTGGGGTCCTAGGTTCAAGATGAAGTTGCAGGCCCAGTTATTCTTCCCCAGGCAAGAGGGAAGCAGGCAACAGGTCCTCACAGAAGGGCAGCAGTTCACTCAGAGCAGCAGTCCAGCAGAGTGGCAGCCATTGTAGCAGTATAATAGTCCTTCCTGGCAGAGTATCCACAGGTCCAGAAGAGTACTGAAGTGGTGGTGTCTGAGGTTCTTCTTTTATAAACACAGTTGTGCCTTTGAAGTGGGGAGAAGCTTCTAGAGGCATGCCTTTGAAGTGCGCAGATGTCCTGCCTTTCCTGCCCTGGTTCCAGACTAACTTACAGGGGGTATGCAGCCCTTTGTGTGGAGGCAGGACACAGCCTATTCTAATGTAAGTGAGACTGTGCCCAGCTCCTCCCTCCGGTCCTGCCAGTGAAAGCCAATACAGCCACACCTAAGCTCCCATTGTGTGTGGTTGTCTAGGAGGAATGCAAAATGCCCAACTGCCAACCACACCCAGTCATGTGACCAGACAGGCTGCGGGCACAAAATAGGTAAGGCAAGAAAATGTAAACTTTGGAAAAGTGGCATTTTCAGAATTGTAATTTAAAATCTGACTTTACCATAAGTCAGGATTTTAAATTCAGATTTTGGAGACACCAAGCATGAACCAGTTATCTCTCCTCATTTGGAAATTAAACTTATAAAATGCAATAAGGCAACTCCAATGTTATCCTATGGGAGAGACAGGCCTTGCAGTAGAGAAAAATCAATTTAAGAGTTTTTCACTACCAGGACATGAAAAACTAAAAAGTACATGCCCATGTTTTTAAATACACTGCATCCTGAACTTGGGGCTGTCCAGGGCCTACCTTAGAGGTGACATATGTTTTTAAAAGTAATATTTGCAATGGCAGGCCCGAGGCATGATTAAAGGCCTACTTAAGTGGGTGGCACAATCAATGCTGCAGGCCCACTAGAACCATTTAATTTACATGCTCTGGGTACATAAAGTGCCACTTTACTAGGGACTTATAAGTAAATAAAATAGCCCAATTGGGTATGAGCCAATGTTACCATGTTTTAAGGAGCGAGCACAAGCACTTTAGCACTGGTTAGCAGTTGTGAAGTGCACAGGGTCGTAAAGTCAACAAAAACTGATTCACAAAAAATAGGAGGCAAAATGTTTGGGGATGACCCTCAAAAAGGGCCAGGTCCAACAGTGGCTTTCTTGGGTTTCGGTCAACCAGTTAACCCGACAAAAAGGAATACACTTTGTTTCAACCAAGAACGACTCCAAACGGACCCCCACCTTTCTTGCTGAGAAACTTTATAATTATGTGTAAGTGGAGACTGGCGATTCAGCTAAGAAATTCAACTCATACAGAGGTGTAATAGTCCAATCATCACCTTAATCGATTGCCATTACTGCTGTCAATTTATATCTAGGACATTACTTTCATTTGGTACTTTTCCTATCTGTAACACAGAAAAACTTCCAATTGATGCAGTTAGACACCTGCTTGCCACCTCAATTTCTGCTTTGTACGCGTTAGATACTTCCATATTGTAAACATTTACACTCTTCATTTCCAATTAAAGTATATTCTGTAACTTAGAGCCCTGCGCTGTGATGTCATATCCCATGCATCAAAACAAGTAGACCATCCATTGCATACTCACTGGCACCCTCCATTTCTGCAACCTCATAGATGGAGAAGCCCTTTGTGTGCATCTCATTAATATCCCATCTTTGTTGTAGGGCAGCATGTGCTGGCTTTAATAAATCATTGCGAAGAGAGGATGCGGGGAGAGGATGTGGTGTAACAGCCAGAGCTGCCGATTTTGGAACTGGGAGCCATGTTTGAGTCTCAGCATCGGCTCAATCAGGGCCGGCTCTAGGGCAGTGCGATTGGTGCCACTGCACCGGGTGCTGACTTTGGGGGGGCGCCGTGTTTTCAAGTACAATATGGTTTGAAAAGCACCTGCTGTCGCATTCCTTGCCTCCAGCAATTTTCAGTCAACCATAAAAATGTCAAGATAACTCTGGTGATTGATGGACCTGCTGCAGAGGGATCAGGGTTTTGTCTAGCGGAAGTTTTGACTCATCATAAAGTAGCACAGGAGGTTAAAATGCCTGCTGCAAAGCACTGCACTGTATCATGCAGATCACAAAGTGCACACAATGTTTGTAATTAGGTCAGCACGTTACTGCTTCTGTCAGAGAGCCCCTTTTGTTACTTGGAGTTTATAAGTTTAAATTCTAATATAGAACCGTGAGCTATTAACTATCTTCAAAGAGCTGCATGCAAACTGCAAGGTATAGATTGAAGTGTTATGATTTTTCCCCCAGCCTTTCATTATCCTAATGTGGCAAACAGGGTTCACTTGGGTAGAAATCAATTCTCATTAGTACAGCAAACCCCCAACCATGGTGTTGCGCTTTAAATTCTGAGTTTGTGCTTCTCCAGACCAAGCACTCTTAAACTATACTGTCTACCAGTAGGGATGACTTGTGGCTCCTACACCTTGTAGTCCTCTGTCTGATGTAACATTTCCTATATACTGATTTACACACTTATGATTCATTGTCTCTGTGTAATGTGCATGTGAAGTAAAGTGCTCTGACACCTTACACTAGTATGAGTGGCGCTATAAAACAAAACAAATGCATTAGAAAGAGAGTGGTTATGGAGACTTGAGGGGCACTGTTAAAGGGTGGTAGTGAGGGCATCCTGGTGGAGGTGGTCATTTAGGGGGCCAAAAAAATTGTGGCACCGGGCGCCCCAGTGATAAGCCAGCCCTGGGCTCAATAGCCTGTGATTTTAGGGAAATCACTTAATCTCCATATGCTTAAAAAAAAAAAATGAAGGTGCCCTTGTGTAATCTAACTGTTGCTCGTGGACGGCGCTCCAAAGCCTTTGAGTCGAGTTCGCGCTAAAGGAAACTGCAAAAAGAAGTCTGCATCATTTATTTTGTTGCGAACACCTGTGATTTTCCATGAAACAGTTGTTCATAGTTTTTTCGTTCCCCTTTACTGCACCCTACAGTATCCTTCCTTTGATTCTTACACTCCATGGGGGAACCATTAGCTGATATGGGAGACATGCCACTCACATTTATTGACCTCTCCCCCTGTCCTGGCGCACCTGATATTGGATTAGTCGCTATTACACTGTGATTGTGAATATTCGCAGGAACAACTTGGCATACTGCTCACAAACGCTCACCAGTGCAGTCTTATTTTGTTAGCTGCCCCACCTAGGCCCAATTACTTGTGGGAAGAGGAAAATAGGGGTCCAGTGGTGGCTCCTCTGCTAAGGCGGAGGAGCGTCACCCCACTGCCTGAAGCAGCAAAAGAAAGGAAAAAATAAAATGATAACATGATGCTATTATCATTTTATTTTGTCCTCCTTCTGCGGCAGCTTGCGTGAGGGACGGGTGGGGCGGGGCTGCAGGGCAGGGGAGGAGTGGTAGAACACTCCTAAGTGTGCAATGACTGTTTGGCCGGCCCTCTCGGGCTGTCCAAAACAGTCATGCGCGCTTTCCCTGTTCTTCACACAGGCTGCATTTCAGCCTGCAGAGAGAACATGTCCACCCCTCCAGCCCCTGGCTGAGCGCACGGCGCTCAGACCAATTACAACACTGCATTGCATTGCATTGCATTGCATTGCATTGCATTGTATTGCAGCATTGTGATTGGCTGCTCGGAGTGTGGGAGCCCTGGTGCTTCCTGTTTCTCCAAAGAATCCAGGAAGAGGACGCAGGAGAGGTGGCAGCGGCAGCCGGCCAGCCGTCCGGCCGGTCGAGAGGTAAGTGTTTTTTTTTTAACCCGATCCCCCCACCCCTTTCCCCCACCCGCCCCACTGCTGCTTCCAGGTAGCATCCGTGACTGTAGGGGTCATCTGCACTGACACCATGGAGCAGTACCCTCCAAGTTAGCACGACACCATTGTGGTCTACGGGGTCTTACACTGCCATCGTCCCACCTTTGCAAGCTGCGACATTGCCTGTTTCCACCACTGCGTTTGTGCCTGCAAGCGCCTTGAGTCAATTCATTTCATAGTGTGCACATTACAAATTCAATAAAGAAAATAGTACATAAAACAAAAGGGTCCTTTGGAGGCTTCCTTTAAGAATCAGTGGTAGGCCGCTTTCCTCATCTCATTTGCTTGATGCATGGCAGCAAGTGCTCGCCATGCTGGGTATGCCTCAATTAAACAGTTGCACACAATTTACCATGTGGATCGAACCTCTGCAGGAACTTAAATATAACCCTCAATAAAAAAAAGTGAGCTCGTTTTAATTTGATCATTAAGTCAGCTTCTGGAAATGTTTGCAATATTTATTTTGCAATATACCTACGGCTATTCTTATGTTTAGCATTAATAAAGAGAATGCGATTCTAAGGATTTTGCATCACGTCAAGTCTGCCCTGCTACCTTTACATATCTCCGATGTGACACTAAAAAAATAGCAATATTATAAATTTGTCACTATTGCAAGAGACTTTTATTAGTATGTTTTTCAAAGCTTAATATCCCTCTTGATCTACTTACCTGAAGTACCACTAGAAAAAATGTAAAACAAACTCCCACTAATCATCTCCAATATTTAGATGAGTTGTTTCAAGAAAAGATGGCTCAATATGGTAAACGCTCACTGCTGATATTTGCTGCACTGAATACCAAGGCCACAAACACCATGGGGCCTGACAAGGTTGGTAAACTGAGCACCTTGTAATAAAATCATCTATTCTTTTTTGCGCTTCGAAACTTCGGAAACTTTGCTATGAAGCGCAAAATTAAAAAAAATGTATTATTGTTATTTTATTTTTATTGTTTTTATTTGATTCATTTAAAGTTCTTTCTTTATCTCCAATGCGCTGTTGTAGGGTTTCCCTTGTAATGCCTGTTCGAAATTAGCTTATGGCAGGACAATTATATTTCAAGACCTGGACGTCAGTGGCGCAGGAAGTAGGGGGCAGCACCCCATAAATCATTGGAGCTCGGATGGAGGATTAACAATGAAGAGCTTTAAATTTATCAGTCTAAACATTTATTGTACGTTCGAGTACAAGCTGTCTTATGAGAGGCAACTTTCACAAAGTGTTGCTGACTGTTTGACCATATAGAGCTGTGTTTACTATACCCTTTTCTGAATGCAATTTGTAATTTTAACTAATGTAACTCTTGCTGGTTACTGCTGAACGAAGAAAGCCACAGTACTTCAGGGGGTTTCTGACACATACATAAAGACTGCCTGCTCTACAAAGCAAATACAAGTATTTTAAAATATAATATAATGGAAAGTGCAATCAAAGCAATTTAGTCAGGTGATGTCGATAGCCAGCACACCCACTCTAAAAATGATTCCAGCATCACTGCTATGCATGTGCAGTATTGACAATATGCCAGGGTTAGGTGCATGTGCTAGGTACACCCTGAAGGCCTGGCTGAACGAGCACTGCAAGAACCCCAGCAATGGCGAGAAGATCATGCTGTGTAAATATGTAACATATAATTCTTCAACCCTAATCGCTTCAACTCTTTTTAAAATGTAATCTTGAGTATATTTGCAACTTGGATATATGTAACTCTAACCACTAGTATCTGTAGTAGACTTATGTACTTACTACCATTCTTATGTGATTTTAGAGTTTATCTGTTTGTATCTGTTAAGTTATTCATGTACTCTGAAGTCGGTATGTAATGTAATTGGTTCTATTGTAAAGCGCTCTGAGACCTTCGCGTTAAAGTTCGCTTTATATAAAATAAACAAATAAAATAAATAAACATGTCTTCACCCTTTTATTTGAGTTTTGACATCAAATACCGTTAGCAATAAGTTCAAGTTTATTTATGAACGACATGTTTGTAGGACAAACATTGCCACCAGGGTTCCTGTGGCACAGTGTCAGTGAGCAAGAAAACAATGCAGTGGCATGAGGTCCAAAGTAATTATCAGTGGCTGAGATTAATTCAGTCATTTCACTCATAAATATTGCAGGAATCGGTATCATCAATGTCTACAGACAACATGATAGCCATTTTGGAAGTGTAAAAAAACTTAAAGATGGCTGGCTGTGGCTAGTGGCTTTGTCAATGCCAGCGCAATCTTTGATAGCATTCGCAAATGCAAAAGGTGTGAGCAGAGGGTGGTGGACACACAGAGAGAGGAGGCGAAGAGAGCGAGAGAGAGATAGAGGGGGAGGAAGACAGAGAGAGAGAGAGAGCGAGAGAGTGAGAAAGAGCGAGAGAGAGAGGGACCAAGCTGCTGCAGTGCTCTGTGTCAGAGACAGGGTAAGAGAGAGAGTAATGGACTATATGCAGCTCAGAATACTTACTAGCAGCTCAGAAAATCACAAGCATCAAATCCATTATTTTATAATGTTCTGTGAGCTAGCTGCCTTAAATCGAACAGGTATGTACAGACATAAGTCCTTCAGCGGGCTGTGCCACAGTATCCAAGCTGTGCAAGCTTTGATGTGACCTAAAAAGGGTGAACGCTGCCTGCAATTAGAACAGCAGAGTGGCTGAAACAATGACGTTTGCACTGGACTATTTTTTCGACCGGTTTAATAATGATTTTCAAAACATTAGATCCTGTCTGCAGTGGTTATGAGCAAAAAATTCACTACGTGGCCCAGAGTAATTACCAGTGGTTGAGATTAATTCAATAATTTCCCCTATGAACTAATTGATTATATTACATGGATTGACATCATTAATGTGGTTAAAAATGCCACAATGAAGTTAGAATGAATAAATCAAATTGCGAAATCTTACACCGAGGGGACAATTAATTAATAAACGTAAAATTCTTCTTGAAGCAGATTTTCTTTAGACACCTCCAAATGAGTATCAGACCAAATACAACTGACATTGTTCCAATGTATAATGCACAATAAATGCCCACACGTAAAATGTCAATATAAATATACATCAAACATCAGCTAGGACGCAGAATATGACTTAGGGGCATATCAGCAAGGGCCGTCGATAATTATCGCTAAGCGCACTTAGCGCTAGGATAATTATCGCCGTCTATCGCTGCTTTCTATCGCGGAGATAGCGTGCTATCAGCATCGCTTATCTCCAAAGCGATAGAAATGCAAGCGATAGCTGGAAAACAGTGTGATTATCGCTGGGAAACCAGCGATAATCGCACTGTGACCGGCGATACCTTGCTGATAGGGCAGGGTGGTCTTAGCCATGTAATCCACCTCCCATAGGATTACATGGCTAAGTCAGAATTAAAGCAGGCGTAAGGAAAGTAGCGAAAACCGTGGTTAGCGCTACTTTTCTTATCGCTATGCTTGTTAGCGATTCCCTTGATAATTGGAGAAATGTCAGTTAGCGACATTTCTCCAGTTATTTCGGGAAGGAACGCCCACTTTGCATCTCATTAGAGATGCAAAGCTGGGCGTTCAGTAAACAGGCGCTAAGGCATGGATTCACGCGTTAGCGTGTCCATGCTGATAGGGCGATAAAATTATTGCCGCTTTTCGTCCGAAAACGGACGCTAAAGCGGCGATAATTTTATCGCCTCGCCTTGCTGATATGCCCCTAAGAAACTTGGCATGGGCTATTATCAGACAGGACATGAACCCTCAGAAGGCTCGACAGGAGCCCCAGAAGGTATGACCAGAGTTCTAGACAGGAACTGAAAGAACCTGTAGATGCTGCATGGGAACCCTCAACAGTCAGCAAAGAAGCCATCAACGCCGGAGGATAAACGTGATTTCCTCAGCAGTCAGAACTTCAGTCTTAAGTAAGCTGATCTGTATGCAGACTGTAGGTAGGCATATGGGAAGGCACCCTCTGCAGGTTGGACATAATTAGTCAGCATGTTTGGTGGTGCCTTTGGCAGCATGGTGATAAATCCTGCCATATAGTAGTCCGCTGCTGTGGACATGCATGGCTCAATGGTTTACACACCTGGCTAAGACAGAACCTGAAATATATTGCTGATTCTTGTCATATTGTAGGAATAGTGTAGGCATGCCTTGCATGGTGGGTTATACCCTCACATATTATGGGCCCTAACTTATTGGTGATAATTCCTGACATATTGCAGGCATCCTCTGCCATAATGATTTCCCATACATGATGACGACAAGTTCCTCTGTTTAATTGCCATCCATAGTATGATGAAGTGGCTATTTCCGACTTAATACTGGCACAGTAAAAATGTTTGTAATTCCTGACATATTTTGAGCGTCCTTGGCACAATGGTGCCAACCTGTTGCTAAATGGGGATCTTTGCAGCATGGCAGTAATGCATGCCACATTGTGGGCCTCCATTGCAAAAAAAGGGGTTCCCATAACTGGCATAATGTTAACCCTGCACTAGGACTGCAATTCCTAGCATTTTATGGGGATCCATGGCCCAATGGTGCCTACCCTTCTTATAACACCGAACACTGCATTATGGTTGTCATTCATGACTTATTATGGGCATGCATGATGGTGCCCACCCTTGCATAATGCTAGCCTTGGCTAACTGGTGATAATACTCACCCTATTGTAGCACAGAAAAGAATGGGAATTCCTACTACCTAACTCACTAGGTCTAATTTTATTGACCTCCGGTGGATGAAAGGCTGAGGTTACTGTGTCATGTTTTGAATTCCTGAAATACTTGATACACAAAGATCAGTAATGTGTTTATACCTTACTGGGTTATCCCACAGGTCCACGGTGTATTTTTCAGGTCCAGTGCAATCATATATAGCTTCAATTCGATTTTTTTGTACAGCAGGATGAAGGTTACTACTTTGATTGAGACCTATGAAATTAATATGTTTAGCAACTGGCACGGCTTACAGGCACTCTCAGATACCATTCAGACATATGCACATGAACAGTGAACATGGAGGAAATTGTGAACAAGGGTAAAATGAATGAGGTTTTAGTGTGACAAAGGAGCCAAATTGTAAATACTCCTCATTTAATCTTGTTGGTGCAGTCACCCACTACAACAGAGAGCTAGTAAAGAAACCCAGCGTTTAAAGTTATTGAATAATCATGGGGGTCACAAAGCAGTTGACAATGCAACCAGGAGCAAAGGGATATTGCCACCAGTGTTGTCCCCTAGATCATGCCCCTGTGCTGATGAAATTGCTGTGTTCCTGGAACATTATGCACATACCAGTCTTGTGGAAGAGGAGAGCAGCACAGACCACTGACACCAGGTTTGTGTGAAAAAGTCAGCTTTATTGAAACTGGTGCATATTACAACATAGTAAGTATCAAAAGGAACTAGCTTACGGGTGTAGAGGCTAGATGTCTATGTCAGGAAAAAACATTTGTTTTTAATGAAAACCCTCACCCACCAACCTAGTTGGTGGCATGCTTCATCAACGGGTTCCACCCAAGGCTCCCAACCTGAGCAATTGACGTGGACCAAATTTCGACATTGAACTTGTGGAGTCCAGCCTAGTGATGACATCTCTTTCAGGATGCCTCTCACATCCACAAACCTCACTGTAATAAACCATACTTAGTCCCCACACCGTGCGATCCCTAGTCTGTCATTAGTTCCGTCCCATTGGACGTGGACCGTACTCTGATACTCATTTGGTGAAAATCACACAGAACAATAACATTAACCCCTTTAACGTTTTTATTTGTTGTCGTCCACATATCAAACTTTATTGATGTGATTCCGAGTCAGCCTTCAGTATCGTTCCTCACTGCCAACCATGCATGACGCCATGACGACTGGCGCCATGACGCGCACGTCACCAATTACGGACGGCCAGTGGTGGGAGATGAGGGACATTTAAACCGGCTCCTCCACACCAACCTGCATCGACGAAGCAGGCCGAAGCAGGTATGAGGAGGGGGCCAGTGATCTTGACGAAGTAAGTTGGGCTTGGGGGTCCGCATTGCTGATCTCGGACAAAGATCCCACCATTCCCGACAGGGAACTCCCCTGCTAATGATGTCCACGTTTCCTTTCCCTTTCCTTTCCCTCTGAACACACACGCAGTGTGTGAGTACAGGGCCGGCCCCCCTATGGGATTCATGTTGCTCGCTTTGAAAATCTCATCGTAAGCATTCGCCAATCATTCTTTTTTTACAGCTACGTATAGTGTCACAGTAGCGTGTACAAGTCGGCATCTATTTGAGCCACCATTTCTCATGCGCCACATTCCGACTCACTACCGTAATCATCCGCATAGTGACCGGACACGGCGTTTCATCTAGTCACAATATTACAGTACTAATATGAGAAGCTTCTTTCGACTTAAATGTCTATGTCTGTTGTCTTTGTCTGTCTTTTTTTTTCACAGGCTTTGAGCATTTTAAACGGAGGACACACCCTCCCATTAGGACCGCACCTTAGCGAGTGCGTCATTTCTATTGGTCATATAAATTACACATGACCATCACGTATTCACATTGCACATAGGTCCTGACGAAAGCCAGCCAACGTAGCTGCCTGGCTGAAACATGTAGACCTGACCTTTACAAACAGGATATAGGAGACATACTTACATCCCCACGCATATCCGCCTTATTGCTTTTAATACTGCCAAGGGCCCACCATTAAATGTTGTGAAAACAAGGGACCCATTGGACAGCCTTTTAACTTTCACTTATTCACTTCACTACACACTCACTACAAAAAAACCAGCTCCGCTGTAATCAGGCGTCGTAGCACACCCGAGGTGCACTCGGCACCTTGGGTGGAACCCGATGATGAAGCATGCCACCAACTAGGTTGGTGGGTGAGGGTTTTCATTAAAAACAAATGTTTTTTCCTGACATAGACATCTAGCCTCTACACCCGTAAGCTACTTCCTTTTGATACTTACTACTATACCCAGGGAAGTGAACTAGTCTACACTGTTCCTCTCTCTCGCTTGATTAGGGCATATTACAACATAGCCTGGGCCTTTGCCTTGCAAAATTATACCTCTATATACAGCTTTAATCACCTATTACAATCTACCCCCACCCCTAAAATATCCCTCCCCCATAACAACTTTAATCATCAATAACATACTTGATTCAGAGCTGATCAACTGTATCTGGGACCTCCAAAATCCCTTCCGCTTTCCTACCTCTAATAAACTCTGAACCCATTCAACTTCCTACCTAACCTTGAACTTCCTATGTCCTCCAGGCATGAACTTGCCTACCCGCTTCCTTTCAGCCTGAACTGCTGTTGACAAACAATAAACTTCTGTGAATGAAGGCAACTTCTCAGCCCACCACAACCCAGAAAAAAGAGGGGAAGGAGATGAGGAAGGAATTATACCCCCTTTTTTTCTGTCCCCCGCTCCCCTATCCCTTTCTAAGCCCCTAAAGAAAATGTCCCCAGACCTAAATATGCAGCACCTTTTCCAAGACCAAATTTATCTGCAGTAAGTACAGCTATATTCCCATAAAGGACAAATGAACGCCGTCTCCTCTAAAAAAGTCAACATCCTCGAAACAGAAGTCTGGATGGTCTACCCTACCAATCCCAGTGTCTCTGCAAAAGGCCTGCATCTCTTTATTCAGTTCCCTCCATGCCTTGTCTATGGCTAAGGGCTTGATGGCCCCACTCCAAATCTCCTGGGAATTAAATCGGTCCAATGTATGTGGCAACCTACCTATAACCTGTGAATCTCCCCAGGTCCTCCTTCATGACTTTAATAAGCACCAGGATTTTCTGAACCACTAAGTAATTTTCCCCTAGGTGGAGGAGAAGCACATCCCTCCTACTAGAAGCCTATTCAGACAAGGAAGGCCTCTCTGGTGCTCAGTAGGAGTCCGTCCTCTCTTTCACAGCGTCAGGATCCGTCTCGTAATTGGGAAAGGAATACAACGCTATCTGAACAAGCATTTGCAATCACTCACCAAGCATAAAGGGTGCGAGCCTGCTTCTGTAGCTCCACCGATCCTAAATGAATGTATCCCAAATCCGCGTGAATCAAATGCAATAAGCCCCAGTGCCTTGCGCAGGACGGACAGCAGTTGAAATAAAGTAACTGCCTACCATCCTTGTGCTTAAAGACCCTCCCCTCAGAGCCTGACTCTCGTTTCAGGATAGTAGCCCAATGAACTGGGCAAGTTCCCACCATAGGGTAAAATCTCAGTGTGACACTTCTTCCTTCTCTCCTTTGGTCGGTTTTAGACTTATACACCCAAACCTGCACGCCTTCCTCCTCCAGAGCACCTCTTCCCACAGCACATGCCCCTACTCCCCCAACCCCCTAGTAGTTCCGAGACCCGAAATGCCCCAAAAAACCTCCATGACATGAGTGTGGAGAACAGAACCGTCTCACTAGTGTCCGAGCATACTCCGTGCAGGGACCTAAGAACGTCATTCAGAATAACCAGGATCAGAGGTCACCTAATGCGGGCACTTGGCTCCAATTCTCATACCCAACCTTCCAAAATTCTCTTCCCCAGTTTGCCGGCTGCGGGAGCATAGCCCATAAGAGCTTGCCCTTAAATGCAATGCCTGACAACTTGCCCAGAATGGTTACTTTCGACTGGCTGGCTCTCTATAAGGGATAGAATGAACTGTACAACGTCTTCCACCCTCTCCCATTCCTACGACCTCCATATGACCCCCCTGCTAAAAACTCGTACCAAGCCTGAAAATATGCCCTTCTTGTGGAAACAGCCAAGTACTCAACTACCAATTGGATGATCCTTTCTCTCCTATGGCCCACAGCTCCTGCAGCCTCCATGTCTTCACTTGGTCTGCATCCGTGGCCAGCCTAATGGAATGACTCCCACTGTGGCAATGTCATTGTACACACCGGGCACATGATGGGCCCTAAAAATGATGTCTAGTTTCAAGCAGTGCAATACACAAACTCTCAGCAGATGCCCCGACTGTGGCTCTCTGGGGGTCTGCCTGTTTATTACATGGACGACCGACATATTGTCGATCCGGACAAGAAATCTCTTGTGTGCCAGCTGATCACCCATAGCACCAGTGCCACTACCAAGGGGAAAAACTCTAAGAAGACAATGCTACTTCTACTCTCTTTCCATGTCTTGGGCCAGTTTACTGCACACCAATGAACTTTCCAGTACAGGCCAAAGCCGCAACCTCCTGCTGCGTCTGAGAAGATTTGTGCGTCCCATTTCATGTTAGTCAAAGCTGCCAGTGGGGTCCCGTTGAAGGATTGTAAGAAGGCCTTTTACATTCTCAGATCCTCCTTAACACCCGCTGGCATCCTGATATGGTGATGAGGTAAGGGCAGCCCTGTGAGTGATAATGCTAGATGTCTACAAAAGGTCCTCTCTGCTCTTGCTACCCTGCAGGCGAAGTTCAGGTGACGTAACAAGACCTGAATCTCCTTAACCATCACCTTTTTCTTGCCCTGCATTGTTTTCAGAAAGTTCTGCATGTTAAGCTTCTTGACTTCAGATAACTGTGCCTCCATGGCCGCTGAATCGATCTCAATACCTAGAAAGTACAAGACTGTATCTGGGCCCACTGTCTTCTCTGGGGCCAATGGAACACCTAAATCATCCTTGAGCTTCTGGAAGCTGGCTAGCAAATGCTGACAGTCTCTGAAACCAGGAGCACCTACAAAAAAGAATTCGTCCAAGTAATGCGTCATAAAGTTGTGTCCTTTGTGCCAAATAAAAAGCGACTGCAGAAATGTACAAAAGTATTCGAATAATGCACAGGAAATGAAGCATCCCATTGGGAACACTTTGTCAAAATACCATTGTCCTTCAAATTGGATGCCCAGCAGCTGAAAGTCAGCAGGGTGTACCGGCAGCAGACGGAAAGCAGACTTGATGTTGCTCTTAGCCATCTGCGTCCCTGTCCCACCTTCTCCACTAATGTCAATGCCACATCTACAGATGAATATGTCACTGACACTTGCTCAGCTGGAATGAAGTCATTCACGGACTGACCCTTGGGCCATGACAAGTGTTGAATCAGCCTAAACTGTCCTGGTTCCTTTTTAGTTACCACTCAGATGGGTGACACAATGAGGTGTTCCATAGGTCAGTCCTTAAAAGGACCCGCCATCCTACTTTCCAGAATCTCCTTGTTTAGCTTTTACCTCAATACTTGGGTATGTTCCTTTACGGACTGCAAATTAGGTGTCCAAAGTCGCCCCCTTGGGCCATCATAACCAAGTCTAAAACTGTCTGAAATGACTTTTAGCAGTAGCCTAGCATCATCATTGTTGTCATAGTAAGATAGCCAAAATGCAAGTCTGTCCAATTTAATGGGTATACAAGCCCTTCCCTCCAGATCCCTGAGCACCCCTATCTGACCTAAAGCCTGTGGCCTGTGGCCTGCCCCTGTTGTTGAGCTGGTGCGATGCCCTATTGTCCACCCATGAACCAGTGCTGCGGTCCGTAGCCAGTGGAGTAACTGGTCCCCCCTGTCCCAAAGCAGGTGACCAACGGGTGTCTACCTCTGCACCTCGAGCACTCATGTTGGATCTCACAAAGTTTCCTTGTACACAGCCCTTTATTGTAGTCCCAACATGCCCCTCCTTGGCTATTTTGTCCTTTGCTTGTACCCTTATCCCTTCCTGGGTGGGGCACCCCTGAAAGGGCTTATAAACGATTGGCAAACCACTAGCTTTAAAAATTGTTTTGCCGAATTTCACGGGGCCCATGATGTGTTGCCATAAGTTGGTATCCAGCTCCCCCCATTGGGTGTCCAGATCCACTGCGATGTGAGCCTTGATTCCTCGTCGTACTTCACCCACGCATAGCCCCTATAATTCAGCTGTGCCTTCCTTATCACGTCTATGTATTTAAAGAGTGTGACTGACTTCTCTGGGTACTTTTCACAGTACACACTGGCAAAAATGAGGAATGCTGCTGTTCAGTTATCTATTGTCACCAGCACCCTCGGCCATTTAGACAAATCAAGATCTTCTTTTGAGCCTTCCTTGCACCTTAATTCCCTATGGAGGAGTTTCAGGATTTCTACATAGTCTCCCTTCCAAATCTTCTCTTTGGTTAACTGCATGATGTGTGGGTGTGCCTCCAATGACTTGGACGTTCCCAACTTCTTGAACTTTACCTCCTTGCTCTCCAGCTTGTCTCCTGAGTCTGCGGTCATGTCGCGTTTTTGCTCCCCCCTGGACTGTGCACCTGCCCCTTTGTGTTCGACTTTACCTGATGTAACCGCCTGGTTAAGGTTCCCCTTTTCTTGTTCTTTGAGCTCCTGCTTACCCTTCCCTTGCTTTTGTAGGGCATTGACCATGTGCACCGTGGGAAACACAGTGCCCACCCCGTGTCCCGCACTTATAAACCTTTCCTTAAGCAAGCCTTCCTGCTGTCTTGAGGCTCCTTAGCCTCGACCCCAATTGTTACCATCCCTAAGCAAGCCTACTTGCTGATTAGAGGTTCCCTCGCCTCCACCCCAATGGTCACCTGTCCTTAGACGGGCCTTTCCCCTATCTAGAAGCTCTTTAGTCTCGACCCCAATGTATGACCTTCTTGTGCAGGCCTCCCTGCTGTCTAGAGGCTCTCTGGCCTCGATTCCCATGGACAACCGTCATGTGTGGGCCTCCCCGCTTCCCTGATAATCAGTTGTAGCAACCCCCAAAGACCTTAAGTGGGGCATCTGCGGCCCAAATTTTGGTATCTTACCTGGCACAAAGGTCGGTGCCTGCTCAGGAGCCCGCCGATTTGCCATTGTCTGATGTCGCCAGGTTCTGTTGTGACCTCCTGAAAGCAGCTGTGCACGTGCATCCTGGAACACACTAGGTACAGATGGGTTACAAGACCCTCCTCTACACCTTCCTACCTCCAGTTGTGGATGTCTGCTTGCCCTTCATCATCCTCCCTCAGTTCCCTTTCCTCAAGACATTCTTCCTCATAATCAAGAATTGATGGCTGCGTCTGTGCCGCTAAATCTCGGTGCGCACCCCTATCCATCTGCATCTTCAGGGGCTCGTCTACTTGTAAAACATGTTCGCATGTTGAATTAGCAGGGGGGGTGTACCTTGCCCTTCCCACCTATCCATCGATGCACGACACATAGTCCCATAGTCCATTGTGGAAGAGGATGCCACCACTCCATCCACCTGTCGCACTGCTGAGGTCGTACCAGACCTTCCTGTGGCCGTGACCTTGCTGTCCCACGCCATGTTCCAGCTGGCCACACTGGGCCACACCTTCTCTTCAACTCGGGGGTATTGCGCCGCACATGGCTCTCCTGAGTCTGGCCAAACACTCCCCATAATGGCGCAGTTCCCCCAACCCCTTCCCCCAACCTACGCTCCTCCTGCCCACCTTTGGGCCCCCCACTCCCTGATATTGCCTTGACATAGAAGGTGCCCTGGTGGCCCCCTCTATTGCTCTGCATGCCACTGACCCCTGCCGCGCCCCGCTACCACTAGCCTCCCATATACCTTGCTTGGAGGCTTCATAACAATGATGCTGGACATGCTACCAACCGAGGTCTCCCCCCTCCTACCACCCCTTTCCCTGCCACTCCTCCTCGCTCCATTCCAAGCCAGCGGCTACCATAGACAGGCGTGGTGGGGACCTGTGGCACAGGCCAGCCCCTGCGGTACCCCGGCGCAGCCCCCCAGGGCCCCTTATTACCCCCGCCCTGTATTTTCTGGCCCCACGCTGCCCTCACCCCTATCGGCACCTGATACAACCAAGACGCATTACTCCACTCAATCCTGTTGAGTGCTCTACCCTTTACAGTGCCTGAATCCTCTCGCTGTCCCCACTCTACATGGTCAGCCTCCTCCCCCATCTGCTCCTCATAAACTTGCCTAAAGTCCACTTGCTCTGGGCAGACCTTAGCGCTCCTGCACAGCTCGTTTAACCGCTCCTATTGTCAGAAGACCTTAGCTGCTGTGCTGCGTCAGTGATCCTCCCTGCCTGCTCTCTCCTTTCACTTGCGGGAGGCCATCTCAACTAGGCCCTGTCGGCGAGCCGGTCAAGACAGCCAGCCTCTGACAGCAGTTTCATCACCTGGGCCACCTTATCCTCATCTGCTCCCACAAACAGCATACCGTAAGTGCTATTTTAAGCCACAGGGACGAAACACTACTGCTCCAAACACTTCACAGTTAGCTGCACCTAACGAGCAACAATGACAAAATTGTACTGCCTAGGTACCAGCCACTGTGTCACCAAGACAAAATGGTGGCCGGAACCTTAAAATGGCAGCACCGAAGCCCAAAACCCAAGTGCAGTCACTGCACCACCTCCCCAAAAACTCCAGGGGGCAGACCTCCCTGTGGTCAACTGCCCCCCAAGTCCCCATTCACAGTAGCATGATCATACATAGCAGGACATAAACAGTGTATTTGAACAAGCAATCTGGTCTAATAGCATCAATGAAATGGAGTATACACAGAAATTACCTCTACGTCCCTCTTCCTTGACCTAGTCATGAGTATGAGGTCGTATCGACTCCCACATAAGATTATTCCAGTGCCAAAAAAAAAATGCTGCGAGTAAAAACCTTGTCCACCTACTGGGTGTCGTAAAGGGTAGAGATTTTTTCCTGTTGAATTCAGTTGGGATTTCGGAGAGTAAATGTTTCTGCAATGGTTTCATCTCTTATTTTTAGTCAGCATGTTCCTCTGCTGGGCTTGGGACTGTATGGGTGTGTCATATGGGAGCAGTGCCATGGGAGAAATGGAATTGATCCCAGCCAGATGAGACTGTGCATTGAACTTCATCTATGTTGGAATACAAGTTGATTGTTCCTCTGAGCAACAAGGAAAGTGTATTAAAAAAGAGTCTCATCAAGCAGTATTGTAAATAAATAGGGGTGATATGGATTTTTCCGATCCAGAGGAGCCTGAACATCCTATTTGACTCTTTTATGCCTGTTTCAGCAACAACCTCAACATGGCCACCCCATACGTCAATGCATAAAGGATGTAATTCTCAGAGAATGGAAGGGCCCTGAGGAAATATATCTTCCAAGATTGATGACATGCCCTTATCCACTTGGGGACAGCGATATATTTTTTCTTGACCCAGGGCCCGTTGACTGTTTAATTGCAAGTCTGGTAGTCAGATCTTCAATGGCATATGATGCAGTGTTGAAAGATCCAATTGAATGGAATGTGGACTCTACAGAAAGTGTATTCTGGTCTCCACCCTGCCTTGAGAGCAGTTGTGTATGGTGCCTACACTGCGTAGTCTTTGCTGTTGGATTTCAAGGACTTATTTAGAAGGTTGAGGAAGGTGCGGAATGTTCAGCTCTTTTATAGAGTATGGAATTGAATTCTTAATTTCTTATCAGATTAATCTTTTGATGGAGTGAGAGCAGCTGCCCTGCCAAGTGGAGTATCAATCGAATCATGTTGCACTTTGTTATGATTTGATTGATAAACCAGTTCAGCACAGAAGGCCACAGACCTACACATGCCCTCAGATCTTTGGAATACAGTTAGAAGAAAACAGCTACCCAATCTCAAAGAAAAGAAACATTTATCATCATTTATAAATAATCAAAATCATTGTATGAGGCAGAATACAGAAGTTCCTGAAGGTATGGACGGGATCAATTTTGAATTTGTGAGTAATCTGTTTGGGGTACAACATCAAATTTTTCTCTCTTTCTCCAAATTCAGGAACAATATTGATCCTCTGGCCAAACGATCTTCAGAAGCAGAAGCCCTGGTGTCAAGCTTCCAAACCTTATTGGACAAGAAAGCAATAATGACAATTCCTTTACCACAATGGTCATGGATTTTATTCTATAGTGTTCCTGGAACCCAAAACAAAAGGAATGCTGAACAAATTTGTGGAACATTTAACATTTAGAATGGAAACTCTCCAATGCATAATTCCACTGGTAAATCCAGTAGACTTTATGGCAGTGTTAGACATTTGGATACCTATCTACATGTTCTGCTGCTCCTCAGTGTTAATGTTACCTCAGGTTTGCTGTTTAGAATGTACACTACCAATTTAAAGTAAGTTGTGCCATTTGGACTCAGGTTGGCACTGAAGGTTTTCATGAAAATCATTGCATCATTAGTTACACTTCTACATCTCCAGAGTTGGTTCAGTTTCACTTACATAGATGATTAGCTCATATTAGGAACATCATGGGAGACAACTCTTTTGAACATGAAAGCAGTGAGTTCCTGTCTAGAGGACATAAGTGTCTAGCAAATCTACCCAAATCCAGCTTGAGCCCCTCCCACTACAAGTTTTCTATTAAGCACAATTCCTGATGGATCTATGGAAGGTGTTCCTGCCACAGGACAGAGCTCTACATCTACTGAACCTTGTAAGTCAGTTACTGTCTAAAGATCTAATGATGACAAGGTCTTGGCTCAGGGTGCAGGGACTTACGGTGGCTTTATTACTCACAGGTGCTTGGGGCCGTCTGTACATGTGCCCTCTTCTGGATCATCTTCAATCCCAGGGGATCCAGCGTCTCACATGTATAAATACTTCATTCCAGTGACTTCTCTTTTCAACTACAGATGGCATTGTTGTTAGATCTTCCAATTCTTCTGAAGGGACTTCCTTTAAGACCCCTCTACCACCACTTAAACAAGTTCATTGGAATTGGGAGCAACCCGGCGGCAGGGGGAAAAGGAAGATGGCGGATTGACTCCGCCGCTGTTTGGATGTCTCAGCCGCCTCTCCCTGGGACCCCTCTGTCCCTTTGCCGCTATGATTTTTAGCGCGGCATTTTGGTTTACAAGAGCCGTATACTAATCTACGGGGGAAAAAAAGACTGTTGGTCCCGGCATACGACGGAGGACCTTACCTGTTGCAGCTGTGTTTGCTTTCTCACTCGTCCTGGATGAGCCTGTGTACGAGGCTTATGCTCGCTGTGAAACGGAGCTGTGCAGCGAGGTGGTTTCTTGTTGGGAGTCTTCCCCTGATTTCTCCGTGGCTGCTTCGGGGAAAAGGGAGAAAGCAGCGTTCCTGTGACGGGCGCTCCATTTACTACCCTCGTCGTTGCTGCAGTGGTGGTGGAGGCTGTACAGGTCACCTAGCGGCGATTGAAGACGAGAGGGGTTGTGACTGCGGGACAGCATCGCTGTGGACTTTGTTGGAAGTGAGAGCGATGGCCCCCGCGTAATGCTCGGAGGCAACGTGCCGAGATTCAAGCTGCAGCAGAGGGGTCCCCGGAGACCTCAGATCTTACAAAGGTGCAGGCAACTGACCCCTGGGTTCTGGTGAAGTTGGGGCTAGTAGCTGTAATATTACTTCTATTGACTCACAGGTGGGGAAGCCGATTTTGAAATTGCTATACTCAGGTAGAGCTACAGCCTTACTCCATTCCTGCGGCTCAGAGACTTCCATCCCTGGCTTTGTAATGGCTGATATGCTGAATGCAGCAGTGCAAGACGAGCTGGGGGCACTGAAGATGCTACCTCCCCATGGAGACTTTCTGGCGGGGGATTATATCAACGGCCCCTAAGGGTGAGGCAGCTTTGAGAACTAATGCTGCAGAGGCATTGCAGAAAGAAATTGTTTCTCCCCTCTCTCAGGCACCTTAGCTTCTGTTTCCAACGAGCCTTTAATTGAGAACATTTCTGATGAATGTTCAGTTTCTCTGCCTCACATTCCTTCCGAACCTGAAGGCATCTGTGATACTAGCAGCAGTGGCAACGCCAATTGCAATGGCAATGGCAGCAAAGGAAACGAGGCCAGCTTTAGACCTAACATACCTCAGGAGGGGGGAGCAGAAAAAGTAAAAGTGAAAGTGAAAGGTCCTAACCCTGTGCGGTCTGGTAAAGGCGGCCGAGGCAGGGGGAGCGCTGCAGCTACCAAGACGCAGGTCTCAGAGGTATTGGGACGGCTTAAAGGAGCATCAGATATGGCGAAAATTGGGTCTGGCGCTAGCCCATTGCGGAAATGGGTTTCTTCAAAAGGCGAAGTTAGATCTATCGTATCAAGATTATCCAATTCAGGGGGGTCTGGAGGTACCCTGATGGACAATGTCATCAATACTTCGCAGAACTCTAATTTAGCTACTGGAGCTCCCGTATCAACTACCTCCTATGTTGCTTTATCTGGGACTGCTACTTCAAATATCTCTGTAGGAGACGCACAAGTTTTGAGTCCTCAACTTGGTGGCGTGGACGGATTCATCTCTGAGTCAATAAATGCGGAAGCTGTCCACATTGCAGGGCAGGTATTGTCTCTAACTGCTGAACAATCTTTAACATTTAACGCTCCTGTTCCTTGTGCTGAACCGGCAAATGTGGCTGAAACTACTGGACACATATTTGAATATCCAGACTGCACAAATGTTGGTGTAGAACTCCCCTTCTCTAAAATTATGCAGGCACTTGCCATTCAAAGGGCAGAAGCACAAGCGCATTATCAACAGGTTAAGGCTGATAGTTCTAATATTAAACAAGCACTAATTGAAGTTACGGCTAAGGTCTCCCATTTAACCTCGGAAGTCAGTGATCTACAACACCGGGTGGCATCAGCCGAAGAGGTTAACACTCAAACAGTTAGTCTGGTTAAAACCCACGATTCACAGATGACTCAGATGCAATTTAAAATCGAAGACCTTGAAAACAGGCAGCGACGCCAGAACCTTAGAATTTTTGGGATTCCTGAAGGGAGAGAAGGTTCTGATCCACGGGCATTTATTGTTAGTTTACTACAAAAGGCATTTCCTGATCTACATGACTGGGATCTGGATACACAAGTTCAGAGGGCACATAGACTGCCACAGTTTTTGCCGCAGGGGAATAGAGCTAGAACCAACTTTGCCAGACCTTTTCTCGTATTCATAGGTAATTTTTTGCTTCGGCAGGCAATCTTTTTTAAGGCTAGGCCTTCAGCCCCTGTTGTGGTAGATTCTATGTCAATTTTTGTACGATTTGATCTTTGTAAATCTACTATGGACAGGAGGTGGCAGCTTCGTCAAATGATGGATCCGCTTAAAGCTATTTGCACACAGGTTTTTTACAAGAGCCTGCGCGCCTAAAAGTCATCAAGGATGGCTGTACTCACTTTTTTTAACGATCAGGAGGCTAAGAAGGCGCTTTGCAAGTGGCAACCCAGCTCTAAAGTTTGATTTGTGTAACTATCTGTTGTATGAATAGCAATAGGGCAAACTTATATTTAACTAACTACCTCTCATACTTTCTGCCTTTGGTATTGGCTTTATTATATCTGTCCTGGGGGTTTTGCTCTAATTTATGGCTCTTTTTGGTTATTACATCTTGACCTAATGTTTTTTTTTACTAGGTGTGTAGTGGTTGGTTCAGGGGGACTCCGGGATGGGGTGGTTGGGCATCTTCCATATGCTGTCAGTTTATGACAGTTAGAAGGGGGTGATTCCTTTTCCAGGACACATGGCGGGGGTTTGTAGCTGTGGGTGGGGCGGTCAGGGGAGTAGGGTGGGTGGGGTGGGGGTGGGATTAAAGGGCCACGGTGTAGATAAAAAGCACAGAAAGAATGGGAAAAAGGAGCGAGAATTGGTTTACTGATAAAGTACTTTATTTTTTTTCTGTTTTCTTGTTGTGGATAGATACTGGCTTGCTTTTGGTTAACTTGCATAATGTCTGGGGTTAAATTTATGAGCTAGAACATTTCTGGGCTTAACCAAGCCGTTAAGAGGCAGCTGGTAGCCGAAGAACTTAAGGTATTTAAACCGCATATAGTGGGTCTTGCGGAAACGCATCTGGCTTTTAAGGACAGGGCTCTCTTTAAGCAACTTGGTTTTGATCTGATTGTTTGCTCGTCGCAGCCAGCTTCTATTCGTGGGGTCGCCTTGTTGAAATCCAAACATATCATCGCCACGGTTTTACGTACACATGCCGATTCTAGGGGAAGATGGGCGATTGCCCAGCTCCTAATTTCAGGACATAAGGTGACTGTCTGTATTCTTTACGGCCCTAATGTTGATTACCCTGAGGTTATTTCTTTCCTATGTTCTGAATTACTGGAGTGGGCCGGGAATCTCATTGTAATGGGCGACTTTAACTGTATCTTAGATAAGCAAATTGACACCACAAACACCACAGGGAGACCCCGTATGGTTAAGGTGAGGGCGGCTATTTTAGATCTATTACATATTCATCGACTGGAGGACGTCTGGAGAAAACTTTTTCCGTCACATCCAGGGTACACTTATTTTTCACATCCTCATAAACAATATTCAAGAATAGACATGTTTTTTGTTAATTATGATTTAGTGGACAAATCTTCTATGGTGGTGTGTCCAAAGATAACATCGGATCACAATCCCATATTACTTACAGCTTACTTTTCTTCAATAGAGAAGCAACAAGCTAGGGATTTTCATTTCCCAGATATCTTCTAAGTAATCCCGATTTCATAACTCATATGCAAATAACGCTGAAGGACTATATTAAAAATAATTTACACACTGCATCTTGGGTTATTGTTTGGGATTGTTTAAAAGCATATGCGAGAGGGGCTACACTTCAATATATTGTTAAACAGAATCGGATCAATACAAGTCAAGAAGAAAACGAGCACCGCCAATGTATGGATTTAGAGCAACAACATGCTCGAGCAATTGCTCTGAAGGATGCTGGCGAAGTTTTAATCTACTTGCAGCTTATTAATTCGAGGGCTAAGCTTAGTAGAAGGCTAAAGGATAAAGTTGCAAGTAACTTTTTAAAATATAAGACAAAACAGTATGAGTATAGCGAACGGGTGGGACGGGTGTTGGCCTATCAGCTTGCTGATCAGAGGTCTGGGTCTCATATTAAACATATTAAAGGGTCTGACGGCTGTATTTATTCTAAAACTCAGGATATTTTGGAGCAATTTAGAATATTTTATGTAAACTTGTATAAGGGGCCGGCTAGCTTCGACCAGCAAGCTGCTATAGATTATATTCAAGAAAGTGAACTGCCAGCTTTGGATTCATCTCAAAGTGCGGTGTTGGATAGAGAGGCCGATTTGTTAGAGATTAACACAGCAATTAGCGCACTGCCTTCTGGTAAGGCGGTTGGAGAGGATACTATCCCGCTAGAGTTCTATAAAGCTTTTAGGAATATTCTGTTGCCTGTCTTACTTGAAGTAGTTAATTCAATACTACAAGGTGGGGACGTACCTCCCTCTTGGAATGTAACAAATATTATCGTTTTTCCTAAAAAGGGGAAATCAGTTGAGGACATTAGTTCGTATCGTCCGATTTCTCTGATTAATGCGGACGCAAAAATCTTTTCTAAGCTTCTGGCTTCACAACTTGCCCCCTTGATCCATTTGCTAGTATCTGAACAACAGCATGGCTTCGTCCCAGGCAGGGATACTGCAGCACATATAAATACTGCAATTGCTGCATTCAATGTTGCCGACCATCTGGATCAACGGATTGGGATGTTGATGTTGGACGCCGAGAAGGCCTTCGACCGAGTAGCCTGGGGGTCTCTATGGGAAACCATGGGGTCCCTGGGTCTCGGCCGGAGGTTTATCTCGGCGGTACAGAGGTTATACTTCAACCCAACTGCAGCCATTAGGATTAATGGCTCGGTATCCACCCGTTTTAGGATCCGGAGAGGTACTAGGCAGGGGTGCCCATTATCCCCTTTATTATTTGCTCTTTATATCGAGCCTTTTATCAGGCACTTGCTTCATAACGATTCTATTCCTTTGGTTTTTTTTAACGGTATGTCACTGAAATTAACAGCGTACGCTGACGACATTGCAATCTTCTCTACGAGACCTCTGGTGGCGATGATAGCTATAACTCAAGAGGCACTTTCTTTTGGTTCTTTTTCCGGTTATAAGCTTAATATAAATAAGACCCAGTCAATTCTAAATTTTACACCCGTATTCGCTCCGCCTTCACTGGGTATTACCAGAACAGCTACCTATCTAGGAGTTCGCCTCAGTTGCTGTACGGGCGATCTTATCGCATTGAATTATGAACCAATGCTTAAAAAGATCGCTGCTGATCTACGTCGGTGGAATAAATTTCCCCTCACCATTATTGGTAGATGTAACGTAGTTAAAATGAATATACTACCAAAGTGTTTATATCTGTTTCGTACCATACCCCTTAGAGTTCCTCTATCTTTTTTTAAGCGGCTGGATAGTGTCATTGGTAGTTATATCTGGGGATATCGTCGGGCAAGGAGAGCCCTAAGGTACATTAAGCTAACCTATGAACATGGTGGTTTTAAACTTCCAGATTTTAAAGCTTACTTTTGGGCTGCTTTTGTGAATCGGATCCAGTGCTTACTTAAGGGATCTGAGGTAGAGAAACCCTGGTTTGCGTATCAACTAGCTTGTGGTCCCGTTACGGGGTTTAAGTTACAAGAAATGACCGACCCGAATTACTTTAAAAGAGTGCGATTCAAGATTATTAGACATATTACTCTCATTTGGCAAGATATTAGGAAAACTTATAATTTACCTGATTTGCATGAATTTGTCACCTTATGGGGCAACCCGTGTCTACCTGGCATATTTTCGGACTCCGTGGGGAAAATGTGGCAACAGCGTGGTATAATACATCTTGGGCAGCTATATGATGAGCATGGTTTTAGGTCCTTTTTATCCCTTCAAAATGAATACGGGATAACTCATAAATCATTTTTTAAATATTTACAAATTCGAATTTCTTCCTTCAAGGGAAAGGGTTGTTAATCCTGCCCCGCACAACAGAAGTTCTACGGGCTATCTATACGATTTCAGGGCGGGGGTGCATAGGGAAAGTGTACCAAAGATTTTTAGCTGCTGCGGCTGATGACGGCTTACAGATTGTAGCTAAACTTAATCAGACTTTTGCTGTGGATATTACTTTGGAGGAGGTTTTGGAATCATTGGCCTTAATCAACACCGCGGTTACCTCAATCAATTTGAAACTGCAACACTACCGCATCATGTTTATGTTGTATTATACTCCCAGGGTTATCTCAAAATGGGTTGGGTCCCATGGTTCATCTAAGACACATTGTCCCAAATGTAATGAATTCGCTGCTGATCTGCGACACATGTTTGTTACTTGCCCAAATTTAAGTATTTTTTGGTGCAAGATCACTCTAGAGTTGAGCAATCTTTTTGGGAAGGATACTCAACTAACAGAAAAGGAAATTTTATTGGGGACAGTTTCAGATTCGGGCAATGTATCCAAATATTTAGTTTCAATTTTTATTGTTTGTGCCCGATTGTGTATTGCCAGGGTTTGGATTGAAACAAGGAGTCCCAAAATATCAGAATTTTGGTTGTTATTGAGGGGGGGTCTATGAAATGGAATTCGCTCTAGCAAAGTCTAGGGGCCGAGCCTCACTGGTTAAATTTGAGAGGGTTTGGTCTAGCTTGCGGTGGGACTAGCTGATTTTGTAGTATTACTGTTTTATTACCGTTTTGCTAATTTCAAAGTTAATTTTGTGTTTGTACCTATTTGTAAAAGTCTCGACCTTTTTTTTGATATTTTATTTTATGCTCTTTTCTGTGCTTTATTTCAAACAATGGTTTGTGACTTGATTTTGTGGCTAATAAAATAAAAAAAAAAAAAAAAAGGAATTGGGAGCAACCCTAGATTCATACTCAATCCAAGGGAAATAGTCATTGGTGCATAAACAGAATACATCCACTTCAAAGAAGCTTTTTCAGTTTTTACAGCTCTCAAGAACTTTTTTCATTTGATCAAGGGAAATTCAGTGCCTGCACAATCAGACAACATAGTAACAGTGGCCTATGTCAATCGCTGGTGGGGACCAGATCTCCTGCACTGACACTTTGGGGCTTTAATTAGGAAGCTGGGTAGAACAACATTCTCTCTCCTTGAAAGCAGTGTACATAAAAGGGGAGCACAATTAACAAATAGACAAACTCAGTTTGGTTTTTTCATCCTCTAAAGATTTAACAATTTATCCTTAGGTGTTCAAGGAAATTTATGGGAAGTGTGGAACACTAAAATTAGATCTGTTTGCCTCCAGGGAGAATATAGTAGTAAAGAAGTATTGCTTTTGACATCCAGACTCGAAACCATGGGGATTGGATCTGTATTCAATTCAGTGGCCCCAGGTTCTTCTTTATGTCTTTCGCTCTCACCTTTTGGGTCCTAAGTTACTAACAAGGGTGCAAGGAGAGTTGATGCAAGTATTCTCAGAAGTGCCTTACTGGCCCGGGAAGCCTTGGTTACCTCTTTTGGAAATAAAGGCAATTGTAATTCGGCCCTCTTGGAAGCTTCCTTTAGCTCCATCTCTGACTGGAAATAACTCACTAGATCCTCAGAATCTATTTCTGTCAGTAAGGAGGTTGAGAGGGTTGCTAGATCATTTAGTTAGGGCAAGTCAGTTATCACAACAATTATGAACCTTAAAATTCTATTCATGTCACTGGTCAACTTGTCAGAAATGACAAAAATATTTCCCCCATATCTTGTGAGTCCTAGGATGTCCATCAATTTCTGTCGAATGATTTTCCACAGATGTATCTGCTTTAATATGGTGTACTCAATAAGCATAAAAAAAGCATTCAGGTCCACATTTACAAAGGTTTTACAGTAGGTTTTTGCTACTTTTTTAATGCCGATCCGACGCAAAATATTTTTGGGCATTTACAAAGCAATACAAATGGCTACATGCGTTGCTTTGTAAAAAAAGTAATGAAACACAGTGCATTTCACTACTTTGTGTCAGGGAGGTGTTCCATGGGTGTTGCTTGGGCATTCCCATGCATCCACCCATGGATTTCGACACTAACCCATATCTACAAAGACTGTAGACATAGTTTTGGGTCGAAATCCTTCACCTCCCTGAGGTTGGCACAAGAAGAAGAAATATCTTTTTTCACCTTTTTATTTCCTCTTTGTATGTGTTTTGCATTCAGCAGCACACATACAAAGGGGAATTAGCCTCAAAGGATAGTTCTGTGCAAGAATGTAGCACTTTGTGCACAAAAACTAAGCTGACTACAATGCAGACACCCCTGCAATATGGTAGAAAGATGCCTGCATTGGCGCTTGGCAGAACAAAGTGATCCAGCGCACATAGATAGCAGAAATGCACCAATTCTTTGAAGATAAGTCACAGTTTTGTTCTCTCCTGGAGAAGTAACACAATACAACAGCTTTGCTTGCTGTGCCACTTGTTAGTGAAACTGGCCACCAGACGGTGTTGGAGCAGTTTAGTCTGAAGAACAGTTTCTGCTCATCTTCTGAGAAGTCTCTCATTGTATTTCTCATTCTTTATCTCCCCCTGAGACCTTCATCTGGTCTTCAAAGCTATGCAGTGTCCTCCTTTGAACCTCTCACTTCATTTGATTTGAAATTTCTTACCATGAAGTGGGTATACCTAGAGGTCATTAGATCAGCAAAAGTATTGGAGAACTAGGGCTTTATTGTGTACAGAACCGTTTCTCTGTGGGGTTTTTTTCAGAAGGAGCGGTTTTGAGATCAATTCTCATTTAAAAAAAAATGTTATGCCCTCTTTTTATTGGGCCTCATTACAATAGCGGTCAGACCGCAACCGACGGCTCGTCGGTTGCGGTCCGACCGCCATCTCCTGCTGCGGTCAGACTGATGCATTACGATGCGTGCGGTCGGAGGCAGCAGTGGGAGGGACCGTGTGACGCTTTCCAACAGGCTCCTTGAGCCCTTCGGTTGCTTAGAAACTCATCATAATCCCTTAAGGACAGCATTTCCACTGTCGTGATTATGATGTCAGTTTCCGACATCTGTGAGGGGAGTGGGATGCACACCTTCTTCAAAAAGTTTTTCAAGTTTATCCTATTTATCCAGGTATGCGTGTGGAATGGTTTGATGGCATGCCCAAATGCCACCGAAATCAATATAAACAACATGAAGTGGGGCAATCTCTTGCCCCAACCAGACGCACTGCTAAATGCCACCATCGTGGTGAATGTACCATCTTATTGATCCTCCTTAATAATCCATGTATTTATCTTCAATCATTTATACTCATGTTTTAACGTCGTTTCATTTCATTTCATTTTTTCATTTTTTCACACGTTCATCCACACGCGGAAAATACTGCTTTTTTCCAGATTTCTTATATTCGACAGCCATTCCATGTTGGCCTTTCTGACATGGAAAAGCTGTCAGAAAGTGACATTGGGGGCCACTAGCACGGCCCCCATCCCTCCAATGCCGCCGCATTTGGCCCTGGACATCCCTGCACCTAGTGGCAGGCACCATGAGGTCCCTGCCACACAGTGCAGGGATGTTTTTAAACATCCATTTTTCTATGGGAGCGTATGCAGCGGGCATTTTCTGGCCGCCGCACAAGCTCCCATAGGAAAATGGATGTTTCCAACTGCACTGTGTGCGGTCGCATCCTTATGATGCAGTCGGAAACGCCGACCTGAGGTCGGTCGGTTCCCAGTCCGCAACGGTGTTGGGCGGACGAGAGCCCGTCTAACATCGCAATCAGGGCCTTTGTGTCTAATAAATAAATGTACCTTCCTTTTGTCATTCTCCTTCAGAAGAGGAGGAGGAGAAATGTATATAGTGAACAAAAATATCAAAGATAAGTACATTATTTATTTTTTACTAGTTTGCAAAAATATTGAATATATTATCAATAATATTTACTAGAATATTGTTTCTATAATTTTGTGCTGTATTCTAGATTTGATTCACTATATGATAGTATGATTTTTTTAATTATTTAAAAGAATAATATTAAAATGTATATTTTTATTGGCCCATTGAGTTAATTGGAGGATTGGGTGGGCAGTGTTTTAAATTAAATATTAATGTATGTTAGTTGATTGATATTTTAATTATTTAATTAATTTTTAATTATTATTTATTTACTTACACGTTTAATTATTTTTTGTTTACTATGTGATAAATTGTAATTTCCAGAGGAGGGGATTAGTGTGGTATTGGCTGAATAATGTTTTAATTTAAATAAAATATACGTAAAGTGATATTAATTGTTTAATGTATTATTCATGCAATTGGTTAAACTGGGAATTACTTTTTATGATTTTAATGAATTTTTGTTTTAAAACCTATTATTTATAGATCATGATTCTATTATTCTTAAGGTTTGTAGAGTGTATTATGGTTTGTGTTCGGAGTATATATTGTTAGGTGTATATTAATTATTTTTAATTGTTTAATATTTTACATTTGTAATGTGTGACAATGATATTTATTTATTTACATGTTTTATAATTTGTAAATTATTTAGGGATTACGCATTCGGCGGTTTTACTGCTGTCCTGCCGTGGCGGCGGGACCGAGCACTCCGCCCAGTAGCCGGCCTCCCCACCTGCCGTATTAGGAGTTTCCCGCAGGGCTAGCGGGTGAACGGCAGTGGAGTAATGATGGCAATACCCTTAGCGCAGGAAAGAAGCTGGAAAATGTTTATGTTGCACACACTGCCAACTGCTGGACACACCCAGAACGAGATCTCAGCAAGTTAGGCGTATGCATGCTTTTTGATTCCTCCAGCTTTTTGGCATTACACGACCAGACATAAAGGTACTGTAGTGCATTCCATGTGCACCAGTGACATTTCACATGGGCACGATTATCCTCCACTCAATATTTGGCTAGTTGAACTAAAACAATGGTGGTAACGCCTCTATGGGCTGCCTCTGACTCTGCGGCCACAGTAGATGGCATGTCGGCGGTGGCGGCGTTCTTGAGACAGTCTCCCCGCCCTACTCGTAATCCGGAAGTTGAACCGCCAGGGAAGCAGGCTGTTGGACCACCGAAAATCCGTCGGCGGTTCCCTTACCACCAACATCATAATCAGCCCCTAAGTTATTTTTCCTTTTAGAATGATGAGCTTTTTGAAGGATTTGGTGTATAACTTTTAATCAAATGCATATAATTTTTAATAGTTGATTAAACTATTACCTACATTAATTTCTAAATTAGTTTTTTATTTAACATTTTTATTTTTAATTGCAGTGTTTTTAATTATGTGATATGTTTAATTTAAATAATATATATTACACATTTATTATGGGTTGCTGGGCATATCACACGTAATATACACAGGGTGTTAATGGTTTGTTTCTTGAACTCCGTGGAGCCAATCCCACAGCCTGTTTGTGACCAATCTGAAATGCAGTCTGATAGCTCCCTGAGACATGACATCACATGTAGCACGGACTGCCACCTTTTTACTCTCTTTAAAGTTAAATAATACGATCCATCAATCAATCAATCAATCAATCATGTCATTTGTAAAGCGCACTACTCACCTGTGAGGGTCTCAAGGCGCTGGGGTGGGGAATGCTGCTACTGCTCGAAAAGCAAGGTCTTGAGGAGTTTTCTGAAGGTCAGAAGGACTTGGGTCTGCCGTAGGTGGATGGGGAGGGTGTTCCAGGTCTTGGCGGCGAGGTGGGAGAATGATCTGCCACCGGAGGTCGCTCTTCGGAAGCGGGGGACAGTAGCGAGGGCGAGGTCGGCGGAGCGGAGCTGGCGGGTGGGGGTGTAGAAGCTGAGTCGTCTGTTGAGGTTCGTTGGTCCGGTGTTGTGGAGTGCCTTGTGTGCGTGGGTGAGGAGTTTGAAGGTTATCCTCTTGTTGACCATCAAGACAGGTCCATCAAGACAGGTCTCTAAAGACATTGCACTGTACACATCACTTAAAGGCTGGTTACCGCCTTGACCTCACCAATAGAATTATCAAAAACATTTGGTGGTAAATGTGTGAAAAGAACCATTGTGTGCATCATGAAGCCTGACAATTCAAAATCTGTGTCTATCAACACTGTCTATCAACACTGTCTATCTACACCTGTTGCGTGAAGATTCTGCTTTTCTTCCACCCCGCCAGACTGCGCTTGTTAATCACATATTTAAAAAAGAGTCTCAATTCCAAGCAAAGGTCTTCATATGTCCTCAACTACAAGCAGGGGCACTATTTCAAAACATAAGAAGTGTTCAGCATCCTCTCTTGTTGTGGTTATTACAAATATTAAAAATAAGCTATAAGTCATTTAGATGAAACCTCTACCCATACATAAACTACCAGTTACAATGCTGATGTCCCCGCATGCAACTCTACACTCACTGTCATGTTCAGACTGGATTTACCATTTCTTTCTGTTTGTCGTTCCATCACATTCCTTTATCAATGCCACTGCAGAGGTCAGATGCAGAGAAGAGGAATTTGTGTGACTGTAGCGTAGTATACACACACATACGCACCTGAGAGTAACAAACATGCTGGATCTCGGTCACTGCACCACATTCACACGCAAGTCAAACAAAAGTAGAATTGTAGCAGTGCCTAATTTATGACGTTGGTGGCTACAAGTGGTACGCATTGGCCCGCATCACTACTGTTTTATCATCACACTTTGACCCAGAGCAGGAGAAAGAGGTTGAAAAGGGATAATTAATAAGAAAAACATTGTTAGGAAAACTGTAAAAAATGGAGAAACCAAATGGATGAAAAAAACCCTACAAGCGTGACTTAGAGTCAGGTCATGTAAGGTGTTGGATGAAAGAGGAATGAGGGGTTATGAAGACTAGGCAGGCTTGTATTCAGCGAAAACAGCATTTGGTAGCACCCACAGTGGGGGTCTAAGCAAAGCTTGTGCCCCTGCACTTTAATTTTTTCAAATTAAGCACTAGATTGCTTACAGCTAAAACGCCTAAAAGGATCCTGCTTCTTTTTTCCATGGTCTCCTGAGCCTAATATTGCTGGACTCTCTAAAAATAGTAGGCAAACATGTTTTCCACATAGGGACAAAACAAGCATTGGCAAAGTCAATAGGTGGTGCGCTGTCTGCCTGCCTTTTGGCTTTGTCAGTATTTGTTTTGTTTTGTTATGATTTTTGAAAAACTACTTTTGAGGAGCTGCAGAGCTCTCACCAACCCAAAAAAATTGGTATTATCAAAAATATTTGTTTTGCTTTAGAAAGCTCTCTTTGCTGTATATGTTCCTGGTATGGAAGGGAACTACTTAGGGCCTGATTATGAGTTTCCCGTCCGATGGACTGCCAAAACCACGGTAGGGCACCGGTGGTCCTACGGCCATATTTTGAGTTGGTTGGTCAGAACACCATGAGACCACTGCTACCCCCAGGAATCCACGATCCCTGGCGCTTTTGCAGCGGTCTGAGGCCTGCAATATGTTTGCAGTGCCGCTGTGGCACGGCCAAGCATATTATGACTTTCCTCACTGCCACAGTTTTCATGGCGGTGAGCAAGCCATAAAAAATGTGCTAGTGAGGAAACTAAGGGGGCCCTAATGGGCACCCTGTTGCCTCAGGGCCATGGGGTGCATGCAGGGTGGCACATGGTGTGCTCCCCTGTATGCATGCACCCCAGTTCCTGCACGGCATGGACTGCACCAGTCTATGCCATTCAGGAATGGGCTTTGGCGTTCCCATTGCAGTGCCTTTCTAAGGCTCACCGCCTGGGACTGCCAGAGCATCACCCTCCAGACCAGGAGAAAACTCCTAATCTAGCGGGCGGTCGAATTTGTCAGTATGGGAGCAGGGCACTGGCGTGGCGCCCACCCCCACACCACCAAACTCGCAATCAGGCCCTTAGTGTGGTGGTACTTTTTGTGAAACAGCAGAATGCCATTACTAGCAGAGAAATCAGCCAGTGGCTGAAGTCGGATGACCCATTTCCCTATGCTGAATGTTGTAGTGGATGGAAGAAAAATGTGAATTATACAACAATAGACCAAAAGATGAAGAAGAATGACTGAAAACACCAATTAGTATATTGTTTGTATATTTTTGGTAAAATCAAAAAGTCTTGGCTAATGCCAGGCCTAAGAAGGCAGAATTTAGGATTGTTAGGAAATGTGGAGTGTGAAAATTGGAATCTGGAAATTACTTGATGTTAAATTGGCATTTTCTTTGAGCGATATACACAGCCGTTGATTTTACCCCTGCATTTTCTTCTACAGTAACTCCCTTGTTCTTACTTCCATTTTACAACACATAATCCACAGTGGCCCAAAATTAAACAGATGATAAAATCACACATTTCTTTGCTCTCCCAGGTGATAAGATTCTATCAGGCTTGAATTGTATATAGATTCAAAACGAGAGACAGACACCAATTAACAATTGTCTCTCCCTACAGCTGCAGGTGTGAACCTCGCTGCAGGACAGAGCGATAACGACTTCCCTAATTTTCCATCACTCTATGACATCACGGCGCGAGGCACGCATTTACCATATGGCTTCAAATAAAGTTGCCATAACTGCTTCTGACCACTTGCTATTGTGGAACAAATAGAATTGCCCGAGACTGTTAATTGCAAACTTCAGTGGAATATTTTAAGAACTGAATTTAAAAGCTGTGAAGTCAAGCTCCCAAGAAGTCCATGGGACTCGTAAAAACAAATAAGGTGATCCTACAATGGGCGGCGTGCTAGATGTGAGCTTTTCGACTTTAAATGTACAGAATGTCTTTCTGGAAATAAAAGAAAATCCACATTTACAATTGACCTTCTTGATCAGTGGACGCTGTATTTAAGAATTTGTAATACTATTAATTGATTTAGCCTTATATTTAGCCCTGGGTTCGCAAATGACAATCATCCACGTGGTGATATTTCCCTGGATTTTAGGAAGGCCTGCCTACCTGAAGGCCCAGAGAGTCTGCCACAGGTGTGGTAAAAGGCACTCCTGTGTTACTGTGAAATTACAGGATTGCGTAATTTAAGAGTACATCATCTGTAAATCAATTAAAATAAAAGAAGGGGGATAATGAATGTACCCAATTTATTTTTTATTAAAAATCAATTTAATTCTAATTCCATTTGATATTTTCATGACGTACTCTTGAGGGTTTAGGGTTAGGATTTCTATTACAATTAGGGTTAAAGTGATAATTTATTTCAATGACTTTAATACATTGTACATTCAGTTTTATTGTAGCATATTAATGTGTCACAGTTAAAGTTAGGTTTTAGAATACAGATGACATTAGAGTTAGGAGTGGGAATAATCTCATGATTAGGGCGAGGGATAAGTGACCGTTTTTTTAGGCTATTTTAGGACGTTGATTGAATGCATTTTTTTGGTTGGGCTAAGTCTATTAGTGTAGATGAGATGTTTGCTAAGAAAATACTGCTATCACAGTCATGTTATGCTACACATACACATATTGGGTCTACGTGTAAATATACTTCTTAAAAATGTTGATTACAATAATATTGTGTAAAAAACGCAGCTTGAAAAAAATACCAACCATATATTAATATCTACCTATAAAATCCCCAAATCTCAACTGAACCATTTCTCAGTTTCTGGAAGTCTAAACAAATTATAGTTCTAGGTCCAATCCTAGCATAGCAAACTGCAAAATGTTTGGTTACATATATATATTTTTTTTGTAGGCACTTGAAGTTTTTCTAATCTGGATTTTTTTATTTTGTGTTATACTCCGTGTTATTTAGTTCATTATTATCACATCCCAAAGAGGCATCTCTGTACACAGTTCATTAAAAGCAAACAGTACATATTATAGCCTTATAGCCCGCCGTAGCGGGCTATACCGGCAATTAAAGGCCCAGCGAGGGCCTTTAACAAGGGAGCGGGACTTTAATAGCCGGTATAGCCCAGCTACGAAGGGCTATAAGGCTATTAGAACATTCTGCCACTACAGGGCAGAATGTTCTAGCAAATAAAACAAAGGCTTCAGGGAGCGCGAGGGGATTGAAATCCCCTCAGGCTCCCTGAAGCCTTTGTTCACAGCCACAGCTGTGAACAAACCAACATTGGAATGTTGGAGCTCTGGGCTTATACCAGCCATTATAAGCCCGGAACTACTCCATTGTTTTCAATGGAGCTCCCAACATTCCAATGTTCTAATGTTAGATGAACGGGTAAGCTTAACAAACACATTTCATCTAATGTTTTATGAAATGTTTTGAAGTATACATTTTCACCGGATACCATATTGTCTAGCATCAGAAAACATCAATACTGAGACGGATTATCCACAACGGTTGATATTTCTTCTTGTAACCCACCCACTGACAGCCGGTCAAAATAAAGACTTAAAAACACCAGCAACATCATAATCTGATTTCAGCCCCGTGTACTGTATCTCACATGAACAAGCCAAACACTGCCCGCTCCCTCTTGGCCTCTAGTAGACTCACAACCAGATAAAGTTAACTATCTGTACTGACCAAACACCACAGCCCATAACTAAGATGACAGAAAAACACAACTGTAGTCTTCCAACCCTTTCATCTAAAACACTCATCTCTACCAGGCACTGAAGCGTCAACCAAATCCTGGTCCTGGGTGTCAGCGAAGTGTGCATGAAGTATGGAAAATCTAAGTCACTACTACAAGCAAGTCTTCCTTAGGGTGTGTGAATCCCAGTTTTTGGGATATATTATTGACATTAGAGCAGCTTGTGTGTGCCCATGATATCGGAATTGCGTGACCTAAATATATTCTAACAAAAATATAGTTGTCCTAAATATCAATTACAAAAATGTCCTCCCATGAATGCTACAAATAAAAAAAGTTACATCCAGTGGAGTGACAAGTTAATTATTACTATTCTGACATCAACCGTGTCAACAGCGAGTTCTCTTTTTCCTGTTGGTTTTCTGGTATCTATGCACCTACACGGTTCTTGGCAGCCAGACATACAATTTTGCTTAATTTTGGAGTTTCAGAGGTGTTTTGTTGTCGACCTCTTGAGGCATGCAGAACCGAATTGAAGGATTCCGTGGGAAGAACACAATCTTTGTCCTAATAGTACAGCATGGATTCTATGTATAATTTGAGTGTGAGATTGTGTGAGCATTGATACACATGCGTGTTGTGCGCCTGTACCATACAGTAATCTTGGATGACATGGGTGGTGTTTCTGTCGCGCTGCAACCAGGCTTGCATATAGAGTTTTTTAATTCAAAGTAATAAGTCTTTTTCATCTGCGTTGGTGCCGGATGCTGTGGAGGAGGCATGGGATGTAGCCCTACAGGTTAAGCCCTGTGCAGGGTTTTGTGAAGCAGTGGATACGGTTGTGCAGAATGGAGTAAGGCTAAGAGTGGCAAGAGATATATTGCACTGAGAATGGCACATTGCCAGTCAGTTGGACTGCAGCAGCGGGTGTGGAGAATTGCCCAAGCAGGAGAGAGACTGTGCCTGTTTTAGCAGATGGTCAAGCAGACAATCGAACTTTATAGCTTACTTGGTCACTTCATTTTGAAACAGAAGAGGATAAAAGAAAATGGTGTATACAGGGTGAGGATACTTGGAAACAAAGGTGGGGAGAACAAGGGAAACAATGCTAGAAAGGGGTGCTAGAGGCTCTTTGAAGTAGGCAGCTTGCTCCTTGTCTGGTGATTCTTGAAAAGCCTGATCCAAATATTTCCGTGGTAGGAAAGTCCCAGACCAAGAGATGGGTTAGGCATTTAGTGAAATTAAAGGGAGGGTCCTGTGCCATAAGAGATACAGGACAGGTATTTTTAGGCTGCTCTCCCTAAATGATGAACCCCCTAAGGAGGCAGGTGCAAAGCTGTACAATTTGCAGGTTCCATCTGTGTTAGATGTTCAACGTGGGAAAAGCATTTTCTAAAGTGAGGTGAAGCCTAAGTCCTGGAAGAAGAGGATGGTGGAACGGGTATGTCTAGGTAGCGGTCACCATGGAGCTGGTGCAAAGTGGAATGTAGGTGCTAGGAGATTTGAGCTGTTGATTGGGTAGGGGGTCATTTCTAGGTGAGCAACGTAGCACTAGTCATCCTAAGATATATGGAGCCCCACCAGTCTGAAAATGATGCATATGTGTGATGGCTTGCCACAGACAGTCAAAAAAAGATAATATGTGAAATGGTACACCCCAGCCAATCTAAAGATAATAAAATGTGGTATTTTGTATATTCAGGTTGCTGCTTTGAACAAGAGTCAGTTTTCTAGTACTTGATTTCAGGCCCGGCGTCCAATGATGATCTGAATATATCTGTAGACGCTGCCCAAAATGTCACGGCTTGCATTGAGAAGGAGGATTATGGAGGTACATCTAACTGTTTTACTGGACACATAGCAAGTGTCGTGTTTGCCAAGATTATCAGGGGACACTGTTGGGAAAGTAATTCACCAGCTTTCTTTGCAGGAATTCCGATTTCTCTATATGCACTGCCCTGTAGTTAATGACGAGTTCTGTAAGACTTGTAGCTAGTATGAGGGCACAGAGCTTGAGTGATGTAATGGCTTGATTCTCAGGTGAGTATTCGCCTTGCTACTGTGTTTTGGATTTGTTTCAGTCTGAGCCACACTTACTACAAAGCCGTATTCACAAACTGCACTTTTGTAGTAACTTACACTTATGTTGTAACTTATCCTTTTGTAGTAAGTCCCTATCTCCATTAATATCTATGGGAGAAAGTTTTAGTACCAGGGTTCGGCTATGTGCTGGACTCACTACAAAAGTGTGAATGACTGCAAAAGTGTAAGTTACTACAAAATTGCAGATTACGAATACTGAAAAGGAGTAAACTTATTAAAAAGTGTAAACTTACTTAAAAGCTTCAAGTGTCCAGGGAGAGTCTGCTGGTAGAGTTGAGGAGGATAGAGTCAAGGCTGTTATTGTTATGTGGTGAAAGAGACATGACTTGACTAAAGAGACTTTAGCCTGATTTCATAACTCTGATTCCATATGTAAGCAAAGTTCTTTACTGGTTTTACGTGCAAAGGTTTGGGCCTATGCGGTGGCCATCATAAGTGCATAGTGGTTAGTGAAGTGTGCCTACACAGAAGTATACTAATCTTATGCGGGTTGGGCTTGAGGTGACTATGGGGCACCCAGAGTTCAACTTCTAGCAAGCATTGGTTGATCTGAGTGCTATGCTTGAGATAGGATATCACCATGAAGATTTTGAGAAAGATTTGTCGTAGTGATCCACATTTCTGGACACTTCGCGCATGTCTTCTGAATCTTATTAACGAGCTTCATGTTCAGATATTTTGTGCCCTGACTATGTTTGTCATTAACATTTTTACACAGAGAATATTTTTTATATTTTTTGCTTTTTGACCTTTTTACAAATGATCTCATAGGGCCTGATTTAGATGTTGGTGGAACAGGTCCTGCTGTTGATTTTTTGGCAGTCTTCCTGCCCGCTGACTTGGCGGTCTGCCCTGCCATACTTAGATGTTGGCTGGTCACTGGAGGGAAGACCGCCACAGTCCCTCTGCCAAAATCTTTCTCCCGCTTTGACGGTGTCAGAGGCAGAAGCAGCTGTCGGAGGGAGTCCTGCCAAGATTCCTGCCATCCAGATTACGATGTGGCTTTCTGTCTAGGCAACTGTGACAGGAAAACATCCAAGCACGAGTTGGTGGAATCTATGAAACACACTTTTTTTGGGGCTTCACCACCGAATACGTCTTCAACGCCATTGTCCAGGTCTTTTCAGTGCTGCTGCTACTTGGCCACAACGCTCAGTCACCCCATTGTCGCCGGAATCAAAGGCAGGCTTTTGTGGTGGGTGTGGGCGTACATTCAATAGTGTGTGTATGTTGTTGGTGTGCATAAAAAATGGGCAGTACACATTACCTACATGTACATTTTGACAGTTTCACAACATATATATGTATTGAGATGAAAATAAGTAGTACTTACCTGTCTCCACACCACCATGACCTAACTCCGTCAGGACTCTGCCGCCAGCACAACAGGAACATCTAAATCAGCTCGGTGCAATCCCGCTGCACTGATGGCGGCGGCGGAGTACTGTTAGCCAGCATAGAAAACCGCCACCTTCTGTCTATATCCGCAACATCTAACTAAGGCGGCCGGACTGCCGACAGCTCTTCAGAGTACTTGGGGCGCCGCTTCGGCGGGACGCCGATAATACCACCAAGATCTAAATCAAGCCCTTAATCTTCTAAATTTCTCCATTGTTATGTGTGCATAGATACACTGATTTAATCCAAACACAATTTCCTTCTTCTCTGTACTTAATTGTTTTGGTGTTTTTTTAATGCAAAATCACTGTTTAAAATTCTTTTAACTCTATATATGACCTGAAACAGGCCACAGCGGGAATTTGTTTATGCTCTATTGCACAGAGTGATAGAAATAGTTTTCCCATCCAAACGAACCGTTACTTTCATAATAGAAGTCTGAGTGACATGTACATATGCATATGCTGTGCTTTTCTGCCAAATAAGTTCTCTGTCAATAATGTGTTTGCCATTTTTTGTATCTGGGAATGTTAAATGGCATAGTGATGGTCTACCTGAATTTATGTGTTAAGGACCATACAGAGGGGTTTGATACTTATTTTCTAGAAACCTAGTAGAGTTCTCCAAACATGCACAGATACGCTAAAGTAAAACTAAGGGTCCTATTAAAGTGCCCCATTATCTCCACAGTGAGATGCCGGGCCTGTATTTACAATATCTGGTGATAGCCCCCTGTGCGATAACTGGGATTACAAGCTGTTTCCCCAGAATGGAGAATAACATGCAGGATCTATAATACAGACTACAATTCTGATGTTTTCCATTTTTCGGGGGAAACAACAAGCCCAAACCTGCAAATATTTACCAACTGCTTGGAGCATGTGGTAAATGCTCCTGTGGCTTTTTCTCTTGCTGGTGGGCTGGTAGAAGGGAACAGAGGGTGGTCATAGGTATGGCATTCTTTTACTTCAGCTGGAGGGGCGTACTTCTCAGCCACGGCTGCTGCAGGTAAAAGCGGTGGGGCGGTGGGGCCGGCTAGGGGGGATTTCGAGAGATGACCACGAGAGAAAATTAATTATTTATTACATTTTCTCTTGTGGTCGTCTCTTGAATCCCCCCCCCCCCCATTCGGCCCCCCTGCCCCACAGCTCTTAGCTGCAGCGGCCTTGGCTGGTACTTCTCCTCCCCCATGCAGAAATATGTGGGCGGGCAGGGGCTGGGCACAGCAGCTGCCTGCAGCCCTCTCACCTTCACTGATGGTTACAGGTCCAGTGTCTCCCGTCCTGTAATTATCGGTCAGGAGTTGAGGACCCAATAATTCTGGGCCTGAGACACTGCAAAATTTGTATTAGCCGGAACTGGTTTCTCTGCAGGCTACCGCTCCAGGCAATTGATAATAGGGATTTAAGTGTCTTATTCCGAGTGTGATGGAAATACCGATCTAGGCACAATTATGAATTTGCACCGAAACAGCGATGCAAGAAGAATGAGAAGTTCACATAGGCCCAATAGTTTAAATCTGGCAAAATTTGTGCAGTAAAAAATACACTATTCTCAGTTTTGCTGTAAGGAGTATGGAAATGGTGTGATATGATCACGTCATCTTGTATTCTGACCTACCTGAACTCCTAACTGAGAGGTGATACTGCCTTTCAGACAAACTGGACCCAACAATATGCATGTTTCCTTGACTGTATTACCTCCTGTTTTTAAATGAGGCTTTGGTGCTGGCACTAGAGGTGTGGGAAGTGCACCCCAAATTCTCTTTTTTGTTAACAAGAAAGAGGCCTTTGCATGCTTGCCTTGCAACATGTACATTTTTTATAACAGTCAAATGCCAGCCAGCTTCTGATCATTTGCTAATTCTTTGAACACAGTGTTTACTTTTCTTTAGTCTGACTCAAAAGTGAAGACACATAGTCACGCTCTTGCTGGGGTACACAAGAGTGTGAAAGGAGAAGACTGCAGGATGTCATGTTTTATAGGATACGTGTAAATAATAAAATCTTGGTTCACAAGCTATACTTATCCAGTATTGAAAAAATAAGTTAATTGAAACACAATGATGCATAGTATGAGAACCACGGTATTTGAGAAGGTAATACTGCACCCAGTAAATACAGTTGCTGTGTGGTTTGCCGACCCATTCTGAGTTTTACACCTCAGAATACGGGATAACATGGTTATATATTATGAACTTTCTGCTGTTCTGAGCTGCAAAATTTAAAATATTGAACAATTTCCCCATTCAAATTCTATCAGGGTTTACCTAACACTGTTTGACAGGGAAAGAATGTGGTATTTTTGCAAAGATTAGTATCCTGTTTCTAGCACAGAATTCAGGACAACCTATAGTCCGCATTTTTAATGTTAGTATGTGTTCCAGAATAAATTATTGGACCTCATACTTCCACCCCTGCATAGGAATCCCTCATTAATTACGCTTACTTCATAAGTAGAAGTTGGACGTTCACAAACTGCACTATTTTGTAGTACTACAGTAGTACTACAAAATTGACTACAATGTGCTATTCACAAACTGCACTTTTGTAGTAACTTACAGCACTGCTTAAGTCTACAACTTTTCGGTATTCACAAACTGCACTTTATGTAGTAACATACTTTTGTAGTAAGTCCCTATCTGCATAATTTTCTATGGGAGGGTGTTGTAGTACCAGTTGTTGGCCATGCGTAGTGCCGTACTTACTAAAGAGTGTAAATTACTACAAAAGTGTAAATAACTACAAAAGTGTAGTTTGTGAATACAGAAAAGTAGTAAACATACTCCAAAGTGTAAACTTACTTAAAAGTGTGTTACCTTTGTGAATCAGGCTCCTTATGAAGTAAGTCCTTATTGTTTTAGCGATTTGCCTTACAATTTAAAAATCGGAGAATACATTTATAACATGCAGTTAAAATCAAGGGGGATATTCTCAAGAACGTGTGTTAACTATCGCCAAATTCGCTTAACGCAACTTCTCACATCGCAGTCTATTGCGGGAAAATAACACCGTGTTAACGCAGTATTCTCAACCCGGCGGCACCATGCGATAGTCTCACGATAACGCGACAAATGCCCGCGTTAAAATCAACACGACGCCGAAAAAATGCGAAACACGAACGTGAAAAAAGTGGCGATGTCCCCAATGGCGATACAAAAATCAGCGAAAACCAGCGACAGGCCTGCGATTCCCACGCGTCATGCGTGAGAATGCACTATAAAGGCAGAGAGAAAAAAAAGACAAAAAAATGTAACTGCGTAGCACCATGGACGCACCCGGACCGAGTGCAGAGGACAACGCGAACCCCACAATCCCCACAGACGACCAGCCAGGAACCCCGGTGCCGGGGAAGGGCAAGGAGAAGAGGAAGAGGAAGACGGGGTTCAGTCCGCAGGAAAACCGGATCATCGTCACGGAGGTGACAGAACACTACCAACAACTGTTCGTCACCTCCACTGTGTCATCGGCAACACAAACGGAAATATGGCAGTCCATCGTGAACAACGTGAATGCAGTCGGAGTGTTGAGGAGGTCAATGGAGGAGGTCAAGAGGCGCTGGCATGATATGAAAAGCCAAATCAGGCAGAAACTCGCTGCCAACCGGAAGGCAGCAATGGCCACTGGAGGTGGGAGTCCTGCGCCACAGGAGGAGCTGGATGAGCTGGAGGAAATGGTGGCCACAGTCATCAGTGCGGAGATGGTGCAAGGAGTTGGGGGTCCGGACACTGCTCGATATGACCTGACCCAACAGCAACAGGGTGAGTAACGACCAGGGACTGGGGGAACGGGGGGAGATGGGCACAATGGCACACATGCACAATCATGTGTAGCACACTGCACACCCACAATGACTGTGGAACATGTCCCTGATGGCCTTGGCACACTGCAGCACACATAGAAAGACCAAGTAGGCCCCGTCCACCATGTGCACAAATGGCCCCCCCATCACCAATCTCACAACCTACCCATGCACATGTGCTGAACCCAGCAAGCAGCGGCTCTGTGAGCCACACTGACAATGCAAGTGACACTGCATGACCAATAGCATGGCTGCAGTCAAAATACATGACATGGTGCACGCCACGACACTGAGGTGGCCCAGTGTGGATAACATCCTCAAAGGAGCAGGTCACACTCTGACACATCCACGTGCATATACAACCCCTGACGTCAACAACACATCTGCAGACAAACAATGCACAAGAGTCCAAAATCCGTCCAAGAGCACAAATGACCCAAGTCGCCAACATCTCAGCACCGTAAAAGCACACAAGTCAAAGGCACACCGCCTCAAAGGGATAAGGGGCCGCTAAATCAGAGCTGCAGGGGCGACTCGCCCACAATGCAGCACACACACATAGCAATCACATCACATCAACATTGACGACAATGTGGTACAAAGTGCCACACTCACACCACAGAACAGAGGACACAACTGGTGCCGCATGTGCGTAGAAACTGCCCAATCACATCAGGCATAGCAGGAAACTGTCAGATGATATTGTACGAGTACAACCTCACATCCGTCATGTAGTCGGAATGTCCACTGTCTCCCATCAAATACCCAGCTCCTCCAAAACAGTCACAATGTACATTGTCATGCAGTCTGTATGTAAACATGTACAATGCGTGCACATACATGGAACACACTGTTAACCTGCATCTCCCCTTCACATTGCAGAGGGACAATCAACACCTCCTGCAGAGCAGACCAGACATCTCTTCAGTGATGATGAGGAGGAACCCCATGCCATCTGCTCCGACACCCTCCAACGGCTCGTGGACAGCCTCCGCACCCCACCTCCAGGAGCAGGGCAGCCCAGCTGCATCGAGGTGATCCCACCCCCTGCACAGACCACAGAGCAGGAAGCACCCACCCCCACGGCTGGCTCCCAGCACCTCACCGAAGAACACATGGCATTCCAACGCCGTGTGTCAGACTGCCAGAGGCTGAATAGGTGCGGGTGGGTTTCGACCTCATGGCAGCCAAACTAGATGCCATACGTGGGTGTCTTAGTCCCATCAGGGACCACTTACAGTCCCTAACGGACACCCACAGTCCGCTTCATGCCCTACAATAATCCTTGGCTGACCTCGCTGGAGCCATTACTCGGATACAAGAACTGTCTAGGCAGAGAGGCTCCAGCGACGACAGCACAGAGTTGGCACAGATGCGGAGGACAATGGAGAACATGGGGCGGATGCAGGCAGGAAGGATGGCTGCCACGGCTGAACACCAGCGAGATGTAGCTGGGATCTACCATGCCCTGCAGATCCTCATCTTGCCATTGCTGCCACAGAGCCTGTCCCAGATGACTGCTGCAGGAACTTCGACACACACATCTCCGCCCCCTGATGTGTCAGTGGCACACAGTGATGCAGCCATACCACCTTTGCCCCCTGATGTGTCAGTGGCACACAGTGATGCAGCCATAACACCACCACACACACCTGGCACACCTGACACAGAAGACATATCAGAGGACGAAGATGTGGATGGTAATGACTCTGTGTCAAAAAGGAGGTTGTAGCATTCATCCCCCGCCATATGGCCTGTTTCTGCTTGGTACAGCCCTCTGCATCATGCCCTGGTACAACACCTTCCACTGTCCCCCGAAACACTCTGCGACATTCACCTGGACCCCGACATGGACTGCCATATCTGCTCTGGTTGCCAATGACACAGCAAACAGGCTGCGGATTCAACCCTTCCTCTACTGATTAACTTGCCATTCCCTAAAGGACTCTGTTTGGCCCTCCACTGGGCAACCATGTAATGTGGGGTGTGCATGGCCATGTACTGCTCCAGCTCCGACACTCCACAGGATGTGAATAAAACATTCCTAATCACACAGATGTGTCATGTCTATGTTCAATCAAGTATAACAGTATGGATGACTGTAGGGACATTGATTACACAAAAAGGTACACCCTGGGAAATGACATCAATGCGCATGTTTGACCATGACACACATGGCCAATTAGATGACTGTGAAGGTGTGAACTAGCTGTGGCCTCATTGATCATGAACAACAATCTCGCAACCCCCCAACGTAGCCCCACGTCCATGTATTAAATAGGGCTGTGTGTAAAAATGTCAAAGTCGGTAGGAGGCCTAAAGTGGTGTCCCACATCACATGTGACAACAGAACATCTCTTCGCATACCTACACACACTCAACTGTGTGGACACAGCCTGGTTTGATGGAACACATTGATCCACATGTCAAGAAGTTGGACACCATACTCACATTGCTGAAGACACGTAAGCGCACAGGTCTACCAGCAACTCTCCCAACCACAATGTCTGGCTCACAGAGGTGGAGCTGGCAATAGGGACTCACCCATAAGTGAAATGCGTCAGTCAGTCCCTCCCTGTGTACGGACAATGCTCATTGAGGCACACGATTTGGCATGCTAATCAACACTCATCACAGTTGAACACTAGTGAAGTTGCGTAGACTTTATTAGCATGTGCGTGTCAGTACGGGCAAGACAAGGGTCACAACATGCAGACCAATGCATCATACACTAACAGGCAGCAAAGGAACATGTAGAGGTGCAAGACATGGGGAGGCACAAATGAACACCAATCATTACGGATGCCAACGATCTCAGCCCACCTTGCCTTGCTGGACGAGTCATGTGGTGTTTGGCGAATGCTCATTGCACCGTGTCAGGGGACACCACTCACAGCCCATGGGATCTGCATAGTCCTGTACCACCGGACTGCGCTGACTGTCTGCTCTGCTGACAGTGAGCAGGTGAAGGAGTCCAACAAGGTCACATGTAGTACTACATTACCATGTGTGTACTCTCCCTCCAGCGGTGTGTCAGGTTGAGGAACGTTGCCAGGTACCGCTGTCCACTCACCCTGCACAGGTGTGTGTCAACCCGCAGTCTTGCACGCACATGCATTCTGAGTCCAGGCGAATGCAGCCATGTCCACTGTTATGGTGGGATATGTGTCCATTTCTCCAAGATGCAAAAGGGGGTTGGGACCTGTGCTATGGGTTACAATCTTTTGTGGCTGCAGGAACGTAGTTACTCGTCCATGAAAGTGAGCGCAGCTTCATGGGCAATCAGTTCCAAGAGTACGTCGTTGTAGACTTCAACGAACACGGGGGCGAGCCAATCCATTAGCTGTTCCGGACAGATGTGCTCTTCCACGCCGTTTCACCAATCCGCAACACAGCCCAATAGGGGAGCGCTTCGATGTGGTCACTTCACACGAGGAATTGTGCAATCTCACATGCCCAACTGCCAGCACATACGCCACATACCAAGGCATCCCATGAACGGGTATCACGGTTACACTCCTGGTCGTGGTCCAACAGGGGGCGCACACACATGTCATAATCCAGTTCAGCTACCGTTGTGTTGGATAGGCAGACATCCATGGGCCACTCGAATATGCATGATCGACAGTAGAACCAGGGCTGGCCGCAGGTGACGTATGCAAGACGGAAGCTCAGATGGTAACTGATGCACAACACTGCCAGTGGCAGTGCCCCCAACAAATGCAGCATTCAGTCACGGTACAGTTCCACGTGACAGGGGTTGTGCATGTGCCCAGGATGTTCTGACATTGCTTTGTTCGCTCTCGTAGAACCGGCACTCTTCTGACCTGTGGCTGTTATGTGGATGATATGCCACAGCTCGGAGCAATGAGTCATATGAGTGTGCAAAGTTTGGACGTATGGGTTGTCCCGTACGTAAGTGTCAAGGCCATTCCATGCAGGAGTACCTCGAGCAAGGACTTCTGTGTGTGGGGTGTGGATACGTTGATCTTTCATTAGCGCTGTGTGTAGTGTGGGAGTCGTCATCATCTGCATTGGTATCTCTCTCAGAGGCACAGGGTCAGACTGATTTGCATATGGCCATGTCTGAACTGGGGTGGCGGAGTGAGCTAAAGAATGATGATGGATTAAACCCAGATCAGTTGACTGGGGGTGAGTGCTTGCAATGTTCAACACTCCGTCCATCATCCCCTTTGGTTTTGCTATGTTCGCCCTGGGTTGGCAGTGTATGCCCAGACGTGGGTCCCTTGCTCACTTTGCCACTGGATTCAAGATAGCCTGGCTGATGACGGCTGTAAGCCAGAAACCGGTCCCAGGATGCTTGTTTCTGGTCCAGAGAAGATATGGCTTGGAAGTTCGGGCTGGACTGTTCCCATGAGGCACAGGGTCAGACTGTTTTGCATATGGCCATGTCTGAACTGGGGTGGCGGACTGAGCTAAAGAATGATGATGGATTAAACCCAGATCAGTTGACTGGGGGTGAGTGCTTGCAATGTTCAACACTCCGTCCATCATCCCCTTTGGTTTTGCTATGTTCACCCTGGGTTGGCAGGGTATGCCCAGACATGGGTCCCTTGCTCACTTTGCCACTGGATTCAAGATAGCCTGGCTGATGATGGCTGTAAGCCAGAAACCGGTCCCAGGATGCTTGTTTCCGGTCCAGGGAAGACATGGCTTGGCAGTTCGGCCTGGACTGTTCCCATGAGGCACAGGGTCAGACTGATTTGCATATGGCCATGTCTGAACTGGGGTGGCGGAGTGAGCTAAAGAATGATGATGGATTAAACCCAGATCAGTTGACTGGGGGTGAGTGCTTGCAATGTTCAACACTCCGTCCATCATCCCCTTTGGTTTTGCTATGTTCGCCCTGGGTTGGCAGGGTATGCCCAGACGTGGGTTCCTTGCTCACTTTGCCACTGGATTCAAGATAGCCTGGCTGATGACGGCTGTAAGCCAGAAACCGGTCCCAGGATGCTTGTTTCCGGTCCAGGGAAGACATGGCTTGGCAGTTCGGGCTGGACTGTTCCCATGAGGCACAGGGTCAGACTGATTTGCATATGGCCATGTCTGAACTGGGGTGGCGGAGTGAGCTAAAGAATGATGATGGATTAAATCCAGATCAGTTGACTGGGGGTGAGTGCTTGCAATGTTCAACACTCCGTCCATCATCCCCTTTGGTTTTGCTATGTTCGCCCTGGGTTGGCAGGGTATGCCCAGACGAGGGTCCCTTTCTCACTTTGCCACTGGATTCAAGATAGCCTGGCTGATGATGGCTGTAAGCCAGAAACCGGTCCCAGGATGCTTGTTTCCGGTCCAGGGAAGACATGGCTTGGCAGTTCGGGCTGGACTGTTCCCATGAGGCACTGGGTCTGACTGATTTGCATATGGCCATGTCTAAACTGGGGTGGCGGAGTGAGCTAAAGAATGATGATGGATTAAACCCAGATCAGTTGACTGGGGGTGAGTGCTTGCAATGTTCAACACTCCGTCCATCATCCCCTTTGGTTTTGCTATGTTCGCCCTGGGTTGGCAGGGTATGCCCAGACGTGGGTCCCTTGCTCACTTTGCCACTGGATTCAAAATAGCCTGGCTGATGATGGCTGTAAGCCAGAAACCGGTCCCAGGATGCTTGTTTCCGGTCCAGGGAAGACATGGCTTGGCAGTTCGGGCTGGACTGTTCCCATGAGGCACAGGGTCAGACTGATTTGCATATGGCCATGTCTGAACTGGGGTGGCGGAGTGAGCTAAAGAATGATGATGGATTAAACCCAGATCAGTTGACTGGGGGTGAGTGCTTGTAATGTTCAACACTCCGTCCATCATCCCCTTTGGTTTTGCTATGTTCGCCCTGGGTTGGCAGGGTATGCCCAGACGTGGGTCCCTTGCTCACTTTGCCACTGGATTCAAGATAGCCTGGCTGATGACAGCTGTAAGCCAGAAACCGGTCCCAGGATGCTTGTTTCCGGTCCAGGGAAGACATGGCTTGGCAGTTCAGGCTGGACTGTTCCCATGAGGCACAGGGTCAGACTCATTTGCATATGGCCATGTCTGAACTGGGGTGGCGGAGTGAGCTAAAGAATGATGATGGATTAAACCCAGATCAGTTGACTGGGGGTGAGTGCTTGCAATGTTCAACACTCCGTCCATCATCCCCTTTGGTTTTGCTATGTAGTGTGGGAGTCGTCATCATCAGCCATGGTATCTCTCTCAGGGGTGCCTGCCGCATGCAATTCCAAGGTCGGAGGTGCAGATGTCCTTCCGCCTTCTGTATTGAGACAAAGGGGCTTTCATCCCTAATGTTAGTCAGACTACTGCTTGTATCCAGGGAATGTGATGTGACTTTCGCGCTGCAATTGAGGCTTGGCCTTGGGCTTATGGTGCACCAAAAGCGATGAACACACACAACAGTTGGCATGTATGAGCCAAGAGCCCGAGCAGCCTTGCGCTCCTTGTACAATCCCTTCGTGCGCGGATGCCCTCCGGCTGCATGCAACATTGCAACATTGTCGATTGTGGTCCGTGTGGCGCAGACACTGCAACAGAGACACACGCATCAGTTGGTTTCCTGTGCAGCCTAGATATGAACCACGCCCAGAGGCCAGGGATAATTGTTCACACCCCTACGCTGGCCTGGCGTACGCCGAGCCAGCCCAATCGGCTTATGTATAAAGGGGGGGGTGACGCTACATGTCCCAGTTCTTCCCCACTGCCTGACATGACATGGCTGCGTCCGCCTGCCATATGACGAGACTCAATCATATAGGGTCCATGACTTGCGTTGCACGGAGTCGGTGGCACCGGTTACACTGCGGCCGGCACGGGCCTACCGCCACGGGACGGTGACTTTCTATGCACTGAGGTAGGGGCACCTAAAGTGCTGAGCGGGTGTGCAGCCTGCGATGATGCCATGTGCACTGATATGGTCTCTGCCATTGCAATATCAAGACCCAGAATCAAGTGTGCGACCTGGTGGACCGCAGTGTAGGCCTGAGCCAGCGGGCAGCGCAGGCCTCCCGCCACGTGGCGTTGCCTCGCGGTTCACAGAGTTAGTGGCACCTATAGAGCTGAGCGGGTGTGCAGCCTGCGATGATGCTGTGTGCACTGATATGATCTCTGCCATTGCAAAATCAAGACCCAGAATCAAGTGTGCGACCTGGTGGACCGTGGTGCAGGGCTGCATGATGTGGAGGTTGCCAAGGTCGCAGGCCCCGGGCTTGGAGCTTGCACCGGCACGTGGTGGGCCCTCTTGGAGACACGCCGGTGACGGAAGGTGAGCAGTGAGGCCTGGGTGCGCAGGGGCGGGCAATCCCCGCTGGGTGGCGGGAGGGGCTGGGGTGCAGCAGCCTGTGTGCGCAGGGGCGACCAAGCGAATTTGCCGTGTGCAATGATATGTACTCTGCCATCATTAGCTGTGGACTCTGTTTCGGATGAGGGACCTGGTGGACTGCAGTGTATACCGGCACGTGTTTGGAGACACACCGGTGGCAGCAGATGAGCTGTGAGGCCTGGGTGCGCAGTGTCGGCACTGTCTCTCCCTGTCCCTCTCTTCCTTTCACTGTCTCTCTCTCTCCCTCTCTTTCTCTATCTTTCTCTCTCTTTCTCTCTCTTTCTCTCTCTCTCTCTCCCTCTCTTTCTTTCACTGTCTCTCTCTCTCCCTCTCTTTCTCTATCTTTCTCTCTCTCACCCTCCCTCTCTTTCTTTCACTGTCTCTCTCTTTCTCTATCTATCTTTCTCTCTCTTTCTCTCTCTCACTCTCCCTCTCTTTCTTTCACTGTCTCTCTCTCTCCCTCTCTTTCTCTATCTTTCTCTCTCTTTCTCTCGCTTTCTCTCTCTCACTCTCCCTCTCTTTCTTTCACTGTCTCTCTCTCCCTCTGTTGCTCTCTCTCTCTCCTTCTCCCTCTCTCCCCCTTTCTCTCTCTCTCCCCCTTTCTCTCTCTTTCTCTCTCTCCCTCTCTTTCACTCTCTCTCTCTCTCCATTTCTATCTCTCTCTCTTTCTCTGTCCTTTGTTGAGCGCATGACACACCTTCTTATCTTCAATTTTGTCTTGCAGGCTGTGACTTACAGTTTGTCCAGAGAAGACCCGCCATGACTCTTCCAATTATTAGTGTTGAGTTAAATTTGAATAAATTAATTATTTTTGAAATTCTAAGATGTATGAATGTTTTTCCTTTTTCTGACCACACATGAATGTTAATTGTTGTACTTGTGTGACATCAGGCGAATTGTTGTGTTCATGAATTTGTAAGGTAGATGTGAAATATCTTTGTCCTGGGGGGGGGGGTGCCCGGGGTAGGGCCGGGGGGGGGGGGTCCTGGGGGGGTGGGGGGCTTGGGTGTGGTGGCGGTGGGTGTTGTGGCCCTCTTGGGGCTCCGAGCTGCATGATCAGTAGCTCCATGGCATCTGTTGTTCTTCAGGTGTGGCTCTGGGCTGGGCTCCCTTTCATGGTGCAGGTTGTCGTCCGACTTAACACCAGGTAGAAGCAGGTGTTAAATCCCTGCTGCTAACGCGCCTTATCGCATGTTTTTGATTCTTATCGCCGATCTGGCTGGTCGTTGAGAATGGGTTTTTGCACGGGAACGCCTACTCTGCATATCATTAGTGTTAGTTGCCGGTGTCATCCGTGGCGATGTTTTTTGCGACTGCTATCGCAGGAAAACTGGTGATATCGGCTGTTAGCACCAGCTTGTGAATGGTGCGATGAATTTATCACCACTTTGGCTGCAATAAAGTGCCGCTAAATCGGTGATATGTCCTTGAGAATATGCCCCTACATGTTAAATGCTAGACCATACCATAAAGAGACTCATGCAATCCACTCGGTAAAGTGCTAGGACTCGTGCAAAATTGAAAGCTCTAAAATTTATCGTGTATGCATAATATTCTCCATTGGGACATAACAACTTAGCTTGTAATTAACACATTCACTTATCAGTCAGTTCACAATAAATTTGCAGAAAATAGGCAAATGATATTCGAGTCCATTTTGCCTACTAGCACAATCCTGATCGGCAAGCTCAGTTATTTTATATGTTATTAGCTTGTTTAAGCCGTAAAGTCCTAGGAACAGAGTTAAAACATTATGAGCGTTTTTAGTTGTACAAAATACCTCAAGTAAAACATGCTAACGTCTCATTTCGGTGGGGCTTTGGTTGATTAGTAGCCGCAGTGGAAATACTCTATGCCCTTCTTATAATAAACCATGGTCCCATAATATAGCTAGAAACAGGCTTGAAAATAGTTAGCAGGTCTAATCTGGCGCAAAGTGCTAGTGTGTCTGTGCAAGATGTGATTGAGAATTATTTAAACTGTGAGATGAGCCATTTTGTGCATAAATGCTTAGTTATGGTGCAAACTAGCATAAAGTGTGTTACAGACTCCTTGCCGCCCACTGTTCAGTTACTGAGTTTAGAGGTGGGACAGCCATTAGAGAATTTGGTGATATACTTTTTGATGGGTAACATACCTAGACAAAATGTTAAGTTCAGCGTACGTCTGGGCTAATGTCACTCAGGTATTGTTCCATGCCCAGGGTGTGCTTTGTATGCAAGTAGTTTCAAGATAGAATGGAGGAGCATGCTATCCCAGTGCATGTCTTAAGTTTGTTGTGCAGAAATACTTCATTTACCACGGCAGTGATGGTACTGTTAATAGTGGCTGGATCTGAACATAGGTGTTCAAGACTAAGATTTTGGAGATAACTTCTTACGTAGCATGCCCATGGGTTATGATGAATTGTCCCAGCTGGGGACACTTCGAGTACTGATCTCAAAAAGGACTCTCATTGACGGTCGCAGTTTAAGAGTAGCCAATACAGTACCGGAGCAAGGGCCATAAGCTCTGAGATAGGAAACATGCCTTTGTCCAGGTACGGGGAAAGAAGTGTTGTGCCAGGGTTCAGGTGAAGTAAGGATCTCAAAAATGCGTTTTCCAGCATTTGGAGATGTTTGCTCTTGCTGTGCCCCCATAGTTCTGCACCTTAGCTTGCTGCAGCCACTGCTATTTGCTTGTATACTTGGAGCATGACGCTCAATGATTTTTATTCTTAAGCCTTAGAATAGTGTTGGCAAAATGCAGAAGGGCGGCAGCTGCTTTGTCAACATGGGCACTCAAAGACAACTTGGTGTTGAAAGTGATTCCCAGATAGTCGTAGACCTTGACTATTTTGAGTACCTTGCCAGCATTTCTTGGTGATTTTATCAATGGTGGGGATAGTTCCTGTGGCATTACTTTTGTCTTTTGTATATTTTTGGCAGGGCACTTTTGTCTACATTAGTTTTCAAAGCTGTCCAGTTTTTGGTGCAGTTCAATTTGCATGCAAGATAGAATTACTGCGTCGTTCGCAAACAGGAGGATAACTATTTTTTTGTTGCCCAACTTCGGGGCATATTATCAAGGGTATAATCGCTGCTTTTTCGGCACATAGCGCCGAAAAAGCCGCGATTTTTTTATCCCTCTATCAACAAGGACACGCTAACAAGCGTTAGCGCGTGTTTCCTTGCTACTTTGCATGTCAGCGATCAATATCGCTAATGACATGCAAAGTAGGCGTTCCCGTCCATAACTCCATGTCAATTCACGCTGACACGGCTTCGCGCTATTAACAACCCTGCAGCAGACCTGCGAAGCGATAAAAAAAACGCGCTAACCGCGTTTATCGCTTGAATTTAACGTCTGCGTTTTATTTGACTTAGCTATACTAATAATGGGAGGTGGATTGAATGTTTATGTCCACACTCCCCTATCAGCAAGCAGCCCCATAGCGCTGTGAAATCTTCGCTGGATTTCACACGCTATTTCTCATTTTCGTCCTCTATCGCTGGAATTACATCGCCTGTTAGCTAAGCGTTGATAATACGCCGCTAACACGGCGATGTAACCCGGCGATAGACAGCGATATACAGAAACGCGCTAAATGCGCTTAGCGATGTTTATCGCTATTCTTTGGTAATATGCCCCAATGTTGCATCTGTAATCCCTTCAAGTGAAAATTCCTCTGGGTTGTTCAAAAAGAGAGAGAATACTAGCGGGGCAAGGATGCACCCCTGACGTACTTCCAAGCAGATGTCAAAATAAGGGGTGCATTCTCCTCCACCTCTGTAATGAATGCAAGCACCTGTGTATTTATGCAGTGCTTTGATGGCTTGCAGGAGGTTTGTTTCAACTCCTTGTTTCTTGAATGTTTCCCATAGTTTGGTTCTGTTGACCAGATCGAAGGCTGATTTTAGATCGATAAAAGATATTTAGAGTGGGTGCTTAATCATCTTTGTGTATTTGACGCATATCATGAATAGTTTTATAGCTTGGCCGATGGTACGCATGCCCTTGCAGAACCCTGGCTGGGCAGCTATGAGAACTGTGGGTTTTTTTAGCCAGGCCTGCAGTCTATTCAGGAGGACCTGCCTGTAAATTTCCCCAGTGCTGCCCAAGAGCGAAATTGATCTGTAATTGCTTGGTAGTAGCTTGCTCCTTTTTTTTATGGTTGCCAGGAGTGTGGGACATTGTTTGTTCTTATGACCGCGCTGAATATCATGGACAGAGCTACAGACACTTCACAGCACAGACTTTGTGGTCCGAGTGAAGCGTGTTGACTGGTACACAGTCTGGGCCAGGTGCTTTATTGGCCTGCTGGTCCAGGATTGCTCTTTCTACCACTGCGCCCATGATGATTGCTTGCTCCATTGGCAGGGGGTACTGCGATCGGATAGCGTTGGCATACAGTCACCACCAGCATATATGGTCTTAAAATGGTCTACCCAGGTCTGTGTTGTGATGTGGTTTCCTGGGACCATAGGCCTTCTCTGAATATTTCCTCCAGAAGGATTTGCTGTCCTTGTTTTCTGCTGTCTTGGTTAGATCTTGCCATACTTCTAGCTGGTAGGTCAATTTCTTGCACCAAATTAATGCTTTGTATTCTCTCCTTCTATCCCTGAAGAGGAGCTCCTCTCCTTGGGTATCATGCTGCTTACTAAAAGCCCATTTCAGCTTGTTCTTTGCTCCTCTGCACTAGTTGTCATATGAACTTTGGTCTGGTTTCTTGCTTTTGCTCCTTTGTATACATGGTGCAGACCAGTGAAGTGTGAGTTCCTTTGAAAGTTTTGTATAGTTTGCTAGTGTTGTCTCATGCTTATCACTGTTTGTGGTGCAGGCCATGAAGTGTTCTAGGCAGGCTTTTAGTGGAATCTCATTGTTCAGGTGGTTCTCTCTGTTCTATTTTACTGCTCATCTGTGGTTGTTGGGGGTAATGCAAGTGGCAAGGTGTTTGACTGTTCTCTACTCGGTCAGGATAGCGCACTTGAGGCTTAGGGGGTTGTAGGAAAGTAGGATCTGCTTCTTATGGTTACCCCCACTTTTTGCTGGATGTTACACTGTTTTTGACTAGTCTGACTGGGATCCTTCTAATCAGGTCCCTAGTCTATCTGCTTTCTCCCTAAAATGTTATGATATGTACTTAGGTACAATCCAGATTGGATACTGGGGTACCCTTATCAGTCCCTAGTATATGGTACACATGTACCCAGAGCATAGGTACCCCAGAGGCCTCCCATGGGCTGAAGCATGTATTATGCCACCCATGAGAGGCCATGCAAAATGGAACTACAGGCCTGCCATTGCTTACACCACTTACGATAGATATAGGTTTACTATATCTATAAGTCACTACACTTAAAACCTATAAGTCACCCCTATAGGAGGCCTTGACAACCCTGAAGGTAGGGTGCTGGGTTTTACGTGAGAAGGTGCCCCTGCATGAGCAGGGCCCCTCTGCAGCCTTCGGAGACCATTCTCCCGGGTTGTCTGTGACACAGCCAGACATATAGGTAGAGGTGCATTATAACCTCGCGGTAAATGCTATCTCGAAAAAGGCTGAAACAAAACATGTCGTGTTTGGTATCAAACACCTTGGAATCATACCTCCACACCGGTAACCGGTGTGGGAGGTATGATTCCACCCCTCAAAAGCAAGCTTCATGGGTCCCTGGTCTTCCCGGTACCAGCCTTATCGACCCGGACAGCGCAAAATAGATGCTGCCGACCAGAGACACATTTCTGCCCTCCTGCTGCTTAGCCAAGCTCGAGCAGAGGAAGGCAGCACAATAGGCATCCTGTCACAGGGAGGTGTGACCACCTCCCAGACAGGATTTGGTGTATTGGAGCTGGGTGGGGCACTGCCAAAGTGCCTGAAAGTCTGCACGAGGGGCACACTTGGTGTGCATAGTCCAGCTCAAACCAATTCTGGAAGCCGTTGGCTCCTGCTCTGGTGCAAAACTGGACAAAGGACGTGGGTGTAACCACCCCCTTGTCCTGACCCTCCTCTGGGAGGGTCCCCAGAATCTGTCCAACCCTCTCCCGTGGGTACAAAAGGGCTTACCTGGCTGTAGAACCCGAGATTTGACGTGGACAAGAATCTGAACAAGAAACCACTGACCTTCGACCGTCTGGACACTCTGGACTTCACTGGACATCGACTGGGCCCGACTTCGTCTCCCTCTCTGTCCAAAGCATCGTCTGTGCCCATGCACCATACAGGCCTGTGAAGCATCAAGGACAACTGAAGTATATCCCTTGGGGTGAAGGAGTCACTCCCCTTCGGTTGCAGGCACCGTAACACAATTAACCAGTCTGCTGATCCTGAGCTCCTGCAGACTCCGAAGGCTCCAGCAACACAGGAGGTGGGTTCCTACGTTCATTGAGGTAGAGCTGACCTCTCACCACGATTGAGGCCAGTATCCCTCGTGGGGACCACATAACCCGAACCCCTGTGCACCGCGTACTTTTGCAATTGCATATGCTTGTTTGTCTTCCCCAACTTTGTGCATTGGGCTGTCGATAGCCCCAACCTCTGCGCACATTTTGTACAAAGGACTCTGGCCTCCTCGCACTCTGTGCCCTGCAAGCTGTGACTTTGTGAAACTGCTAGAGGTCCCCTCGCGACTCCTGTGCCTTCGGCCTGTGGGTCCACTTGGGTACAAACAATCCTGATTTTCTTGGGCTCCTGTGGTTGCTCCAGGCCTGCCCTGACTCCCCTTGCTAAGGTGAGTCCTCTGGTCCTTGCTGGGCCAGACCGTAACCTTCTTTGACCTTCTTCATGGGTTGCCGTTGCCAAGGCTTGTTGGTGCTCCCGCCGAACACCAAACCCTCAGCACTCGACATCCTTTGTGGGACAGCTCGTATCCAGCTCCTGGTCATCCTCAACATCTCCTGGTCCCTGCAGCTGTAGAGTCAAGGTCTCCTTCTTCACACCTGAAGCACCCATCAGTGGGTATTCATCTACCGAGCCCCTGGTCACTCCTGAGTGACCCAGACTCTGTCCCCTCTGCTTTCAGGTTCCTTCCATCAAGAATCCACCTGCAGATTCCACCAGATACTTTTATTCTTTCCAGCAGTGGCATTTCTTTGAAGACTCCCATTGAGAACGACAGTGGTTTCCGACGCCACTTCAGACCTATGCCCCCGGCTTCCCTGGGATAGGTAACGCTGGTACTTTGGTATCCACGGGTGGGATGGCTCTCCAACCTTCTATGTTCTAAAGGGTTTCCTCGTAATCCACTGGGAAGGGTCCTTTAACTTTAAAACTGCAACCACAACTCTCCCATTGAATTGTACGTAGCACGCGGTCATGTTCTCATACTGCACCCGTCCTCCGTGGGGTCCCTACTTACTCACCTTGGGTGGTTCCTTGGGGTCCCAGCGATTCTACACACTCTAGACATTGTCTTGACTCGAGTCGTGGTTCTTATACCACTATTTTAGTATATGGTTTGGTCTCCCCTGGGAGCCCACTGTGTATTAGTGCTACTTACAATTGTTTCTGTGCTATAGTATTGTGTGCTTTGGGTTTATTTGCGTGTAGCAGATACTGTGAGGTATTTAAGGTGTTATAATAATAAATTCTTATAACTTCTGTGTGGTTCTCCTTTCATTTAACCAATACAGTAAGATTGCATTCTGGTGAAACAAGCTGCTTAACATTCCTTCAAGACTAAGTCTGAAGGCTGCTCTCCACAGCTACCACTTGGATAGATTTCTAAAGTTATCTTTGACCTCTTAAATCACCATAAGGGTTGTTTGGACTGGTCAAAGGTGCCCACTTTAATTAGTGGACAGCATATACCAGGCCAACTTCTCACAGGGGTCATGATCACTCTCTGGTCTTTGGATTACTTCCATATCCTGCACCGAGTCCCAGCAATCTTTGGGGTAAAGGATGTAGTCCATTAGGCTAGAACTTCTGATGTTCCGTAATGTGGGTGCTGTGGAGCTGTCTGATGCCGCTTGGCCATTCAGGAAGATTGTCTGTGATTCAGGGAGGAAGCTGCTGAATAATCTCCCTTTCTTGCACCTACTAAGGAGGAAGATACTCAGTTCTGGGGATGGGATACCACAGCTGTTCTCCTCCGTACTTCTCTCTGCCTCTCATAGGTCTTCTGGTGGGTAGTTGTTAAGATCTCCACAGACAAGGAGGTAGTTCTTGCCATTGTTAGGGGCCATTTTCTTTATGCCTAGAACAATTGCTTTTAAGAACTGCTAGTTGGTCCTCATACTTATTGCATTTGCTATGGTTTTGATGCACGTTCAGAACGTCCAGTATAGTACAGCGATTCCTCTGCTCCTTGATCAATCTCACATGCAGCGTATACAGTGGGGATGCGGTCGATGAAAGTTCTGTTGCTGTGCAGTCTAAATTTGTGAAAATCCAGATTGTTAGGCACACCATGGCTCTCTCACTACCTAATTTACTGCCCTCAGTGGCAAATCCCATAATGTCTGGGGGGTTTGTTGTGCGCTCAGGGTTTTTACTGCCCATGTCTCCTGGAAACAGCATATTTCCTTTGTGCTCACAAATTCTACCCAGTCAATGTCTTCCAGTTTCGATTTTAGGCCAGCTATGTTCCATGACAGGATATTAATCCCTCTTACCCCACCCTGAGTACTTTCACTATCCATTGGTTTAACTGGGAGGTGGGGCTTTCTTTCCGTTACAAATGCATGGACGAAGAAGTACCAGTCCTCAGCCACGATTTCTCAGGACTATTAAGGGCTGTTGGCAACCATTGCCAATTGGTTTCCTCTATTCCAGGGACAGGCCTCATGTCCTGTCTAATGGCAACTGACCTGATGGCGCTGGATCTCCACTTTGTCACTGTTAAGGTTTTCGCGTTGCTTAATGTACCTGGCGGGATTCTATGTTTGCCTTTGGGCCTTCTTGAGAGGCCCTGTGGTTCCTGCTACTTTTGAAGCCCACTAGGCATCCCAGCTGATTCCTTTTGGTGGTCGCAAACTGTGTTGGCTAATCTTGCTCTTCTCCTTTGCAGGAGCATATTGAAGCCCATCAGTTGTAGGCAATCTATATAGTCGCTAATCAGTTTTTGGGTAACTGGTGTATGGAACTCTACTTCATAATAAGGGCCATTTCCTATTTCTTCAGATGTGACAGGGTTCTGACTGGCCAGGTTTACCAGCTTTATGTCCTGTGATAAAATTATGGAAAGCACAGGGATAGCCCAGAACATCTCCAATAGGTGCGCATGGTTCAATGGGGCTGGGCAGTCTGGATCTGGGAAAAGATCAACGAAGGTGAATTGCATTGCTGCATGGATAGAGTTTCTACCAATGGGGGCACGGGGTCCCTGAGATAGTTCAGGCGCTCCTGATGGTTGTACATAGGGTGGAGGGAAAGCTCTTGTGCTAGGGTTTAATGGTACTGGGCCCAAAGAAAGTGTGTCTCTGTATACGTTTACAGCTTGGCCCAGAGTTCCTTGTCCATTGCAGTTGGAGCTGGTGTGACTTGCACTGCAATGCTGCTTGTCGCATCCGGAGGATGACAGCCATTTTCTTAATGTCTTTTCTCCTTTAGTGCACATCTCCAAGCTGTTTTGGTTTTCTTAGCTTTCTTTTTCTTCCATGGGGCCAACTTCTACTGCTGGGTGTTCTCCGCATCCTCCTTCACCACCACTTGGGGCTTAGCGGTTTGTGCATGTGGTTTCCTAAACATTGAATATCATTTTTTTCCTCACTGTCTTCTGCTGGTTCTGCAAAGAGAACATTTCGGTTGTAACTTTCTTCTTCGTCCATGGTTATAGTTTTTGGTTGGAATCCCTTTCTCTTTGCTTTGGGTGTACCCTGAAATCGGGCCTCTTTTATCCCATTTTTATGCTCACCACTGTTGGGCTCTGTGCTGGCTTGCTGGTTGCTGATCTGCATGTTGCAAGGTCTAGCATCTGGCTTGCAGAGCTGGTCTTCTTCATGGCTTCCAATGCAATACGATCTCTGTTTGAGGGTACATTTCGCCTTTGCCGTCCGTATAGCTTACATTGGTGATTTTTGATAGAGTATGCTTTGATGCTGCATCCAATCTGGTTTTGTGATTTGGTATTCTGGTACTTCAGGGATCACTGCCAAGGTAACCCTTGCTCCTTTGTCACCAATTGTTAGAGTCAGACTCTAATCCCAGATTGCCTGCTGGTGCACTATCCCCTCTGGTTCAAGGGTTCCTTCAAGCGTTGACAGAGCCAGGGCAGGAATTGTTAGTCCATTGGGTTAGGATAGGGAGACCAGCCCAATACTTTCACTAGTAAATGTTTTGGTGGAAGCTTCAGACTTTTTCGGCTTCATGGCCATGGCTTCCAATACAAGCGTGAGGAGGTCAGTGCTGTGATCACAGTTGTGGACGATGTTCTTAAGTAGTGCGAGTACTGAGTTCTGGACCCGTTCCGATAAGAACAGAGAAGTAGAAAGTGTTAGGCCTTGGTCTAGACTGCTGGGGGAACTTTGAGCTATGAGGCACCTGGGTCAAAGGTCGAAGATGATGTGGGGCTAATGCCCAACTTTTCGTCAATTAGCATATTCAAAGATCGAAATTGGCCCGTCTTCACTGGTAGGTTGGTCTGCTCCTAATTGGTTGGTATTTTGGCCAATATATGGATAGGAATGTCCGGCAATGTATAGTCGTTTAAGAGTTGTGATTTGACTGGGCTAACTACCAACAGGGAGTCAAAATTGCGTTGTGATGATGCTCTGTTTTCCATTATGTTTATTTCTGATTCTACATCCTAGTTATGTGAGCCCCTCCCACAGGTAGGGGGGTCGCTGGTATGAGGCTCACAAGTCTTGTGCCTGGATTAGCACACATTTTGGCTCCAGTGTATTTTGGCACTTGGGCCATTGTTTGATCAATGGCTTTATTGCTAGAGGCAGGACTGCTTTGTCTGGTCAGGGCCTCGCACCAATGATGTATGGGTAGAACTGGGCATTGGAGTGGTTCTTTCCTCTTCTTCGGAGCTCCCAGGGTAGCCATGGATGGCAGAGCGAAAGGCTCCTGTGGAATGGCATAGAATGGAGAGGCCCTGTTGGGATTATGGCAGAGTGGGAGCTTCCTAACTCTGCTGCACATGGTGAGAGTGCAATGGAACTTTGCATGATCATATTTGGACCCCCTGCGTTGGCATCATCTCCTGCCTCCCAGGTTGGTGTTGAGGGATATGGCAGTGGTGAGGATAGAGGCAGTACTTCATCTTCATCTTTTGGAGGCTCTAAGTCCTCTGCCAACTACCTGCAGTTATCATTACTGGCATTGTGAGCCTCGATGATCCCATTTTCCAAAAACCTCTTTCTTGTTGCCTTCTGACTGCAGCTGTTTTATACTCCCTGGGAAGTTGGGTAAAGGTCTGTAATTAATCTCTTGGGATTCCTGTGCATGTCAGTTGGTTCTGAGCCTCTTGCTCGGCATCGTGCTGGGCCATCTGGGTCATCTAGGCTCACACAGGGCGAGGACTTGGATCTGGTACTTGTGTCGCCCCCTTGTTATTGGCCTGTCTTAGCTCTTCGATCTCACTGGCATCAGCTTATTATACAGGTGAAGAGATCTTTGGCGAATTAGGGTACGCTCCCGGGCTTTTGTAATAGTCATTTATTTTGTCTTAGTACGGTGGATTGACCGTTGGCTGCAGTCAACTCGGGTAGATCAAGACACAATCCAAGCACAATCATGTTCTATGGCCAATCAGATAGTATTGGAGTTGTACACAGCGAAAGATTAGTACCACCAAGCTGCACACTGCACACCGATGTGCACTACAACGGGCCACCAGCCAAACAAATGGTATGTGTTTGGGGCATGAATGCCAGTTGCACCACCAGTAGCCCCCTAGGTAGGTAGATAAATACACGTGCAAGCGGCAGGGCTAGGTGGGGTGGAACTACTTGACTCGAACATGGGTGGGATGTCCCAGAGAGCACAAGCCGCACCAGTCTAATACCAGCTGGCTCCGCACGCTCTAGGTTGAACCACACCATCCTAGAGCCTCACCTTGGTGCTGCACTTGCTGTCACGTGGTTCACTCACCCAATCCAGGTGCTCCACAGTCTTGCCACTCCAGTCCGCACTCTCCTGCTGGTTTGTGCTTGTAGCAGTAACAAATAGTCCACAAGTCCATAAGAAATGCATCACTTTCCTCCACCTCCTGCCCAGTCGCTCTAACCTCTCCTAGACTAGACCTGTTCAACCAAGAGAATATGTCCAAGTATATCAAATACTCCAAAATTAGCAACACAAATAAATCTGCCCCTTGTAAATTATTTTACCCTCCTGGATGTTCCTAGTCATTTAATAAACATAAAGACAAATGAGTTCAACTGTGACATTTTATCATTGAGATCTAAGAGTGCAGATATTAATATGGACTCATCAAAGAATCAAGCACCACTGGCAAGATCTTTAATTTATTCTCCGTATGGAGCTCAAGACGCTTTGCCATGGAGCCTAGCCCGCAGCTCATATTAGCAAGTAGATCAGGATACTGTAGACTTGAGATCTTTGCAAGCAATCAAGAGGATTCTATGTTCTGTACTAAAACTACTAGAAAATGTACTACGTGAAACTGACTATAATTACAAATTGCTACCTTTGGTGTTGCGAGTGTTAACCATGGAAACGACCTTGGAAAACAATAAGGTGGTTGCCTCTACTCAGCCATTGAATCTGAATGTTCCCCTTCTCCACATGTACACCATGATGTAACAGCAAATGGAGACGTTGGAGCAAATACAAGAGATGGTGCTATAGACTAGATCATGGTAACATAACAATAGCAACTCAAGCTAATTTATTTGGAAACGGAAACTGTAGTGGATGAATACTGTTACAGGGCCTATGGAAATGGCCAACAAAGGAGACGAGGGAACAAACTGAGCCACCTATTGTGCAAATGAAGTTAGAATAGTAGACATGATAGGTGCTGGAACTGTGAGTAGTGCGACCAACCCTGGAAGCTCAATAGTTGGTAAAGATGGTCTACCTTCCACGATCCCTGATGAAGTTATGATTACATGCAAAGGGTGGGTAAGAGGAAAAGGCTCACCAAGCCGAGTAATTAAAGTACAAAGTGCAAACGCACTAACACCTTGCCAGGTCCATCCAACAGTGATACAGTTAAACATGATAACATTTACTGCTTAAGTGACCCATTTAAAACCTGAAATGTCTTAGCGTCTGGACCCAATATTTAAACCCAAGGGAGTGAAGGCACCGGTTGTTCCAGTACAGGAGGCCTCCGCTGAAGGAGATAATCAAAAGATAACACCAAAGAGTAGAAGAAATCGTAGGTTCATAAGAATTATCAAGTTGTCAAGGAAATTCATTAAAAAAGCAAAGGGGGTTGTGGTAATGCCCAATTCCAAGGTAGATGTAAAATAGGGACGTAGCCCCCAAGAAAATGCAGCACCAAGTTAAAGTGAGTCTAGGAATGGTGAAGCATTAGCACAGGACCGACAGGTTGCGCCATTAGGAGCTATTCCTTTCTCGGGACCCAGAAGTTCTCCAAATTCAATGGTGCCCGAGTTCCAGCAAGAGCATCCAGGTGCTACACCAAGACCTTATTAGTTAGAGAATCCACCCCTCAACTATGATGAGGTGCCCTGGCGTAGCTAGGGGGGGGTGATGGGGGCGGAGCGCCCCAGGCGGCACGAGTTTTGGGGCGGCAGCCGGCCCCCCTTCCCCCGCTCTTACCTGCGGCCATTGCGGCCGCAAGAATCGGCCGAGACCGCTACCACCCCCCCCGCTCTTCTAAACGCAGGGGCCGCCACGGGCAACCTAAGGCCTAGCTACGCCCCTGAGGTGCCGCCTGTATACACTTTTGTAGATCTCTTCCCAGATCCCCTTAACACGGTGCCTTTGAAATGGTCTTGCCAACTGAAACTACTCACTAGTACATGCGCTTTGTTTGATAACCTCACATGGCATAAAACTGGTCAACCCAAGCTTGTACTGTAAGCATGAATCTGACTCTCAATGTAGCATGGTGTAATATTATACACAGTTTATCCCAAACTGCTTTTCTAATAATGTGCATCAATTACATGTTCTGGGAATTGGCCTACTCCGGTTTAAGAAGGGCTTACTGCTTTCTGTGCGAAAGGGCCCCATTGACTCTAGATCACCAGCAAATAATAGAGAGAGTTACGAGCACTCAGAAGATACCAAAAGGAGCATTTCAACTGGCTAGTTACATTAACACAGAGGCAAAAAATATGATTGTCACCAGGGGGAGGACTACCAGGGCTGTAGTAATCCACAAGTCAAGCAACCCTGAACCTGGCCCTACGATATACGCTGAAGAAAATAAATGGTTCTGGTTGCCTGCTGTGTTAAATATTACCTGTGTTACATAGCTAAGAACAGATTCCATCTCTTGTTTTTAACTATGAAAATGCCTGCATAGTGGGCAATCCCTGAAAAACTTATTTTTTTTTTGTTATCATGGAACATTGCTGGACTGTAATCCAAGATTGAGGATGATAACTGGTTATCGTTTGTCAACTTTCACGAGATATGTTGCTTTCAGGAGACGTGGCCAGCAGAAAGCAACATAGTTGAATCCACAGCTACTGAATAGCTCGAATTTACATCGGAAGCAATTAGATTTAGTAGCGGGTGAGCAAAAGAGGGCCTCTCAAAATGGATCTCACCAAAACTAGACTATAAAGCAAGTAAAGTACCATCGCCAAGGACATTCCCTTGGCTTCTCCTTGTAAGGCTGACCAAAGAGCCCAAAGATGTGCAAACGCTAATACAATTGATAAAATCAATGTCTACTTAATTTCCAACTGGCATGGTATGCCAGAGGAGCTTGTATTACTTTCATTACTTGATGAAACACTCAAAGTAATAAATTCCAATATAAATGCTAATGCCAAATAAGCCATGATAATATAGGGTTGGGCAGAACTCACAGAGCTTCACTCTGCAGAATTTCACTGATTTACAGAAAAACTCTGAGAGATTCAGCGAAATTCCACTAACAGGCAGAAAATATGCAGCTTGCGCTGCTCGGGCTGCAATTTAGCGACAGTAGCGCGCGCAGCACTGAAAATCAGCACGAACTGCACCATGCATTGTCCAAAAGTGCACTGCCATTCGAGTTGACGTAGCTGCCACTCTAATAGAAAATCTACTAGAGCAGCAGCAAATCTACTCGAATTGCAGCCCTCTAACCACAAACGTTTGCGAGCGCCCGCATTAGAAAATCATGCTAGGGGGCGTCAAATCTCGCTTGCGCTCACCTGCTTGCATATTCTGGAGCCTCATGGAAGAAAAATTCAACGACGCGGTGATTGGCAGAATTTGGCCAGAACTCCGCTTTAAAGAGTAACGCAGAGTGGCTAAAATTTCACCAATTCCGCAGGCAGAATGGAACATTCCACCCACCCCTAGATAATATATGGAGATTTCAACATCTGACCCGAAAGGATTGTGGGTCAATACATTTAGCGATGATGGGGCAAGATAGGGCATCCCGGCGCCGGATATTAAAAACTCAACTAGTTTGAGCATATCTAGAAAGGGTAGGCTGTTTCTGAACTTGTTAAGCAATTCCAAAGTTAGCTTTTTTAATGGTAGAACTACATCAGCTAGCCCGGCCAAGCCAACATACAGAGGCAACGGGGGGTCCAGTACGATTGATTACATCTTGTTTAGAATGATCTGTGGCATCTGGGTGGGGACATGAGGGTAGAATAGCACCTGGAGAGGAACCGTGATCCACTATGCTTTAGATGTAAAATATCTGTGACCCCAACCCTGCTGTGTTGTACGCCTCTGCAATTATACCAGCTACTAATAGAAGGTCAATGCGATGGAACGTGGACAGATTACTAAAGGACAGGAACAGGCTGATGGACACCTTAGAAGATAACTTTACTGTTATTTACATCTCTGCAAAAGAAGACTCTAAAATTATTCTAGACAGTTGCAGTGTTATCTCTAAGAAACTCTCCTTGTTCTGGTCAACAACATGCAGGAGCAAATCTTGTGCTAATTTGAAACAAGGTCTTTAGTTTATTGGGGCCTGTAAGAAGATGAAGCTAGAGTTTTCAGAGGCCCAACGTGTGCGGCATATGCTGCCAGCAAACAAGGAGCTTTTTAAAACTATCAGGAGAGAATATAAAGGTCTACTAAGAGCCAAGAAGCAACTCTATCAGCAAAGGGTATGGGAATACTTGAGGAAGGCAGCAAAGGAGAAAGGAAGCAAACATTTCTGGAATCAAATAGCAAGTGTTTTATTGAGGGGGAGCAAATAAACAAGAGAATTATATCAGTGCCCATCAATGGGTGAATCACTTCAAGTCTCTATACCAAGCTGGTGTGGATCCTCTTTGTGTAATAAATAGTAATATAGCCCTAACATCTGGGCAGTTCATTTTTCTTTTACCAGAAGCGGAAAGAGCCCAGACGGCTAACAAAGAACCAGGCTTTATATTGTCCCAGCTGATATCTTCAGGTAAGACCCTCAACCTTGGTCTGAAGTTCTGATCAATATCTTTAGTGTAGTACTGGCTACCAATCTCATTCCTCCTTCATGGAGATCTGCTATAATTGTTCCACTACATATAAAGGGCAGCAAGTTTCTTCCGGGCAACTACAGACCGAACTCGCTCCTGAATAGCATGGGCAAAATCTTTGGGCAAGTGTTATTAAATAGGCTACAGCCCTGGGTTGACAAAAAACAATTCTAAGCAATGCCTATTCAAGATTCTGTAAAGGAATTAGTACAATCAATCCAGCTGCTAAACTATATATAATTTATGTAAATATGCCTTAAAAGTCCCCACTTTATATTTCCTTTTTAGATTTTTAAATAGCATTTTGCCTAGTGAATAGATCCAACCTGTAGTATGTCTTTGAAACTCTGGGGTTGAAAAAATGCTGGTGCAAGCTATTAGAAACCTCTATGAGGAGACTAATGCTTGTGTCCGTTACAAAGCCATAGGAGAATGCAGTGAATATTTCAATATTCCTTCTGGAGTGCAGCAAGGGTGTGAACTTGCTCCTCTATTATTTTCCTTGTTCCTGAACAATGTGGAAGAATTCCTGGAGAACAATGGTCCAGATATTCCAAAATTGGGTAATAAGAGAGTAGTTATTCTACTTTTTGCAGACCATGCAAGTATTTTAACGAGCACCCAGAGCAAAATGTATAAATCCCTTGCAAAATTATTTAAGAGCTTCTTTAAAACTAAGGATCTACGTATTAACCCTTCCAAAACCAAGATTATGGCCATGTCCCCATCACCATCTCTTAAGAGGCCTTCAATGATTGGTGGCCACAGCCTTGAGAAAGTACGAGCCTATGACTATCTGGGGATCCACATTTTTCACAAAATGAGCAACATGGAGCACATCAATTAAGCCCTAGCTAATCTGAATGCTCGTCGAATGCCATTCTGTGACTCAAATATAAAATCAGCTGTCAAGTATTGAGTGTTATCCTCCAAGTCTGTAGATCGAAAGCTGTTGCTTCCGCAATATATGTGCAGAGATAAGGGGTATGGCAACACTAAACGGTTATAGACTGCTAAGACCAACTTTTTAAGAGCTTTCCTTAAACTCAGTGTGGGCTATTTATAACAGCTATTTATGCTTCTGCCCCAGGGCAGTAGCAATATCTTGATCTGTTTCCCCGCCTGCATCAGTGTGGGCAGGGAAACAGATCTCAAGTTTGCTCCCAGCAAGCTGGAGAATGTTTAAAGCTCCTGCCTGCTGGGAACAGACTTTGGGGCATATTAGCAAGAACGGCGTTAAAATTATCGCCGCTTTAGCGGCAGGAAACTGCCGCTAAAGCGGCGATAATGGGCTTGATAATATGCCCTTGAGAATTCCAATAGAAGCCCAGGATCACAGCAGAACATGGGCTTCTATTGAGTATTCTCAAGGGCATATTATCAAGCCCATTATCGCCGCTTTAGCGGCAGTTTCCTGCCGCTAAAACGGCGATAATTTTAACGCCGTTCTTGCTAATATGCCCCTCTGTATTTGCTCACATTTGGTGGGAGTTTCAAAAATGCTCCCACCAGACGGGTGCAAATACATGTTTTCTTGCTTACCCTGGTGCAGGCAGGGAAACTGCTGTGTCCCAGGATGGGCTCCCAGGGACACAACAAGTGAGCCTGCCTCTGGGGTGGGTTCCCTGGGACCGATAATGGCTCGGGGAGGGGGGGCCCTACGGACCCCTCTCCTTTAATTAAAGATATTGGCCCCGGGGGATGGGAGTCCCCGGTGCCTTTGAAGGCTCTGGGAGGGGGGCCGCATGCCTCTATCCCCTTATGCATTGCGGCTCAAGTGGTTGGCTCCCTGGGGCCTATAATGGCTTCGGGGGGCTGAGTGCCCCCTGCCCTTAATTAAACAATGTGGCCTGGGACACCATTTTGTTTTTATCCCGATCCCAAGGAAGTCCTGCTGGATCGCTGCAAAAATTGCAATTGTTTTTACTTTGGTCCCTCTTGGTCACCCCATGGGCCCAAGGGGAGCAGGGTACCCCTACCCTGTCCCCTTATGTTATTATTTTTCTTTAACTTCAGGACAGGGGACTAATTCCCTGAGTCCTTTAATGGCTGCCAGCAACATATTTCTGATGTTCCTGGCAGCCAATCTGAGCACTCACTCCTGCAGGAGTCTGACAATTAAAAACAGGTCCATATAGCCCAGAAATAACAATCCACTATCCTAAAATATAGTAAAGTGAAATCCCCAAGCCAGAGGAAGATTCTGAGTCATGTTCCTTGCTTGTGGGCATATGTAACTGGCCATCCTTGCTTTCTGTCTTCACCACAATGATGGTCCTCCTTCGATGCAGATGTTACATGGCCGGCTGTGGCAGAACCAGGCACCCCATGGGAAGAAGGTAACAAAGGGGCAGCAGAGGAAACAGGGATGGCTGACTAACTGGGATACAGGACATCAAGATGTAGGGTGGGTTGGGGAGGCAGATGCAACATAAGACCTGCTATCAAGGAAGTCATACGGCCATAAAGTTTGGAGCTGTTCGGTGACTGTCTCTCAGAGTATGTGGATCTCAGCAACTCAGTTCCCGAATATCCAGAGAAATCACTCCCTGAACATCTCCGACTGGCCTTAGGACCTCCTTCAGAGCAGCCAAGGACACTGGGGAAAGGAAGTGGGCTACACAAGAGGGCTGTGGGTGTCCTAGGTTAAGGTGTCCCTCGACTGTTAGTGCTGTTCTGGTTGGGCATTGGGAGGATAAGATGAGGCCAGAGACCCTAATGATGTAGGGGACTATCAAGTTAAGGAGGGGTTTTTGGAGGGTCACATGATGATAGGGCTTCTCTTCAGACACCACTGGATGGCCTGTTTAAGGTCAGAGGGAGCCCCAATCTATGTTTTCCAGGGTAGTGCGGTCAACATTCCACACACTTCCGGTCCTGCTCGAATGATCCTTGACCAACCCACTCCACTAAAAAAGGAATATGAAAAAAACAGACATTTTGAAGTCATATATTCATTACTGCACATCAAATGGACTTTATTTAAAAGGGTATTATATCCCTAAATACAAAAACTGACTAATTTGTCTGTACTTCCAAATAGTAATTTGTTTGAACTTCCAAATATTAAAAACACTTATTTTCTAAAATATCATTGGAATAAGGCAGCGTTTCCCAAACTGAAGGTCACGACCCACTGGTAGTTCCTGAGCGAATTTTTGGTGTGTCACAAAAGTCTAAGCAATAAATAAAGATGCCTTTAAATTCTGCATATATCTTGTCACATTTGCTGAACTTCAAAAACAGAGGTCAAATGGCTATGTGTTCTGACAAATTGCTGCTTATGTTTTTTAACATGGGGACTGATGTTTACAAACTCCTTTCACTTTGCAGTCAGAGAAAGAAAAGTCAAATGAATTATATTTTCTTTCAACTTTATTGTCTCAGCATAAGCCATAACAGTGACATAATGTTAAAATTACCATTTAAAAACAGGAATTATAAAAGTAAAAATCCTCCCCAGTTTATATACTGTCATATATACTGTTTCTTGTAAGTAGGTAGTAAAAATAATTGCACACATTGAGGAACCCAATTTGCTTATGTGTATAATATACATCGCTTGCTCGGCTACAGATGAATAGGGGCAGCCTAAAATAAAGTCTAAAATGCACATATAATATTTCATAGACAAAATGATATAGGCTCATATTCAAGGTACTGGCATTGATCTTCTAACCATATTCCAGGCAGCCAAAAGGTAACTTACCACCAATAGGTAAATCTGTGGGACATGCATTCTATAACAAAGTTCAAGTGCAGCGTTACAGGTTACTACAGAGTATCTCCTAAATAGTGGTAGTAGCCACAAAAACGTAAACATTTTGTTTTTGTGCAAAATAAGACCCTCTCAGTTACCTGTACAAAATAATAGAAAGTGCAGCATAGTATCCTCCCTCCAAACTCGCAGTCACATAAATTGTGTACCTAGAAGTTATTTAAAAACATGAAAAAGTAGAGTCTTTTGGGAAAATCACCTAAACAAAATTTAATATGTAAAGTGCCTCACGACTCCGGAAAGATTTCAGTAAAATACCTTTCCAGTCCCCCATGATTGTTTGACAGAGAGATAGTTACCAATTAATTAGGGCCATCATGTAGATGCCAATCTTGTTGAAGTTTGAAATCGAAGAATGCCACCTTGTCCCTAGATATGACTTCAGGATTAATTGCTGCAGGGTTCAACCACAAAACACCACGGCCCAGATCGGTTAGGGTTATTTTAATGTTAAGTGCCCAGGCTTTATTTAAATGTTGGAGGGGTTTAGACACCTTGGCTACAGCCTGCCGATAAGATGCTGAAAATGGTTAATGTTTAAACACATGAAACGGGCACAGCAATAATGTCAGAAATAGAATGTAATCCCAGCTCCATGAATAACAGGGTGAGAGGAGAGGGGTCCCAAGAGCCACATAAGGCTCCGGAAGGGGGCCACGTGGCCCCCTCCCCTTTAAAATACTTAAGGCCCTGGGGGATGGGTTACCAGAGCTTAATGAGGCTTGGGGAGGGGGCCACGCTTGTTTTGAAAAGGGCCCCCGGGTGGGCCAGGACCCGGGGGCATTTTATTAAAAAAGAAGGAGGGCTCACGGGGGCCCCCCCTCCTGAGGCACTAGGAGACCCGGGAACCACCATCTGCCCGGGGCTTTATTTTAAATAATGAAGGGGGCGCACAAATTTTGTTGCAAATTTGATGATTTCAGAGCAAATTTATTTTTTTAAAGCTTCTTTGGCCATCTGGGGTACCTCTGGGAATATATATATATATATATTCACTGAAAAAAACCATAGGTTTCAGATATGTTATAGTTAGAAATTAGCATTTAAAAAACCTTTGAAATTCACTGAAAAAACCATAGGTTTTAGGGACAGTTATAGTTAGTTGGACATTTTACTCAGTACAAAACCCGTGAAATTCCCCGTTATAGTTAGTTCAGCTAACTATAACTCGCGCCCCGCAATGCACTGCTGATGACGTCACATATTACATCACTCATGACATGGTCAGTGACATCACTGATGACATCACTGATGACATCTCAAATGACATCACTGATGACATCATCCAGTGACTGTGTGTTTCTGTAAAGTTTAAATATTTTTAATATATATAGGAAAAGACGTATTGAAGAATGAGTGGGTGTGTAAGTGTCTGTATGGATGATTTAGTAGGTGCGTGACTGACTCTATAAGTGAGTGATTTAACGTATCTTACTGAATGCATGGGTTAGTGACTAAACTGGGTGAATGTCTGTATCCGTCTGTCTGTTGCTGTGTAAGTGGCTGCATGGGTTTGTGAATAGCTACATGAGTGTCTATAAGAGTTATAGATTTGTTGTCTGAGTATCTGTATGGGTGCCTGAGTGTTTGTGTGGATGGGGTGTGTGCGACTGTGCATAGATGTGTGAGTGGGTGATTCACTGGGTGGATGGTTTCAAGAGTGATCTGTGATAGACTGTATGGGTGGGTAAGTGTGTGTAAGAGTGTGTTAGTGAGTGAATGTATGTCCCAGTGGTACATGTGTGAGTAACTACATATGTGAAAGGCAGTATATATGTGTGTTGGAGTATATAAATAGCTATAAGCGAGAGTGAGTGATTGTGATAGTGGCTGTATGGATGAGTGTGTGCTTGTATCAGTGATTATATAAGAGCGTAACAATGTGCTAGTATTTGTATGATTAAGTGAGCTGGTGTGTGTATAACTGTATAGGTGAGTAAATGGCAGTGTGTTTAATTATTTGCATGACTGACTAGGTGTGTGAGTACCTCTATGGATGAGTGGCGGTGTTTGAGTGTCTATATAGGAGTAAGAGTGCATATGATAGTCCTGTACTGAGTGACCATAAGTATGAGTGACTGTACGGGTGAGTGAGTGGATGTGTGTGTGTGTAGACCTAAGAATCAGTGAGTGGGTATGTAGTTATTGGTGTTGGAGTGTCTATGGTTTTGCGAATGGCAGTCTGTAATTTAGATTGGGTGTATCAAAGGTTATATTAGGGTGTGAAGAGCTGCATCAGATTATCACGTGGATGATGTCATCAGTGATGTCATTTGAGATGTCATCAGTGATGTCATCAGTGATGTCACTGACCATGTCATGAGTGATGTAATATGTGACGTCATCAGCAGTGCATTGCGGGGCGCGAGTTATAGTTAGCTGAACTAACTATAACGGGGGAATTTCACGGGTTTTGTACGAGTAAAATGTCCAATTAACTATAACTGTCCCTAAAACCTATGGTTTTTTCAGTGAATTTCAAAGGTTTTTTAAATGCTAATTTCTAACTATAACATATCTGAAACCTATGGTTTTTTTCAGTGAATTTCAAAGGTTTTTTAAATGCTAATTCCTAACTATAACATGTCTGAAACCTACGGTTTTTCAGTGAATTTCAAAGGTTTTGTAAATGACAATTTTTAAATGTATTAATTGTTATATTAATTTTTTTCATACTGATTTACTACATTTTTAGAAACAATTTTTTTTACATATTTTATTTTTTAAATTACATTGTAATTACATTATACATTACAAAAAATACTTTCTCAGAATGAATTACTTTAGTTTAAATACTTTGCACATAGGCAATAGACTTTTAAGTACAGTAGTTACAGTTGTTGCAATGGGCAACACATTTTCAAACACAATGCAACATTCAGCTCAATGTGAATTTCTAGTTAAATGCAATTAGTTACTTTATGGATTACTTTTCTAACCACAGGACTGGATCCTAGATTCAGTCCTGGTACATCTCCTGTAAACAGTTGAGTAAAAGCGTTTTGGTTACAGTCGTGATTTTTAAGGAATATTATTGTATTTTAAAAGTTGACACTTAGAAACTTTTTCTCATAGAATCACCAATGTTATCCTATGGAAGGAAATTCACTTAGCAGGTAAAAACTGTTATCGTTACTTTTTCTTACTCAGTGTTGGATCCTGGATCCAGCACTGGTGCATCTCCTGTAAACAGTTGAAAGAATGCGTTTAAGTCATACAGGCGATTTTTAAGGAATATTTGTAGTTTGTGAAAATCGACACTTTGAAACTTTTCTGCTGAAAACCAGACAATGGATTCCTATGGAAGAAAATATAAGTTACTGGTAAGTACGGTTAAAATTACTTTTCAGGGTCAGTGCTGGGCTAAAAGATGCAGCACTGGGTTCTCTCCTGATAACAGGTGAGTAAATTGTAATTCGTACTTTGGTTGATTTTAGAGGAATATTATAAAGTTCCAAAACTCCACACTTAGAAGAATTTCCAAGTGAAACCAGTCAATGTTAGCCTATGAAGGAAATTCAAGTTACCGGTAAGTACGGTTAAAATTACTTTTCAGGACCAGTACTGGGCTGAAAGATGCAGCACTGAGGTCTCTCCTGATAACAGGTGAGTAAATCAGAATTCGGATTTCGGCTGATTTTAGAGGAATATTTGTATGTTTAAAAAATCAACACTTAGAAACTTTTTCAGCAAAAAGCAGGCAATGATATCCTATGAAGGAAATTCAAGTTACTGGTAAGTACGGTTAAAATTACTTTTGAGGATCAGTACTGGGCTGAAAGATGCAGCACTGAGGTCTCTCCTGATAACAGGTGAGTAAATCGGAATTCGTATTTCGGCTGATTTTAGAGGAATATTTTAAAGTTCCAAAACTCCACACTTAGAAGAATTTCCAAGTGAAACCAGTCAATGTTAGCCTATGGAAGGAAATTCAAGTTACTGGTAAGTACGGTTAAAATTACTTTTCAGGACCAGTACTGGGCTGAAAGATACAGCACTGAGGTCTCTCCTGATAACAGGTGAGTAAATCGGAATTCGTAGTAAGGCAGATTTTAGAGGAATATTTGCACAATGGTGAAGGGAGGGGCGGGGCCTGAGGTGACATCTGTGCAAACGCGCCCCGTGGCGCGTTTTAAGTTGGGGGATTAAGTCCCTTGAATCATGAGGTTCCCTAGGGGCCAACTAGCCCACCATGAACCTCCAGTATGCGCCAGGGGGCTGCGTTGCAGAGACGTGTAGAGAGGCCCCACCCTTTTACACCTCTCTACAACGCAGCTCTGTGGCGCTTTCTGGATGTACCTGTTGGGCTAGTTGGCCCCCAGAGACCCTCAGGATTGAAGGGGATTTAATCCCCATCTTAAAACGCGCCACGGGGCCTGTTTGCACACATGTCACATGAAGCCCCGCCCCTCCCTTCACCACTGTGTAAACGCGCCCTGTGGCGCGTTTTAAGTTGGGGGATTAAGTCCCTTGAATCCTGAGGGTTCCTGGAGTCCAACTAGCCCACCATATACCTCCAAAGCGCCACAGAGCTGCGTTGCAGAGAGGTGTAAAAGGGCGTGGCCTATGTACACGTCTCTGCAAGGCAGCCCCTGGCGCATACTGGAGGTTCCTGGTGGGCTAGTTGACCCCAGGGACCCCCAGTATTCAAGGGGAATTCCCTCTCTGCAAACGCGCCAGGGGCGCGTTTGCAGAGTACTGCAGGGAGGGGCGGGGCCTCCGGCACGATACCGGTCGTTTTTTTTGTTGTTTTTTTAATGGGAGGGGGCTGCGTGGCCCCCTTCCCTTGCCCACTTTTGGCCCCGGGGACCCCATCCCCCGGGGCCTGAGCATTTTTTTTTTTTTAATTTAAAAACGGGAAGAGGGCCGCGTGGCCCCCTTCCTGGGCCTGTATTGGCCCGGGGACCCCATCCCCGGGGCATGGCCTCGATTTTTTTATTTGGAGGGGGCTGCGTGGCCCCCTCCTCAGGCCATTTAAGGCCCCGGGGACCCCATCCCCGGGGCCGGCCTTTCCTTATTTAAAAAAAAAAAAAATTGGAACTTTGGGGAGGGGGCTGCGTGGCCCCCCTCCCGGGCCACTTATGGCCCCGGGGACCCCATCCCCGGGGCCTGGCCTCACGTTGGAGACTGTGGGGGTCCCCAATCTCCCCGCCTCCTGCGGAAGCCGGCATTGCTTTTCCACATGGGGAGCAGCTAACATGCTGCTCCCCATGTGGAAAGCAGTTAGTTTGCATTTTGAAAGAGAGAGCAGGTTTCCTGCTCTCTCTTTCAAAATGCAAACAAGATTGCTATGACAGGACGGGAGCCGCGAGGCTCCCGTCCTGTCATAGCAAACAGCAGTGTCCCGGGGTAGGCACCCGGGACACTGCAGGAGCCGGCCCTGGGGGTGGTGGTCCCCAGGGCCATCAAGGGCTCCAGGAGGGGGGCCACGCGGCCCCCCTCCCATTCAGTGCACAGCCCCGGGGAGGTGGTGGTCCCCGGGGCTGCGGGAGGGCTCAGAGCCCTCCCGCCATCATTTTTAAATAAAGCCCCGGGGGGTGGCGGTCCCCGGGGCTTGGGGGCCTTAGAGGCCCCCCTACATAAATTAAAACCCCCCACCATGCCCCCGGGACTTGGGCCACCCGAGGCCAGTAACATCGAAGCGCAGGAGACCGCGCTCGATTGCTTTCCGGCAGGATCCGCGCTCCCTGAGCGCATCCTGCCAATTTTTAAAAAAAATAAAAACTTTTTTGCCCAGGGGTCCTTGTGGGACCCCTGAGCAGACCTAGGGGTCAGGGTGTTTCTACCCTGCCCCCTTTGTGCGTTTTGCGCACTTGTTTCTGTCCCTCGGTTCTACCGAGGGACAAAATGGCTGCCAACACTTCCTGATTTGGAGTGTTGACAGCCAATTAGCATGCAGCTCGTGATCGGGAGGGTGCGCGAATCCGACGCGGCCATAGATATATATGTACTTTTACTTTTGATTTTCTCAGCAACTACTGAACGGATTTACACCATTTAACAAAAAGGGTTCTTTCTGAACCAAGAACTACCTCTTTGCCAAATTTGGTGTAATTCCGTTCAGCAGTTCGGGCTGTAGCCGTGTCTAAAGTTTCCTATGGAAAAAGTGAATGGGGAAAACGCGTTTTGGGACCCCCTTTTTTCTCGGCCCCCGCTTGACGAATCACCCCGAGACTTTCAGGGTAGGAGCGGACCGGAGCGCCCCACAAAGTTTGAAAATTTTGCGAAGATACGTCAACCGGCAAGAGAGTTATTTCAAATAGAATGTCGCGGATTTCCTATGGAAAATAGGTTCTAACTATAACTATCTACTGGCGACCGCCAGTAGATAATATATATATATATATATATATATATATATATATATATATATATATATATATATATATATATATATATATCCATGCTCCAGCTTGTACCAACAACGTAGAGGCACTCAATAAACACCACTGAGCTGCAAGCTTCAGACTCCTTAAAGGTACGGAGAACCGACCCACTGATCTCTTTCACAGCAATGTCACCTTCAACGCCTGGCGCGTTCGAAGTTAATCTTCTTTTCAAAGGCTTGTGATGGTGAGATGAAAACACGCACAGTCCAATCACCAACTCTTAAATATACTTGATTGCGCCCCTGATGGGCGGTTCTGGATGAAACTGCGCAACGTATTCTGGGAGTTGTAGTGCGGGGGGGAAGATGCGTTCCCTTTAAAGTGCGTACAATGGCCTGCTGAAAACATTAAAAGCCCGCAGATGGGCCTCAATGAGACGGGCTCTTCCTAAATCCTGTGGAGTTTCTCCTTATGTAGAGGTCGATAAATATCAACCCCAGAGGCCCCCAGAGTGCATGGGGTGGTGCTCTCTCGGCGGTTTGGCCACCGCCTAAAATCCATGCTCCAGCTTGTATCAACAACGTAAGAGGCACTCAATAAACACCACTGAGCTGCAAGCTTCAGACTCCTTAAAGGTACGGAGAACCCGACCCACTGATCTCTTTCACAGCAATGTCACCTTCAACGCCTGACGCGTTTCGAAGTTAATCTTCTTTTTCAAAGGCTCGTGATGGTGAGATGAAAACACACACAGTCCAATCACCAACTCTTAAATATACTTGATTGCGCGCCCCCTGATGGGCGGTTCTGGATGAAACTGCGCAACGTATTCTGGGAGTTGTAGTGCGGGGGGGGAAATGCGTTCCCTTTAAAGTGCGTACAATGTCCTGCTGAAAACATTAAAAGCCCGCAGATGGGCCTCAATGAGACGGGCTCTTCCTAAATCCTGTGGAGTTTCTCCTCATGTAGAGGTCGATAAATATCAACGCCAGAGGCCCCCAGTGTGCATGGGGTGGTGCTCTCTCGGCGGTTTGGCCACCGCCTAAAATCCATGCTCCAGCTTGTACCAACAAGGAAGAGCCCGTCTCATTGAGGCCCATCTGCGGGCTTTTAATGTTTTCAGCAGGACTAAAGGGAACGCATTTTCCCCCCCCCCGCACTACAACTCCCAGAATACGTTGCGCAGTTTCATCCAGAACCACCCATCAGGGGGCGCGCAATCAAGTATATTTAAGAGTTGGTGATTGGACTGTGCGTGTTTTCATCTCACCATCACGAGCCTTTGAAAAAGAAGATTAACTTCGAAACGCGTCAGGCGTTGAAGGTGACATTGCTGTGAAAGAGATCAGTGGGTCGGGTTCTCCGTACCTTTAAGGAGTCTGAAGCTTGCAGCTCAGTGGTGTTTATTGAGTGCCTCTTATGTTGTTGGTACAAGCTGGAGCATGGATTTTAGGCGGTGGCCAAACCGCCGAGAGAGCACCACCCCATGCACACTGGGGGCCTCTGGGGTTGATATTTATCGACCTCTACATGAGGAGAAACTCCACAGTATTTAGGAAGAGCCCGTCTCATTGAGGCCCATCTGCGGGCTTTTAATGTTTTCAGCAGGACATTGTACGCACTTTAAAGGGAACGCATTTTCCCCCCCGCACTACAACTCCCAGAATACGTTGCGCAGTTTCATCCAGAACCGCCCATCAGGGGCGCGCAATCAAGTATATTTAAGAGTTGGTGATTGGACTGTGCGTGTTTTCATCTCACCATCACGAGCCTTTGAAAAGAAGATTAACTTCGAAACGCGTCAGGCGTTGAAGGTGACATTGCTGTGAAAGAGATCAGTGGGTCGGGTTCTCCGTACCTTTAAGGAGTCTGAAGCTTGCAGCTCAGTGGTGTTTATTGAGTGCCTCTTACGTTGTTGGTACAAGCTGGAGCATGGATTTTAGGCGGTGGCCAAACCGCCGAGAGAGCACCACCCCATGCACACTGGGGGCCTCTGGGGTTGATATTTATCGACCTCTACATGAGGAGAAACTCCACAGGATTTAGGAAGAGCCCGTCTCATTGAGGCCCATCTGCGGGCTTTTAATGTTTTCAGCAGGACATTGTACGCACTTTAAAGGGAACGCATTTTACCCCCGCACTACAACTCCCAGAATACGTTGCGCAGTTTCATCCAGAACCGCCCATCAGGGGGCGCGCAATCAAGTATATTTAAGAGTTGATGATTGGACTGTGTGTGTTTTCATCTCACCATCACGAGCCTTTGAAAAAGAAGATTAACTTCGAAACGCGTCAGGCGTTGAAGGTGACATTGCTGTGAAAGAGATCAGTGGGTCGGGTTCTCCGTACCTTTAAGGAGTCTGAAGCTTGCAGCTCAGTGGTGTTTATTGAGTGCCTCTTACGTTGTTGGTACAAGCTGGAGCATGGATTTTAGGCGGTGGCCAAAGCGCCGAGAGAGCACCACCCCATGCACATTGGGGGCCTCTGGGGTTGATATTTATCGACCTCTACATGAGGAGAAACTCCACAGGATTTAGGAAGAGCCCGTCTCATTGAGGCCCATCTGCTGGCTTTTAATGTTTTCAGCAGGACATTGTACGCACTTTAAAGGGAACGCATTTCCCCCCCCCGCACTACAACTCCCAGAATACGTTGCGCAGTTTCATCCAGAACCGCCCATCAGGGGGCGCGCAATCAAGTATATTTAAGAGTTGGTGATTGGACTGTGCGTGTTTTCATCTCACCATCACGAGCCTTTGAAAAAGAAGATTAACTTCGAAACGCGTCAGGCGTTGAAGGTGACATTGCTGTGAAAGAGATCAGTGGGTCGGGTTCTCCGTACCTTTAAGGAGTCTGAAGCTTGCAGCTCAGAGTTGTTTATTGAGTGCCTCTTACGTTGTTGGTACAAGCTGGAGCATGGATTTTAGGTGGTGGCCAAACCGCCGAGAGAGCACCACCCCATGCACACTGGGGGCCTCTGGGGTTGATATTTATCGACCTCTACATGAGGAGAAACTCCACAGGATTTAGGAAGAGCCCGTCTCATTGAGGCCCATCTGCGGGCTTTTAATGTTTTCAGCAGGACATCGTACGCACTTTAAAGGGAACGCATTTCCCCCCCCGGCACTACAACTCCCAGAATACGTTGCGCAGTTTCATCCAGAACCGCCCATCAGGGGGCGCGCAATCAAGTATATTTAAGAGTTGGTGATTGGACTGTGCGTGTTTTCATCTCACCATCACGAGCCTTTGAAAAAGAAGATTAACTTCGAAACGCGTCAGGCGTTGAAGGTGACATTGCTGTGAAAGAGATCAGTGGGTCGGGTTCTCCGTACCTTTAAGGAGTCTGAAGCTTGCAGCTCAGTGGTGTTTATTGAGTGCCTCTTACGTTGTTGGTACAAGCTGGAGCATGGATTTTAGGCGGTGGCCAAACCGCCGAGAGAGCACAACCCCATGCACACTGGGGGCCTCTGGGGTTGATATTTATCAACCTCTACATGAGGAGAAACTCCACAGGATTTAGGAAGAGCCCGTCTCATTGAGGCCCATCTGCGGGCTTTTAATGTTTTCAGCAGGACATTGTACGCACTTTAAAGGGAACGCATTTTCCCCCCGCACTACAACTCCCAGAATACGTTGCGCAGTTTCATCCAGAACCGCCCATCAGGGGGCGCGCAATCAAGTATATTTAAGAGTTGGTGATTGGACTGTGCGTGTTTTCATCTCACCATCACGAGCCTTTGAAAAAGAAGATTAACTTCGAAACGCGTCAGGCGTTGAAGGTGACATTGCTGTGAAAGAGATCAGTGGGTCGGGTTCTCCGTACCTTTAAGGAGTCTGAAGCTTGCAGCTCAGTGGTGTTTATTGAGTGCCTCTTACGTTGTTGGTACAAGCTGGAGCATAGATTTTAGGCGGAGGCCAAACCGCCGAGAGAGCACCACCCCATGCACACTGGGGGCCTCTGGGGTTGATATTTATCGACCTCTACATGAGGACAAACTCCACAGGATTTAGGAAGAGCCCGTCTCATTGAGGCCCATCTGCGGGCTTTTAATGTTTTCAGCAGGACATTGTACGCACTTTAAAGGGAACGCATTTTCCCTCCGCACTACAACTCCCAGAATACGTTGCGCAGTTTCATCCAGAACCACCCATCAGGGGGCGCGCAATCAAGTATATTTAAGAGTTGGTGATTGGACTGTGCGTGTTTTCATCTCACCATCACGAGCCTTTGAAAAAGAAGATTAACTTCGAAACGCGTCAGGCGTTGAAGGTGACATTGCTGTGAAAGAAATCAGTGGGTCGGGTTCTCCGTACCTTTAAGGAGTCTGAAGCTTGCAGCTCAGTGGTGTTTATTGAGTGCCTCTTACGTTGTTGGTACAAGCTGGAGCATGAATTTTAGGCGGTGGCCAAACCGCCGAGAGAGCACCACCCCATGCACACTGGGGGCCTCTGGGGTTGATATTTATCGACCTCTACATGAGGAGAAACTCCACAGGATTTAGGAAGAGCCCGTCTCATTGAGGCCCATCTGCGGCCTTTTAATGTTTTCAGCAGGACATTGTACGCACTTTAAAGGGAACGCATTTTCCCCCCCGCACTACAACTCCCAGAATACTTTGCGCAGTTTCATCCAGAACCGCCCATCAGGGGGCGCGCAATCAAGTATATTTAAGAGTTGGTGATTGGACTGTGCGTGTTTTCATCTCACCATCACAAGCCTTTGAAAAAGAAGATTAACTTCGAAACGCGTCAGGCATTGAAGGTGACATTGCTGTGAAAGAGATCAGTGGGTCGGGTTCTCCGTACCTTTAAGGAGTCTGAAGCTTGCAGCTCAGTGGTGTTTATTGAGTGCCTCTTACGTTGTTGGTACAAGCTGGAGCATGGATTTTAGGCGGTGGCCAAACCGCCGAGAGAGCACCACCCCATGCACATTGGGGGCCTCTGGGGTTGATATTTATCGACCTCTACATGAGGAGAAACTCCACAGGATTTAGGAAGAGCCCGTCTCATTGAGGCCTATCTGCGGGCTTTTAATGTTTTCAGCAGGACATTGTACGCACTTTAAAGGGAACGCATTTCTCCCCCCGGCACTACAACTCCCAGAATACGTTGTGCAGTTTCATCCAGAACCGCCCATCAGGGAGCGCGCAATCAAGTATATTTAAGAGTTGGTGATTGGACTGTACGTGTTTTCATCTCACCATCACGAGCCTTTGAAAAAGAAGATTAACTTCGAAACGTGTCAGGCGTTGAAGGTGACATTGCTGTGAAAGAGATCAGTGGGTCGGGTTCTCCGTACCTTTAAGGAGTCTGAAGCTTGCAGCTCAGTGGTGTTTATTGAGTGCCTCTTACGTTGTTGGTACAAGCTGGAGCATGGATTTTAGGCGGTGGCCAAACCGCCGAGAGAGCACCACCCCATGCACACTGGGGGCCTCTGGGGTTGATATTTATCGACCTCTACATGAGGAGAAACTCCACAGGATTTAGGAAGAGCCCATCTCATTGAGGCCCATCTGCGGGCTTTTAATGTTTTCAGCAGGACATTGTACGCACTTTAAAGGGAACGCATTTCCCCACCCCCCGCACTACAACTCCCAGAATACGTTGCGCAGTTTCATCCAGAACCGCCCATCAGGTGGCGCGCAATCAAGTATATTTAAGAGTTGGTGATTGGACTGTGCGTGTTTTCATCTCACCATCACAAGCCTTTGAAAAAGAAGATTAACTTCGAAACGCGTCAGGCGTTGAAGGTGACATTGCTGTGAAAGAGATCAGTGGGTCGGGTTCTCCGTACCTTTAAGGAGTCTCAAGCTTGCAGCTCAGTGGTGTTTATTGAGTGCCTCTTACGTTGTTGGTACAAGCTGGAGCATGGATTTTAGGCGGTGGCCAAACCGCCGAGAGAGCACCACCCCATGCACACTGGGGGCCTCTGGGGTTGATATTTATCGACCTCTACATGAGGAGAAACTCCACAGGATTTAGGAAGAGCCCGTCTCATTGAGGCCCATCTGCGGGCTTTTAATGTTTTCAGCAGGACATTGTACGCACTTTAAAGGGAACGCATTTTCCCCCCCGCACTACAACTCCCAGAATACGTTGCGCAGTTTCATCCAGAACCGCCCATCAGGGGGCGCGCAATCAAGTATATTTAAGAGTTGGTGATTGGACTGTGCGTGTTTTCATCTCACCATCACGAGCCTTTGAAAAAGAAGATTAACTTCGAAACGCATCAGGCGTTGAAGGTGACATTGCTGTGAAAGGGATCAGTGGGTCGGGTTCTCCGTACCTTTAAGGAGTCTGAAGCTTGCAGCTCAGTGGTGTTTATTGAGTGCCTCTTACGTTGTTGGTACAAGCTGGAGCATGGATTTTAGGCGGTGGCCAAACCGCCGAGAGAGCACCACCCCATGCACACTGGGGGCCTCTGGGGTTGATATTTATCGACCTCTACATGAGGAGAAACTCCACAGGATTTAGGAAGAGCCCGTCTCATTGAGGCCCATCTGCGGGCTTTTAATGTTTTCAGCAGGACATTGTACGCACTTTAAAGGGAACGCATTTTTCCCCCGCACTACAACTCCCAGAATACGTTGCACAGTTTCATCCAGAACCGCCCATCAGGGGCGCGCAATCAAGTATATTTAAGAGTTGGTGATTGGACTGTGCGTGTTTTCATCTCACCATCACAAGCCTTTGAAAAAGAAGATTAACTTCGAAACGCGTCAGGCGTTGAAGGTGACATTGCTGTGAAAGAGATCAGTGGGTCGGGTTCTCCGTACCTTTAAGGAGTCTGAAGCTTGCAGCTCAGTGGTGTTTATTGAGTGCCTCTTACGTTGTTGGTACAAGCTGGAGCATGGATTTTAGGCGGTGGCCAAACCGCCGAGAGAGCACCACCCCATGCACACTGGGGGCCTCTGGGGTTGATATTTATCGACCTCTACATGAGGACAAACTCCATAGGATTTAGGAAGAGCCCGTCTCATTGAGGCCCATCTGCGGGATTTTAATGTTTTCAGCAGGACATTGTACGCACTTTAAAGGGAACGCATTTTCCCCCCCGCACTACAACTCCCAGAATATGTTGCGCAGTTTCATCCAGAACCGCCCATCAGGGGGCGCGCAATCAAGTATATTTAAGAGTTGGTGATTGGACTGTGCGTGTTTTCATCTCACCATCACAAGCCTTTGAAAAAGATTAACTTCGAAACGTGTCAGGCGTTGAAGGTGACATTGCTGTGAAAGAAATCAGTGGGTCGGGTTCTCCGTACCTTTAAGGAGTCTGAAGCTTGCAGCTCAGTGGTGTTTATTGAGTGCCTCTTACGTTGTTGGTACAAGCTGGAGCATGGATTTTAGGCGGTGGCCAAACCACCGAGAGAGCACCACCCCATGAACACTGGGGGCCTCTGGGGTTGATATTTATCGACCTCTACATGAGGAGAAACTCCACAGGATTTAGGAAGAGCCCGTCTCATTGGGGCCCATCTGCGGCCTTTTAATGTTTTCAGCAGGACATTGTACGCACTTTAAAGGGAACGCATTTTCCCCCCCGCACTACAACTCCCAGAATACGTTGCGCAGTTTCAGCCAGAACCGCCCATCAGGGGGCGCGCAATCAAGTATATTTAAGAGTTGGTGATTGGACTGTGCGTGTTTTCATCTCACCATCACGAGCCTTTGAAAAAGAAGATTAACTTCGAAACGCGTCAGGAGTTGAAGGTGACATTGCTGTGAAAGAGATCAGTGGGTCGGGTTCTCCGTACCTTTAAGGAGTCTGAAGCTTGCAGCTCAGTGGTGTTTATTGAGTGCCTCTTACGTTGTTGGTACAAGCTGGAGCATGGATTTTAGGCGGTGGCCAAACCGCCGAGAGAGCACCACCCCATGCACACTGGGGGCCTCTGGGGTTGATATTTATCGACCTCTACATGAGGAGAAACTCCACAGGATTTAGGAAGAGCCCGTCTCATTGAGGCCCATCTGCGGGCTTTTAATGTTTTCAGCAGGACAATGTACGCACTTTAAAGGGAACGCATTTTCCCCCCGCACTACAACTCCCAGAATACGTTGCGCAGTTTCATCCAGAACCGCCCATCAGGGGGCGCGCAATCAAGTATATTTAAGAGTTGGTGATTGGACTGTGCGTGTTTTCATCTCACCATCACGAGCCTTTGAAAAAGAAGATTAACTTCGAAACGCGTCAGGCGTTGAAGGTGACATTGCTGTGAAAGAGATCAGTGGGTCGGGTTCTCCGTACCTTTAAGGAGTCTGAAGCTTGCAGCTCAGTGGTGTTTATTGAGTGCCTCTTACGTTGTTGGTACAAGCTGGAGCATGGATATATATATATATATATAATTTTTTTTTTTTTTCGAATATCCTTACGTCGCAAGATCGCAAGAAGGAGTCGCACTCAGGATTTTAAAGAGAGGGTTTCAAGTATTTATTGACTGACGCGTTTCGACAGCATGGTCTTTGTCAAAAGTCATACTATGACCCGGAAGTGGCAGTGACCTTTTAAAGCATTTCCTGTGTGGTAATAAACATGAAAGAAATCTGCACAACAGGAGCGTGTCAGTTTAAAAAAAAAACAGACTCCCAACATGTGATTGAAATACATGATTATCACATGCTGCAAATGACAAACATACAAGATTTAATTCAAACAAGTGCAATAGATGTTTCATGAGTAAAAAGGGGGTATTTTAAAACCCGGTTCAGATGTGACCAGTTGGCAGCCCAGGCAAGTGCTAAATGGAATGCGCGTCGTGCGCGCTCAGTGTTCTGCGCCTGTAGCCTTTGAAATTGTGTAGTGGGAGGCAAGTGCCTGATTCGGCGCGTAGTAACTAGCTTCTACTTGGCATGCTATTGCTGTAGCTTATAGCACGTCGGTCAAGTGACCTTACATAAGTAGTGTCAGGTCGTTCCTACCATGTGCCCTGGTAGAAGGAGGACCGGACCACCCCAGATAAAAAAACACGGAAATGCCCGTTGAAGAGACACTGGTTTACACCCACCCAGGGTCTATTCAAAGAAAAAATATTTGGTAACGGAAAAACGTGCAAACAGGCATCGGTCATCAGAGCAGCCGCTCCGAGAGCGTGGGTGTGGTGTGTTCAAGTGTGTTAGAGGAGGTCAATACTTAAGGATTGCTGGAGGATGGGGCAGGAAAACTGGGTGGGAGAAAAAGTGGCGGGATGTGTAGTGTGGGGAACGTGGAGGATCCCAGGGGCAGGATTATAAAAATACGGCTACCCCATCCCGGATGATGTAATACATGCGGTGTCAAGGGAATTTGACGGTGCACCAGAGGTTTACAATTTTCATCCTTACCCTATCCTAGATGTACATGGAGGTCCTCCTCGTGGTTGAGGCCTCCAGGGATCTTGCTCTGTAGCTGTATAATGTATTCAGATTCTAGGCGTCGCAGATGACGTTCCCGATCTCCTCCACGTGCTGAGGCTGGAACCCTGTCAATGCCAAAGTATGAGATTTTAGTACTGATGTCTCTGACATTTCCATGCATTAGGTCACAGTGTTTTGCCAAAGTGTAAGACATGTCACCATTTCTGATTGCGCGTAAGTGCTCAAGGATGCGCTTCTTCACAGGGAAGATGGTGCTCCCCACGTACCGTAAGCCACATATACACGTTACAACATAAACAACATAATCAGTGTTACAGTTAATGAAATTGTAAATTTTGCCAGATTTGCCATTTGGGAGATGGTATGATTTCACATTGGTGCTGCCACTACAAGCCTTGCACCGCCCACACTTATGGAACCCTGGGAGTTCCCTCAACCAGGTGCCCTGTGTCTTACTTTTCTGTGAGAGGTGACTGTGTACAAGCATATCTTTTAGGGAGTTGCATTTCCTGTATGTAATGTGTGGTGTGGGGCTGACCAGCTTACCTATCACCACATTGTTTTTGACTATGTGCCAATGTTTCCGCACTATCTTTTGTATAGCTTGTGAGGCATGGTTGAAAGTGGTAATTAGCCTAACTTCCTGTTTGCCACTGTCCTTTACTTTGGTAACCAAGAGGCTATTTCTGTCCCTATTGTCGGCTTTCTCTGAAGCTATTTTTATGGTTTTGCTGGTGTAGCCTCTAAGTTTAAAACGGCCATACATGTTCTTTTTCACCCTATTGTTTGCCTCAGTGGAGCTGCAGTTGCGCTTTGCCCTGAGAAGTTCTCCATAAGGGATGCTCCTCTTCAGGCTGTCAGGGTGATAACTATGGGCGTGCAATATGCTGTTCCCTGATGTGGGCTTCCTATACAAACTGGTATGTAGTGCTTCTTCTTTGGCTTCCACCAGGACGTCAAGGAACTCGATAGTGGTAGTATGTGTCTTACTGGTAAATGTTAGGTTTAAGTTGTTCTCAGAAAGACCTGTAATAAAACTGTCTAATTCCTCCTGTGGACCATCCCATATCAGAAAAATATCGTCTATGTAGCGGGTCCACAGGACGAGAATGTTCATGTAAGCTTCATTCCCACTGTGCCACAGGTGCTCCGCCTCCCACCACCCCATGAACAAACAGGCATAGCTGGGAGCGAAGCAACTTCCCATGGCAGTCCCAGTGTACTGTTCATACCATTTATCTTCAAAGAGGAAACAATTGTTGTTTAAGCAAAAATGAAGCATGTTCAGTAAAAGCATAGTATGGTCATACATGGCCAGGGGCCTGTCTCTCAAATAATATTTACAGGCCTGTAAACAACAATTGTTTCCTCTTTGAAGATAAATGGTATGAACAGTACACTGGGACTGCCATGGGAAGTTGCTTCGCTCCCAGCTACGCCTGTTTGTTCATGGGGTGGTGGGAGGCGGAGCACCTGTGCACAGTAGCCTTCTTCTGATGCCTTTACAACAGTGGAGAGGTCCCACCCTCCTTTATACAATGATAGGCCCTCCCATGTATGAGAGCGCAGCTGATCCTACTGACGAATGGAGAGTCTTTAGTTGAAATCCCTATTGAAGACTGCAACTCCCAGAATGCCCTTCTCTAGTAAGTACTCCGGTGGGGTCCAATAAATACTTGAAACCCTCTCTTTAAAATCCTGAGTGCGACTCCTTCTTGCAATCTTGCGACGTAAGGATATTCGAAAATTACAGCGGGTCCAGCGCCCGCCTGTCAGCACCAACCCCACCTGGTGGATGCGATCGGAAGGAAAGCTGGACTTTTTCTCCTATATCTATATATATATATATATTCTCAATCTCACTAAGCAGCAAATGCTACAAAGCGCGCATTCCTTCCATGGAAATTTCAAAGGCAAAATCCGTTAATTGCACAGGGGTGATTTATTCATTGTCCATAGCCGAGAAACCCAACGCGTTTCGGCGTTTATACGCATTGATCACGGGTAAAGAAAACATTTTCTCGGCACAATTTAAATAAAAGTTTTGTACAACGTGATTCATGTGACATCAAGAAGGAACCACCAACATATTACATAGTGCCACAAAGTTCTCCTAATTGTGCAATCAATCATCACCATATACAATCAATTAAATAGGGATCAGGATTATAATTTTGGAATATATATTACACAGTGTAATAGTTATACCAAACAATTCTGCCCAAGTGGGCATGCAAACTCTTGTTTCTCATTCCACAATACTCTAGTTTCACTAACGATACCATTCTTAGCCAGTGTATTAACATGTAATTTAAAGTGTATATTGTTTACAACATCGCAAATAAATCAATGCACGGCTAATGAAGCTTTAAGACTTGAATGGCACAAATCAAACTTTCATTATTGGCTCTCTATGTATACTCTGCTCCACAGCTGATCCTATAAAAGACATAACAAATAGTACAGAATAATCATAATTAGAACTGACAGTACTAATAGTCCACATTTGAATTAGAAATTTTGAAGTTTTAAAATTAAAATGCAACTGCAAAGGTCTAAGAAATTCATTTATACAGAATATTTCGCCAACATATAAAAATAAATATTTACATTTACAAGGGGAAATTAGGTGACACCATTCAATTGCTCACTGAGAAATCCCAGCAAAGCCAATTATTCCCCCAAATACCAAGCCAGTTCCTCATCAGAGTTTAGACCCTGCAGCACTTTAGTGTCTAATTCAAGTATATATCTAGACTTTAGTTGTCTCAGTTTACAAATCCTATCACCCCCTCTGGTGGTTTGAGGAACGCGGTCAATTACATAGAAGCGAAGAAGATTTCTATTGCTTTTATACACTTCCTCAAAGTGACGCGCCACTGGGTATTGTTTGTCTTTATTTTGAATAGCACGCATGTGCTCCAAAATATGTTTTTTTGCAGGAAACATTGGGCCCGATTCACAGAAATGAGTAAGTTACACAAAATGAGTAAGTTACTCAAAATGAGTAAGTTACTCATTTTGGTATTCACAGAAGGTACTTAATCATGAGTAAGTGCCTTCTGTGAATACCAAAATGAGTAAGTTACACAAAATGAGTAAGTTACACAAAATGAGTAAGTTACTCATTTTGGTATTCAAAGAAGGCACTTACTCATTTATGAGTAAGTGCCTTCTGTGAATACCAAAATGAGTAAGTTACACAAAATGAGTAAGTTACTCAAAATGAGTAAGTAAGTGCCTTCTGTGAATACCAAAATGAGTAATTTCCTTCTGTGAATACCAAAATGGTAGTAAGTTTAGGATTTTGTCTTAAGTTAGTTCTGTGAATCGGGCCCATTGTGCTGCCTACATATGACTTTTGGCATGGACAAGTCAATACATATATATAGAAGTGCTTCTCAATCTGCCTGTAAATTTTGGTGATGGGAGAGAAGATTTTTTTAACATTAGTACTAAATTTACATGCCTTACAGGTCATACAAGTGTAAAAGGCTTGTATGTTAGAACCACCTTGTCTAACATCTGTTATTTCATTTCTGCACAATTTATCACTTAAGGAGCTCCCTTTCCTATAGGAAATATTGGGATGATCTGCCAATACATCTGTAAGGGTGGACTCAGTTTTTAAAATGTCCCAGTGTTTTATAAGACTTCTTCTTAGGTCTTGCGAAGTAGTATGAAATGAATGAAATGAATCTAATCATATTTTCATCTGAGTTATCACCCCTTGTCTTTGGGGCAAGTACAATTTCACGGCTCATGCTGGTTGTTTTGTGTCGGGCATTCTTAATGACCGCCTCTGTATAACCACGTTCTTTGAATCTAAATGCCATGCATTCACATTCCTCAAACAAATCCGAGTCCGAACTACAATTCCTACAAGCTCGTAGGAATTCCCCATATGGAATACTTTCTATCAAATTTCTGGGGTGGCCACTACCTGAATGCAGCAGTGTGTTACCTGCAGATTTTTATGAAACAATTTAGATGTCAATTTGTTGTTAACCACATTGATCTGTGTATCTAGAAATTCTATTTGTGTGTCACTGATATTGCTCTCAAATTTCAAATTGTACTCATTGATGTTAAGCAGGGAAACAGAATTGATGGTCTGATCCTGATCAAGGCGTATAAACGCTGAAACGCGTTGGGTTTCTCGGCTATGGACAACGAATAAATCACCGCTTTGCACTTAACGGATTTTGCCTTTGAAGTTTGGCTGGAAGGAGTGCGCGCTTTGTAGCGTTTGCTGCTTAGTGAGATTGAAAATAAACAGGGCTTCCTCGTACCCTGGCACGCACCGTCGCTGCAGAGTCCCGGCACTTATGAGGACTGTGAACTTACATATATATATATATACTACCCGTGAGCAAGGTCTGTGAACAGACTGAAACGCGTAGTGTTTTCGAACTTGTCGGAATAATGCTGTTGCCAAAATAAAAACTGAAGATTGCAACAATCACTTACCAGTGAGTGCGTGTGGAACATTTCTGTGAAGGAATATTGGTTTGAATATATATATATATATATATATATATAATAAGGAAAATATAAATCATTAATGTTTTTCTTGATTTTTACAATATGTGCCTTGTATGTCAGGCCGAAATAATGGTTAGTTATTGGAATGTGCTTTCAAACTCAGAATGAGAGTAACAAAGAACAAGGGAACCCTGTGAGTCGAGAGGGACTGAGGGTAAACAGTATCTTTACAAGAGACAGAGGTACCTACCAAAGGAACATAAGGTTATAAGCACAGAACTACAATTAGGGCTGTGTTGGTATATATCCAAATGGAAAGAATTGTATTTATTCAAACATACAATAAATAAAGAAAGAACTAATTCAATTACAATCCAGTGGGTAAAAGTGGCGGGGTATGGAGATCACCAGATTTCCAGACCTCGGGCATTTGACAAAGTGGCATTCAACGGTACATATTTACAACAGTCACAGTGCGAGAAACATCTCGTGCTCCACATAAATCATCATATAATTGGAGTTAAGGTGTGGGTGTCGACGACGTTTCGATCCCAGCTTAAAATGGGGGGATCATCATCAGAACAAGGAGATCTATATGCCTGAGAGATAGCCTGAGTTGGAAACACAGTAGTGGGAGAGTTAGCGGAGTAGGACGGTCCTCTGGTAGGTAAACAATGGCCAGCAGAGAACGTTATCCCCAGCTCCCGTTCCCTGAGTTCCGGATTTCGAATAGCAGGATTATCAATCAGCTACCTTCAGGTTCCCATTCAGCCGCTCAATTCGAACGTGGGCACCAGGATTCCACGGGCAGGACTTCATTTCCTGACCCGCTTTCCGACTCTCATAATCCTCCGACCCATCTGCTGGCCATTGTTTACCTACTGAAGGACCGTTACGCTAAATACAATTTATTTCAAAATCACATATTATGGTTATAGGGAAGACTTGCTCTGCTATAATGCCCCAATATATTAATGGTGAGAAACTTTCATATGTCTCTTCTTTCTCATATCTGGGTGTTACTTTTAAAAACAAATGTACATGGACTCACCTGGTTAATACCAGGAAACAAAGACTTGAATAATCCACTGAAGCAGTTTTCAGATTTGTGAAGAAGCTTGGTAACAACCCCCTGAATTCCATGATCAATATATATAATGCATGATGCCTTGCCCTGGTGACATTTGGAGTAGGGGTCTAGGGCTATTGTAATGTGGACGCCCTTCAGGTGTCAGAAAACTAATTTTTAAGAAGACTGTTGCCTGTTCCTAATAGCCTTCCTATATATCTTTGCCATGCAGAATTGGGTCATGTCCCGTAAGTAGACTATATGAAAGAAGCACCTTTATTGCTATGGAGATCGATATGGATTAAACAGGAATACTTGTTTCATCAGGCCCTAATTAACAACTGCAAGCTCATAGACAAAGCATAGAACCTCCCTTGGTTATCCTATGTAAGTAGCAGCTGGCCCTGTTGGGGAGAGATGCTGTTACTCCAATCAACTTTCAATAGCGTTCATCCCAAAAAAGCAGCTCATACATGATTTTTTTGCCATATTCTCCCAACAAAGGCTAAAGCGTGAGTTCAGAAAGAAGCGGGTAATGGAATTTTTACCTCTTATTACCACTATTTCCATGGAACCCTACCTGATGTTTCCCCTTTCCCATTCACAAAGATTTTATGTGATCAGATTTAGATTTGGTATAGCTCATTTATTGGATCCTTATCCTAGTTCAGCATATCAAGATGCACACTCAGACCTTTGTCCTTGTGATTCAGCATTTGCCCAGTCTCTTTTACATCTTTTCTTTTTTTGTAAATTATACACTTTCCCTTGAAAACAGTTTTTGATTCCTTTACTGAGTCATCTAAATATGAGAAGTTGTAGATCTGAGTTGTACTCTTTACATCTTCTTCAGTTGAAGGTTATTTGCTTGAGGTTTTTCTACAGTTTTATCTACTAGTGGAGAAGTAAATAACTACATCTGGTATTTCCTGTAGTTGGAGGTGTTTAATAGGGATAGGCTGCACTTTGCTTATTGAGGAAAGTCCGCTCTTTGATGTTTTTTCTTTACCTGCACTAAACACTTTTCCATATCATTGTTCTTTTAGCCTGGGGATTTCGCTAGTATATTTTTCTATGGTGGTCTTAATAGTAATTGTTTTTACTTTGTCTTTCCACAAAATAATGAATTTGGACTGTGAACACCTGTCTTAGACCATGCTAAGCAAATCTTAGGATGTGATAATTAACCATCCTGTTATTTTCATTCCCTACGGGTTTTTATTGATTTACAATATATATATATATATATATATATATATTTATATATATATATATTATCTACTGGCGGTCGCCAGTAGATAGTTATAGTTAGGACCTTTATCCATAGGAAATCCGCAACATTCTATTCCCAATACGTTTGGCGTCGTTTGACGAATCATCGCGAAATTTTCAAAACTAGTGGGGCGCTCCGGTCCGCTCCTGTCTTGAAAGTTTCGGGGTGATTCATCAAGCGGCGGCCGAGAAAAAAGGGGGGTCCCAAAACGCGTTTTCTCCGTTTTCTCCATGTTAATTCCCATAGGAAATTTTAGCCACGGCTACAGCCCGAACTGCTGAACGGAATTACACCAAATTTTGCAAAAAGGTAGCGCTTGGTTCAGAAAGGGACCTTTTTTTTAAATGGTGTAAATCCGTTCAGTAGTTGCTGAGAAAATCCAAAATAAAAGTTTCGATATTTATGGCCGCGGTGGATCCGCGCACCCTCCCGACCTCGAGCTGCATGCTAATTGGCTGTCAACACTCCAAATCAGGAAGTGTTGGCAGCCATCTTGTTCCTCGGTAGAACCGAGGAACAAGAAAGCAGTAAAAAAAGTGCGCAATACGCAAAAAGGGGGCAGGGTAGAAACACCCTGACCCCCTAGGCCTGCTCAGGGGGTCCTACAAGGACCCCCAGGGCCACGCAGCCCCCCTCCAAAACAATAAAAAAAAAAAAAAGGCATGCTACGGTGGATGGGGTCCCCGGGGCTGATTAAGGCCTCGGGAGGGGGGCCACGCGGCCCCCTTCCAAATTGTTTTTTTTTTAAAAATAAATAAATAGGGGGCAGGCCCTGGGGGATGGGGTCCCCAGGACCAATAAATTAGAAAAAGAAGGGGGCCACACAGCCCCCTTCTTAAAAAAAAAGAAGAAAAAACACCGGCATCGCGCCGGAGGCCACGCCCCTTCTTTCACCACTCTGCAAACGCGCCCCTGGCACGTTTGCAGATGAGGAACGAATTCCCCTTGGATACTGGGGGTCCCTGGGGGCCAACTAGCCCACCAGGAACCTCCAGTATGCGCCAGGGAGCTGCGTTGCAGAGAGGTGTTCTGAGGCCACGCCCTTTTTACACCTCTCTGCAACGCAGCTCTGTGGCGCATAATGGAGGGAGCTGGTGGGCTAGTTGCACCCCAGGGACCCTCAGGATTGAAGGGAGTTAATCCCCGACTTAAAATGCGCCACGGGGTGCGTTTGCACAGTGGTGAAGGGAGGGGGCGGGGCTCGAGATGACATGTGTGCAAACAGGCCCCGTGGCGTGTTTTAAGATGGGGAATTAAATCCCCTTCAATACTGAGGGTCCCTGTGGGACAACTAGCCCACCAGGTACGTCCAGAAAGCACCACAGAGCTGCGTTGCAGAGAGGTGCAAAAAGGGGCGTGGCCTCTGAACACCTCTCTGCAACGCAGCTCTCTGGCACATACTGGAGGTATCTGGTGGGCTAGTTGGCCCCTAGGGACCCTCGGGATTGAGGAGGAATTAATTCTCCAACTTAAAACGCGCCATAGGGCGTGTTTGCAGACATGTCACCTCAGGCCCCACCCCCTTCCTTCACCATTGTGCAAATAATCCTCTAAAATCAGCCGAACTACGAATTCCGATTTACTCACCTGTTATCAGGAGAGAACCCAGTGCTGCATCTTTTAGCCCAGCACTGACCCTGAAAAGTAATTCTAACCGTACTTACCAGTAACTTGAATTTCCTTCCATAGGCTAACATAGACTGGTTTCACTTGGAAATTCTTCTACGTGTGGAGTTTTGGAACTTTAGAATATTCCTCTAAAATCAGCCGAACTACGAATTCCGATTTACTCACCTGTTATCAGGAGAGAACCCAGTGCTGCATCTTTTAGCCCAGCACTGACCCTGAAAAGTAATTCTAACCGTACTTACCAGTAACTTGTATTTCCTTCCATAGGAATCCATTGTCTGTTTTTCAGCAGAAAAGTTTCAAAGTGTCGATTTTCACAAACTACAAATATTCCTTAAAAATCGCCTGTATGACTTAAACGCATTCTTTCAACTGTTTACAGGAGATGCACCAGTGCTGGATCCAGGATCCACCACTGAGTAACAAAAAGTAACGATAACACTACTTACCTGCTAAGTGAATTTCCTGCCATAGGATAACATTGGTGATTCTATGTGAAAAAGTTTCTGTCAACTTTTAAAATACAATAATATTCCTTAAAAATCAGTACTGTAACCAAAACGCTTTTACTCAACTGTTTACAGGAGATGTCCCAGGACTGAATCTAGGATCCAGTCCTGTGGTTAGAAAAGTAATCCATAAAGTAACTACTTGCATTTAACTAGAAATTCACATTGAGCTCAATGTTGCATTGTGTTTGAAATTGTGTTGCCCATTGCAACAACTGTAACTACTGTACTTAAAAGTCTATTGCCTATTTGCAAAGAATTTAAACTAAAGTAATTCATTCTGAGAAAGTATATTTTCTAATGTAATGTATAATGTAATTACAATGTAATTTAAAAAATAAATAGTTTAAAAAAATTTCGTAAATCAGTATCAAAAAAATAAAGATAACAATTAATACATTTAAAAATTGTCATTTACAAAACCTTGGAAATTCACTGAAAAAAACCATAGGTTTCAGACATGTTATAGTTAGGAATTAGCATTTAAAAAACCTTTGAAATTCACTGAAAAAACCATAGGTTTCAGGCACGTTATAGTTAGAAATTAGCATTTAAAAAACCTTTGAAATTCACTGAAAAAACTATAGGTTTCAGGCACGTTATAGTTAGAAATTAGCATTTAAAAAACCTTTGAAATTCACTGAAAAAACCATAGGTTTCAGACACGTTATAGTTAGAAATTTGCATTTAAAAAACCTTTGAAATTCACTGAAAAAACCATAGGTTTTAGGGACAGTTATAGCTAGTTGGACATTGCACTCGTACAAAACCCGTGAAATTCCTCCATTATAGTTAGTTCAGCTAACTATAACTCGCACCCCCGCAATGCACTGCTGATGACGTCACATATTACATCACTCATGACATGGTCAGTGACATCACTGATGACATCACTGATGACATCTCAAATGACATCACTGATGACATCATCCATGTGATAATTTCATGCATCTTCTCACACCCTAATATAACTTTTGATACACCCACTGTAAATTAAAGACTGCCATTCTCAAAACCATAGACACTCCAACACCAATAACTACATACCCACTCACTGATTCTTAGGTCTACACACACATCCACTCACTCACCCGTACAGTCACTCATACTTAAGGTCACTCAGTACAGGACTATCATATGCACTCATACACCTACATAGACACTCACACACCGCCACTCATCCATAGAGGTACTCACACACCTAGTCAGTCATGCAAATAATTAATCACACTGCCATTTACTCACCTATACAGTTATACACACACCAGCTCACTTACTCATACAAATACTAGCACATTCTTACGCTCTTATACAATCACTGATACAAGCACACACTCATCCATACAGTCACTCTCACAATCACAATCACACACTCTCGCTTATAGCTATTTATATACTCCAACACACATATATACTGCCTTTCACATATGTAGTTACTCACACATGTACCACTGAGATATACATTCACTCACTAACACACCCATACACACACTCACCCACCCATACAGTCCATCACAGATGCACTCTTGAAACCATGCACCCAGTGAATCACCCACTAATACATCTATGTGCAGTCACACACACCCCATCCACACAAACACTCAGTCTCCCATACAAATACTCAGGCAAACAATCAATAACTCATAGACACTCATGTAGCTATTTACAAACCCATGCAGCCACTTACACACCAACAGACAGACTGATACACACATTCACACAGTTTAGTCACTAACCCATGCATTCAGTAAGACACGTTTAATCACTCACTTATACAATCAGTCACACACCTGTAAAATCCCCCATCCAGACACTTATACACCCACTCATTCTTCAATACACCTAAGAATATATGTAAAACATATTTAAAAATTACAGAAACACACAGTCACTGGATGATGTCATCAGTGATGTCATTTGAGATGTCATCAGTGATGTCATCAGTGATGTCACTGACCATGCCATGAATTATGTAATATGTGACGTCATGAGCAGTGCATTGCGGGAGCACGAGTTATAGTTAGCTGAACTAACTATAACAGTGGAATTTCTATGGTTTTGTACAAGTGAAATGTCCAGCTAACTATAACGCCCCTGAAACCTATGGTTTTTTCAGTGAATTTCAAAGGTTTTTTAAATGCTAATTTCTAACTATAACGTCTGTAAAACCTATGGTTTTTTCAGTGAATTTGAAAGGTTTTATAAATGCTAATTTCTAACTACAATGTCCCTGAAACCTATATTGTTTTTAACTAAATTTAAAAAAGATGTGCATACTTTTTGTAGTGAAAAACTAACTGTAACAGTAGTCTGTTATAAGTTATAATTTAACAATGTTTAAAACTTAATTAGCACTAATTAACATATAAGTGTGGAAAAAGTGTGACGGAGCAGCTATGATACCTGACTTCGAACAACAGCGTTCACAGTTCGATTCCCGGCTCCAGCGGCACGTTAGCCCACCACTATGTCACTGTGGGCAACACCTTGCTTAATCTTTCCGACGCCCCCGAGCGCCGGCACACCTTTCCAGGGGTAGCTGTACGCTTTACAAATGCTCGCATTTTTTTAATTTAAAACCATAGTGATGAGAAATATTATCACGTTTTTTTTTCTTCTATTCTGATAGATCTTTTTTTTATGTCTTCTATTTAGAATTACGGCAATTAATAAATGTATTTACTCATGAGAATGGAAATGACACGGTTTTCCGGGTAACAGTTTTTAAGCTCTCCAACGTATGTACATATTAAGGACCTTATACGTGTTAGGTTCGAAATCGAAACTTTTTCCGCTTCACATTTTGTAACTTTTCCCGACACGTGCACAAGTTAAACAGTTAAAACGTCAGCACGTGTCAACTGTAAAACGTGACATCTAAATGGGCGGAGCCGCATCTTCCTTCCATAGACTACTCAATAACCAAAAAGTATATAAACCACACCCGTTGATTGATTAGTTTCATTTTTGCGAGTTATTTACACGTCTCCATTCAGTGATGCAGGTGCTCTTTTCTACAGTCGGATTCTTCTTTTGCGGCCACAAAACATAATCCTGAGTTGTAAGTTGTTTGATTATGGCATACTAGATATTTATAATACGTAGCTATTTGTCAATATTTAAACACTTGTATTTAGAAAAAAGTGTTATTGGTTGTTTTTGCCATTTATATGTAACGTCAGCAGCTTGTTTTCAGAAACAGACAGAATACAGCAAACATTGTTCCTGTTCTGGCTCCTTTGAGCTCATATAGTGTGACTTTGTATATTATAATATTGACACTGTACTTGACCTCAGAAGAGTTGGTGACCCGTCGGCGCGAAGACTAAAGATTTATATGTAACGTCAGCAGCTTCTAGGTTGTAGTCTATTTCCCCCTTGAGATCATATAGTGTGAATATGTATATTATAATAACCACACATTATGATCTCAGACGAGTTTGTGACCCGTCGGCGCGAAGACTAAAGATTTATATGTAACCTCAGCAGTTTCTGGTTTTTAGTCTATTTCTCCCTTGAGATCATATAGTGTGAGTATGTATATTGTAATATTAACATTTATACTGACCTCAGTGGAGTTTATGACCCGTCGACGCGAAGACTAAAGATTTATATTTAATGTCAGCACCTTCTCGTTCTTACTCTGTTTCTTTCTTGGGATCATATACTGTGAATATGTATATTATAATATTAACAGTCATTGTGATCTCAAAGCACTTTATGACCCGTTGGCGCGAAGATGAAAGATTTCGAAGTCCCGGAGAAAAGAAGCTCTGAACATACTCATCGCTGGAAAGTATTTTGTTATTGATCTTGTTTTGTATTGATGACTTCATTTTCATTTTCCTTTTTGTGTGCCATCAGTGACACTGTGTATATTGTAAGAGTGTGATATTTCCACACAACAGGAATTGGAGATTTGTCGCCGCCAGGAGTAAACCATCTGAAATACAGTTTACTGACCTTTATAACTTACTTGATCAGATATTTTTACAGTGACAATATTTTTGGAAATTGCAGTTTAAAAAAAATAGTTTCCATAGATACTTTCTTAGTGAATACCTTTGATAAACCATACATTTCTGATTTTTTTTGCTATTTCTATTTTTGTCTGCTGCGGTTCCTATTCACCTTCTGCCTATAGAATATATACGACCAGTAGTGTATATTATTATACTACTATCCTATATATTCTTAAAGGAGTACGTGATTTGTTAGCGGAGCAGTGAGCGACCTCTAAGCACTACGACCGAACTTTCCCGAATTCTACAGAATAGAAATTATAAAAAATTATAAAGCGTACATTTCTATGTAATATAAAGTGATTTGTGTTTAACTGTTTTTTACTTGTTATTGTTCTTGTGACCTGAGATGATGTAGTGCGGGAGTGTTTCTTGTAGCACTTCTTTTCTACTTTATCTAAAAGTAACTCATGCCCTCTTATATTATCAAGAATATGAGGCAACACTTTTACAAACTATAGCAGAAAAAAAGGGAGGGTGTGCCCACGCTTAAGGGATATTTTATGAATTGCGTTTTTATTTGTCACCGCTTTGATATATACAGCTTCAGTTTCCGAAGAAAGTATATTTGTAATTGCTTAATAAAAACTATTTCAAACCTAGACTGAAATTTTTGCTGCGCAACCACAGCTCCCCGTCAGAAAAGTAAACACCACGTTATAACTAAACAGTGCTCCTGGGAAGTATCCCACCCGCAAACTTAATAAAAAGAAGACCGCAACACACTTTGTTATTTTCCCGCCGTGATTTGTACACCCCACGCCAATTATATAAATAGCCCTTAAAATATATAAAAAACAATTTTTACCTTCACAATCCCTCTCCACCACCTTGTGACCACTGTACAGAGTTAATAGTGTTCCTACCCTCCCCGCTACTACTTTCTTTTCCCGTACTCCATTGAAGTGCGTCACAAAATGGTTCACAACAGTGAACCATTCCCAGCCAATAATGAGCAAACTTGTACTAGGAACACTTTAGCCAATAAAATGTCCATGGTGTTCCGCAGAGGGGGAGGGAATCGCTGCCAACAATTCTACTTTCAATGGTTTACAGCCAATGAACATTAAGCTTGGGAAGGTCCTGCTTGGAACACGTTACCCAATCAGATGTCCCTGATGCTCCGCGGAGGGGGAGGGAATGGCTGGCAACACTTCTACTTTCAATGGTTTACAGCCAATGAACATTAAGCTTGGGAACGTCCTGCTTGGAACACGTCAGCCAATCAGATGTCCCTGCTACTCCGCGGACGGGGAGGAAATGGCCGGCAACACTTCTACTTTCAGTAGTTCGCAGCCAATGAACATTAAGCTTGGGAAGGTCCTGCTTGGAACACGTCAGCCAATCAGATGTCCCTGCTACTCCGCGGACGGGGAGGAAATGGCTGGCAACACCTCTACTTTCAATGGTTCGCAGCCAATGAACATTGAGCTCGTTGTTGGAACACCTCAGCCAATTAAACGTTAATTTTGTTCCAGACACACGAACAGAACACACCCTCTCACATAATATTAAATTTCGTCTAAGAAAGTGACACTGTCCGTGATAAAAGTGAACACCGCATTATAAGTAAACATTACTGCGCATTATATTAAAGGAAGGCTGCAATACGGCACATTGTTATTTTCCGATATGATTTACAGAGCCTACTGAACATTGCCGCAATACCGCACATTAACACTACCTGTGTGTGCACCCTACACACTGCTTGCCGCAATACGGTGCATTGTTTTCCCGACGGGATTTCCAGAGCCTACGCAACCTTGCCGCAATACCGCGCACCGTTGTTCTGCGGACGTGATTTCCACGGCCTACGCAACATTCAAACTCCCGGCCTCTGCACCAAACAGAATGCTTAAACTAAGACCACAGTGTTCCTACTATACCCTCTTATACAATTTTTCTCTTTTGTTTCGCCCTACGCCTTTCAACTCAGTCACAAAATGGCTACCAACACTTCCTAGTTTCAATAGTTCGCAACCAATGAGCCGCACGCTCGTGCTCGTAATGCCTCAGCCAATCAGATGTCAGAATTCTCAAATATCGATATCTGTAAATTTTGATATTTCTCTAAAACTACTGAACGGACTTACCCCATTTAAACAAAAGCGTGCTTTCAGGACCAAGACCTTTCTCCCTGCCAAATTTGGCGTAATTCCGTTCAGCAGTTTGACCTGTAGCCTTGTCTAAAGTTTCCTATGGAAATTGCATGGAGAAAACACGTTTTGGGACCCCCCTTTTTTCTCAGCCCCCCTTTCACAAATCACCCCCAAACTTTCAGGATAGGAGCTCACCTGAAAAGAGGAACATTTTGGAAAATTTCGTAAAGATTCGGCAAACGACGCCAAAGTTATAAGCACATCAAAAAATGCTTTTCCGATGGAAACTAGGTTCTAACTATAACTATCTACTGGCGACCGCCAGTAGATAATATATATATATATATATATATATATATATATTCACTGAAAAAACCATAGGTTTTAGGGACAGTTATAGTTAGTTGGACATTTCACTCGTACAAAACCATAGAAATTCCCCGTTATAGTTAGTTCAGCTAACTATAACTCGCGCCCGCAATGCACTGCTGATGACGTCACATATTACATCACTCATGACATGGTCAGTGACATCACTGATGACATCACTGATGACGTCTCAAATGACATCACTGATGACATCACTGATGACATCATCCAGTGACTGTGTGTTTCTGTAAAGTTTAAATATGTTTAATATATATAGGGAAAGGTGTATTGAAGAATGAGTGGGTGTATAAGTGTCTGAATGGATGATTTAGTACGTGAGTGACTGACTCTACAAGTGAGTGATTAAATGTATCTTACTGAATGCATGGGTTAGTGACTAAACTGTGTGAATGTCTGTATCCGTCTGTCTGTTAGTTTGTAAGCAGCTGCATGGCTTTCTGAATAGCTACATGAGTGTCTACATGGGTTATTGATTGATTGTCTGAGTATCTGTATGGGTGCCTGAGTGTTTGTGTGGTTGGGGTGTGTGTGACTCTGTGCATAGATGTGTGAGTTGGTGATTCACTGGGTGCATGGTTTCAAGAGTGCATCTGTGATGGACTGTATGGGTGGGTGAGTGTGTGTATGGGTGTGTTAGTGATTGAATGTATATCTCAGTGGTACATGTGTGAGTAACTACATATGTGAAAGGCAGTATATATGTGTGTTGGAATATATAAATGGCTATAAGTGAGAGTGTGTGATTGTGAGAGTGGCTGTATGGATGAGTGTGTACTTGTATCAGTGATTGTACTTATGAGTAAGTGAGCTGGTGTGTGTATAACTGTATAGGTGAGTAAATGGGTGTGTGATTAAGTTTTTTGCATGACTGACTAGGTGTGTGAGTACCTCTATGGATGAGTGGCGGTGTGTGAGTGTTTATATAGGTGTATGAGTGCATATGATAGTCCTGTACTGAGTGACTAAGTATGAGTGACTGTACGGGTGAGTGAGTGGATGTGTGTGTAGACCTAAGAATCAGTGAGTGGGTATGTAGTTTTTGGTGTTGGAGTGTCTATGGTTTTGAGAATGGCAGTCTGTAATTTAGAGTGGGTGTATCAAAAGTTATATTAGGGTGTGAGAAGATGCATGAAATTATCACATGGATGATGTCATCAGTGATGTCATTTGAGATGTCATCAGTGATGTCATCAGTGATGTCACTGACCATGTCATGAGTGATGTAATATGTGACGTCATCAGCAGTGCATTGCGGGCGCGAGTTATAGTTAGCTGAACTAACTATAACGGGGAATTTCTATGGTTTTGTACGAGTGAAATGTCCAACTAACTATAACTGTCCCTAAAACCTATGGTTTTTTCAGTGAATTTCAAAGGTTTTTTAAATGCTAATTTCTAACTATAACGTGTCTGAAACCTATGGTTTTTTCAGTGAATTTCAAAGGTTTGTTAAATGCTAATTTCTAACTATAACGTGCCTGAAACCTATGATTTTTTAAGTGAATTTCAAAGGTTTTTTAAATGCTAGTTTCTAACTATGCCTACAGAGGTAGGTCATGTGAAGAAAGAAGAAAAAACGCACAGAAAGAAGCAAAAGATGTGCAGAAAGAACCAACAGAGGAGCAGAAAGAGGCCTTGTTGCAAAATCATCCTGTGCCCACAACTTTTTCAGACGGGTACTGGTGGTAACTGACTCTGACTAACCAGAGCCAGTGCTATGCTAAAAGACACTTAGAATACAGTGAAAACACCTACATACACTAGGGAACACTATGCGTTGGGGTACCCCTGTGATTAGCATGACCTCCTCTGCAAGTCCCTAGTACATAATAGGGCAGGGGATTAAAACTACCTCTTAAAACGCGCTACAGGGTGCGTTTGCACAGTGGTGAAGGGAGGGGGCCTGAGGTGACATGTGTGCAAACGCACCCCTTGGCGCGTTTTAAGTTGCGGGATTAAGTCCCCTTGAATTCTGAGGGTCCCTGGGGCCCAACTAGCCCCCAGGTACTTACAGTTAGGACCACAGAGCTGAGTTGCAGAGAGGCGTTCCGAGGCCACGCACCTTTTTTCACCTCTCTGCAACGCAACTCTGTTGTGCTTACTGAAGGTACCTGGTGGGCTAGTTGGCCCCAGGGTCCCTCAGGATTCAAAGGGAATTAATTCCCCAACTTAAAACGCACCACAGGGCGTGTTTGCGCACATGTCACCTGAGGCCCCGCCCCTCCCTTCACCACTGTGCAAACGCGCCCCGTGGTGCGTTTTAAGTTGGGGGATTAGGTCACCTTGAATCCTGAGGGTCCCTGGGGCCCAACTAGCCCACTAGGTACTTCCAGTAAGCACCACAGGCCTGTGTTGCAACGCCTGTAACAAATTGTGCAGTTGTGTTTAGGTAGTGAAGAGGGTCGTGCTGGGGGTAGTGTTTTAGGGTTTAGGGTAGTGCAGTGGTGTTTGTGTAGTGTAGGGGGTCATGCTGGGGGTAGATTTAGGGTTTAGGGTAGTGCAGTGGTGTTTGGGTAGTGTAGGGAGTCGTGCTGGGGGAGTGTTTTAGGGTTTAGGGTAGTGCAGTGGTGTTTGGGTAGTGTAGGGGGTCGTGCTGGGGGTAGTGATTTAGGGTAGTGCAGTGGTGTTTGGGTAGTGTAGGGGGTACTGCTGGGGGTAGTGTTTTAGGGTTTAGGTTAGTGCAGTGGTGTTTGGGTAGTGTAGGGGTACTGCTGGGGGTAGTGTTTTAGGGTTTAGGGTAGTGCAGTGGTGTTTGTGTAGTGTAGGGGGTAGTGTTCTAGGGTTTAGGGTAGTGCAGTGGTGTTTGTGTAGTGTAGGAGGTCATGTTTTAGGGTTTAGGGTAGTGCAGTGGTCTTTGGGTAGTGTAGGGAGTCGTGCGGGGGTAGTGTTTTAGGGTTTAGGGTAGTGTAGGGGGTCATGCGGGGGGTAGTGTTTTAGGGATTAGGGTAGTGCATTGGTGTTTGGGTAGTGTAGGGGGTCATGCGGGGGGTAGTGTTTTAGGGTTTAGGGCAGTGCAGTGGTGTTTGGGTAGTGTAGGGGGTCGTGCTGGGGGAGTGTTTTAGGGTTTAGGGCAGTGCAGTGGTGTTCGGGTAGTGTAGGGGGTCGTGCTGGGGGAGTGTTTTAGGGTTTAGGGCAGTGCAGTGGTGTTCGGGTAGTGTAGGGGGTCGTGCTGGGGGTAGTGTTTGAGGGTTTAGGGCAGTGCAGTCGTGTTTGGGTAGTGTAGGGGGTTGTGCTGGGGGTAGTATTTTAGGGTTTAGGGCAGTGCAGTGGTGTTTGGGCAGTGTAGGGGGTAATGCTGGGGGTGGTGTTTTAGGGTTTAGGGCAGTGCAGTGGTGTTCGGGCAGTGTAGGGGGTCGTGCTGGGGGTGGTGTTTCAGGGTTTAGGGCAGTGCAGTGGTGTTCGGGCAGTGTAGGGGGTGGTGTTTCAGGGTTTAGGGCAGTGAAGTGGTGTTCGGGCAGTGTAGGGGGTCGTGCAGGGGGTGGTGTTTCAGGGTTTAGGGCAGTGGTGTTCGGGCAGTGTAGGGGGTCATGCTGGGGGTGGTGTTTCAGGGTTTGGGGCAGTGCAGTGGTGTTCGAGCAGTAAAGGGGGTCGTGCTGGGGGTGGTGTTTCAGGGTTTAGGGCAGTGCAGTGGTGTTCGGGCAGTGTAGGGGGCGGTGCAGGGGGTGGTGTTTCAGGGTTTAGGGCAGTACAGTGGTGTTCGGGCAGTGTAGGGGGTGCTGCAGGGGGTGGTGTTTCAGGGTTTAGGGCAGTATAGTGGTGTTCGGGCAGTGTAGGGGGTCGTGCTGGGGCTGGTGTTTTAGGGTTTAGGGCAGTGCAGTGGTGTTCGGGCAGTGTAGGGGTCATGCTGGGGCTGGTGTTTCAGGGTTTAGGGCAGTGCAGTGGTGTTCGGGCAGTGTAGGGGGTCATGCTGGGGCTGGTGTTTCAGGGTTTAGGGCAGTGCAGTGGTGTTCGGGCAGTGTAGGGGGTCGTGCTGGGGGTGGTGTTTCAGGGTTTAGGCAGTGCAGTGGTGTTTGGGCAGTGTAGGGGGTCATGCTGGGGCTAGTGTTTCAGGATTTAGGGAAGAGCAATGGTGTTCAGGCAGTGTAGGTGGTTTTGCTGGAGGTGGTGTTTCAGGGTTTAGGGCAGTGCAGTGGTGTTCGTGCAGTGTAGGGGGTGGTGTTTCAGGGTTTAGGGCAGTGGTGTTCAGGCAGTGTAGGGGGTCTTGCTGGGGTTGATGTTTCAGGGTTTAGGGCAGTGCAGTGGTGTTCGGGCAGTGTAGGGGGTCGTGCTGGGGGTGGTGTTTCAGGGTTTAGGGCAGTGCAGTGGTGTTCCGGCAGTGTAGGAGGTCGTGCAGGGGGTGGTGTTTCAGGGTTTAGGGCAGTGCAGTGGTGTTCGGGCAGTGTAGGGGGTCATGCTGGGGGTGGTGTTTCAGGGTTTAGGGCAGTGCAGTGGTTTTCGGGCAGTGTAGGGTGTCGTGCTGAGGGTGGTGTTTCAGGGTTTAGGGCAGTGCAGTGGTGTTCGGGCAGTGTAGGGGGTCGTGCAGGGGGTGGTGTTTCAGGGTTTAGGGCAGTGCAGTGGTGTTTGGGCAGTGTAGGGGGTCGTGCAGGGGGTGGTGTTTCAGGGTTTAGGGCAGTGCAATGGTGTTCGGCCAGTGTAGGTGGTCTTGCTGGGGGTGGTGTTTCAGGCTTTAGTGCAGTGGTGTTCGGGCAGTGTAGGGGGTCTTGCTGGGGGTGGTGTTTCAGGGTTTAGGGCAGTGCAGTGGTGTTCGGGCAATGTAGGGGGTCTTGCTGGGGCTGGTGTTTCAGGGTTTAGGGCAGTGCAGTGGTGTTTGGGCAGTGTAGGGGGTCGTGCTGGGGCTGGTGTTTGAGGGTTTAGGGTAGTGCAGTGGTGTTCGGGCAGTGTAGGGGGTCGTGCTGGGGCTGGTGTTTCAGGGTTTAGGGCAGTGCAGTGGTTTTTGGGCAGTGTAGGCGGTAGTGCTGGGGCTGGTGTTTCAGGGTTTAGGGCAGTGCAGTGGTGTTCGGGCAGTGTATGGGGTTGTGCTGGGGCTGGTGTTTCAGGGTTTAGGGCAGTGCAGTGGTGTTCGGGCAGTGTAGGGGGTCGTGCTGGGGTGGTGTTTCAGGGTTTAGGGCAGTGCAGTGGTGTTCGGGCAGTGTAGGGGGTCATTCTGGGGGTGGTGTTTCAGGGTTTAGGGCAGTGCAGTGGTGTACGGGCAGTGTAGGGGTCTTGCTGGGGGTGGTGTTTCAGGGTTTAGGGCAGTGGTGTTCGGGCTGTGTAGGGGGTCTTGCTGGGGGTAGTGTTTCGGGGTTTAGGGCAGTGCAGTGGTGTTCGTGCAGTGTAGGGGGTCGTGCTGGGGGTGGTGTTTCAGGGTTTAGGGCAGTGCAGTGGTGTTCGGGCAGTGTAGGGGGTCGTGCAGGGGGTGGTGTTTCAGGGTTTAGGGCAGTGCAGTGGTGTTCGGGCAGTGTAGGGGTCGTGCTGGGGCTGGTGTTTCAGGGTTTAGGGCAGTGCAGTGGTGATCGGGCAGTGTAGGGGGTCTTGCTGGGGGTGGTGTTTCAGGGTTTAGGGCAGTGGTGTTCGGGCAGTGTAGGGGGTCTTGCTGGGGGTGGTGTTTCAGGGTTTAGGGCAGTGCAGTGGTGTTCGGGCAATGTAGGGGGTCTTGCTGGGGCTGGTGTTTCAGGGTTTAGGGCAGTGCAGTGGTGTTCGGGCAGTGTAGGGGGTGGTGTTTCAGGGTTTAGGGCAGTGGTGTTCAGGCAGTGTAGGGGGTCTTGCTGGGGTTGATGTTTCAGGGTTTAGGGCAGTGCAGTGGTGTTCGGGCAGTGTAGGGGGTCGTGCTGGGGGTGGTGTTTCAGGGTTTAGGGCAGTGCAGTGGTGTTCCGGCAGTGTAGGAGGTCGTGCAGTGGGTGGTGTTTCAGGGTTTAGGGCAGTGCAGTGGTGTTCGGGCAGTGTAGGGGGTCATGCTGGGGGTGGTGTTTCAGGGTTTAGGGCAGTGCAGTGGTTTTCGGGCAGTGTAGGGTGTCGTGCTGAGGGGTGGTGTTTCAGGGTTTAGGGCAGTGCAGTGGTGTTCGGGCAGTGTAGGGGGTCGTGCAGGGGGTGGTGTTTCAGGGTTTAGGGCAGTGCAGTGGTGTTTGGGCAGTGTAGGGGGTCATGCAGGGGTGGTGTTTCAGGGTTTAGGGCAGTGCAATGGTGTTCGGCCAGTGTAGGTGGTCTTGCTGGGGGTGGTGTTTCAGGCTTTAGTGCAGTGGTGTTCGGGCAGTGTAGGGGGTCTTGCTGGGGGTGGTGTTTCAGGGTTTAGGGCAGTGCAGTGGTGTTCGGGCAATGTAGGGGGTCTTGCTGGGGCTGGTGTTTCAGGGTTTAGGGCAGTGCAGTGGTGTTCGGGCAGTGTAGGGGGTCGTGCTGGGGCTGGTGTTTGAGGGTTTAGGGTAGTGCAGTGGTGTTCGGGCAGTGTAGGGGGTCGTGCTGGGGCTGGTGTTTCAGGGTTTAGGGCAGTGCAGTGGTTTTCGGGCAGTGTAGGCGGTAGTGCTGGGGCTGGTGTTTCAGGGTTTAGGGCAGTGCAGTGGTGTTCGGGCAGTGTATGGGGTTGTGCTGGGGCTGGTGTTTCAGGGTTTAGGGCAGTGCAGTGGTGTTCGGGCAGTGTAGGGGGTCGTGCTGGGGTGGTGTTTCAGGGTTTAGGGCAGTGCAGTGGTGTTCGGGCAGTGTAGGGGGTCATTCTGGGGGTGGTGTTTCAGGGTTTAGGGCAGTGCAGTGGTGTACGGGCAGTGTAGGGGGTCTTGCTGGGGGTGGTGTTTCAGGGTTTAGGGCAGTGGTGTTCGGGCTGTGTAGGGGGTCTTGCTGGGGGTAGTGTTTCGGGGTTTAGGGCAGTGCAGTGGTGTTCGTGCAGTGTAGGGGGTCGTGCTGGGGGTGGTGTTTCAGGGTTTAGGGCAGTGCAGTAGTGTTCGGGCAGTGTAGGGGATCGTGCAGGGGGTGGTGTTTCAGGGTTTAGGGCAGTGCAGTGGTGTTCGGGCAGTGTAGGGGGTCGTGCTGGGGGTGGTGTTTCAGGATTTAGGGCAGTGCAGTGGTGTTCGGGCAGTGTAGGGGGTCGTGCAGGGGGTGGTGTTTCAGGGTTTAGGGCAGTGCAGTGGTGTTCGGGCAGTGTAGGGGTCGTGCTGGGGCTGGTGTTTCAGGGTTTAGGGCAGTGCAGTGGTGTTCGGGCAGTGTAGGGGGTCTTGCTGGGGTGGTGTTTCAGGGTTTAGGGCAGTGGTGTTCGGGCAGTGTAGGGGGTCTTGCTGGGGGTGGTGTTTCAGGGTTTAGGGCAGTGCAGTGGTGTTCGGGCAGTGTAGGGGGTCTTGCTGGGGGTAGTGTTTCAGGGTTTAGGGCAGTGCAGTGGTGTTCGTGCAGTTTAGGGGGTCATGCTGGGGATGGTGTTTCAGGGTTTAGGGCAGTGCAGTAGTGTTCGGGCAGTGTAGGGGGTCGTGCAGGGGTGGTGTTTCAGGGTTTAGGGCATTGCAGTGGTGTTCGGGCAGTGTAGGGGTCGTGCTGGGGGTGGTGTTTCAGGGTTTAGGGCAGTGCAGTGGTGTTCGGGCAGTGTAGGGGGTCGTGCTGGGGGTGGTGTTTCAGGGTTTAGGGCAGTGGTGTTCGGGCAGTGTAGGGGGTCTTGCTGGGGGTGATGTTTCAGGGTTTAGGGCAGTGCAGTGGTGTTCGGGCAGTGTAGGAGGTCTTGCTGGGGGTAGTGTTTCAGGGTTTAGGGCAGTGCAGTGGTGTTCGGGCAGTGTAGGGGTCATGCTGGGGGTGGTGTTTCAGGGTTTAGGGCAGTGCAGTGGTGTTCGGGCAGTGTAGGGGGTCGTGAAGGGGTGGTGTTTCAGGGTTTAGGGCAGTGCAGTGGTGTTCGGGCAGTGTAGGGGGTCGTGCAGGGGTGGTGTTTCAGGGTTTAGGGCAGTGCAGTGGTGTTCGGGCAGTGTAGGGGTCGTGCTGGGGCTGGTGTTTCAGGGTTTAGGGCAGTGCAGTGGTGTTCGGGCAGTGTAGGGGGTCTTGCTGGGGGTAGTGTTTCAGGGTTTAGGGCAGTGCAGTGGTGTTCGTGCAGTGTAGGGGGTCATGCTGGGGATGGTGTTTCCGGGTTTAGGGCAGTGCAGTAGTGTTCGGGCAGTGTAGTGGGTCGTGCAGGGGGTGGTGTTTCAGGGTTTAGGGCATTGCAGTGGTGTTCGGGCAGTGTAGGGGGTCGTGCTGGGGGTGGTGTTTCAGGGTTTAGGGCAGTGCAGTGGTGTTCGGGCAGTGTAGGGGGTCGTGCTGGGGGTGGTGTTTCAGGGTTTAGGGCAGTGGTGTTCGGGCAGTGTAGGGGGTCTTGCTGGGGTGATGTTTCAGGGTTTAGGGCAGTGCAGTGGTGTTCGGGCAGTGTAGGAGGTCTTGCTGGGGGTAGTGTTTCAGGGTTTAGGGCAGTGCAGTGGTGTTCGGGCAGTGTAGGGGTCATGCTGGGGGTGGTGTTTCAGGGTTTAGGGCAGTGCAGTGGTGTTCGGGCAGTGTAGGGGTCGTGAAGGGGTGGTGTTTCAGGGTTTAGGGCAGTGCAGTGGTGTTCAGGCAGTGTAGGGGGTCGTGCAGGGGCTGGTGTTTCAGGGTTTAGGGCAGTGCAGTGGTGTTCGGGCAGTGTAGGGGGTCGTGTTCAGGGAGTGTAGTGTTTTAGGGTTTAGGGTAGTGCAGTGGTGCTTGTGTAGTGTAGGGGGGTCGTGCTGGGGGTAGTGTTTTAGAGTTTAGGGTAGTGCAGTGGTGTTTGGGTAGTGTAGGGGGTCGTGCTGGGGGTAGTGTTTTAGGGTTTAAGGTAGTGCAGTGGTGTTTGTGTAGTGTAGGGGGTCATGTTTTAGGGTAGTGCAGTGGTGTTTGGGTAGTGTAGGGGGTCGTGCTGGGGGTAGTGTTTTAGGGTTTAAGGTAGTGCAGTGGTGTTTGTGTAGTGTAGGGGGTCGTGCTGGGGGTAGTGTTTTAGGGTTTAGGGTAGTGCAGTGGTGCTTGTGTAGTGTAGGGGGTCGTGCTGGGGGTAGTGTTTTAGGGTTTAGGGTAGTGCAGTGGTGTTTGTGTAGTATAGGGGGTCATGTTTTAGGGTAGTGCAGTGGTGTTTGGGTAGTGTAGGGGGTCGTGCTTGGGGTAGTGTTTTAGGATTTAGGTTAGTGCAGTGGTGTTGGGGTAGTGTTTTAGGGTTTAGGGTAGTGCAGTGGTGTTTGTGTAGTGTGGGGGGTCATGCTGGGGGTAGTGTTTTAGGGTTTAGGATAGTGCAGTGGTGCTTGTGTAGTGTAGGGGTCGTGCTGGGGTAGTGTTTTAGGGTTAGGGTAGTGCAGTTTTTGTGCAGTTTTTGTAGTGTAGGGGGGTCATGTTTTAAGATGCAACGCTCCAATACCTGACCAGTCTGCACTACATAAAACCGCAAAAAAACTAAAAATAAAAAGTGTTTTGCACACTTTTGTCATTGGGCTATATGTGGGCTACATCTCGGTAATATTTGTGCTACATTTGGGCTCTTTTTTCACTGGTGGCCATCTTGGAAGACTTCTTTGTTATGAAGTTTCCTAATTTCCTCATTTACTGCAGTCTCCTCAGTAGGAAACACTTTCAGTTTTTACTTTGATTCCATCAAGAAGGCATTCAGATGTGTCACACATTTGCCATAAATTCAGAATGTTATTACTCTAGTTGTTCATTAGATCACTGTAGTAAAAGCTACTGCTCACCAAGGAGTTAACTGGAAGTCTACTGCTGGTATTAAAAGTGATTGTTTCAGTCTGCATGTCAGAATTTTCTAATGAAATAGAAGAGGATTTGAGATCTCACTTAAAACATGCACTAAATTTTCTTTTTGCAGCACTAACCATAATTTCTATGGCAAAATGAACCCCCTCATTGTGTTCCTTTTTAAATTAAATGTTTTAAGTGTTACCAGTTTATTCCAATCAAGATGGCTTCAGGTGTGCCATACTTTTGTCATAAGTAAGGCTGTTAGCACTCTAGTTGTTCTTTAGAACACTCTGGGAAGCTGCAGTAGAACACAAAGGCATCAACTGACAGGCTGCTCCTGTTGAAATATAACTGGAAGATATTTGAGATCTCACTTAAAACATGTCCTAATTTTTCTTTCTACAGCACTAACCATAATTTCTATGGCAAAATGAACCCCCTCATTTTGTTCCTTTTTAAATTAAATGTTTTAAGTGTTACTAGTTTATTCCAATCAAGATGGCTTCAGGTGTGCCATACTTTTGTCATAAGTAAGACTGTTAGCGCTCTAGTTGTTCTTTAGAACACTCTGGGAAGCTGCAGTAGAACACAAAGGCATCAACTGACAGGCTGCTCCTGTTGAAATATAACAGGAAGATATTTGAGATCACACTTGAAACATGTCCTAATTTTTCTTTCCAGAGCACTAACCATAATTTCTATGACAAGATGAACCCCATCATTTTGTTCCTTTTTAAATTAAATGTTTTAAGTGTTACCAGTTTATTCCAATCAAGATGGCTTCAGGTGTGCCATACTTTTGTCATAAGTAAGGCTGTTAGCACTCTAGTTGTTCTTTAGAACACTCTGGGAAGCTGCAGTAGAACACAAAGGAATCAACTGACAGTCTCTGCCCTTGTTGGATGTACATGTTTTACTGAGAATGTCAGACTTCATTCTCACATGACTGAGAAAGATAATGTGAATTTACAGAAAATATGCTCTCATTTTAGCTTCTGGGGCACCTTCCAAACTGTATGGGACAAGCATGTGAAAATAGTTTTCTCTCAAACATGATTCATGATATCCCAGCAGAAGGTTTTTCACAGGGTAAAATCACCTTAGAACACACCACAATTCCTGAAATTAGTATGGTACCATCAACAAATGAATTCTAATGTAACTAAAGTCTGTTATCACCCTTTATAGTTCTCCTTTTGGTAACCCTCAAAATCTTCGATTCACTACAATGAATTTCAAAGGGGTACTATCATTTATATTGGTCCCAAGATGGCTGCCAGCAATTCCAGGATGAAGTGCTGACAGCCAATCAGATCTCACGATGACATGTGTGGTTAGGCTCCGCCCAGATATATATGTGTTTTTACTTTTGATTTTCTCAGCAACTACTGAACGGATTTACACCATTTAACAAAAGGGTTCTTTTTGAACCAAGAACTACCTCTTTGCCAAATTTGGTGTAATTCCGTTCAGCAGTTCGAGCTGTAGCCTTGCATAAAGTTTCCTATGGGAAATAGATTTTTTGACTCTTATTTATTTAATTTCTCCGCAACTACTGAACGGATTTACACCATTTAACAAAAAGGGTTCTTTCTGAACCAAGAACTACCTCTTTGCCAAATTTGGTGTAATTCCGTTCAGCAGTTCGGGCTGTAGCCGTGTCTAAAGTTTCCTATGGGAAAATGAATGGGGAAAACACGTTTTGGGACCCCCCTTTTTTGTCGGCCCTCGCTTGACGAATCACCCTGAGACTTTCAGGGTAGGAGCGGACCAGAGCGGGCCATAAAGTTTGAAAATTTCGCGAAGATTCGTCAACCGACGCAAGAGTTTTTTCAAATACAATGTCGCGGATTTCCTATGGAAAATAGGTCCTAACTATAACTATCTACTGGTGACCGCCAGTAGATAATATATATATATATATATATATATATATATATATAATTGTATGCTTTTATGTTTATACTATTTATTGTATACCAAATAAAGATTACATTACCCATACCCTTATCCTATTACTCCCACAAACACAATACTAGTGATGAGATTGTTTGTTGGACAGTGTGCTTGTCTGGTGGTTGTTTGAGTTGGTAAAGGTTGAGTTGGTGGTGGTGGTTGAGGTGATACAGGTGGAGGTTAAAGTGGTGTAGGTGGAGGTGGTTGAGGGTGATGTGGTTGAGGTGTGATGTAGGCAGGTAGTGGGTCCTTCCTAGCTTGAGGTCCCTCTGTAGAATCTTGTGCATCAGTTGGCTGTGAAAAGTGACATTGGCATGGTTTGCTTATTGACTTTATTATTTTCATGGCCAAGACATGTTGCCATGAACTTCCTTCCTGAACACTTTGAAGATGCTCTCAATGCATCTTTGCCATGTCTTGGTAGCTTTTTACAACATTATCGAAGGCCCAGGGCTGTCTGTCAATCATCTTAAGGAATTCTTTAAGGGAGACAGCTATTTCATGGAGAGTAGCACCATTGCACGAATATCCTTCCGCACATTAGACCACTGCTGGAAAAAATTATCCTCCCAGGGAGCATTAGAATATGCCAACTCCTGCATGTCTGGCCCTCTGACATGGCTAATAGGGTGTCCAACACAGAGAGGGGTACCATCTGGCTGGTTGTGGGTGGGAGAATGATTAATGGGGAATACCTGTTCCTCACCAGGGGTGTTCTCTCCCTCAGATCAAAGAAAGAAGATCAAAAATGCATCTTCATGGGAGGAGTGTGTAGTCGAGTGTACAGAGATACCTGTTAGTTGAGTGCTGTGTGGAGGTGAGTCTTGCATTGGCAGAAAACAGACCCCTGCCTTCTAGTGTCAGGAATATGATGTGGCTAATGTTAAATGCCTTTGATGCCACTTACTGTGACATCATTATACATACTAATTCGGACATGTGGGCTGGGCCACATGAGTTATGTCCAGAGCATAACCGTGTTTGTGTAACTGCATTTCTGTGTCTGGGCTTTGGCACCTTTGAAGGCATTCTTCAAAATGTTGGCCATCAAGGTCATATGGTAGCCATATTTCTCCTAATGCCACCCTCTGGCATCTGATAGTAATTTTTCATATTTGGTTAGTATTCATTGCCATGTTTGCTTGTGGTGGCTAACCTTTGTACGGAGTGCCCATACTCCCATATATTGAATACAAAGGAAAGCCCCTATGTCGCCATCTGCCTTGTTTTGCAGCCCTTCCTGACAAGTGAAGGGGCACTCTTGGCAATGGTGGCCATACCTGGCATGAGGAGTCACCTCATACATGTGGTGGCCATTACTGGCAAAATGATGGGCATCTATGCCATATGGTGATCTTCCTCTGCCTCTTGTGTTCTCCATGGCATAGAGTGTCCTTTTCTAGCATAATCACATGAGCATTTCATGCATATTTTGGACACACCTGGGAGTTATCTACTGAGCATCTATGGCATGCAGCGGCCTTTCCTGATATCTGGTGATCATCCCATGGCATGCAGGGATTAACAATACAATTCCTATGTGGCCATTCCAGGGGATTGTGTTATGATTCATGAAGGCGTGCAAGATCAATATTGATATATATTTCATTAAAATATTATCATTATATGCAACTGCTGTCTGAAGCCTGAGATTGTAAGGCTGGTGTAATCTAATGGATATGTCTCCTGTCTAAACCTGTAAAGTCTAGGTAATCTCAGTAATATCATCTACTATCTAATATAATATCTGCATATAATATAATGAATATGTGCAAACAAAATCCTTAGATTGTAAGATCTGTGAAAGTTTTCATTTTCCATCTTGTACCTTGGAAGCAAATTCTAAGTCATACTCTATGACCTGTTTTAAATGTAATATCTGTGTATATTATAATGACTATATCTGCTTTAGAACTGCTTAGAACTGCTTATAACACCTATGGGTTTAATCAATGTGTATGAACAAACATGCTGTGAAACACACATCCTGTCCTCAATTCTTTTTAAACTTAACTTTAACTTTATTGTCTCAGCTAAAAGCCATTCAATAAAAACACTTACATTCCAGTCTATTAGAATACATATTATACAAATAAAATATGCAAATAATTAATCATGTGATCAATGAAAGCAGTTACCAACTACAGTAGCCAACTACAGTATAGCTATAAAAATCAGATGACTATAATTACATCTTGTGAGTATCCAGGCAGAGGCAATATAGGAAGCAACTGGCAAGAAAAAACAAGGTAGGACAGACCAACAGCATAAAATAATTCCCTCCTTGCAGTGCCTGATATTATACTTCCAAAACAAAGAGTGAAGCAACTGCTCTCTTTTCATTTTGTCCAAAATAACAGAAAGTCTCTTGGCAGCCGAAGTCGTAGAAGCAAAACCCAGTGTAATCCTTATTTGTGTGCCATTTTTTTTAGACAGCTTTCACGTCTTGCATGGGAGTGCTTTCTTCCCGGGTTCCTTACTTCACCAGTGGCTAATCCATCCATAGCGAAGAATTGAGCCAGTATTGATTTTCTCACCATGCCTCTATTGTTGGGTGCTTTTCCAGCTCCCATTGTTCCTGTAACTTAGGGAGTTGTTTGATCAGTGTGTGAGCTATTCCACTCAATTCTCATGTGATCACTCTAACGTGTTTTTGACTCACCTTTGAACAAGGGTCCACTATTATTAATTGACATATTGTCCTGAGGATGGTCTAACAGATTTATTCCATTATGAGACCGAAACATTGAATTCTCTTTCACATCAGCCCATGAAATATGTGTTTGTTGCTGTCATGTTCATAATCCAGGGACTTTATAGTTGGGCTAAGTTGATGTTACACCATTTGAGGCTCCTGCTACGGACTATTGCATCATATTAACTGTTGTGACCTTGTTGGTGAGTACTATCTATTGCGGCCCTCTAAATATCTGTACAAATACTGATACATGGATTCAATTTAGTATTGACCAAAAAAACTTTTGATTCTTTTTGCAATTTAGTATTGAAAAAAACTTTTTATTCTTCTGTTTAATAAATTGATAATTGCATTTTTTCATATGTGACAAAAGTTAATGAGTAATTGCATCACACTTTCATAGATGCCAAATCGGACATGATTTTATGTTGTCTTGAGTTACAATCACAAATTGCTCCAGGATTGGATAGTAGACTTCCTCTGCAAACATAATTAATGCCCTAGTTTAACAGAATCTGTTCATGAGAAAATGCTTCTTTCACCAAAGCTTGGGTACACCACAAGGTTTTGCTTGAGTTTTTCTCTGTTATCACGCTTTGCTGCAAAACTTTACTGATAGAATTTTATTTGAGGCTACCTGTTTTAGGCCAGGAAGAGATTGTATTAAGTTGACTAAACCCCCCCCCCCCCGGATAAGTAAAGGGGTATGGAATAAATGATATTAATTGCTAGTTCTTTACTTGATCATGAGTAGCTCTTATCTGCGGAACACATTCGACTTGGTTAGATGGATCTTTTTTATTCATTTGTCTATTGATTTCATATCATTGAACAAGCTTAGGTTTATTTTGGCAAAGGATGTTTTTTCATACTCTGAATCAACAGTTATCTCCAATATGTCCTTTTAACTTCTACTGCTTCTTTCTAAACAGATAACATCCTCCTCATGCTCTATTTGTTGCATGTACAGCCCAGGCCACTCAAGTTTAGTTTGTCTAGGCTCAAAGAATTTAGGGGCAAAAAAGCCTTCTTGGCTTAACGCTGCACTCTGCCACTTCTGAAACGCAGGGCTGCACCATATTTACAAGAATATGGTGCAGCCCTGCGTTTCCCCCTGCGCTGGTGCTAAAGTTAACTGCTTAGGATGAACGCAGGCACTCTTGCACCATAGTGCAAGGGTGTCTGCATTGCAGGAGAAGATTGTTTATGTGCAGGAAGGTGTCCCTTCCTGCACATAAACAATCTTTAAATGGTGTTTTGTAACTTCTATGTGTGCTGCTTAATGGCATTTCCTTATCATATTGCTGGGCATGATCCAAGCTCTGTAAGGAATAGGGGAGGGGAAGGGTACAGCTCCACCCCAAACATCCAGCCAGGATGGACCCTCTGGACAACTCCTAGTCCCCCTCTGTCTCACTGTCTTAGAGGAATACACAAAGGATAACTGCCAAGTTATTCACAGTCATGTGACCCAGGATGCAGGCAGCAGGCACCAAATGGTTAGGACAAGCAAATGCCAACTCTCTAAAAGTAAACACAAGGAGATGATGGACGGAGCGCTGAAACTTTTCAGACACTCACCCCCAGTCACAGATCTGGGTTGAATCCATCATCGATTCTTTAGCTCACTTCGCCACCCCAGTTCAGACACAGCTATATGCAAATCAATCTTGACCCTGTGCCTCATGGGAACAGTCCAGCCCGAACCGTCAAGCCATGTCTTCCCTGGACCGGAAACAAGCATCCTGGGACCGGTTTCAGGCTAACAGCCCTCATCAGCCAGGCTAGCTTGAATCCAGTGGCAAAGTGAGCAAGGGACCCATGTCTGGGCATACCCTGCCAACTTAGCGCGAACAAAGCAAACACAAGAAGATGATGGATGGAGCGCTGAAACTTTTCAGACACTCTCCCCCAGTCACAGATCTGGATTGAATCCATCATCGTTCTTTAGCTCACTTTGCCACCCCAGTTCAGACCCAGGTATATGCAAATCAGTCTTGACACTGTTCCTCATGGGAAAAGTCCAGCTCAAACTGCCAAGCCAGGTCTTCCCTGGACCGGAAACAAGCATCCTGGGACCGGTTTCGGGGTAACACCCCTCATCAGCCAGGCTAGCTTGAATCCAGTGGCAAAGTGAGCAAGGGACCCACTTCTGGGTATACCCTGCCAACTTAGGGTGAACAAAGCAAACACAAGGAGAAAACAGAAAACACAGCCTCCAATACCCCTCACCAGCCACTACACTAAAGTTTTTCTGCTCAATGGCAGGTTTATTCTCAAAGCTGCTCTCCCTGTGTAGTGAGTGGCACTTTGTGGGAAATGTTTATGGCAGCAGGTCAACTCTTGCAGGACAACATCATGGAACTGCATCAAAATGTGGTTTCAAAAACACCAAAAGCACAGGTACATTTCCAGGACTCCCAGACACGGGGCGATTTTTACCATTGTGTATAGGACATGTTCGGTGATATATCTGTGATACTACTATGGATCATATGCCTGTATGCACAGAAGTGGCACCTATTGAATGTGGACAACCAGTCCACAACCTTTTGTGTCAGGTTCATGATGCTACTTGCAGAATTGAAGGTGGATCCACCATCTGTAACATTGCCTTCTAATACTAAGTAGAATGATGAGTAAGGCAGAAGGGGCATATATATTTTTGGTGGTTGTCTCATTACCACCCTCCTTTAAATCAGACTACTAGGTTCTCAAATAGTGACATGGAACAATCAATTTCCAAAAGAAAAAAATAACATGTTCAACTTTGCAACCATTAAGATTAAGTATTGCTCAGTATGTCTCTATTATCAAGTATAATTAAAAAGCAGTTTGGCCCTGATTAGGAGTCAGGTGGATGGGTATCTCTTGGAGGATACAATTATGACTGATCTTGAATGATGCAATATTCTCACATCCAGTTTCCCCAGGCGTAGGAATACTGGACCAAATTTTACTGGCCTGATATTCCAGCGGGTAGAATCGGAATCAAGTCTAGCTCCCACCTCCTTGCAAAGCTTTTTCTTTGGCAAGGGGACACATTACTAAACTATTCCTCCCATTGCCCAGTGACATATCAGGGGGGGAGGTCTGCCCCAGGCGGCCCTAGTTTTGGGGGAGGCGGCCTCCCCCTCCCCTCTTACCTGCAGCCATCGTGAGGCGGCAGCAGCAGGATCCACCAGCACCCCCCTTACATTCGGTAGCGGATGGCAAATGCAGGGGCCGCCAAGGGCGGCATAGGGCCTAGCTACGCCACTGCAATTGCCTCCTCTACCTTTCCAGCTCTTCTTCTTCCACCTCCCTGTGCAGGGAAGCCTCAGTTCTCATTTACCACCCGCCTGGAGCAGGTGGTAAATAGGAGCATAAAATCCCTTCGAATAGGGCATACAATTTGAAACTCTGCAATGTAAAAGTGTGTCTGCAGAGTTATTCCCCATTCTGAGGGCTGTAACTCATAACAGATGGAATTCCAAAGAGCAGTAACAGCTGGTAACAGTAATTCCGGCCACTGTGAATCTCCACATGGAATCCTCCCTAACTCAAAACCGGCCTATGTCTGCCACGTTCTGTGGGTCATACCCCCCTTTTGGACCTCCCTTGATTTTCTTGGTGGGTGTATTATTAGCAATAACTTTGCAAGATGGGGACCAAAAGCAGGTGTACGAATGTAGACTAATTCTTCTATATTATTACATCTATTTTATTTCTATTGAATCTAGTAATTGTACCCATACAGTTCTAGGCACGGCAGTGATGCTCGTACAGTACATACTGTTTGTGCAATAGTCTGTAGTGATGTTACTTGATATGTCTTTTAAAATGGGTCATGAATTAATACTGCTTCATTCCCTACATGGAACAGATATTTTTCCACCGAAACATGCACTTTAAATGGGTGGGTGAATTCAAATGCTATGGGCAATTGAATCTCACCAAAAGAACTAATCATCATTGGAGTAGGATTTGTCATGTGCAGAGTTTGTGATAAACAATTCTTAGGTTCAACCTCACATAACCTGCACACTGATAAAATAATTAAGGTTACTGAATATTTGCCTTATGTGTTTGGTGGCATCACTTGCATATGTCTCTTCTATCGCTCCAGCATTTGCACAATGCTGTGCTTTGGTGCTACTCAGAGCAGGGCCCCTTGCATGTTTTTAATAGCCTGTATGTAATGCCTGTATTAGCTTTTATGAAAATTAGGTTTGCAGAAGGTCTCCTACAGCTGCAGCCCTACCAAGACATTCATTTGTGGCACAGAAAGGCAGAGCATTTGGGCTTTTTGAGAGAATGTGTATGCCCACCCAGATTTCCCAGGAGTTTCTAGGTACATCTGCCAGAGCTGGTCTTCTGTGGCATTTTCATCCAATCAACACAACCGTGTAACTTGCTCTTTATGTCTCTTATGAGGATTGATATTTCTTCAGTACCTCTTCTCGCTTCTTGTTGTTCTCAACATTTATCAGATTGTGCATCCTTGGTAGTCACATCTGTACCTCTGATTCAGTAAGGTGTGCATTAGCCACCATGGTGGTTATGACACTTGGTGGTCTTTACACACACCTGCCATTGGAACTGTTCAATCTCTCCTCCATTGTCCGGATTCACATGATCTTGCCTGCCCATGTGGTGTGCTAGTTGATTTATGTTTTGCTTTTAGTGGCATGGACTTAGAATCTTTGTATTTTCTGATTCTGTTTTGTCTTCATGAGATCATGAATTATCTAAGTGCCTCTTCATCAAAAGCATTATTAGGGCTCCATGTTTGGGGCAAAGTGGCAGTGTGAATGTTAGGACACATTGGCTTCCAGCACTGAAGGTCTCACATTCAAAATGGCTATTACAACCCATCTAACTGACAGCATGCAATAGCAGTAACACTTAAATGTAAGAACAGACTCAGAATTAAAGGTTTGAGTTTATCTCCACTGAGTAGTTTTGAGTTATTTGTGGCACAAAAAGGTACCAGCTGTCTTTCAAAGGATTCATTTTATAGATACCTTGATAGTTATAAGTCTGCAAATGAGAGTCAGATTAATTGGTGAAACGCTTCAACTAATTTTATTCTGCCACCTTAAATTTGCACATTTTAATGATTTTGCAAATTCTGCATTGTCAAAATTATTTATTTAAGGAAAACTAAACATTATGAATATTAACGGAGAACAAATGGAAAGAGTGCTTGTCCCAGAAGGGTGGAAAGGTCCTTTGTTTTTATATGATTTTTAGATACCAAATTTGCAAATGTGTCCCAAATTTGTGAATTTATATTGGCAAATGTTATGGTTAAATTGCAATTTACATTGAAAGGGTGTTCATTGATTTGCTTCTGCCTTTAGAACCTTTACAAAAATCTGGAATACACTTGACATGTTGAGATAACTCTTTCTATATCAGGCTTCCTGCAGATTTATTAATGAGGGGAGCAAAGGCGGGGGTTGAAAATCAAATTATTTTTTTTAATAACTTTGATGTGGTTTGACAGATCTCCAAGAAACTTGACATAACATAACTGGGCTTGATGTGCTGTTGTAGATTTGTCAAACAGTGCTAAAGTTGTCAGCAAATTAAAACGTTTTGAGCCCCTTCTACAACCTTGTTGAATGGCTCTCACCATGAGACTTCTGTGCACGGCCAAAGGCCATAGTCATGAACCTGAGCCCAAGGGCCACTGCGAATGCCAAAGACTGGATATCACTGATTTGGGTGGGTTAGGGGATAGATGCAAGACATAGCCACATGTCAGTTCCTGTGCCTGGAGGTTAGTGCACATGGCCAGAGGCTGACTGACATTATTTTGGATTGTTCTGGGTTGAATTGGTCTGGGTTATCTGCTCAAAGCCTGGTCACAAGGCAAGGTCCAAAGTCCGCTGTGCACATTGGAAGGCCATGAGCACCTGGTTTGTGTGGGATGGGGACAGGTGCATGACCTAGGCTAAAGCTAGGCCCTGCATCTAGATCTGCTTCACATGGTCAACAGCCTCATGGATGGGTGCCTCAACCAACATGATCTTCAGCAGAATTACCACCACAGGGTGGTGGACATGATGGTAAAGAAAGAAGTGTCTTTGATGGTGGGATGTCTGCCATTTATAGACATCTACAATGGGTGAGGAAATCAATATTTGTGAGTGGATTCTTTGTCACTGCCCTCCTCCAAATCAGGACATTATTTCTCAGCAGTCTCAAATGGAGCAGTGCAGGGGAAAAATGTTAGTTTTGCATTAGAATTTGCTTGTAGGTACACCTTGATGCCTTAAACAAGTGGCTTATGTTTTTTTTAAATAGATTCAAGTTTATTGATTGAAGTCAAAATAGGTTGTGCAGAAATATGTGTACAAACTATGTTTATGTTTCAAGGATGCTTTTTCTGAAAGACCAGGAACCTGATATACTGTTGGGTGACAATGGAAAAACTGCCAATTTCTTGAGGAAGTGATAGAAGGAGAACCACCAGTGGAATTTCACTTAACATAGGAATTGTAAAGTAAATTCTAGCTATTGTTCCCCTCTAAATGTAGTACTTGCTTGTAATTGTAGGATTTTCCACGACCGCTGAATTTGTATTGACCCATAAATGCCTTAAAAGTCTTTGACTTTGGATAGTTTGTTTGTTCGTCTTCTGGTCTGGCACTATAAAACTTGTAAACTGCTGGAGGATGCAGGTGAGGTAAACTTGGAGTCATCAGCATACATTAAAAGTCAGAGTTCTACAGCCCTATTTGATACTGAAGCCATTCATGTCCTCGACTGAGTCACCCGTGCCAAAATACATATACTCACATCAAGCAGAAGACGACCAGCTCACCACCTCACTAAGCAGCTCCACTCCCACCACCACAGACGATGACCAAACCACCGCCGCCCATACCCTACACAACGGGATCACCGATTGCGCCAACACCATCGCTCCTCAAGAAAACTTCCAACCCACATGCCAAGAAAGCCAGCTGGTTCTCCACCGAACTCCGAGAATCTAGACGAACCTGCAGATGCCTCGAAAAGTTATGAAGGACCTCCAAAACCACAGCAGAGCTCGGCAACTTCAAAGCAGCCACCACCGCCCACCACAAGCTCATCAGACCCTCAAGGAAGAAAGCACTCCAGGACAGAATCTCCACCCACGCACACATCAGCAAGGAACTCTTCGGCATCATCAAAGAGTTCGTCCAACCCAACAGTGAGACAGCCAACATCCCACCCTCCCAGGACCTCTGTGACAGACTCGGCGCCTTCTTCCATCACAAAATCAAGACCATCTATGACAACTTCAATGACGACAACCTACACCTGGAACCCACGCCCACTGTCCCCTACACCAGTAGTTCCCAAACTTTTGACTCCTGAGGACCCCTATTGAGTCACTACTGGAAGCCGAGGACCCCCAAGCAATTCGTACGATTTAAATTTCAAACATTAAAACAGTAATTCGAAAAAAATAAACACACGTGTGCACACCAAACAGATACCCAAATTACAAAAGCTTTTAGTATTTTATATTGAAAAAATTTGCAAAATCGAAAATTTTTAATAGGAAGGTTGGTGCTGCATCTCGGCGACTAACTTTTCAATATTTGGCTTTATTTTAGAGTATGAGGCTCCTGCTCCTGACGGGGCCGGACTGGAACCCAAAGCAGCCCTGGCAAATGTTGTCAGGCCAGTCCCCGTACGGTGCACACCAAGTGCAGTGAGTGAGCCTGGCCACTACAAAGCGGACTTTGGGGGGCTCTCCCACCAAGAACATTTGGGGAAAAATGGTGCATTCTACAACACATTTGTAATTATATATTGAATTGTATTCGCTTTCAAAGCATAGTAAATGATGACCTTACTATGCATCAATATAACAATCTTTTTGGGGCTCTTCCATGAATCCCTCCCTATCATCCTCCAACAGTGCCTCTCTTCTTCCCATAGCACCTCTGCCACATGTATTTCATTTGTTTTACAGCATCTCTCATACTAGTGTAGGGTGTCAGAGCACTTGAAATCACACACATACAGAAACAATAGGGGAGATTTACAAAAAAGTTGCGCAATGCAGCGCAGCCACCCGTGAGGCTGCGCTGCGTTGCATTGCGCGACAGGGAGGGAGCAGGGGAGCGCCATATTTCCAAAGCTATGGCTCTCTCCTCCCCTTTCTCTTGCGCCTGCGCTGATTTCAGTAGCCCCGCGCCATGCACACACCTTGGCGCTGTAGCGCTAAGGTGTGTGCATGAGTGTAGCATAAGTTTTGTACTGGAAGGGTACCCTTCCTGTACAAAATACTATGCTAGACACGAGGGAAAGCTTTTCCCACTTTATAGGCGTGCTGCACAGTGCAGCACGCATGCAAAGTCGGAAAAGGAAGGAGAAATTAAAGAATTTCTCCTTCCTTGTGCCTAGTTGAAACGGGCTCAGTGTTCTCACACTAAACCCAATCTACTGTTTTTAGTAAATTGGGTTTAGCGTAAGAAACCTTGGGTGGTTGCATGGGAACAAGTTTAGTGCTGGAAAGTAAATTACAAAAAAGATTTTGCGTCGTTTTGTGTCACTTTTGTGACGCAAACATGGCGCAAAAGCTTAGTAAATCTCCCCAATTAATCATACGTGTGTAAATCAGTGTATAGAAAATGTTACATAGGGGAAAGGGGACTTCAAGGTGTAGGATTCACATGTCATCCATACTGGTAAGCATTTTTTAAGAGTGCTTGATTTGGAGAAGCACAAAATCTGGTTTCAGAATGTAACACAGTGGTTAGCGTTGACTTTAATTATAACAATTTAATTCTACCCAAACATACCTTTTTGGCAGCATCAGGATAATGAAAGACTGGGAAAAAAGATGGCATACTAACTTGTACCATGCAGTTTGTATGCAGCTCTTTGACGGCAGTTCATAGCTGACGGTGCTAGATTATGATTGTAACTTATGAACTGCACAGTAACAAAAGAATCTCTGTGACAAAAGCAGTAACCCAGCTATGCACATAAAATACTGTTTTATTAAAAATGCATGGTACACGTTCTTTGGAGCAGGCATATTAGCCCTCTGCGCTACCTACCATCTCTCACCAGCAGGTACATTAATCACTCGAGTTATCTTGACACTTTTATTGTTGTCGTAAAACTGCAGATTATACAAGGAACTTTGCATTGCTTTTTAAGACAGCTGCCTGCGGACCCCCTGGGAATGTGTCAGGGACCCCTGGGGGTCCGCGGACCCCAGTTTGGGAACCACTGCCCTACACGATGCAGCCGGCACTTGACAGCTGAACTACCCTCACCATCGAAGACACCCTAAAGACTATAAAATCAACCCACTCCAGGGCCCCCACGGACCCCTGCCCCACCACATCTACCACAGAGCTGCAGACATCATTGCCCCGAGCTTCGACGAATCATCAACTGCTCCTTTGAGACCGCCTCCTTCCCCGACGACTGGAAACATGCCGAGATCAACGCTCTCCTGAAAAAACCCTCGGTGGACCCCACCGATCTCAAGAACTTCAGACCGATCTCCTTACTCCCGTACCCGGCGAAAGTAATTGAACAAGCCGTCAACAGTCAACTCAACTCCTACATAGAGGAAAACAACATCCTCGACTCCTCCCAATCAGGTTTCAGGAAGAACCACAGCACCAAAACCGCTCCTCTCGCCGCGACAGATGACATGCGCTCCCGCCTCTGCAAAGTAGAGACTGTGGGCCTCATCCTTCTGGACTCTACGCAGCCTTCGACACAGTCTCACACCACATCCTAGCCCGCAGAGTCCACGACGCAGGATTCCGGAACAAAGCCCTCGACTGGCTCTGCTCATTCCTCTCCGGCAGAACGCAGCGAGTCAAACTCCCTCGCTTCATCTCAGATCCCACACCGACCACCTGCGGAGTCCGCCAAGGATCCTCCATCAGCCCCACCTTGTTCAAAGTCTACATGGCCCCGCTCGCATACATCATCAGATCACACAGACTCAACATAGCATCGTACGCAGATGACACCCAACTCATCCTCTCCCTATCCAATGAACCCAACATCTCCAAACACAACTTTCAAGAAGGAATGGAGGCTGTTGCCAGATGGATAAAAAACAGCTGTCTACAACTAAACACGGACAAAACTGAAGAACTCATCTTAGGCCCACACCCCGACACCTGGAATGACACCTGGTGGCCTCCTGCCCTTGGAAACCCTCCCTCCCCCACTGACCACGCACGCAACCTCAGAATCATCCTGGTCTCCGAACTCAAAATGGACTGTCAAATCAACGCTGTCACCTCCTCCTGTTTCCACACCCTCCGTCTCCTGCGAAAGACATTCAAGTGGATTCCCCTCGAACACAGAAAAAACGTCACCCACACCCTCATCAGCAGCAGACTGGACTACGGCAACGCACTCTACGCTGGGGTCAACAAGAAACTCACCCGCAAACACTGGTCCCCCGTCGAGAAGAGAATCACCTTCAAACTTCTCACCCACGCCCACAAAGCAATCCATAACACCGGACCAACCTACATGAACCACCGCCTCGCTTTCCACGCACCCAAAAGATCCCTCCGCTCAGCCCAGCTCTCCCTTGCAATGGTACGGCGTATCAAGAAGACCAGAACAGGAGGTCACTCCTTCTCCTTCCTCGCATCCATGGCATGGAACACCCTCCCTCTCCAACTCCGACAGACACCAACACTCTCAAAGTTCCTGAAGGACCTCAAGTCCTGGTCCTTCAATGAATCACTGGCAACATCCAGGAGCTGCGCCCCCCCCTTTATTGCCCCCATCAGCTCCTTGAGACCCTTCCGGGTGAGTAGTTGCACTTTACAAACCATTGATTAATTGATTGATCAAGTAGAATAGATCACAAAAGATCTCACTTGTTACCCCTTTTGGGGCTCAATCAGCAAGTTTATTGGAAATGTATTTATATTTATGTGGCAGAGTCTACACTTAAGAGTATGAATCCCTCATTTCAGTTTTTTTTAAAGTAAATCACTGACAAGTTGCCCTAAAATAATATGTTTCCTCTTGTACTTGCCCTCCTCCTCTCCTTTTCCCCCTGTTCAGCATTCCATTATAGATGTTGTCAAGGCTGGAATACAGACATATTAATTAGTGATATGCTTACATGTGGGGCAGGTATTTCGACACTTATGGGTCATAAATGTCTAAAGATATTGGTCAGGAAGCATGCCCCGGAGAAGCACTTTTGTATGGATGATCATATGTTGGTGAGTTAAGGGGGAAGTTAAGGGGGAAGACACTCTTCTTCAGAAGCCATCTTAAACAGTGCAAAAACATGGACACCGATTCACTGAAATGCCAAGCGTAGCCGTTGCAACATCACCCTTTGACCACCAAATTACATTACAGGGTTAACCTATAGTTCCACCATCCTCAGTCCATGTTTGTTGCTGAGAGTATGGGGTGAGAACAAGGAATGGAAACTGCAAGAAGCAAACAAGGCTATTTCAGGTTTGGCTTAAGAGTGGTGTTATCTGCATGAACTACGGTGTTACTAATTCCTTAAAATATACATAGCATGCCTATGACTCCTCCCAGAGAAGTATTTCTCCCTCACCTCGTGCTATTGTCTGTTTGGTGTATTATTCAATCTACTATGGATTGCTGGTATTGTAATATAAAAGGGTCTATTTCACATCTCATAAATATACTGACATGTCAGTATTATATTCCTTACCTCTTAGATGCATTGTAAACAGAAAGCAATCGTTTTCGATCTGGCCTTTGAGACAGCTTCAGCTGTCTCGTCAGACCACTGATTTTCCACAAAAAATAATCAAAAATAAACACACATAGAAGAGCTTTTGGTCAGCAGGCTTCATCTGTTGGTTTGTTGAATTGTCATTCATATTCTGCTTCCACCCACCACAACATTCATCATGCAGCCATGGGTCAGCCCACTTTGCTCATTGGTCCCCTTCAGCTTAATTGACCATACAAAGCCTGTACACATTGTACACATCCACCTAAAAACGTCAAAGCTGGTTCAAATTACACTTTTTATTTATTTATGTTTTATCTCTGTCTTAAATGTCCACTATGTATTTTGCCTGCACTTTGTGTGTGTTGGAAACTGATTTATTTCCAGTCTCCTTTTCAAAATTGCTGTTATAAAAGGTGTGACTTCATAACATTATAGCTGCCTCCGATTTAAGTGTTTAATTGGGACTTTATTTATTCGTGTCTGCTACACAATTAATAATAATAAAATGCATGGCACTGCTGTCCGTGGCTTCCTTGTCACAGTGCTGTGAGGGACGGCCCATTCATTCACAGTAGCGCACACACCTGGTACAGAACAAGGGGCAGTAAGCTAAATGCTAAAATTAGATGGGGGCATAGACTCGGGCAAAGCAAATGAAATCCCATTGCAGTTGCCTTACCACCGGCCATCTCAAATTTGACAATTTTTCTTGCAATCTCCTATGAAAATAGAAAAGTTTATTAACGTGGCTAAGGTTTTTGATTGCTGCTCAGTGAGGCAGTTCAGGCAGGGATCGGCAGGTGCCGCAATTTTTCAGTGACAGCAACAGGTCCCCGGTGCCTTCCCTTCCATCCTCCTGGGGTGATGCCCCTGTACTGCAGCATCCTGTGGAAAAGGGGTGATCACTTGGGGAGGCGCAAACAACAGCTCTTCACGGCAGCCAGGACCACACAGCAGGAAGTCTTCCGTCACCACATGAGAACAGGTAAGCGAGTCTAATTTTATTTTTTATTTTTGCATATGTTCTCCAAACCACCCAGCTGCCTCTTGGTAGGAAAGGAATAGTCACTTGTTGGCGAGAAAATAAATAGCAAAATTGTATTTCCCTTTGATGAAGTTCATCATTTTTTCCATGTTATTTGTTTTTTGCATAGCGGACTTCTGCCACTGGGGTTTTCTCCTCACGTTATGTCATTCTCATATTGTTTATGTAAAGCAAAAAATGCTAATGGTACTAAGGGAGTAAAAAAAAACAGGGGTAAAAGTGCACTGCTTGCTATGTTACTCAGTTTTTGCATAACACACTTCTGTGACTGTTTTGGCTTCATAGTACTAGTAACTGCTGCTGTACTTTTTTATACTGATGTTGTTAACTCATATTGGTAGGATAGTACTTAAATAACTCATGATTCTCTTCAAAGCACCAGGTGGAAGACAGAGGACATTAAGTGTTATGTTATTTGTCTGTTCCACACTTCAGCTATTGCTATAGCTCCATAGTACCCTTATAATCTGCCATCTGTTAATTCTCCCCTAATATCCATCCTCTACTCAAACTATAAATCACAAACTATTTCCCAACCTCTACCCTCCCATTGTTTATATCTTTCCCGCACCCAAAAAAGAAAAGAAAAACTAAAACAACCATTGGATCAGGCAGGAAAACTTTGCCTATGTTTTTATTTTTTTAAATTCACTAAACTTTGTTAGATCATTTCATTTTTATAAGGTTGTTCAATTATACATAATCTCATCTTAATTATAGATAAGGTAACAAAAATGCGTAGAACATTTTTTGTATTATAACTTTGTAACATGTCGCACACAAGCCACACTACTCTATAACATAGATTAAACACATTAGCAAAGTCAATAGCTCTGGCTAAACACTTATTAGGTCCCAAAGGCGAGACCTCTTGGCTTTGCCAATGCTTGTTTTTCTTTTCCTTCCTGTGGCATATGGTTGAAATGAAAAAAATAATCAAATCAATAACCACTGCACCAGCTTGGCAGGCTAGACTTTTGGTGTTACTGATGCTTATTTCGTACTGCTCCTGTCACTGCTTTCGTGACTTCAGCGATAATGAGCAGCAAGGAATTGCCAAGAATATCAAAGATCAAAGCAGGGGTGGCATCTGCCACCCCTGACCAACTCTAATTGAGAACCATCCTCAAAAACATCAAACAGTTCATTAGACCTTAGGCAGCCCATCTTGGGAGTCTTTTTTCCTGTAAGGCGATCAATGGTCTGATAAACCTCAATCAAGTTAATCGCTACACACTGCAAGGATGCAATTGGCTTTGCCAACATTAACAAAGTTGTGTCCATTAGGATTTTGGAAACTTTCCCCAAGGAAAGTAGATTTTTTTTTTCTAGTATCTAAATGTGCGTAGTACAAGTTTGACCATTAAATTCGGGCAAAAACAGAATTCTGATTCCTGTTGGGACAGAAGTCACATAGAAGCAGTAGGGATTTTAGAAAACATCATGAACAACTTAGGTCGCTTCAAAGCATTTTAGATCGCTTTCGCCCCTCTGAGAGCAGTTTTTCTTTATGAATGTGTATATTTCCAAAAAGCTAGCTAAGCTGTACCTTTCCCGGATACCTTCGATATTTTGTGACTTAAATGAAAGGCTGGTAGGTAAACCACCCTGCTGTTGCAATCAGAGTTTCAATGTGTATGTTTGTAGAGTCAGAAATAAATTGTTCCCGTGGGCTATCTCTATAAACTGGTGAACACTAATTGGGCCTTTAAGGGTCAGCAATTACCTATCTGCTATTCAACACATCTGACAGTGCCAACTTTCACCGAGAACAACAGAGCCAGCAGACAGAAAGGAAACTCACCTAGTCAAAAAGCCAACAGCCTGGCTCAGCTTCTAGTCCAGGACGTATGAACTATATCATGTGCATATCCAGACTTCATTTGTATATGAGCGTGTGCCAATTATATTGTCTGAATTCTCCGTGAAGCAATGGGCGAATGAATCAGCGCCCCGACGATTGAATACACATGTCAGCGAGGGATTCGTGTCGCACCCCTCGGGGCGAAATGGTCATGCTGGAAGAAAAGGCCCTTTATTTTGCACACGAATATGTGAATAGGAAATTGGGATAGCTCAAATATTTTAGCCAAATGGTGCTGCAATTTCAGCAAATTGTGTTCAGAGTGCCTCTATCTGAGAGAGCAAAGGCTTAAAAACTATTCAATAATTTTACGATGCAATAAAACTCAACAACTGGGCCAGCAGTAGGACTAGAAAGAGGACTCATACTGATCTACCAATGAAGGGGCACATGCAGTGGCAACTCCTCTGCTATGGAGGAGGAGCGTCGCCCCTCCACCCCCGATAGACTCAAAACACGAAAAATAAAACAGGTTTATTATCGTTTTATTTTCAAGTTCTACACTTGAGGGTGTAGCCATCGTGGGGGCAGTCATAGAGGGGAGTGGTGGGCACTGCTATCAGTGCGTATGTCAGTTTGGCCAGTCGTCTCATGCTGGTAAAAACTACATACGCACTAAGCTGTTTCCAACCGAGCCGCGTTGCTGGGTTGGAGAAGGCAAAGCACAGTCTCCCTGGGAGCGCAGATTTCTGGCGCACAGGCCAATCTTGATGCTGCTTTCAAACATGAGAGCAACATCAGGATTGGCTGCAGGGGAGCCTGGGAGCCTGTGCTTCAGCGAGGAGTCAGACTCGGAGCAGAAGAGCGCCGGGCCTGCTTCAAGTAAGCATTTTTTTACTTTGTTGTTTTTTTTGCTTTCATCTGCCGTCTTGTCTCGTCCACCCATCCACCCCCACGGCCCCACTACTCTGCCCACACAGCAGCCGCTACTGAGCACATGAAAAACAGAGACCGCCTCGAACAACGCACATATCGCAAAATGCCTTGCATGCTATTGGCAGTACTTACAACGTTTCTCCCCATTCATTTTATTAATCGCATTGAAAGAAACAAGCGATTAAGAATGAAATACCAAAATAAGTAGAATGGGGCATATTTATAAAAGTTTTGTGTCACCCTTACACTATGTAAGGGGGCACAAGGGCATCAAAACACCTAAGTGAGATTTATCAAGCCACTCAAGGCTACCATGCGTGGCCCTGCATGGCTTGATAAATCTAGAATAACTCAAGACAGGGCAAATCGCTGCCTTGTTTTACACTTTGGCTGGGAGGGATTCCATGGGTGGAGCATGGATGTTCCACGCATCCACCCATGGATTTTGGTGCATTCACAAATTTACCATTTGTGGTAGACCTGGGAATGCGTCCAAATGCTACATCTCTCCAGTTGAGGCGTACCAAGGAGAAATATCTTTATTTCTCCTCGTTTTCTCTTCTTTTTACAAGTGCTGCATTCTGCAGCATACATACATAGAGGAAATTGTCTCTCAGGATTGTTTTTGTGCAGGGAAGGTCTCCCTTCCTGAAAAACAATCCTGACTACAACGCAGGCACGCTTGCAACATGACACAAGGGTGTCTGCATTGGTGCTAGGCAGCAAAAAGTGCGCCAGCACTTGGAAAGTACAGGAATGTGCCGTATAATGGTAAATACGGCACATTTGTGCCCTTTCACGCAGCGCAGAGCAGCAACGTGGCTTGCTTCATTGCGCTGCATGAAGGAAGGATAAATCTAGATCAATGTTTTTGTCTGCCCATTCCGTTGATCACACTTCAAGATGCACATGGCATATCAAGAGGTACCCAAAAAGTAGACATGCATACACCCATTCTCACCAGGAGAGAGATCAAACTGTTGAAACAAAATGTTCAAAAGAAACCAATTGTTATTCCCTGGAAATTACCAAGGCCAGCCAGACTCCAATAAAAATAACATATGTCTTTCTTTCTAAATGAATTTTATATTATTTTGTGCTGCGACTGCAACATGTATTAATCTCTCAATCACGTTCATTTTTCTGTCGATGCACATCAAAATGTTTGGTACAGTCAAATCCTTGTACTGATGAATGTTTGATCTGAATTAAATATGGATCGAAATACATAAACTTAAAAGTGAACAATCAAAAAGAAATGTAAAAAAGAGAAATAGCATTTTACCTTTGTAATTTTCTAACAAGTAAACTGACCCAAATAAAGGAATCCGGAGTGCCAGGTACAGATTAAAACGAACACCCCAACTGTTAGTTCAGTTAATGCAGTCTGTATATAAAATTGAAGTTTTGACACATTTCAGATTTCTAATTGTTAGGCAGTAATGCGTGTGCTAAATGCACCAAAGGCCACAGTGAAGGGTCACTTTTCTTTTCCTTAGATGTAGCTTATATGATTATTTATGAATGTCAATCATTAAATGAAATGTTCTAATATATGGTATGCGTCATTTGCTATCGCCTGAGATATCTTGCCAAATCTTAGGGACAAGAGAAATTGCAGGAAGAAATGAAGGGGATGCCTGGGGAGGAAGATTACAACTCCCTCTTTGCAACTCTGTCTGTGAGGTAGTGGAAGCTGGAGGAACCACTATCACCTACTGCCGCCTGAGCTCTATATAGTTTATTGCCTTACCAAACTGTGCAGGATGTGTATGCCTGGGGAAGGTAACTACAACTCCTCCTATGAAACTAATGCGAGGCGGCCCGGCCTCACTACAGGAGGTGGAGACAGCATTGTGCAGAGGAGACACTGCCTATTCAGGTGCTAGCGAAAACTCCTCCTCCAACTCTAAATGCAGACAATGCCTATTCAGCCCAACTATGAGTCACCCAGGAAAGGCAGGACACACCTCAACCCCCCTTGTGACTGTCTACAGTGAATGCACATCCCCAGCCCCTGTCACTCCAAAACCAGACAGTCAATACACAAACCAGCAGAGGCACACAGAATATTTAAACAAGAAAATGCCTACGTTCTTAAAGTGCCATTTTCAAACACACAATTTAAAAACCATCTCCCTAAAAAGATGTGTTATTAAATTCTGAGTTGAGAGAGCCTAAACTCCATCTCTCTAGCTTGTCCCAATGGAAAGTTATACTTGTAAGATGTTACAACGCAACTCCTATGTTAGCCTATGGGACAGATAGCCTTGCAATAGTGAAAAACTAAAGTGGCAGTATTTCACTATCAGGACATGTCACACACACCAGGGCATGCCCTACCTTTCACATACACTGCACCCTGCCCAGGGGGGCACCTTGGGCCTACCTGAGGGGTGCCTTACATGTAAGAAAAGGGAAGGTTAGGGCCTGGCAAGTGGAAGCACTTGCCAGGACGACATCACAGTAAGAACTGCAGGCAGATGTGAGAAGTTGGCCTGGCATATGCTGTCCACTAATTATAGTGGGCACCTTGCACCAGTCCAAACAACCCCTTATTGGAGATAGGTTAAAGACAACCTTATTGAAAGCTATCCTAGTGGTAGCTATGGAGAGCAGCCTTCAGGCTAAGTCTTGAAGGAATGTAAAGCAGCTTGTTTTACCAGTCTATAATCTCTTGAGTGACCAAATGAAAGAGCACCACACCAGGTATATATTCAAAATATATGTATTTATTGCTAAACACACCCCTCTAGTCTCTTTATGAGGCTAGAGTTCGAAGTACACAAGTTATAAGTTATTTAAACACAGTAATAGCACAAATACACGTTTGGGCCCTAGGGGCGTACCAAACCATATACCAATAAAGTGGTATAAGAACCACAACTGAACTAGACACTAGGCCTAGAGCCTCTAGAAGTGCTTGGACCACAAGGAACCACCCAAGGTAGTGACACAGGGGACCCACGGGGGACGCGTGCAGTGTAAATACACAACCGCGATACGCCGTTAACTTCTATGGAGAAAGTCGCGATCAGGAAATTAAAGAAAAGGGACACTTAAAGGAGGACTTGGAGCAAACCCTTTGAGAACTAGGTCGTTCTAGAGTCTCTACCCACGGGAGCACCGGAGTACTCATGTTACCTCACCCAGGGAAGCCGGGTGCATAGGTGCCTTTCGGGGTCGGGTTTCGTCGTCGATTTGAATGGCGATCTGCTGCAAAGTGCTGCTGGCGACCAAGTGGAAAGTGTCCGGGTGGATCCAAGAGTGGATCGGAGATCTGAAGAACCTGAAAGCAGAGGGGACAGAGTCTGGGTCACTAGCCAGTGACCAGGAAGGCGATGAGCGGATGCCCACCGATGTCGAGTGCTTCAGGTAGGTTGACGGTCGTCTTGACTCTTCAGCCACGAGGTCCAGGAGGCGTTGTCGGCAACCAGGAGCAGGATTTGGGCTGGTACATGATGTCTGTCGAGTGCTGAGGTGTCGGCGACCGGATTGGACCCAACAAGCCTTGGCAACGGCAAGTCTTGATGAAAGTGAAGAATGACGATGATGCAGACCAGCAAGGTCTGAGGAACTCACCCAGCAAGGGTAAGTGAGGGCAAGCCTGGAGCAACCAGGGAGCCCAAGAAGAAAAGGATTGGCCTTCGTGAAGGGCTACTAGCCAATGGGCTAGCGACCGCAAAGAAGCCTCAAGACGTCGCACGTGGAGCTGGCTCACAGGACACTCGTGGAGTGGAGGCCAGTGATCTTCGGTGCAGTTGGTGCTGGAGGCTAGGGCTACTCGGAGCCCAAAGCACGACTTCATGGAAGACCCAGAAGAGGATGCACTAGCAAATGTGTGCGGTGTCCAGGGGTCACGGTTTTTTTTTTTATTTTTTTTTTTATTTTATTTTTTTTTTTTTTTATTTATTTTTTTTTTTTTTAAATGCAGATTTCTATAGCGCGAACTCGACCCGAAGGTATTGGAGCGCTTTACATGAGCACCGGTTACGTTACACAAGGACACATTCAGGCACGGGGAGATTAAGTGACACATTACCCACGACAGCTACGGGTCTCAGCTTTGCTGGGGACTCAGGGCAGCCTCGGGGAAGTCTGGAAATCCACCTCTGGTGATGCAAAGACTTCGGCGTCCGACGGGAGCTTAGGCGATGCAGACCGGACAATTGCTTCTTTGGTGCCTGCCAAGCAGGGGAGTCACTCCTTGACCCCAAGGGAGATTCTTCTGTCCTCTAGTCTTGAGTAGAGCGTCGAAGGTCCAGGATTCTGTTTCAGAGTTTCGTCCAGGGATAATCTAAAGTCCTAAGGACTGGGTTCCTATACTTATACCAAGTTTAGGGGTTGGACTACTCTGTGGCCACACCTATGGGTGGGTCAGGGCAGAGGGGTGGCTACACCCCTTTCCCTGTGTCCAGTTCGCGCCAAAGCAGGGGCTGCAAGCCCCTGATCCGGTTTGAAATGGGGTATGCACAGGGACACCAAGTGTGCCCCCAGTGCAGGACTTCAAAGCACCCGAAAGTGCTCCCGCCCAGCCCCAATACACATTATCCTGTCTGGGGAGGTGGTCACACCTCCCTGGGACAGGAAACCTATTGTCCAGGCCTCCCCTGCCGGAGTTTCGTCCAGCAGCAGGAGGCCAGACTCGTGTCTGTGGCAGCAGCATCCATTTTGTGATGCCAGGGCTTTAGAAAGAAGTTACCGGCCAGGCCAGGGTTAACATGTCTCTCCCTCTAGAAGGGTGGAATGCTACCCCGCCGCCAGAATTGGCGGGGGGTAGTATTCCAAGATGTTTGACACCAAACACGACATGTTTCGGTGCAGCCATTCCAAAGTTAGCATTTAACGCGAGGTTATAATGCGCTTAAGAGTATATGGTCAGGCTGCACTACAAACAGCATCAGAGAAGGGTCTCCGAACGCTGCAGAGGGGCCCTGCTCATGCAGGGGCACCCTCTCACATAGGAACCACGCACTCTACCTTCAGGATTGATAAGGCCTGCCATAGGAGTGACTTATAGGTTTATATGTGTGTATGTATATAGTGATATAGGTAACCTATATCACAGTAAGGGGTGCATGCACCACCTTACCCAGGCTGCAGTAGCAGACCTGTGGTGTCAGTTTGGATGGTCTTCCAGGGGTGGCATAATACATGCTGCAGCCCCTGGTAGGCCTCTGAGGTACCTATGCCCTTGGTACATAGTATACCATATACTAGGGACTTATAAGGGCACTCCAGATTCCAAACAGAGATGTGCCTAAGGCACATGGAAACCTTTTTACAGAGAAATCAGATAGACTGGGGCCCTGAATAGCAGGATCCCAGTCCAACTAAGTCATAAACCAGCAAAACACCATAAAAAAGTGGGGGCAACCATATAGTCAGATTCCACCTTCCTACATAACCCCCCCCAAACGAAAGGAGATAAGGCTAACCTTGGCCAGTTGAGCCTTCATTGACTAAGTGGCCATATAAGGAAGCACCTGCACTAGCATGGTTGCCCCCTGTCTTATGGTCCACTAAGCAATCCCTCACCCTAAGGGTATGAGAGGGTCTCCACCATGGGGAATCACTACCTGTGGTGTGCTTAGGTAAAGTACAAGGCTGGTGAGGTGCCTGAGTAGGGAAGTGTGGCCCTAGGAATGTTGGTCTCAGCTTCCTCAGATCACTGGTCACCATGTATGCCTGTCTTTCCATGACTGAGTTGCACTTTGCTCTAAGGGTCAACCTTTGGCTGCCTACAGCTGGGGGTTGGGTCCCTTTGGATGGACTACTGGAGGGACATGGCAGGTTTGGAACCTTCTGGTCCCAGGTTTGCCCTTGCCTACCAGAGTCCTTCTGGGGGAGGTCCCTACATAAAGGTATGTGGGATCCCTCAGTGTGTAGAGGAGTTTTCACCTTGCTAGGGCTACTAGCCTGGGTGCCCCTAATCTGCTGATGGAGGGGTTCCTCTGGACAGGGGGCCCTGGGGGGTCCACTGACCTCCCTGACCTCTGCAGCCCTGGGCTGGCTGAGGCAGGTTAGAGAGGGGCAGGTTACCTGCTCCAGACTGGGTACCACCTTGGAAGGGTCCTCTGCCATCAGGGGTGTGGCCAGGCCAGGCCTGACTACCTCTGGGGCAGTTCCTTCACTAGGGGTAGGGTCAGTTCCCTGAGGAGGCTGACCCTTACCTACTGTCTGGAGGGAAGAAGAAGACTTTTCTTCAACCCTTGTGCTCTCTTTTGGGGGAGAGTGGGCCATTCTTCCAGGCTCCATCTCTCCAAAATCTTGGGCTGGGGCTGTGGCCATCACAGCCCCACTAACTCTACAGGGACGCCCAGCATCCTGAGATGGGTTTGGTGTTCAACTTCAGCCCAGGCTGAAATTTCCAGATCATTGCCCATCAGGCAATCTACAGGTAGGGTTGGGGACACTGCCAATCTTTTTGGGCCTGTGACCCCCTCCCAGCTGAGATTGACTATGGCCATGGGGTGATCTGTTCTGACACCATCAATGTTGGTCACCTGGTATTTAAACTCAGGTAAAAGCTGGTGATGGGGGACTAGTTTCCCTGCCACCATGGTGACACTAGCCCCTGTGTCCCTAAATGCCACAGCTTTCTGACCATTAATTATTGGCTCCAATCTGTTCCTGCCCAATGCTGTGGGACCCATGGTAAAGGTGGCAAATCCTATACCACCATCAGAGTCAGAGGAGTCTGTTGAGGGGTCCCTGTCTAAACTAGGGCCCACCTCTGTTCCTCTTGCAAAAGCACCTAACTTTTTGGGTGCACTACTCCCAACTGGAGGATTACTACTGGTAGTACCAGGAGGGGTGGTAGTAGTTGTGGGAGGAACATTTTCTTTATTGCCAATCCTGGGGCAACTGGGATCAGTTTTCCAGTGCCCAGGCTTTTACAGACATGGCAATATGGTTTCTTTTCAGGAGAAGAAGGAGTTTGGGACCCACCCCCAGAAGAGGAATTTTGGGGCCCTGTAGGGGACTTATCTTTAGATTTATCCCCACCTTTCTCTTGGGACTTAGTAGAATCTTTCTTCTGGTCACCACCCTGATTTTTAGTTTTTACTCTGGTTCTGACCCATTTGTCTGCCTTCTTTCCCAATTCTTGGGGAGAGGTCAGATCAGAGTCCACCAGATACTGGTGCAAAAGCTGGTTTTGACAATTATTAAGGATCTGCTCCCTCATAATCAAATTGTACAATCCTAAAAAGTCCTGCACTTTGTTGCCATGTATCCAACCTTCCAGAGCCTTAGTAGCACAATCTACAAAATCAACCCAGTCTTGAGTCTGAGCTTTTTGGGTGTCTCTGAACTTCAACCTATACTGTTCAGTGGTTAGGCCAAACCCATCTATCAGAGCACTCTTTAAGACTGTGTAATTGTCAGCATCCTCTTCTCTTACAGTGAGGAGCTTGTCTCTACCTTTGTCTGCAAAGGAGAGCCACAAGATTGCTCCCACTGCTTCTGGGGGACCCTCTGAACTTTACAGGCCCTCTCCAGTGCAGTTATCCATTTGTGGATGTCATCCCCACTCTGGTAGGGAGGGACAATCTTGTTTAGGTTTCTATGGTCATAAGACCTTTCCCTATCTTTAGGGATATTGCTGCCACCATGGGACTCTAGTCCCAACTGTTTTCTCTCTTTGTAGAGATCTAGGGACTCCCTGTCTATAGCCAGTTGCTGTTTTCTGAGTTCAAGCTGAGCTTCCTCATATTGAATCAGCCTCTTTCTTCTCTCATGAGAGGATTCCCTCCTATGAGAGGAGACAGAGGTCCTTATTGAGGTGCCAGAGTGGTTAGACTCCTGAGAAGGAGACCTAGACCTTCTGGGCACACTCACAATCCTTCCTGGGGGGACAAAGTGGAGGTCATCTTGAGCCTCCTCCTCATCCACAGGAGGAATTGGGTTATCCAGGTCAGGGTCATTGTCACCCTCCTGGTCAGTTCCAGAGGGGGCTGGGGGTATTGCTACCCCTGGCCCCATCCTCATCTTCTGCCCCACCCTCTGCTCCTACCCCTTCAGTCCCTAAGGGCCTGCTGAGATCATAAGCCTCCAACATCTCTCTAAGATGTTGGGTGGTGGGACTTTGTCCTGTCTTCAGTTTCCTCAAGTTACATAATGCTCTCAATTCCAAGAATGGGAGTGTATCATACTTGGAGGGGAGAAGCCCATGGGCTTCTGGCAAGGACTCACTGGGTCCTGGCTTTGAAGACATCACTAGTGAGGTGTGGTGTATGCACTACCTACTCTAGTGTGGCCTACTAAACTCTCTTGAGTTGTAGAAAGGGTGTGCTATCCCTTAACACACAACTCTAAGTTCAGTAGAACTTACTGTATTCTAAGCTTAAATTATATGTACCTTAGGTACCTTTAGTGGTTTTCAGTTGATCAATTCAATTGAGATTATCTGGTAAAACAATAGCAAGCTGGAATCCCACACGCTGCACACCAATGTGAGAAGTTGGCCTGGCATATGCTGTCCACTAATTATAGTGGGCACCTTGCACCAGTCCAAACAACCCCTTATTGGAGATAGGTTAAAGACAACCTTATTGAAAGCTATCCTAGTGGTAGCTATGGAGAGCAGCCTTCAGGCTAAGTCTTGAAGGAATGTAAAGCAGCTTGTTTTACCAGTCTATAATCTCTTGAGTGACCAAATGAAAGAGCACCACACCAGGTATATATTCAAAATATATGTATTTATTGCTAAACACACCCCTCTAGTCTCTTTATGAGGCTAGAGTTCGAAGTACACAAGTTATAAGTTATTTAAACACAGTAATAGCACAAATACACGTTTGGGCCCTAGGGGCGTACCAAACCATATACCAATAAAGGGGTATAAGAACCACGACTGAACTAGACACTAGGCCTAGAGCCTCTAGAAGTGCTTGGAGCACAAGGAACCACCCAAGGTAGTGACACAGGGGACCCACGGGGGACGCGTGCAGTGTAAATACACAACCGCGATACGCCGGTAACTTCTATGGAGAAAGTCGCGATCAGGAAATTAAAGAAAAGGGACACTTAAAGGAGGACTTGGAGCAAACCCTTTGAGAACTAGGTCGTTCTAGAGTCTCTACCCACGGGAGCACCGGAGTACTCGTGTTACCTCACCCAGGGAAGCCGGGTGCATAGGTGCCTTTCGGGGTCGGGTTTCGTCGTCGATTTGAATGGCGATCTGCTGCAAAGTGCTGCTGGCGACCAAGTGGAAAGTGTCCGGGTGGATCCAAGAGTGGATCGGAGATCTGAAGAACCTGAAAGCAGAGGGGACAGAGTCTGGGTCACTAGCCAGTGACCAGGAAGGCGATGAGCGGATGCCCACCGATGTCGAGTGCTTCAGGTAGGTTGATGGTCATCTTGACTCTTCAGCCACGAGGTCCAGGAGGCGTTGTCGGCGACCAGGAGCAGGATTCGGTCTGGTACACGATGTCTGTCGACTACTGATGTGTCGGCGACCGGATTGGACCCAACAAGCCTTGGCAACGGCAAGTCTCAATGAAAATGAAGAATGACGATGATGCAGACCAGCAAGGTCTGATGAACTCACCCAGCAAGGGTAAGTGAGGGCAAGCCTGGAGCAACCAGGGAGCCCAAGAAGAAAGGATTGGCCTTCGTGAAGGGCTACTAGCCAACGGGCTAGCGACCGCGAAGGAGCCTCAAGATGTCGCACGTGGAGCTGGCTCACAGGACACTCATGGAGTGGAGGCCAGTGATCTTCGGTGCAGTTGGTGCTGGAGGCTAGGGCTAATCGGAGCCCAAAGCACGACTTCGTGGGAGACCCAGAAGAGGATGCACCAGCAAATGCGTGCGGTGTCCAGGGGTCACGGTTCCACATTACCCACGACAGCTACGGGCCTCAGCTTTGCTGGGGACTCAGGGCAGCCTCGGGGAAGTCTGGAAATCTACCTCTGGTGATGCAAAGACTTCGGCGTCCGACGAGAGCTTAGGTGATGCAGACCGGACAATTGCTTCTTTGGTGCCTGCCAAGCAGGGGAGTCACTCCTTGACCCCAAGGGAGATTCTTCTGTCCTCTAGTCTTGAGTAGAGCGTCGAAGGTCCAGGATTCTGTTTCAGAGTTTCGTCCAGGGATAATCTAAAGTCCTAAGGACTGGGTTCCTATACTTATACCAAGTTTAGGGGTTGGACTACTCTGTGGCCCCACCTATGGGTGGGTCAGGGCAGAGGGGTGGCTACACCCCTTTCCCTTTGTCCAGTTCACGCCAAAGCAGGGGCTGCAAGCCCCTGATCCGGTTTGAACTGGGGTATGCAGAGGGACACCAAGCGTGCCCCCAGTGCAGGACTTCAAAGCACCCGAAAGTGCTCCCGCCCAGCCCCAATACACATTATCCTGTCTGGGGAGGTGGTCACACCTCCCTGGGACAGGAAACCTATTGTCCAGACCTCCCCTGCCGGAGTTTCGTCCAGCAGCAGGAGGCCAGACTCGTGTCTGTGGCAGCAGCATCCATTTTGTGATGCCAGGGCTTTAGAAAGAAGTTACCGGCCAGGCCAGGGTTAACATGTCTCTCCCTCTAGAAGGGTGGAATGCTACCGCCGCCACCAGAATTGGCGGGGGTAGTATTCCAAGATGTTTGACACCAAACACGACATGTTTCGGTGCAGCCATTCCAAAGTTAGCATTTAACGCGAGGTTATAATGCGCTTAAGAGTATATGGTCAGGCTGCACTACAAACAGCATCAGAGAAGGGTCTCCGAACGCTGCAGAGGGCCCTGCTCATGCAGGGGCACCCTCTCACATAGGAACCACGCACTCTGCCTTCAGGATTGATAAGGCCTGCCATAGGAGTGACTTATAGGTTTATATGTGTGTAGGTATATAGTGATATAGGTAACCTATATCACAGTAAGGAGTGCATGCACCACCTTACCCAGGCTGCAGTAGCAGACCTGTGGTGTCAGTTTGGATGGTCTTCCAGGGGTGGCATAATACATGCTGCAGCCCCTGGTAGGCCTCTGAGGTACCTATGCCCTTGGTACATAGTATACCATATACTAGGGACTTATAAGGGCACTCCAGATTCCAATCAGAGATGTGCCTAAGGCACATGGAAACCTTTTACAGAGAAAGCAGATAGACTGGGGCCCTGAATAGCAGGATCTCAGTCCAACTAAGTCATAAACCAGCAAAACACCATAAAAAAAAGTGGGGGCAACCACATAGTCAGATTCCACCTTCCTACATAGCAGATACTTCAGTGACAGATCTGAGACACCTTTGAAAGGCTGCTTTTGTGGGTGGCACATTCAGTGCTGCAGGCCCACTAGCAGCATTTGATTTACAGGCCCTGGGCACCCAAAGTGCTAGGGACTAAGGATTTAGTAGTAAATAAAATAAGCCAAACATGGAAACACCAATCCATAAACACAATTTACAGTGGGAGCCCTGGGCACCCACAGTTCTAGGAACTAGGGACTTAGTAGTAAATTAAATAAGCCAAACATGGAAACACCAATCCATAAACACAATTTACAGTAGGAGCACTTGCACTTTAACACTGAACAGCAGTGAGAAAGTGCGCAGAAGAACTAAACCAGCAAAATGAAGTCCAACGTACCATTAAAAACAGGAGGCCAGAAAGCAAAAAGACAGACGAAACACAGCAAAAGATGCCAGGTCTGACACTTACCAAACTGTGCAGGATGCGTACGCCTGGGGAAGGAGACTACAACTCCCGCTTTGCAACTATGCCTGTGAGGCGGTGGCGGCTGAAGGAGCATCTCTCACTTGGTGCCGCCCGAGCACTTTGTAGTGCGTGGCATTTTCCCACTCCCCGGGAAGCCTACACCTGAGTAGAGAGACTACAACTCCTACTCCGCAACTCTGTCTGTGAGGGGGTAGCGGCTAGAGGAATCTCTCTCACCTGGTGCCCCAAGGCTGAAAACTATAACCGCTTGCTTTCTCCCGCTGAGCGTGAGATCACTGAAAGAGGGAGTTTACAACTGTACTTTGCAACCCTATACATTCAAAAAGAGGCACTGCTGTTAAAGGGTGTGGACACAGGAGTAACTCCTCTCATCTGGTGCCGCTTGAGAGCTATATAGCGTGGTGCCTTCTCTCACTGCACGGGACACGTTTAGGTCATGCCTGGGCGAAGCCGGGGCCAAGGACAGGCTGGTCCAGGCCTGTCAGTCCTGCAAAGAGGAGGTGTTGGGCCTCCTCCCTTAGATTTTGCAACCATGATACGGGACTGTTCTTTACAAAGATGTAAATCAAGAGGAAAGCAAATTTATCTCTGACATCTTATAGCTTTACAAAAAAAAGGATTACAATGGCTTCTGCTGACAAATTGTTAGAGAAGACAGTGCAGGCTTCGGACAAAAAGACTGAACTTGCTGAATCCTGCATTTCTAACCCTTGTTCTGAAAATTGCTCTAAAACAAAGGGGCATATTAGCAAGACCGGCAATAAAATTATCGCCGTTTTAGCGGCAGGAAACTGCCGCTAAAACGGCGATAATGGGCTTGCTAATATGCGTTATGGAATTCCAATAGAAGCCCAGGTTAGATGTCCTGCACATCTAACATGGGCTTCTATTGAATTCTATAACGCATATTAGCAAGCCCATTATCGCCGTTTTAGCGGCAGTTTCCTGCCGCTAAAACGGCGATAATTTTAACGTGGGTCTTGCTAATATGCCCCAAAGAATATTAATTTAGATGCTAAACCAGTCTCTCTGAGTTCGGCTTCAAAATGGCTTTGTCTACAATTGGGCGTGGTGCTTAACAGTGAGACGGGCAAACCGGAATCGTTAAAGTAAAGGGTAGGTGAATGTACCATATTAATATGCCCACGTTTGCTGCACAAGTGTGATGTATTGTTTTTTTTTTCTAAGTGTATATACATGAGCACAGTTGTGCAAGACAATTTGACAAGTAGCAATAGGCTTGAGAGGTAAAAGAAATGTAACTACTATTTCTCTCCACAGGGCAACTTCATAGCACTGCACCACCCGTAAAAGACTTACACTTACCTATGCATGGACTGTAGTATGACATTAATATAGTAGGGATCCTAGTTACTCTAGAGATGGCCCAAGACAATTCCGGGCTTTAAATAGAGCTGAAACATGTTGGTAGGAATGATGATTGAAACATGATAGCCCCTGATACATCCCACAACTGTTTTCAATCCTGCCCAGTGTATCCCCTAAATAAAAGGGTTCGCTTTGGATGACACTGTTGTAGTTTTACATCTATATCTGAATCAAGCACTTACCCAGTGAGATAAATCTCTGTTCCCCTTCAACTCGAGGTTGAGACCACCTTGGTGGAATTATCCTACCAAGGTGGGACGGAATTGCCTATGATGAAGCATGCCACAATCCTGTGGATGAGGCTTTTCGGTCCATTTTAACAACATTGTCTCAGTAGGACATTGACACTCTTCAAATAGTTACGGTGCTCAGAGCCCTACCATATCTCTGATGTGTTTTTTCATCATCGACTCACTTGAATCTGGTTTCCTGGAATCTCTTGAGCCTTTCAAACATTTTGCGGAGGTGCCAGTAGCAGTGTGGAATTTGAATGTGATCAGTGTAGTTTAAATAGAATGACACTAATCAGTGCCATTACTGCCATACTTAGGAGTTCTGCTGGTGCCAGCAGTCTCAACTATGTGTCCAGTGTGTGCCTCCAGGCACCCCTGTGAAGCCTATGATATTCCAGACCATCACAGAGTGCTGCCTCCCACACCAAACATGGCGTAAGTTGCCGGAAGCTGCTCCATTTAAGCACTGTGACTTACTGCGCAAACATCCTATGACCATTAGAGGGTATTCAGGTGGGAGCTGTGCTGTGAGAGGCCTGATACCTGCTGCTTGACCTTCCAGGTCTTCTGTCTCAACTGGACAGGGAGAGGTTAAAAAAGCGTAAGCAATGTTGCTTTAGGTTTATCAAGTTCTTCCCTTAGGCCCAGATGTACAAAGCTTCCCATTTTGCATTTCTTAAATAGCAAGGCCATAGGAATCGCTATTTAAGAAATGAAAAAGGATATGTACTAAATTTGCGAATCTCTAATAGCAATTCTTAAAAAGTAGGAATCACTATTAGGGAATTGCAAATAGAAAATGCCATTGCATTCCTGCCTATGGGCAAAATAGGAATGGGTTTGCTGTTCCTAAATTGTGATTTCTTAATAGGAAATCACAATTTAGGAAATGCAAAGCAAAGGGTGCCTTTGGGCTTAAGGCCCCTCTGGAGGCACTCCAAATTTCCCAGTGCACATGTAAGTGCACATATGCCCTAGGGGCAAATGTGTGCTTCATGTCACATTTAAAGATGCATTTTTTTACTTTGCACATGGTTACCATTAACTTCAAGTTGATGGTAATAGCATTGCTTAAATGCCTAATTTGCGTTTAGAAAATGCTACGTACATGTGCTTTAGGAATCACAAAGAGGTAATCCCTATTTGCGATTCCTAAATCGCAGTTGCAATTTGCGATTTCTACCAGGTAGAAACCGCAAATTGCTACGGTTTTTGGGGTGCACAGACATAATATCGAGTTTTTTTTTTCGACCTACAAAAATATCGAGTTTTAAATTTCGTAGGGACAGAATATCGACATCAAGAATATCGGTGACCAGAATATCGACCAGATGGTAAGAAATATCGTTTTTGTTAATATCGAAGTTAGTAATATCGTTAACAAAAATATCGTTGTTAATAATATCGATGTTTATGTTAGTGTTATGTATTTTAGTATGTATTTTATATGTATGTGTTCCACATTTTTTGTTATGTTTTGTATTTTTTTTTTAAATATACGTATTAAATGTTTAGAAGTTAGTAAAACATTTTAAAGTACATTTTGCGTTTTAGTACCGTAGAGGGTTGTGGGTTTATAGGGGAATAGGGTGGGAAGTAATTTAATTATAGTAAATTAAATTATAATTTTTAGAAATTATGAATTATTTTTAATTACATTTTGCATTTTAGTTCCACAGCGGGTTGTGGGTTTATAGGGGAATAGGGTGCGAAGTAATTTAATTGTAATTAAGTAATTATTAATTTTTATTTATTGGTATTGATAATTAATTTATTGTTAATTAATTATTAATTGGTAATTAATTTTTATTAATTTATTATTTGATAATTATATTAATTGTGTTAATTTTTTATTGGAGTGGGTTGTGGGTTTATAGGGGAATAGGGTGGGAAGTAATAATTATAATAAATGAATTCATAATTTGTATTTTTTGGTATTGATAATTAATTTATTGTTTATTAATTATTAATTGGTAATTAATTTTTATTAATTGATTAATTGATAAATATATTAATTGTGTTAATTTAGTTTAGGAGCGGGTTGTGTGTTTATAGGGGAATAGGGTGGGAAGTAATTTATTATAGTTAAGTAATTATTAATATTTATTTATTGGTATTGATGATAATTATTTTATACTTAATTAATTATTAATTGGTAATTAATATTTATTAATTCATTAATTGATAATTATATTAATTGTGTTAATTTTTATGCGGAGTGGGTTGTGGGTTTATAGAGGAATAGGGTGGGAAGTAATTTAATGTTATTCAAATAATTATTAATTTTAATTTATTGATATTTATAATTAAATTATTGTTAATTTATTATTAATTCATTATTTAATTACAAAAATTAGTTAATTGATAAGTATGTAATTTTTAACCCCTACGCTATCCAACACTTTGCCTACTGTTGCACTCTCTGGAGTGGGAATAGTAATTTTTACCCCTACGCTAGCCAACACTTTCCCTACTGTTGCACTCACTGGAGTGGGAATAGTAATTTTTACCCCTACGCTATCCAACACTTTCCCTACTGTTGCACTCACTGGAGTGGGAATAGTAATTTTAACCCTTACGCTATCCAACACTTTCCCTACTGTTACACTCTCTGGAGTGGGAATAGTAATTTTTACCCTTACGCTATCCAACACTTTCCCTACTGTTGCACTCTCTGGAGTTGGAATAGTAATGTTTACCCCTACGCTATCCAACACTTTCCCTACTGTTGCACTCACTGGAGTGGGAATAGTAATTTTTACCCCTACGCTATCCAACACTTTCCCTACTGTTGCACTCACTGGAGTGGGAATAGTAATTTTAACCCTTTCGCTATCCAACACTTTCCCTACTGTTGCACACTCTGGAGTGGGAATAGTAATTTTTACCCCTACGCTATCCAACACTTTCTCTACTGTTGCACTCTCTGGAGTTGGAATAGTAATTTTTACCCCTAAGCTATCCAACACTTTCCCTACTGATGCACTCACTGGAGTGGGAATAGTAATTTTTACCCCTATGCTATCCAACACTTTCCCTACTGTTGCACTCACTGGAGTGGGAATAGTAATTTTAACCCTTTCGCTATCCAACACTTTCCCTACTGTTGCACTCTCCGGAGTGGGAATAGTAATTTTTAACCCTACGCTATCCAGCACTTTCCCTACTGTTGCACTCTCTGGAGTTGGAATAGTACTTTGAACCCCTACGCTATCCAACACTTTCCCTACTGTTGCACTCTCTGGAGTGGGAATAGTAATTTTTACCCCTACCCTATCCAATGCTTTCCCTACTGTTGCACTCTCTTGAGTTAGAATAGTTATTTTAACCCCTACGCTATCCAACACTTTCCCTACTGTTGCACTCTCTGGAGTGGGAATAGTAATTTTTACCCCTACGCTATCCAACACTTTCCCTACTGTTGCACTCACTGGAGTGGGAATACTAATTTTTACCCCTACGCTAGCCAACACTTTCCCTAGTGTTGCACTCTCTGGAGTTGGAATAGTAATTTTATTCCCTCCGCAATCCAATATTTTTATGTATTGTTTTAGTTAATGTTGTGTATTATTTATTTTAAAAATATTAAAAATATTGTAATTTTTTAATTTGTTATATTTTTTTTAATATTTGTATTTATATTATTTTTGTATGTGTATATATGTATTTATAATTTATAAAATGTTGTTTTAACAATTTATAAGTTATTAAAATAATTATTTATGAATATTATTAAGTATATATATTATATATTTTATATGTATTTGTTTAATTTATTTTAACATTAAATGTATTAGTTATGATTTTTAAACATTTTTAAATATTTTTAACTATGTTTCTTTTAATTATATGTATTATTTACTTTATTTTATATAATTTTTGTAACATTAAAAAAAACGATATTTTTAACAACGTTATTTTTGACATCAATATTTTTTTCTCGATATTTTTGTACTTACCCTGATGTAGATAGGATGTCGATATTCTTGACTTCGATATTTTTGTCACGATATTTTTGTACCTCGATATTGTGGTAGTCGATATTTTGTCAGTGATTCGGTTTTTGGCCCTCTGTACATCTGAAAAGGCAATTTAGCATTTCTCAGCGGGCCGAAATAGCAATTCAGCCGGTTAAGAAATGCTAAATGGCTTCGTACATCTGGGCCTTAGTCTCTTCTTGGCATTGCAAGCTTGTAATGCTGAGTGGTCACTGACAGCAGCCATGACATGCCTCAGGAAGTGCTGCTCTCACTTCATCTTCTCCCCAAAGGGGTTTGACAGCAGTCCAGCTAGCACAAGGCAGGAGGTGACTGACTTCTCACGACGCCACTTTCACTTCCACATCCTCAATCCCAGTTAGTTGTGATATATGAGTCACCTATAATACTTTATTACAGGTGACTAGAGTAAAATGTTTCTTTTTACAAGCACATTCTGATGAATGAACAGCTTTGTAATAAAATCATAAGTGCAAGGTCTTTGCAAGAAAATCGTACTCTTTCCTCAATTAATTGTACAAGCCATGTTCTCAAAGGTAAATTTATTGTGTTAGTTACTAAAAACCATAACAATTTACAATCAGACAGTAAATAAATAGCAGCTGCTTCCCAAATGCAAAAGTAGATAAAAAAGAGCCATCTTTGCATGCGTAAAATTGCTAAAACCCGGCGCACTGTCCAAAATGATATTGGGGAGAGGATGAAAGCCCAACAGTTAGATAGATAAAGGCCATGAGCCATGCTCTACATAGCTAAGGGAACCGAGTAATGAGCATGTTTTTTATTTTTACTTGCATATTTTGCAATTGTTTTGTAAACAACGTATGTACTGATTAATGAAATACGTAAATAATAAATTAAATGTATACTGCTGAACATACCTTGATGGAATATTGCACTATTAAAGCCCTGCATAACAGCAATGTGGGTTCTGAAGTTGAGGTTGGTGTCAGCGCAGAATCCTCAGGATTTTGTACTATTGAAGAGTTATGGAGAGGAGCCATCAAGGTTCTCGCTGAAGTCCAACCATGTACACTTTCTTGTTTGGTGTCAGCGAAAATAAGCGCAAGTTCTTTCTCCAAGGTGCTGAGCAGGCTACTGACATCCAGGATTGGATTGCGGCAACTCAGTCTATCGGATGAGTGATTTCAGTCCCAGGTTAGACATTCTAGCATAGTTGGGTAATGCCCACATATTATTGAATTTTGATGTCCATGTCGGACCAGAGTACACTTAGGGATTTCATATAGGGTCTTTTAGCCCTGCTGCAGGGACCATTGGCAAAGACAGAAGGACTCTGGGTTCCCTCTTTGGGGCTGCATTAGTGTTTATGTTTTTTTCATGGCAGCTTGGGACAGCAGTCATGGACAGTACACATTGAAGTTGTGGATGCCCTTCATTTCCTTACGCAGCGGCTGTGGTTGATTATTATGAAGTCTCTTGGAGTACCGACACAGGAACCAATAGATGGGTGGTGCTGCTGTCTGATATTCCTCCACCAGCAGGAGCAGTTTGGATACCCTTCTAGCACCACCTTGTTCTGGTATTTTTGTTTTCGAAATGTTTAAGGGAAGCATTGCCTTTTGCACTTGTTCTGCTTCATAGCTGTTTTCTAGACTGAAGAGGGCATTGGTGACTTTTTTTTTGCCTCAACCAAATACAATAATAAATCCCTTTATCCCTGCTGCCCCAAAACAAACTCAGTCAATTTAAGACCCCGTGATATTTTATGCACTGGTGCTATCACTATGTGCCACAGTCTCCCCTTCTATGTCCTGCCCAATGCCATAATGTTTTTGATTGCAGGTCATAGTACTAAAGAATACCTATGATTTTTCTTTGCCTACATGGAGCTACTTTTTGATGGTCCACTTTTTCCTGTGCATTGTGGTACCATCCGATTGTTTGACAGCAACAGAAGAGCTATTGAAAATTTCTATTGCACTAACAGTGTGTGTTTTTTCCACTCATATGGCTCTGAGGTGCTGTCTTTTGACCTCGGAGGGATGCTACTGCATGCATTTGTGGATTGGAAGGATTCTATTTGCTTTTCCCTGCTGGAGTGTTACTCCACTTGTATTTGTAAAAGAATACAGAGGGATAATTCAGCAACTGTGTGAAATTGCCAACATTTTTCATGCGCAAGCGGCAGGGCCGGACTGGCCGTAGCGGGCACCGGGCGTTTCCCCAGTGGGCCGCCAGGCTGGGGGGGCGGTTTTGGGTCCCTGGGGGGTCGCTTTCGTTACCGGGGGCCGTCAATATCGGCCCCCTCTAACATAATCGGCCGAAATCGGCCCTAGCAAACAGCTCAGCCGCACCCCACTTCCCCCCAGGGGGGCCGGCCGAGCAGTTTGCCATGGCCGGTTTCGGTTCCCAGTCCGGCCCTGGCAAGCGTTCTATGTATAGAGATGGACGGTGATCACGAGGATCATGCTGCATGTGTGCATAATTTAGATGTCGAATATATGTTAATATAAGTGACGTGCATCAAAATCAGAAATGTCCTCCAATCATGGCGCATCAAGAGGTGTGAGAAGCTAAATCAGCTGTGAGTAGTTGATGTTCACATGTGTATTCACCAGGAGCAATTTTCTTCCCTTGACAGTTGCAGCTTTGGAACCCAGGTGAAGGTGAGCCGGGGTTTTGATCAGTCGTCATGTGTCTCATACTCTGTGGGTCAGTGGTCAGGAGGCAGACCATGAAATTTGATTGAAACAATAGCTTTGTCTAAAGCCAACATACATTCAGTGAATATGCACTGTGAGTCTTAGGAGTGTCGGGAGGATGCGACAGCTAGTTCTTCAGTGCGATGCCTAAAATTGAGGTGGCCATCAAGGTTACTTATTTGAAGTTAGTGTGTTTCAAAGTTTTGTTGTCTGGACAGAAATTCCTGAGCCTTCTACTAACAGCTTTTAACATGAAGGGATTTCAGTTCAGAGGTGGATCTTTGAATGAAGTCTATACTAGGGTTGATATTTAGAAAGTTTTCTCTGGAAGGCAGACCATTGTTGCTATATTAAAGGCATGATGGGTACAGCAGATAGCCTTGAAGGAGATATTTCTTGCAAACCAAGGCCAGTGCAGGGCCTCTTGATCTGATGGCAGCTGATTGTTGCAGATGCAGAAGAATTCTCGCTGCAGATTTTAGTATCAATTGTAACAGTTCAAGCCGGTATTTAAGTGTACCGTGGTAAGGACATGTGCGTGGTCTAGATGTGAGCTCACAAGGGTGATGCGTTACTTGGACTCAGGTCCTCCTTATGATTGGCCTGTTAAAATCCTTTTTATTTCCCTACCCTGGAATTAGCATTACTGGGAGTTCTGGTAATATCCGGGTCAGATAAAAAATAAGGATTATGAGATTTTGGGGAATACCACATTCGAATTGGTATTTCTGTGCCGATTACTGAACATTTTCACCTGGAGTTTCACACAAAGAGTCAGGGCCTGATTCACAAAGGTGAACTTACACTTTTGGGTAAGTGTACTAATTTTTGTTATTCACAATCTACGAGTTTAATTTTACTAATAGTAATTTTATGGCTGCGGAGAATCCGCCGTCAGGGAGGAGAACTCTGCACATAAAAAGATAGGACAAGCAAAAGGCAATCATACAGAAAACACTTGCCCCAGTATAGTGATGGGTGGGGGCGCCTGTTTTTTTTGCATGGGAGGGGCCTAAAACTTAAATATTGAACTCTGAATTTTTCCCAGTTCATGTATGAACCTTGGCCAGAATTAGTTGGAAACCAAGGGGCAGATTTACAAGCCCCTTGCGCCACTTTTGCGTCACTTTTCCCATGTTAAAAATGACGCAAAAGTGGCGCAAGGGCCTTGTTAATAAGCCCCTGAGACAGGTAGTTTCTTCTCACTTTTTTGACGCATGTTCTGTTTAAAATTCATGCATTAACTAGGAGAAATTCCGAGTTATTTGTTTGAACATTAAACACCTAACAAGCAAAAAACAAATAGGCGCTCGGCACAGGCCGCAAACTGAGTTTGAAGGCAAATTATCGATGTGTTAGAATATATTTTCCGAAAAATACAGTGCTCTGCGACGAACACTTTCTTATGTTCCTGTTTCACTCCTTAAATTCACGCCAATAGGTATTTTTGGTGATCCTACTGCACGACAGTCTTGTCAGTTTATGCGTAATAAAACATTTCTCGTTTTCTTATTTACGTCTGGAGCACAAATTACAGCTCTTCAACAACATTCCCTCTCCGCCATTCTCCACACCTGGGTTGCTGCAGTTTTGTGAGTGAAGTATTACCTGTCAGTTCGTCTAGCTTGCTCATGTGGCACCGTCGGGTCGCACCCATAATTCCCCGGGAAGACACCGGAGGTGGTGCCCACTTGTAAATTCTGCCTCTTCCGTCCATTGACTCTGGTGTCAGAAATGCCTCATCCTTCCTGGAGCCGAGCTAAATCACTGTCTTCGGAGAAGCACCTTTGACAGATCAGGGAGTGACAGGTCTATAATTCCAGCATTATTTTAATACACTCGAGCGTGGTGTAATATGTTTAAGGAGCGTCATTGTCAGGCTTCATTTTTGATTAATTGCTTAGTGCTTGTCTTCGCAATCCTCTAGTAGTTTTCTTGTTGCTTCGTGTGTAGGGGATTTGCAGTTCTGAAGCACGTTTATAATATTGTTTTGTTTATTACTTCTCATATTTCCTGTGTTAGTGCACCTCGACTCTTTTTTTGATCATTTCTTAATACCTCTTTATGTCTACATATTTTGAAACAAACAGTAGCAAATCCAACAAGGCTTGGTGTTTAATACTATAAGTGCAATTGCTTTTTCATTGATTGGTAAGTTTGTGTCTGTAGTATTGTGGAGGGTACAGTGGATGAATGCGAGAATGAGTTGATGCGTTGAAGAATGGATGAACTGGTGAGTGCATGCATGGATGGGTGAAAGTTGATGAGAAGATGGGGATGAATGCATGGATGAATGGATAAGTGCATGGATGGAATGATGAATGAAGGAGTTAGTGCATGAAGGGATGGCTGCATAAAAAAATCAGAGCCTGGATGGATGAATGAGTGGGAGAATGGTAAAAAAAAAAGGTAGGCCAGAGCACAATGAATGAATATGTAAAGTTCATGAGAGTGGGTGAATGAATGTGATTTGTAAGACGTGTTTATGTAGCTTCTGTGCGTAGTGTGGCTTGGCATCAACAGAGTAAGATGCAAGAGATCCCTATTCCTCAAACTTTCACATATGGGGAAATTTTACAAGAAAATGCCGGAGCGCAGTGTTAAGCCAAATTTTGCAACGCCACGCTCCGACATTTTCAAAACGCAGGGATGCACTGTATTTACAAAAACTACGGCCCACCCCTGCGTTTCCGCTAGCGAAGGCGCTAAAAAAGCTGCCTAGTGCCTTCCTGCACATAAACAATCAAAAATGATGATTTGGTAATGTAGCACACATAGAAAGAGCAAAACATGAGGAGAAATTAATAATTTCTCCTCGTATCGCCATTCTAAGACCAAGTATTTCCTTGCCTTCGATTTTGGCCACACCTCAGCCTTGTAAATCTGGGGCAGCGTCAAAAAGCAATGGGCATTGCGGAGGAATGCCCACAGCAACACCCATTGTCCGCCCCTTTGCCACAGCAGACTGTGGCAGAAAGGGGCATTTTTACAAGGTGGCATTGAGCCACGTTAGGTGACTAAGCGCCAACTTGTAAATATGGGGAATGACGCAACGCCACCGGAGCGTCAGAAAAAGTGACGCTCCGGTGGCGTTAGGGGCTTGTAAATATGTCCCATTGTTTCAATCTGCCATTCTCTACTTGCATGAAACTTGTAGTGTATTTAAATTGAGACTCACAATATTCCAAGAAAGGCACCATAATGCTAGGGTAGTATATAGTGCATCATATCATGGTAGCAAGGGCCCAGAATTATTCTAGAAATGTGCCCCATCATCTTACGAATGATCAAAATATGCAAAGAAATATGGCATGATATTCTCAGTATTATACCAAAGGTAGGTACCCACTGGGCATAGATGCCAGGGCCAATATCAAGCTAGACATACACCCCATCATGCCATGCATTCCCACAGTATGTCAAGAGTTACAGCCATTGTGCTAGAACCACAACTATGTGAAAGATGGGCAACATCATGCTAAAGATGCCCTCATTCTCCCAAAAATTAACACCATCCTGACAATAATTACCACCACAATGCCAAGGCCAGCCTTTTTCTGGAAGTGGGCAGTTTGAAGCAAGGGTGTCAATGATACATAATGAATTACCACCATTTTGCCAAGACCAGATGTATGAAAGAAGTGGGTTCCATAAACGTCCATATTATGACAAGAACTACCACCATTATACGAAGAAGAATTGCCATTATGCTGAAGGTAGAATCCATCACATAAGAGATAACATTATCAAAAAGAAGGGGTGAAGAAATGTATTGGGGGCCCTGATTTAGGCATCAGAAGACCACAGGGATGATGCAATGTCGTGGGAATGCAGAAAATTAATAAAAATTGGATAAGGCCACAGCACGCTAATTGTACCAATCAGAAGGTGGAACTGTGCTCCTCATCCTAGACACAGAAGCCAAATTATGACTATGCAGGAACCATGGGCACAAAAGGACTGCCACCCACTGCACAGATGCCCAGTGGTGACATGGTAAGCGATTGGAGCAGATCATTTGCTGGAAAGTCCACACAGGAATACAAATTTGGCAATTCATTTTAGATGTATAAATTAGATTTCAACGATACAGTCCTAGAAGGCACCCTGGCTCTAGCACTAGTGATCACAGAGCCAAGCAGTTTGTTGGCAATGAGTGTCATGCATTATGGCCATCATAAAATCAGGTAGCCTTCAAGGTGGCCTGAAAGCGTGGGCAGATAGCATGGGCTGTAATATGCCCTCTACTAGCGCGTGGTCATGGCAGTGGTGGCGATCCCCCTTTCCAACAGGAAAGCTAGGTGTACCATTATTTGGAACTGCAATCTGGAGACCTCAGCTATAGCTTATCCTTCATGACTGCCAAAAAAGGCAGCCTTCACAGTTGTTGGCTTGTGACACTAGGCTGTGCTAGATCTGCATCCAAGGACAGGACAGGAAGTTTCACTGGTCCCATGAAGGAACACTACCTGCACTAAGTGTTGGAGCAGCGTTGTGCTCCCCTTAGGAGCATATCAGAAAGCCCGGGTTCGACGATTCCATGTATTACAATGGAAGCACTACATAGGCGGATCCACACACCTAATGGACATTACTTACCACAGCGATTCTGCTAAATGTGAATTACGCAGTCAACAAGCAATGACTGAAGAAGACCTACCTAAAGCCACCAATTGCTGGAGGGGGCTGAGCCAAAGTCCTTTCAATGTATGTTTTTGTTCCTCAGCACATAATCTTTGTCAAGTATTAAAAACTATCTCGAGTCAGACCTAAAATCATGCTTTCAATGGGATTTGTCATGTCCTGTGTTGTACTGTGATGTACTGCTTATTGCTGAGGGGGTTTTAAAGTAGTCCATCAGCCAATGCTTTCTTAAATAGCCAAACCATACAATACATTATACCTCTCAATTTTTTCTCACATTTTCATCAAAATGCCAAACTGTTCATGTCCATCAAGGAGCAACATATTAGAATGTCCACTGCAAGCCCCCAAGAAGTATTCTATCGCAATCTGTTGCCCACAGAGGTGATTACCTATTTTTATTTTATTTGAATCCGATTTTTTTGTTGTAAAACGCTACCTACTAATATAATGTGGCCTTCGTCTATTTACAAAAGACAATCCAAGAAAAATTCACCTGATATATGCTTTGTTGTAATCAGACTTCAACCATTTCCATCATAAACATCTTAGACATATTCATACGATGTGCGAACAAGATGTTGAAATTAGCGTAATTGCTCGACGCTATTTTTTGTATTTCAAGTATGTTTCTATTTCAATGTGAAGACCATATTAAGCAAGCTATGGCAAATCCAATTGGTCTGGCAACTTGCCTAATTAAACTGCTTCTTTATTGATTGGTAAGATGATGTATTTAAGTGGAGGAATGGATGAGAATGTCTAAACACTTGGGGGCAGATTTACAAGCCCCAGGCGATATTTTTACGACACTGTTGCATCACTTCTGTGACGCAGCGCCGTCGTAAACAATGCGCCACTATGCAACAGATTTACAACGTGACGCATCTAGTGAGATGCGTCCCGTTGTAAAGCCCTGCGCTACATTATACCTGCGTCAGGTATAATGTATGCAGGGTGGGCGTTCCGTCGCAAGGAAGCCCCGTAAAAGTGACGCAGTGAAATCTACAAGATTTCACTGAGTCACTTTTACGTCCCCGCTGCGTCAAATCCTTACGCCTGCTTGAAGCAGGCGTAAGGAGTGACGCAGCATGTTAGGTATAGGCCGTCCCTGAACATTGCTGGAGTAGCGTCGCACTTGCAACACGACTCCAGCAATGTGCTGCCCTTACGACATAGGATGCGACATGCATCTGACTATCCTTGCGCCACGGTGCATCGCATTGTAAATGCGACACATCCGTGGTGGCGCAAGGGTATTCCTACGTGTCGCATCTTTCCTGGCGCATCCCTGCTAATATGCAGGATGTGCCAGTCCTTGTAAATCTGCCCCTTGGGGGTTATTTATGAGCCCTTGCGTCACTTTTGCGCCAACGGTGCGTCACTTTTTGTACCGCACTAGCGGCGTAAAAAATGCACCATGTTGCGTCATATTTACAAAGTGACGCATCTAGGTAGATGCGTCATTTTGTAAACCCCTGCGCCACATTGTACCTGCGCCAGGTATAATGTATGCAGGGTGGGCGTTCCGACGCAAGTAAGCCTCGTAGAAGTGACGCAGTGAAATCTATGAGATTTCACTGCGCCACTTCTAGGATGCAAATGTGTCAATATCTTACGCCTGCCTCACAGCAGGCATAAGACTGACGCAGGCACATTTGAAATGGGACTTGCCGATGTGAAATGACCCATTGCTGAAGTTGCGTCACTTTTGTGACACACTCCAGCAATGCGTCATTTTTGCGCCTACAGATTCGTATGAAATACTGACGTATCTGTAACTCCTTGCGACATGATGCGTCATACTGTAAATATGATGCATCCAGCATGTCGCAAGGAGGGCGCAATGAAAAGTGACGCATCGCTGTTTTCACGCATCGATGCGTCACTTTTCATAAATGAGGCCCTTGGATTAGTGAGTTCATGGATGAATGAAATAGCTATTGAATGCAAACCTAATTCATGGGCAAATGAGTGCAGCAGCCCGCACTCCCAGCACCAGGCACTCAAGACCGGGAGGAGCACGACCTCTGGGACTTCAAATCCCACCTTTATCTGCGCCGAAGCGCCTTTAAAAATCACACGCCGGCCCGCGGCGCTTGTAGCAGCAGCCCCACACTCCCAGCACCAGGCACTCAAGACCAGGAGGAGCACGACCTCTGGGACTTCAAATCCCTGCTTTCTCTGTGCCGGAGCGCCTTTAAAAATCACACGCCGGCCCGCGGCGCGTGTAGCAGCAGCCCCGCACTCCCAGCACCAGGCACTCAAGACTGGGAGGAGCACGACCTCTGGGACTTCAAATCCCACCTTTTCTCTACGCCGGAGCGCCTTTAAAAATCCCACGCCGGCCAGCGGTGCGTGTAGCAGCAGCCCCGCAATCCCAGCACCGGGCACTCAAGACCGGGAGGAGCACGACCTCTAGGACTTCAAATTCCACCTTTCTCTGCGCCGGAGCGCCTTTAAAAATCACACGCCGGCCAGCGGCGCGTGTAGCAGCAGCCCCGCACTCCCAGCACCAGGCATTCAAGACAGGGTGAGCACGACCTCTGGGACTTCAAATCCCACCTTTCTCTGCGCCAGAGCGCCTTTAAAAATCACACGCCAGCCCGCGGTGCGTGTAGCAGCAGTCCCGCACTGCCAGCACCAGGCACTCAAGACCGGGAGGAGCATGACCTCTGGGACTTCAAATCCCACCTTTTTTCTGCGCCGGAGCGCCTTTAAAAATCACACACCAGGCCGCGGCATGTGTAGCAGTAGCCCCGCACTCCCAGCACCAGACACCCAAGACCGGGAGGAGCACGACCTCTGGGACTTCAAATCCCACCCTTCTCTGTGCCAGAGTGCCTTTAAAAATCACACACCGGCCCGCGGCTCGGGACGCGCCCGGGCCGCTCCCGGGCAAAGCCTGGGCCAAGGGCGGGCCTGACCATGCCCGTCAGAGCCCGGAGAAGGCTGGGCTGGGCCCCCCTCTAACATCTGGGCCAATGGAGAGAGAACTCCCAACTTTCAGGTACTGTGTCATTCTTATTTTAATCGATTATTAATATTACCCTTAGGCGTCTCATTAAGATGTTTAGATATCCATAATGAGCAAGCGCAAGGGCCGTCCCAACCACACTGGAGTAGCGGGAACATTGGACGCTTTTATTACATGGGCAGAATCAATGCTAGGCCACGAGATTGAGCTAACAGAGCGGCGGCTCCCACTGGATCCACTCATTCTGCAGAGACGCTCATCACTAGGCACTTACAATCCGGGCAGTATCCGCAAATTCCTCCGCCTACCCACGCGCAAAGCCCGTCCTTGCTTCACCCTGCATCAGATCTGGATGCCCCTATCCCCTCGGATATCCAACATGGGCCCACTATAAGAATGAGGGGCAGGGTCTCTAAGTCTCACAATGATGATCTCACGAGTTAACCACCAGTAAATCGAAGGAGGGGTACGGAGCCACAAAAACTTAAATCAACTAAAGGGTCTCGAACTGCTAAATCTAAAGGGCACGGTGAACCTGGACAGGGGCTAATTCCTGCCTCATTGACTACTGACCCGGCAATGTTGCCCTCTCAGATGGGTGGAGAGGAGTTTTGGAAAAGAATGGAGACCCTGGTCATGGTGTTACTAAGTCCTCTGCACCTTAAGCTATCAGAAATTGAAGAGAGACTAGTCAAACTAGAGGGCCTGGGTACACCGGGTCACCCCCACACATTATACTCCCCCGTGGGAATGGAAGAAGGGCAAAGGACTCATCGTGAGATGGAGGAGGGCTCAAGAGTACCGATGACTGCAGGAGATCATCCATCTCAGCCTCTCCAACAGGAACATTGTCAAAACAAGAACTTGAGTACTCTTGCTCCAGCTCTTCACGCTCAGGGGCAAACCAGCACAATGCAGAGGACTGGCAACCCTTCTAACTTGAGGGAACCTATACCCACTCTCCTCTTCCTTCCTAGCAATGCCTCAGATGGGTCGTTAAGTAATTTGCAGACAGCTAAAATAGCGTGCGACAATATTGGCATCTTAACTTAAAACGGGATAAATACAGAGGGGCAGGCCCATACTAGGTCCGAATCGCTGCATTTACTACCTTCAGCGACACCCCTCGTATTGGTTCTTGGAAATGTTCCCACCTTGAGGGAGGGCCAGTTTGAATCTACGATTCAGCTAATCGATACATCTCTTCACTGGCTGACTGCCCACACAACAGGCCTCATAAGGGGGGATCACAGCTTGCCACCCAAATCATCATGGCAAGAAGGGTAAGGTGGGTGGGACCAACCCAAAAAAACATGGAAGGCGATTGTGTGGTACTCAATTTTAATAATCCATCAATATTGAGATCGCTTCTGTTTCAATTACATAGAGCTCCATCTAGGGGTACCCAGATCTTAGCATTCCCTCTTAGTCATTTTTATACCCCTTCCCCTCAACTGGGTTTGCAACCAATATGGTATCATAGGGAGGTTCAAGTAAATTTCACCCCTCTGGAAAACCCGTGTCTACCCCTCTCGAACAGATTTGCTCCTCTTTCTGGTATGGACCTCTGTTACTGACTGTCCCCACGGCCAGCCGAGGGGTCTTCCTTATCGGAAGTTGTACTGCCTGACATCATTGAGTCCCCTAGATCCTCCGAATGGAAGACGAGGCAGGCTACCACATTTCTATTAGCATCTTGGAATGTGGCGGGTATTACAAATAAATTATGTGATGACCATTGGGCAAAAACTTGGCAGGAATATGATATAATTTCCCTCCAAGAAACCTGGGCAACAGATACCATTTTCGTAAATGGATATCGTTCTTTTCACACACGTGCAGTTCCGTCGTCGTCAGGGAGGTCTAAGGGGGGTTTGTTAACACTGATCCCAAACACGTGGGCCCTGAAAATAAAGAAGTTTGTAGAAAAGAGCCAGCCTTTCCATATCCTTATTCTTGAGTTGGCTAAACAAGGCTCTTGGCTCTTAATAAACTTCTACAATAATAATTTTGGGCCTAATACGCACCTGGCTGTAGATGAAGTAAACAGGGAACTGGATGACATACTAAAACTACAAAGGATAAAGGAACCCATACACATTATATGACTGGGAGAATGTAACATTCACCCTTGTAAACACAACCTAGAGAATGTATGTGGTCTGGTGGACCTTATGGGCAACCCGTTATATCATTTTTCCCTTTACACTTATGGTAATAGCCTTAATCGGACACTCTCGGCCAGGAACTTGGTGATTGTGAATAAACATTCCTCCCTTTCGGACTCCCTGTTAAAAACTTTCCGACGGTCTGACTATGAAAGAACTATAGATTTTATCCTGGTCTCAAACTCCCTTAATGAGAGCTGTATCAACGCTGATGCCCAATTCACGACTTCTAGCGATTATACCATTTTAACCTGGGAGATTCGGTCTGTCCCCAGAGAAATGCCAAGTCAACAGGAAACAGACCCTCCATTTATAACAAGAAGAAATGGCTATCAATTAAAGTGGGTCCAAATTGACAGACCCAAAATTTCTTCTTGAAACGGTCAGCAACTCTCTTGACAGTATCGAAACCTGCTTGGATTTAAATATCTCCCACACGTAATGTTACTGGGGCTTACGAAACTCCTAGAACATATAAATAGCGCATTAACACGGTATAAACCCAAAAGGGCTAAGGGCTAGTTTGACTCGCCCTGTTCAAAATCGAGATAGGCCTTGGTAATAGCACTAAGGACACAACCTAGAGATGCAACATTAATTGCATCTTTGCGTAGGGAATTTAAAATGGCAAGAAGGTCTAGGGAGAGGGTAATGAGGGAGGAGATCTGGGCTAGATTAGAGGAGGCCTCAGAATCAGGAAATATCAAAGAGTTTTGGGATACGATTAATGCACCCTATTTTAAGACCAAGGAGACCCTACTTTAGAGTCCCATGTAGGCGAAGATGATTGGGTGGCATACTACTCAAGTATTTTTTCCCTCACTAACCCCCCGCCCAGTCTCCTTAACCCAATAGGGTCCAACCCTCAGGAAAACTTAGTGTTTTCTCTTTTAGAGGTGAAGTGTGGCTTAGAGGCCTGCAGTACTGGGAAACCGCCGGGCCCGGATGGGGTCCCTATAGACTTTTTTCGGGAAGATCAAGATCTCTGGGTCCCCCTGTTGACAAACGTTTTTAACAAGATTGCGCTAATAGGCCCTCCACCTTCATGGAAGACGAGCGTAATAGTCCCAATTTATAAAAAGGGAGAAAAGGGAAACCCTAAAAATTTTAGACCTATCTCCCTTATAGACACAACAGCTAAACTGATGGGTCGTCTCCTCTTGTCTAGGCTTGAGATTTGGGCGTGGGATAGGAATCTCTTAATGCCGACCCAGTATGGATTCCAACAGGGGAAGGGCACTGTTGATCAGTGCCTGAACATCTCCCTTATTATGGACAAATATACCAGAGCCAAGGGTGGGAAACTTTATCTCGCCTGATGGGTATTGAACAGCCCCTAATTGATTTCATCCGGCAACTGTACTCTGACGCTTCTGCAACAGTTCGGTATGGGAAGAATGGAGAGCGCACCGGCCCTTTTAAGATCTCAAGAGGGGTAAGGCAAGGCTGCGTCCTCGCACCATTTCTTTTCTCAATCTATACAAATGGTGTGGAGGAGGCGCTGATAGGTGCAACCCTGGATGTCCCCAATTTTGTCTCCCAACGTCTTCCCATTTTTGGCATATGCCGATGATGCCATATTGCTTTCTAGAACGGGCCTGGGTCTCCAGCGCCTCATCACAGCATATGCGGCTTTTATGAATACCCTGGACTTAAAAGTCAATCAGGCAAAGTCTTTTTATATTAATTGCAGGGGCAGGGAAAAAGGATAACATCCCATACTTCCATATGGATTCATTAAAAATTGAGGTGGTCAACTCCTTTCCATACCTGGGAGTTCTCTTAGATAAAAATCAATCGTGGACGGGGGCGCTAGAGGGCGCCAAGCAAGATGGCCGCACTTGCGTGAGGCTATTGCAGTTCGGGCAGAGATCCGTAATTTATCCTCACCATCCTGGGCATATACTACCACAACAGCAGCTCCCCAAGTGTCGCAACTCCGTGGCAGTGTTGGGAGCCCGAAAAGTCAGCTTTCCTACCTGGAGAACTGCGCGATTTGGTGGCTGATCTTCCTGACCGCGCTTCACGAAATGGCGGCGGCCTGCATTGCCTGAGCTGACCTGATTGGCGCCGCAGCAAACGGAGGTAACCGGGAGCCTGCGGCTGCTTAGCTGCAGGAATCGCCTGTGAGGAGGGACCCGCTGGGCTCCGGGGAATGACCGAAGACTGCTGTCCCCCTTCCGCGGGCCCGTTGCTGCACCCTTGACTTCTATACGGGACTGCCGCGACCCCGTGATCTGCTGGCCGCTGTGAGGAGGAGCGGCCAGCGCATGGACGGGACCTGCGGTGAACCCAGATGATCCATTAACAGAAGGCGGAGGTGAGTTCCCGCTGCGATCCCTGGGGGACCGAGACTGCCGTGTGTGCCTGGCACCGCTCCGCTGAGACGGGGTGTGGGAGGCCGCGCGTCCCTCAGAGGACCCTGCGGGAGGTGACCGGGCCCTACCGCTGACGCTTCATCATGCCGCGGGCTGGCGGGGGGACTTGGAATGGCAATGGCGCAGAATACTGCGTGAAACTGCCCGGGCCCTTGCGAGAGGCCCTCAGCGGCCCCTGATTTGCAGCGGCCGCACCGGGAGGAGACCCGAGCGGCCCATCTCCTGCTGTGCTCCTGCCGAGGCGCCTGAACTATTGCCCGGGCCTCGTGGAGGGCCCTTGCCTGATCCTAACCTGCGGCGTCCACTTCAGGAGGACGATTGGGCGGCCTAATACCGGCCGTGCTCCCTCGGTGGCATTTACTGCTGGCAAGATTCGCTCTCCTGCCCCTCAGAGTGTGCTGGACACTGTGGGTATCCGCGACGTGGGACCCGGTCATAGCTGCGACACATAGTGGGATCTGCCCGCTTCTGGAGTGCTACGTGTGTCCCCGTCCCATCGGACCTGACGGCCTGGCCCTGCTTGATAAATGCTGGCACACCACAATATCTGCGATGAGTGATATTAGCGCCCCTTGGCCCTTGTGAACACTAACGATTGCACACCCTTATAGCTCCTACGGTCCACAGGTCCTGGGCCTGGAGGTCGTGGGGGCGCGCGCTGTGAGGGCTCATAGGACTTCTTTACAGTGGCTGCCCTGCTGACACCGTGCGAGGATTGCGCCACATACTTCACATTCCGTACGCTGAACGCTCGCACTGCCGCGCACGGAGACTACTGAAGAGGGTAGCATAAGATATCCAGCGCTGCACGCTTGAAGAGGGGCGCGCCGCCACTTGCAGACAAAGGGAAAACAAAAGGCTGTACAGCGCGGTGCCCGCTCCTTCGTGCTGACGACACGCGAGGCGCTTCTGGCTTCCGCCGCAGTCCACGGGTTGCGCTTGACCGGGGGAGGGAACGGATCCCCTGAGACCCCAACCGACCCGCAGACCCCTTCGGCGAACAATCATGGGGAAACCGGACGGGAAGCAGCCTAAACTTACCTTTGACGCTCGGAAGATTCTCCGCTCCCAGACGGAGACAGACGAAGATCCGAATGAAGCTCCAACCACGTCCACAACAGACCTCAAGGAACTACTGCTTGTCATGCAATCTAGCCTGACATCAATAGAATCCAAAATGGATTCCATGTCCGCCAGGATGGACGGCCTCACACATAGAGTGGAGAAACATGACGACCGCCTAACCGAGGCAGAGAGGCGAATATCCGACTTGGAGGACACGTCCAATGCCACCAACTGCCGCACACTTGAAATGGACAGAGTATTGAAAGTGATAGCTGCTAAAAATGAGGAGTTGGAATCACGCTCAAGGAGGGACAACCTCCGCATACTAGGAGTCCCGGAGTCGACGGCAACTGGGAAAATGGAGGATTACGTGGAACGCTTGCTGATCGCAATATTCGGCAGAGAAGAATTTTCATCGGTCCTCGTGGTGGAGAGGGCACACCGTTCGTTGGCGGGCCGGCCTCCTCCCGGGGCCCCCCGTGACCCATCATTGCCAAGATGTTAAACTATCACGATAGAGACACAGTCCTCCGGCTCTCCAGAGGGCGGGGTCGCCTCCAGCATGAAGGGATGGAGGTCTCTATCTATCCAGAATTTACTATGGCCGTGCAAGAACAGCGGAGGAAATTTCTCCACGTTAAGAAGAAACTTCAACAACTCAACATTCCATACGCTATGCTGTTCCCGGCCCGTCTGAGAGTAACATCCCAAGGCAAACAACATTTCTTCACCAATCCTCAACACGCCCAGGACTTCATCAAGACCCTACCCAAACAGCCTGAGGGCCGCCTATCTCCTGGACGCCAGGAAGACGATAATAGAGGCGCTTCTGATATAGAATAATACCATCCACTGTAGTCACAGGAATGACTGACGGCGCACCGTGATCTCCCGCTGATTCTGGGACACCCCCACATACGCTGTGGCCTGATGACGGGGCATCATGCCCTTACTTACATATTGTGGCCTTTTTTGCTGTCTGGAACTACACCTCATCCTTTCTGGTTACTCTCCTATAGTGGCTTACATCGGCCCTAGTTGAACAATCGATGACACGCCCTCGCTGATATGATACCCACACCTCCCTCCTCATCAGGTCATACAAATCCGCACGGAGAGGAGTGGGGCGCGCGTCTTCCGTGGGACTTCCCCCCTCCAGCCCCACTTCTTGGGGCTCTGGGATGAGTACTACGCTCCGACCTCGCCTCACACGCTATGTCCCCTAACTAAGATACGCCACCAATAGAACTGTGAGCTGCACCGGAATCCATACCATGATGGACTTATGATATTGTACCCGAACACCCTCGCCACTGCGAGGAGTACCTGGTCGCCCTCTGGCTGCTGCGTACCAGGTGAACCCTAAACCTTAAACTTTGTACAATGGAGGATAGTGTATTTCAACGTCCCCGTTGGGACTAAAAAGTTCGGGAGGGTTAGGGTGGGGGGGGGTATTTGGCACGGCAAGTTGGGGTAGCTGTCGTGGGAGGTGGGAGGGATCGGGGACTGTTTATTACGCAACTGGTTTGTACTGCACTTCCACGGTAACACATGGTGATGTATTATTGCATGATGGCACACACTACTATTTACAGGATATCAATCTACATGCATACGATGGAATCCCGCTCTAACACACTCCGGTATAACTTTTTGACATGGAACGTGCGTGGCCTAGGGAACCCCCGCAAACGTCGGCATATCCTGGGATACCTTGATCGCCACAACATCCACTGCGCCATGCTTCAGGAGACCCATTTATCTCCTGGCGCGCCCCTCACCTTTGCTACCCGCTGGGCAAAACATAGGGGCTTCTCATGTTACTCCTCTTATTCCCGGGGCACTTCAATCCTTGTGAAACACACTCTTCCATACACCCCCGTTGGCTCCTATGCAGACCCGCAAGGCCGATACAACATTTTATGGGGAAGGCTCTCCGCACAAACCGTCACATTGGTGTCTTGTTACGGCCCAAACACAGATGACCCAGAATTCTTTCGGGTATTGTGGGGTAAGATCCAGGATGTCGATACTATGCATCTAATATGGGGGGGAGATTTCAATGTTACCATTCGCCCGAACCTTGATAGGTCACATCCGCAACCGCACCACTACACTGGTGCACACCTTGCTCTTAAAAATATTGTTGAGGATCAAGACCTTGTAGACCCTTGGAGAACTCACCACCCGTTGACTCATCAGGGGCCTGCCACTCTACTGCCCATTCATCCTGGTCGCGGATAGACTATTGGCTGGTTGACAGGGGTCTGGCGACCTGGACGTCGCACACGTCTTATCTCCCCCGCACATACTCCGATCACTCTCCTGTACTGCTGACTATCACGCCACCACAAGCAGAGCCCCCATATCTCTCGTGGCGTCTTAACCCACAATCCCTGCTTGACCCAGTATTTAAAGATGAAATAGAACAGGAGATATCAGACTTTTTCCTCCGCAACAACGGCTCAGTCCCTCAATATTCAACGATCTGGGAGGCCTTTAAAGTTACCATACGCGGCGCTTGTCTGGCTAAAAGTGGGGGAGTATTAAAAGATATCCGTCACACACTCCGAAAATTGGAACTAGAAATAAAACAAACTGAGTTGACTATACAATACACAACCTTCTCCAACACTGCAGGCACACTTGCGCACCCTGCTCACGGACTACCAGGTAACAGCTGAGCGTGAATGTAAATTTAGAGGGAAATACCCTACGGCTCGCCATTATGGTGAAGGGGAATGACCGGGACGGGCCTTGGTTTCTTCTATCCGGCCCCCCCACTTCATTAATACTGTGCTTGAAATTGAGGACGAGGACGGCCAAATATATAGAAATTCCTCAGATATACTCGCTATGTTTCGTAGATTTTATAGAGCACTGTATACTACCCATCGACAGGCCCCGGTAAACTTCGATTCCTTCTTCGAGGACACTGCCATAGCCTGGCTGGCAGACGGCCAGAGGGAGTTCCTTTTAGCGCATTATGAAGATGAGGAGATTATCTCCGCAATCATGCAAATACAATCTGGAAAGGCTCCGGGCCCAGACGGCCTCCCGGCCGAGTTCTACAAAACATACCGTCACCTAATTCTCCCGATATTGAGACATGTCCTCGAGGAAGCCCGAGAAACCGGCATTCTCCCCCAAACAATGCGTGAAGCGCTCATTATCTCCTTGCCCAAACCAGGTAAACCACCCACGCATCTAGACTCTTATAGGCCCCTTTCCCTTATAAACACGGACGCTAAGATCCTGGCTAAACTCATCGCAAATCGCATTAGCCCTTTGATGCCGGTGTTGGTCCTCCCAGATCAATCGGGTTTTGTCCCGACTAGAAGCACAGCCCATAACCTGCGCACCCTGTTCGCACTACTCCATGATATTGATCCGGATGAAGACGCGGCCGCTATATTCCTTGATGCCACTAAGGCATTTGATTCCCTGGAATGGGACTATCTCTCCTATATCTTGGTGCGTATGGGATTCCCTCCCCCTTTCCTAGCCTGGATTAGCCTATTATATACAGGACTTTGAGCCTCCGTGATGGTTAATGGCGCTCGCTCATCCTCCTTTCCGCTCGGCAGAGGTACCAAACAGGGGTGTCCACTGTCCCCTCTCCTCTTTGCCCTGGCCATCGAGCCCCTAGCCGCCAAAATTCGACAGCACCATCGTGAACATGCCATCATATATCCGCAACGACAAATACTCATTTCGTTATATGCAGATGACCTCACTCTATACCTCCGACACCCGGCCGTGAGTCTAAACCCCATTCTACGATTATTCATTTTATTTGGGCAGTTATCGGGGGTCAACATTAATTGGAGTAAATCCCAGATCTATCCCCTCACGAATTCCACTATAACATTTCAACCAGACTTCCCCCTTAACTGGTGCGATGACCCTCTTACTTATCTTGGAATAATTATTTCTCGCAACCGCGAGGAACTCATGAGAAGTAACTACGGGCTAGTACTGGATTCCATCACTGACAAAATTACAAGATGGATTGCGATGCCTCTGTCAATGGCTGGTAGAGCGGCCATTATCAAAATGGTTATATTACCTAAACTTTTATATTTATTTGTAAATATTCCCTACGCCCCCAGCCGTCATTTTTTCTCGGCGGTAAAAACTCAACTTATACGACTCACCTGGGGTGGGAAGCAGGCCAGGTTACGGTGGGACATACTCACGCGGCCGTTCGGTGCAGGCGGTTTTGCCATACCAGATGTCGAACTATACTTTAGCTGTGCGCAGGCACATTATGCTGCATATTGGATGAAACCCCCCCCTATATGCCTCATCTAGCAATAGAAGATGGTTATATGACCCCCACCCCAAGCACCGCCCATCTCAGTATCCCTGCAGTCCTGCGCCACCTAGCAGATACTACCGTCCACTGCACTGTTAGCGCATGCCACAATCTTACCAAGGCCACCCACTGCAAATTAATATATTCCCCGCTCCTACCCCTCCCTGGACGGCGGGACATCCCGGTTACTCAGGAGGGCGGCTGCCGCCGGCTCTTTCGTAAACTTTCCATCCACACTTGGGGACAACTCGATACAGATGGAGAATTTAGCACTAGTGAGGAATTCTTCAAAGATGCGGACCCTACCCCCTAGAACGATTCTACTACATACGACTCCGTCAAGATGTGAAAACCATTACACCCACCTTCCCCCTAGAGCCCCCAACTATGCCCCCACTACACGTACTTTTGCAACAGGACACTCCCACACATGTGCTTTCACTCTTATATCGTACAGTACAAGCCAACAGAGAATATGACGCCCCCTTGGCCCGACAAAGATGGGAGGAAGAACTAGGATACTCCCTCACTGAGGAGCAATGGACATATTGCTGCAGGCAAACGGGTGACATATCCGCCAGTAGTAGGTTTAGAATAATACATTATAAATATGTTCACCGCTTATATTACATGCCTGCGCGAATGCACCGACTGAAGATTCGAGGGAATGATCGCTGTGACCGTTGTGGAAGCGAAGGGGCTGACTTTGCACACTTAGCCTGGAATTGTCCACCCATACAGCGTTACTGGACGGAGGTCCTAACCGCATTAGACCTTATGACAGGTCTACACATTCCTGTGGACCCCCTAACTACTCTCTTAGGATATACTAAACCCCTGGCTGCCGCAGTGCGTAAATACACTTCTCTCGCGCTCCTTATTGCAAAAAGAAGAGTCGCTTGCAGGTGGGGCAGAGGAAGGGCGCCGAAATTTAAGGACTGGCTCCATGACCTAGTTTATTGCCAAGAGCAACTACATGTATACGCAGACCTCCAGCCCCCCTCCTCCCGCCCAAAAGACAACTGGGGCCCCTTACACGCCTACCTACTGGAACACAACACTGACACAGATGATACGATACCATAATGGATCACTGACACTTTGCTGAAGGCTCTAATACCTTGGCCCGCACACCTCTTACACTGGAGATCAAGGAACAAAATGCAGCGCTACTCCACACATTTTTCTTGCCTGAAATGCATCACCACCATCGGTATACATCCACTGATCACTGTGCGTTAATACACACATTCTCCCCTTTTTCTTTTTTTTTTTCTTTTCTTTCGTTCTTTTTTTTGTTCGTTACTGTTAATGATTGATGCTATATGGCATAACATTATTAAGGCTCTCACGGCTCGACACCCCAACCAACGCGGCCGGCCCGGAAGGGTTGTAGGCGGCTTGCTGTGTACTCCCCCACCCTGATGAAATACCATCTGCCAATATGTACCATTGCAATGCCGGCCAATATTTGGTTGTAGGCGATATGCTGTGATTTAACCCTTTTTTTTTTCTCATCAATAAAGGTTTTTAAAAAATCAAAAAAAAAATCAATTGTGGACACAGGTGGTGGAAGGAAGGGTTATGGTTATGGATAGGAGTTTAGCGGCATTAAAATCCTTTTGCAGGAGGTTGGGCGCTAGACCTCTTAGCCCTATAAAAAAGATTTATCACGCCAAGACAGTATCAGCCATGACATAAGGGGCAGGTGTATGGGGTATGGTGCCCATTGAACCACTTCAGATAATTGAAAATACATTTTTCAAATCGCTAACCTCTCTGCCACAATCCTATTCAAATTATGTCTCCCATATAGAACTGGCCCTTCCATACATTACCAATTTAAGTCGCTTGGCTCCACTTATGCTGTGGTTATCGATCTGGCGTAGGGATACTGTTCCCCTTAACCAAAGGATCATTAGAGACATACTAAAACTGGAGAACCATAGCAAGATCAGATGGCTAAATGATGTCGAGCGGGAACTTAGTGCCCTAGGCTTGATAAATCTCTTTAAAGATCCCACGTCACATAAAAGGTTTTCCAAGCATAGACTGGCCGAGACTTTTAAAATGAGGGCTCAATTTGAACGCAGAGAGAGGAATCATGGCGTGCAGATGGCCTGGATGTACCACTTAACACCCCCACTGGTTGAGGGAGAGTTCTCCTACTTAGCAGAGGTCTCATTTTCACACCATAAGTTTATTCTGTTGAGATTCCGCCTGAACCTGATTCCGCTGATGCTGGGGTATCCGGGCAGAAGCTTTAAGCACTCCGACTTGTCCTTGTGCCCGTGCGATCTCAATTCACCTCAAAACGATTTACATCTGGTATTTTTCAGTAGTTTGTATGCTCAGGAAAGAAAGAAATTTATCATACCGATTTTAAAGAGGCACAACTTTCGCTTATGTCGGGTTGCATTATATTTTTTAAAATCACTGCCCAATCCATTTGTTTGTTTTGCAGTAGCATCTTTTTTATGGGCATGCATGCGGAAAAGGAAACACACGGTTTATTAATGAATTTTGAGGATCTTTTATTGCTTGCTGTTTTTTAAATTTTTTAGTAACTCTAATTTTATTGCTTGTTCTATGATCTTAAGTGCGTATTAATTTGGGCATGCTTCATGAACTTGACCAGGCCAGGTCTCTCACAATATGAATTGTGATTAGATGTGATTTTATATATCTGTTTTATGTACCTTTTTATGTACTTTTATGATCTGAGCCAAGAAAGATCGAATAAAGTTTCTATGATGATAAGTGCATGGATGGATGATTGAACTTGTGAGTTCACTGATGAAAAGTTGAATGTCAGTGCATGGATGATTGAATGAATGAGTGAGGGAGTACAAGGGTGGATGCAGACAGGTTCCACCAGTCTTACAGGCTGAGGCCTTCACAGCAGTGTAAATGTTAGTTACTACATGACTGTCCTGCTGACGTTTAAATACATCATGAAGGGGTGACCACAGGATGCCTTTACGTATATATATATATACATCAAGAGAAGCCAAATGCCTTCACCTCCGCGCAGCTCTTATTTTTTCTTGTCCGTCTGATGGGGGACAATTTCCGATTCTGACTGCACCCTTTTCACCTTTGATCTCTCTGCCTTTATTTGGGAGGTGGCTAGAGGCTGTGCTGTGATCGTGCCTCCTTGGATGGGGCGCCTGGTGAGCTGTTGGGTGGCTGCTGTTTCTTCACACTGGCAGACACGACCCTGCCACGTCAAACATTCCATAGGGAGCTGATGGATGGAGCTGAAGGAAGGGCTTGCCTTGGAAGGGTGGTGTGCAGGGCTGGTGGAGTTTGGTGGTGGAAGGAGGTGAAATGCCCACTTTCAAGGGATGGCGGCACCCATTGCCAAATCGGAGTTAAACCTGAAATTGAAATTTGAATTTGTACTGTGAAAAGTGAACAAAAACATAAAGAAATGTACACAGGTCAAAATGATAAAACTATTTTTTGAATAGTCTAAAGCTTTAGTTGCTTGAGGTACCCAGCTGAAGCCACCTGTCAGGAAAGTAAGACCTGCCAAATCCATCAATATAGATAGTGGCATACGACAGGAGCATAAGAGTATACCAGCATGTTGAGCCAGGGGCAGACAGGCTTATATATAGAGCAATCGGGCAGTGCCCGGTGGGCTGGTCTGACAGGTCAGTGTGTGGGCCAGTTTTGGGCTATATGTGGGCCTGTTTATGTTCTACAGCGAGTCTTTACAAGTTTAAAACTGCCAAAATTTGCAAACATTTCCTACTTTTTGAGGTATATTATTCTCTATTGAAGGCCACCTTTATTTTGCTGCCCGGGCCTATTTTCTAACCCAGTCCGACCCTGTGTTGAGCTATGCCAGCAACATATATAGCAAGTTATTGCCACATTCATTCGGTCCTCAGATGAACCTTCAGTCTCTAAAAATGTTATGGAAAAGAGATTCAATTGAGTTCCATGATGGATAAAATGCCTAAGGTACCATCAGCGGACCCCGCAAAAGAAATAGAGCTGTTTCATCAAACTCAAGTTGAGTTTTTCAACTTTGGTTCAGATTCTCTGCATAGTGCAGAGATAAGGGTAATTTCTCCTTATTCTTTAAACCAGAAGTCTATCAACATGTAGTCTGCAGGTTTTCAGACTGTTGACCCAGTGCTGCAAGTATTCACCCAAGGGCAACACAAATTTCCTCTAAAGCCAGCCCTCAAAATTCTATTATTATCACTGGCCTTGCATTTAGTAATGCTTGTCAGTTTAAGCTCATGAAAGAGAGCCCTGTGGATGACCCTCAATATGGCAAATCCATTCAGCCTTTTGATTCATTTTTGGCAGGCCAGAAATATTTACATGCTAAAAAAGTAACACGTAATGAAACTGCTGAAATTAGTAAATATTTAAGATGCCACTTTGGAACCTGTTAGACCTATCAGCCTTGGCGTGGGTTTACCCTCTATTTTTTGCCTTTGCCTACTGTGTGTTACTGTGTGTTGGACTTCGTTTTTGCTGGTCTAGACACTTTGGGCACTTTGCCACTGCTGTTCAGTGCCAAAGTGCAAGTTCTCACGCTGTAAATTGTTGTCATGGATTAGTGTGTCCACAATTGGCTTATTTGGTTTACTGCTAAGTCCCTAGTACAGTGCACCGTGGATGCCCAGGGCCTGTAAACCAAATGCTGCTAGTGGGCTTGCAGCACAGATTAGGCCACTCACACAAGCAGCCTTGCAAAAGGGTCTCAGGCCTGCCACTGCAGTGCCTGTGTGCAAGTACTGCCATGTCGACCTGGCAAGTGCACCCACTTGCCAGGCCCTAAGCTTCCCTTTTCTTACATGTGAGTCACCCCTAAGGTAGGCCCAAGGTACCCATGTGGGCAGGGTGCAGTGTATGTGAAAGGTAGGACATGCCCTGATCTGTGTGGCATGTCCTGATAGTGAAGTACTGCCAAGTTTGTTTTTCACTATTGAAAGACTATCTGTCCCATAGGATAGAATGCGGAGTTTACTTATAACATCTTATAAGTATAGCTGCCCATGGGAACAAGATGGGAAAATGGAGTTTAGCATGCCTGAACTCAGAATCTAAAGATGCATCTTTTAGTAAGGATGGTTTTTGCATTCTGGGTTTGAAAATACCACTTTTAGAAAGTAGGTATTTTCTTGCTTAGCCATCCAGTATGCCTCTGCTACGTTTGTTGATTGACTGTCTGGTTTTAGAGTGACAGGGGCTGGGGATGTGCATTCGGTTCAGACAGCCACTTGGGGAGTGAGGTGTGTCCTGACTTTCCAGGGTGAGTCAGGGCTGGGCTGAATAGACCTGGGCTGCATTTAGAGTAGGGGAGGAGATTTCTTTCACACCTGAATGGGCCTGGTCTGCCATGGACAATGCTGTCTCCACCTCCTGCCAGGAAGCTGGGCCAGAGAGGACAGAACTGGTTTTGCTGAGCACAGACACTCTCTGTCTCCAGAGAACAAATGATTCTGGACTATAAAAGGTGGGGCCCAGACCCCTGAACTTTAGATCACTTTTGGAATTCAAGAGGAACCTCTGCGAAGGAGAAGAGCTGGGAGAAGCTGGAGGAGAAGTACTGCCCCTTTGCTGTGTGCTGTCTGGGGTTGGCCTGCAGTAGCTGTTTCTGCCAAGGAGAGGAACTGTGTGTGTATCCTGCTTGACCAAGTATCTCCAAGGGCTTGAGGTAGAGCTTGCCCCTGTTCAAGAAGTCTCAGGAACAGCAACAACTTCACCATCCTTCTGGGCACCGTCTATGGAACCACTGGATTCAGTCGCTGCAGAAGAAAAGAGCAGCCAACTCTGTCACCAAGTCTGTCGCTGGTTCTGTGTCCTGAAGGCACCTCAGAGGGCACCGCCGCACTTCGCACTACATCCTTGGACTCACCGATGCTGCTGGGCGACCATTGTGTGCACTGCGTCCTGTGGGCACCGCACTCCGCACCGCCTCACTTCACTCTGCCCAGACTTCACTGACACCGTCACTGCCCGATCCAAACATTGACTGGCTCCGTCACCTGCACCGTGACCTGCCAGCACCGCATGGAGCACCGCCTCACTTCCGCATCACAAGCTTTGGCCTCACCAATGCCGTGGGACAACTGTCAACGAGCCGCTGCCTGCACTGCGCCGTGAGGGCACCGCGCGCTGCACCGCTTCCACTTCACATCGTAACCGTGACGGTTGCCCCTACCAGCCTGTACCAACATGTCGGCCGCAACGAGAAAGGTACTGTTTACGAGTCTGTCGACGCTTTAGCTGGCCCGTACCGATGCGGTCGGCTGGAACTGTTAGACTCTGTCGTTTTCAGCATCACGGCAGCCCCGGACGGAGCTATAGTCACAGAAGAACTGTGTTTTGCAGCTATTTTTGCAGTTTTAAGGTTATCTTGCAAAGTAACTATTTTTACAGTATTGTATGTTGGAATTTTGTCTTGCTGGTTTAGATAAAGTTTTGCTTATTTTTCTAAACTGGTGTGGTGTCCATTTGGAGTGCTTTCACTGTGCTACTGTATGCATGCACTAATGCTTTACACACTGCCACTAAGATAAGCCTGTCTGCTCATGCCACGCTACCAAGGGGGTGAGCAGGGGTTATTTTAGAAGTGTATCCCCCTTACCCTGACTAGGAAGAAGGGTCCCTACTTGGACAAACGTGCAAACCATTGCCAACTAGAGACCCCACTGCAAAAATCTCTGCTGGGTGTGCAACAATGAGTGAAAACATATTAGAACTGAACTTAATTTAAATTAGAATTCAGTTGTAGTATGTTTAAACTCTCCCCTGACACCTCAACTGTTACAGCAACATCTTGTAATGGCCATGAGCACAAATCCTCTCAGACCGCTATGGCCTCTACGATTCAAAATAAGTTTTACAATATCAATTCAAAATTGGAAGCATTTTCTTTCCATTTGGAAGACTTGGAAACAAGAGTTTCTGTAATGGAAGTCTTGAAGACCCTACTACCAGCTCAAATACATTCATATTGGAGGGTACTCACATCACTTAAAATAACAGAAGAAGATTAAGAAAATTCCCCCTCCCCAGCTTGACCTTAAAAATTGTGGGCATCCCACAAAAGCAGAAGATGGGCTAAACATGGTTAATTTTGTTATTCACTTAGTTCATGTTTTGCTACATGCTCCCAATGAGCTCACAATGACTACAACCTTTCTAGTTCCTTTTCATTCCCCAAGGCATTTTCCAAGCCCTGTAGTAATTTGATCAACTTCCTTGATTTCAGGTCAGCGAACTAATCTTAATCAAGGCTAATAAACTAAAAAACATCAGGTTTCCTATGAGTTCAGCTTTGCCATTAATCTTGACTTTCTGCTATGAAACCTCCAGAGAATGATTGGAATTTAAGCAGATCATTGAAAAAATTTGGCAAGTTGGTGCTTAAATACAACTCTTGCAACCAGCAAAGTTGAAAGTATTGTGGGCAAGCAGTTTTCATGTTTTCTCAGAGCTCCCGGTCTTTTTGGGAAAGATTCAAGAAAGATTCAAGATGCTCAGGATTCTTCTGGGTCTAGACAAATAAATCAATTATTGAATATATTTGATTTGTTCTGTTAGAAATTGTTGCTAAAAATCATACCATTTGTTCAATAAATTGTTGTTGGTGATTCTGTGTGGATTAACAGCCAGAGGCTAGTGATGTAACAGGGAGCTATGGGTAACACAATGCTTAGGAAGTGTACTAATAGAGAGGATGGTCATGAATCCTACATGGGATGGGTAAATCTATGGAAAACGGCAGGCTGTAGGGGAGAGGTTGTGGTATAGGGACTTATGGGTTTCAACAGTTGAAAAAAAGAAAAAGGGGATTTACAAAAATGGTGGGGTCACACAAACACTCTGAATTAGTAGCCAAATTGGAAAAAGAAGACAAGATATAATGCTTTTAGTAGTTAGCCTCAATATTAATAGCCTAAATATCAGGCATAAGCTCTAAGGTATGCTAGAGTTGCTGAGAATAAGGCGATTTCACTCAAACAGACGTGCTTAGTGAGAGGAACATCACATACATTTAAGTGTAGAAGGTTGGAAGAAAGTACTTTTTCTCATCTGCTGTAGCCATGAGAGGAGTTGTATAATGATTAATAAAAATATTCAGAGTAAGTTATGGTACGTCAACCTGCATAGGATACCCAAGTTTGTTGGGTAAAATGTGACAGCTGATTACAACTTAATACCTTTTAATGTACTAGACTCATATAACCCAAGGCAGACTGAAGTTAGAGAAATGCTAAGGTTGCTTTTAATAATTTTTGTAAAACCCTGGGTTTAAAAGATCTGTGGCAATGGGACAACCCAAAACAGATTTTCATGTGTATTTCAAACAGATTCAACTGGGTCTCCTGGATAAACTAATTTTTGGTTCCTGCTGTCTCTGCCAGAGTTTAAAAACAGCTTTTATCTGGCTTGTTTTTCTGATCATGCATTAATGCTTTTAGAAATGCCCAAAGACAACAGATTAAATCTCTTAAGACAGAGACAAGATAAAACAATATTTTGATGCATTCAAATATTACTAAGATTGGAGCTGAGATAGCATATTATAAGGGACTCTCTTACTTATTCAATTATCATTGATTAAGAGACTATTCTCGCTCTGTTTTGAAAACATTAAAAATCTGTATATGAAGACAACCATCAGTTAGATAGTGATGAGAATCTTTAATTGCCCATTTTCTCTTCTGAGACTATAGTCCATTTGATTAAACTAATTACAGAAGGGGAAGTTAAAGGGGCAGTTAGGCAATTGGCAAATGGGAAATCTCCAGGAGGGGATGGCTTACATGCTGAATTCTCTAAACTTGTTTTAGAAGCGGCACTTTCACCAATACATAGACTCTTTAATTCAAAATTTCAAGGTGGTAAAATTCCCCTGCCTTTCAGTAAAGGCATATTAGTGCATAGGATCATATCAGACAATTTATAATCTATTATCAAATATGGATTATAAAATATTCGCTAAAATGATTACAAATCAGTTACCTGTTGGTAGCACTGCCATTAATCCACAGAGCTCAAAATTGGTTTTTGTCTACTTGGCAAAATGTTAGCATCAGACTTTTTTCACTGAAAGAAAATGACCCACACCAATTCAGTCTCCTTCTAGACTCACAGGATTGATTACTTCTTTGTACAAGCTATTGTCAGGGTTTGATGTAAGACCCAAAATAGTACCACATAGAGGAGATGGAAAACGGGGCAGTTGAGACTACAATAATGGGGGACAATAGACTTCAGGGTTGAGTCTGACACACTCTGCCTCAGCAACTTCAAGATTTGGACTTAGCATCCAGTTCGGGGAGGGCAGAGTCTATAAAGTGTTAGTGACATTTAAGTGTCTGGAAACATCAGTTGTTTTGGACTCTTTCGTTGACATTGTAGTTCACACCTGTTTTTCTGTTCCATCACCCTTGTTGATTTTCCCTTTATCTTTTCCCTCAGTTGTCTTCCTCCCTAATCCTTGTTTTGACCCTTGTTTCATCTTGAATTGACCTATAGTTTTGCAGTGACTTCCCTTGCAAATAGGCTTTGCACTTGGAACCTGCTTTTGTACCTGGCTTTGGATTTCCCCTTATTGGTTTGGTGACTACGATTATACCATCTTTGGTTCTGGGGCACGTTACCTGCGTTGCCTGGCACACAATGCCTCCTCTTGCACCGGGTAAGCCAGATCATGCTTTTGATATCATTGTTACATATTACAAAATTCCTACTATGTGATTCAGTACTCATTGTCCTCTGTTTTTTCCTCTTGCCAGTGAGTTGTAGTGTACCTGTACAACGTTGTGACATCCTGTACCTCAGAAAGTCAAATTCAGGTAATCTAACAAGCACCCTGCTGGAATCAAGAGATTTACTGTCTCTCTCCCTCTCTCGCTAATATCTCACTCCTTCCTCTTTTCGAAACAGGTCCTCCCAACTGTCATGGGAACATAGACATGAAGTGGGACCAATTTCATTGGAGAAGTTAGGTATAACCTTGCTATCCTTCAAGCCACATTACAAGGGTCCTAGCAGTTATCTTCAACATAGATCATTATAAAAAATAGAGGCCAGTCAAGTGATACTCAGAAGAGGAATATATGATGTACTCTTTTCCGTTTTCATTGAACACTTAGCAGTTTACATTTGTTCACTTCACAGGGTGCAAGCTCCTATACCCGGCCTATCTGTCATTAAACTCTATGCAGATGATATTGTCCCATATTTATCAGATGAGTTCAAGATTATCACTCAAGCCTTAGCAGTAGTTACATTTTGTGGCAAATTAGGTAGTTATCAGGATAACAAATCTAAAACTGAAGTTCTGCAATTTAACACCCCTAAAGAGGTATTACCATCTAGTCTATGCACACATTGTAACTCTTGCCCTAGATTTTATTTAGGAGTGTAATATCCAGAAGATCCTAATTCTCTTTATGGCATAAACTTGTGCCATTAATCAGCAACATTAAAAACCTGTTGGAAGGCCGGAATAAACTGCCAATATCAATCATAGGTCTCGTCTCACTGATTAAAATGTCAATACTCACTTTATTTATCTTTATAATGACCTTTGTGTTTTTACCAACACCTTTTTTGCCAAAGTAGATATAGTTTTTTCCTGTATCATTTGGACTTATAAGCAATCCAGAGTCAGTATTAAGGGTGGTTTGGCCCTCCCTGATCCTCGGTTGTACTATTTAATGGTTTACCATCCTAATGTCAGTAATTTGTGACTATTAGTGACCTGTTTGATAACTGTATCACATTATTAATGTTAAGAGACATGAAGATTCCGTAATTGCTGAGTTTTATCAAGCTTTTTAAGATACCTTAGAAAAGTATGTTATAAGACCTTTAGAATATCAAAGACCTCAGGCTTTTCTAAGTTAGACCCATAGATAGAGCAAAGAGTAAATAGCTGCACTCCACAGCAACATTTCAAAATAGCCCACCATCCCTGCGGATCTGATAGAGCCATATGCTCGGTACATGAATCTTGTTTGGTGAAGATCGCTAAATCTCTAAATTTTACAAAGTATTTTGTAATGGCAAGTCTGTGCAGTATAAAAATGTCTAAACAAATATAGTACATGGTGGCAATATGTGTCTCGATGCATACCTATCAAGTTAGCCTTGATTGCCTTGAGTTGCTCCCTGACAATAGGCCTTTTTATTTTCATAATTTAGCCCACTTATATTAACACATACAATTCTTAAATTTTGTGTGCTGTATTTAGATATTTAGATACTGAATTCAACCATTCACTTCAATTTTTATTCCAGGTAGCAGCCCCCATTTATTTCTGCCACCCAACCCCTGACTTCCCCAAACCCACCCCATGCCACCCCACTTGTCATTACCTCCCACTTGCCCCCACCCCTGTGAACCTCCCCAAGTCCCAACATAAACCAATGTCACCCTCCCCCCTAGGGCTTCCAAAAGATTGCACTCCCCAGTTGTGAGGTAAAACTACAGCCATAGTCCAAGGATTGGCATGGCAGGTAGTGATGGAGTACTGTCTGCACAGCCTCTCCTGAATATGCAATAAAATGTAACATACATTTTTCAATAGCCCTCGGCACCCAGTTATTTAGGAGTAATAATCAATAAAGCAATTCTATCCTTTTTCTTTTTGAAAAAGTCTGTACCAGGCGCAATGATTATAACATGTCCAAGAATTCCTTTGCCTTAATATCAGAAGTGGAAAAAATGATCCCTAATATCATTTATTACTTTCAATTATGCAGGGTTCATAAAAAGTCCTGACAGCTTTTTTCTGGAAATGGCTTGATAAGCAGCCTCAACCACCATTGTCTCTCTACCATTGCATGACATTTGTCAGGCCTAAAAAAAAGCTCCTTCAGCCGTTACTTGATTTTCGGGGTGGGCCTTCTCAAATACTCTTTGTCTAATCATAAAGTTGCTGGAAAAAAAATCAGAATCACTGTTGGTCATATGACAGTCTCTTTATTACTGATATGTAGCTATCTTCCATTCAGCTAAAATCTATGGGCTATTTGTATGTGTTGCGCCCAATACCAGTCACCTGGATCAGGGAAAGGAGACTGAAATAGCTTAATATTAAATATTCTAACATCACTGCCTCCAGCCCATTCCTCTCTGCCAAGGACTCTGAGGTTATTTCAACACTGCCTGTTTTCAACGTCCCCTAATTTCCATAGAATGTCAATGAATCTGGGCAGCTTGGCTAGTAGCCTGATGCCCAATGGCAGTTTGTCAGGATTCTAGAGCTTCAGTCCAAGCTTTAAGTTAGATAAGTCTGTCTGCAATACTGTTGCATATTTTAGATATTTTTCAAATTGAGCCCTGACGCTTCCTTGTGGTTTGCTGGGCCTTTTGATTGTCTCTATGGGTTTCCTCACTATATGCCATTACCACCTGATAAAAACCCTCCAAGGTTGGCTGGGGGGGACATGATATTATTTCTAGGACTGGGGGCAAAAGGTGCGAGTTTTGTTCCCAAATAACCCCATTGGAAAGGTTGCGAGGTGTGTTTTTTAGTGGGTTCAACTGTCTCCTAATCGTTGCCTCACTGATGCCTATATTCCTGGATGATATGGACTCATTCTCAGAATTGTCAATATTATTTCTGAAAGAGGGCTCCGAAGAAAGGTCAGAGAGTGAACAAAATAGCTCGCCCCACACTAAGTCACAGGAGTGCCCAATTTTTCCAACAGTCTCTAGGTCTGTCAGTCCATCAGGAGCCGGGACCAAGTCCACCATAGCTGTACCAGACTCCTGCATCACTACTAAGCCCTCAGAGTAATTAGGAGATTGCACCAGGGCCAAAACAGATGCCTTGATATCACCAATATCGTCGCCTGAGCTAATCTGCATTATCTGACAGTTGCCTCCTTCTGCCATTTGCCTCCGTATCAGAATTCAAATGATCCGTATTGTGCAATGATTATGCATTGAGCAGCAGGCCTGTTCACTCAGATTGATCTCACTATTTTTGTCAGACCCAAGCAAAAACACACCAAGCCCATTACCTACAGCAGGATGCTTTGCAGTCCCAGCATCTGATAGATCCTCAGTAGTTTGTGAGGGAAAAAGCTTTCCTCCCTTGGGCACCAGTGCAGACTCAGGCTCAGTGTTAGTCCCAAACATGGCAGTCTCTGCAGACTCCACAGTCTCATCCAGTGCACCACGAGAGCTACCATTGCCAAGGTGCGTTGCTACAGATCTTGATCCAGGTCGCTTGGGATGATGAAAATAAACAGAATTCGAGTCCCTGCTGCGATTACCAGCAGGAGCACAGCTCTTAGAGAATGAAAGGAAAGGATCTCCTCCACTCCCAATTGCTGCTGAAGATCCTCACCTCTCAGTTCAACTTTTGACTCAGCTATTTAATCTTTTGCGTCCTTTGCCTGTTGGGGTTTGTGGGGCACAGCCATCATAATAGCCCTCCGTGATCATAATAGCCCTCCGTGATCAGTAAGGTAATGTTTGACCAGGTGTTAAAACACAGTAAGATAATCTTGACCAAACTGTGATTAACAGGTCAGGTTTATTCTGAGGTACTACCAACCCTATTTGTTTGTGCAATACATCATGGTAATTCAGTTTGCCTTTAAAGACTCTTCCTAGTGTTCACAGGCTTTGGACTGTTATATGGATTATGTTTGCCTGTTTTACATTTCACATCGGTAGAGGGTTCACCAGACTCAAACAACAAGAACAGGCGCAAGACCTTGTGCGCACGTTGCTTTCTGTAACTGACTAAACGTGTCTCAGACACGTGAAAAGCAACCCCACCCTTCCTCAGCTATAAAAGACTGCCACTCCCACTTACTCGCGCTTGTGTTCGTTACCGCTATCCAGCAACTCCACTCACCTGAAATCTTCCGACGAGGCAGCAGCTCTCTGGTCCCGTCTTTGGACTTCCGGTTTTCTTCCTGCTTCTGCTGCTCTTCACTTCATCGAAGACTCGGATCCTCTTCCGTCCCCATTATCCGTCCGGCGTGTACTTCCTGGTCCAGTTTTTCTTCCTTCATCCTGCATCAAGAAACAAGAAGAAAAGAATCGTTAAACAAGTAAGAACGTTCCGCTTCGGAGCGCGCGCGCACGCCTGCATGCAGAACAATTAAGATAAAGAAAAAACTTATCTTTGAACTCTCTGACTGAATACTTCTTCCTGCCATAATCTTCTGTTCAGAACTAAATAAATACCGAAGAGAAAGAACGCAAAGATTACAACAGGGTTGGTGAAAGGGACTCTGTGCTTTCAATCATTGCGATCATTGCAAAGAACTTATTTTGTTAATTTAATTAGTGTGGGACATTATTGTTAAAGTGTCACAAGGACCTGATGTTAAGTAAGTAGCCAAAAACTAAGAGGCTCATTTGTTTATGTACGTTACGAATATTTCTGGGCTAATGTGTTCTTGTTTTACAGTAAAAAGACAAGTGGCACCTTAAGTCATCTTTTACATCGTATGGGAGTCATACAGTAAAAGCAAAGGTACTAGAGTGCAAGGAACAGTATTAATGTAATGCAACATATTAGAAGTCAAGATTAAGGAAGTAAGCAATACTGCACTCATTATTGTTTGTTTTTTGTAGGGAAAGATCCACTAAAGGATTTGCAACAGAAGCTCTTTGACAGAAGTGAAGAGAGTGGCGTGTGTGTCCATTTATTTTGTCTTTTGGTTATTTTGTCCCTTTTTCCCCTTCCCCCAGGAACCTACGAATCCAAGCTGTATTATACAAACAGTTTAGGAGGAACTAGGTGCTAGGGGGCGTTGGGAAAATAGTCATCTCATCTCTCAACTGGAACGACCTGGATTTCAGGTGAGTGAAGGTTAACAGAAACAGAAGCCTTCACAACATTAAGTTCTATTTGAGAGATGGACCCCAACAGTGATCATATTAATACCCGTGACATGGCGCAAGCTCTATTTGAAGATACTGAAACTGATAGAACGATTACCGGATTAGTACAGAAGATGCAATTGGAAATGGAGAAGTTAAAACAAGAAAACTTAGAATTGCGACAAGAGGTCATACGATATAAACCGAGGGACTCAGCTTGGCCAAGTACAGCTTTTCCGCCCTTTACCACATCTTTTGAGACAGGAACCAAGTCAAAAACGCAAATATTTTTAGAACTACTGACGATAGCACAACACCAATACAGGTCACAGTCGCAGTTCTGCCTGCTGTGCCATTGTCGGCCCCTGAAAGGTTTTTGGGCGATAGTGCAAAGTTTAACATTTTCATTAGTCAATGTCAATTACATTTTATGTGTAAACCTCAGGCTTTCACATCTGACGCGGCTAAGGTGGCATTTGTGCTTTCATACCTGGGAGGCACTGCTGCTAATTGGTCAATACCTTATATAGATAGGAACGACCCAGTACTGTATAATTGGCCAATATTTAAACAGACTATGACCAAATTGTTTGCTAAACATACTTATGTACAAGCTAGCGATAATGAGCTGCTTAATTTAAAACAATCTGGTAAAGATCTTTTGACATATTTAACACATTTCAATCGACTCCTAACAGAAACTCAATGGCCGGAAGAAAAACGTATATCTCTATTTTATCGTGGATTACGTGATGAGTTGAAAGATGCCCTAGCCCATATAGTGGACCTCCCAGACGATTATGCCGACTTTGTAGACCTGGTGGTTAAACTAGACCATAGGTTAGGAGAAAGAAAGGGCGACAAAACCAGAGTAGAAAGTAGGTGGACATGGACGAAGTCAGAAAAGAAGGAAACAGAAGTTAAACAAACAGATTCAGAGCCCATGCAGATAGGCACTATTAAGGGCCCACTCACCCGTGAAGAAAAAGAACGACGTAGAAAACTAAACCTGTGTCTTTATTGTGGTCGGTCAGGGCATTTTGCAAGAGACTGCCCCACTAAACCAAAAACCCCTAAAAAGGTTAGCGTTGCAGCAAAGATCCCTTCAGATCAGGAAAACTAGGTAACTCGTCAAGGAAGGAGATCACTTGCACGAGGCAGCATCTGAACAAGATCTCCCAATCCCAACTTAAGTTTGTACCCAGAATACCAAAACATTTAATAATTCAGGTTATCTTAATTTTGAATGCTCAAGTGAGGCACACTGTGTCTGTACTATTGGATTCAGGAGCAACAGGAAATTTTGTAGATAATCAACTAGCCCAGAAACTTCAGATACCCACTATACTTAAGGAACAACCAGAACCGGTATGTGCTGTAGATGGCACTGCTCTGTCTTCAGGAAACATAACCCATCAAACAGAGCCTATGGTCATGGTCTGTCAAAATGGGCATACGGAGTCCATTAGTTTTGATCTTATTGATACTCCTGCTTTTGGTGTAATTTTGGGAGTTCCTTGGCTTATAACACATAATCCGATAATAAATTGGGAGTCTAGAACAGTAACCCTGAACTCGGTATTTTGCAAGGCCCAATGTTATCAAGTGGCCCATCAAGAGTTTGAAACCATTGTTCATTGTGCAAACTCATTAGTCACTTCTAGTCTCATTCCACCTGAGTATCAGGAGTTTACAGATGTATTTGACCCTATCAAGGCCACTGTCCTACTACCTCACAGACCGTATGATTGTCGCATAGACTTGCTACCAGGAGCTCCTCTTCCAAACAGTAGGATGTATGCGCTATCAGAGGAAGAAACAAAATATCTAAGATCTTATTTGGATGAACTTCTGGAATTGGGTTTTATCCGACATTCCACATCCCCTGTCTCCTCGCCTTTATTTTTTATCCCGAAACGGGATAGCGGCTTGAGAGCCTGCCTTGGTTATCGAGGATTGAATAAGATCACTATAAAAAATAAATATCCTTTACCACTAATACCAGTATTGTTAGACCAGCTGAGAGAGTCAACAATCTACACCAAATTAGACTTGCGAGGGGCATACCATCTTGTACGAGTCAAGGAGCATGATGAGTGGAAGACGGCATTCAGAACCAAATTTGGGTTGTTCGAGTACACTGTCATGCCCTTTGGCTTGTGCAACGCCCCCGCTGCTTTTCAGTTTTTTATTAATGAAGTTTTAAACGAGTTTTTGGACATATGTGTTATCGTGTATATTGACGATATTTTGATTTACTCCAAGAATGAAACAGAACATACTCAACAGGTTAAGGCCGTGTTAGCAAAATTACTGGACAACCACCTTTTTGTAAAACTTGAGAAATGCGTGTTTAACACGAGACAGGTGGAATTTCTTGGTTATTGTCTCTCACCAAATGGTATCATGATGGACAAGAAAAAAGTTAGTGCTATTTTAGATTGGCCAGAGCCCACTTCGGTTAAAGAGGTTCAACGAGTGTTGGGCTTTGCTAATTTTTATAGACGCTTCATTCCTCAATTTGCAGAAACAATGGTCCCCATTACAAAGCTGTTAAAGAAAGGACACCAATTTGACTGGTCCAAAGAGGCCTCGCAGGCTTTAAAAATCTTAAAAGAAAAGTTTACTTCAGCACCTGTCCTCCGACATCCTAATCCAGATGTGCCCTTTTTTGTGGAAGCTGATGCTTCACAGGTAGCTGTGGGGGGGGTTCTCTCACAACGGGATGAACAGGATGGTCAGTTGCACCCAGTGGCCTTCTATTCAAAAAAGCTGCTTCCAGCCGAACAGAATTACACAGTTATGGAAAGAGAATTATTGGCAATCAAACTGGTATTTACTGAATGGCGTCATCATTTGATGGGAGCCAAATTTCCGGTTACGATTTTTAGTGATCATAAAAATTTGCAATTTTTAGTTCAGTGAAAGCTCTCACTCCTCGACAGATGCGCTGGTTTAATTTTTTTAGTTCCTTTGATTTTTAATCACATTCAGACCAGGTACCAGACAGGTATTATCGGATCTGTTGTCTCGGTACGGGCATACTAATAAGTCTAAGAAAGAGACAGAAAATCCCTCTATCATTCCACCGGAGAAAATAGTAGCACCTTTGAGTTCCCCTGATTTTATGACCCAGATTAGACAAACACATTTAAAAGAACATGTGAAAGATTGGTTAAAGGACTCAAAAAATTCCCTTCAAGAAGGTCTGTTCTATCATGATAATTTGTTATACGTACCCAGCGCAGATTTACAACAGTGGAATCATGAGTCACCTCTAGCTGGGCATCCAGGAGCTCAGAAGACTTTAGACAATTGCCGGAAACACTTTTGGTGGCCTACCTTGGTGAAGGACGTTAAAGAATTTGTAGCTACCTGTCCTGTTTGTGCCACTAATAAATCTTCCCACAGCGCTCCTACTGGTTTGCTTCAACCCTTACCTGTGCCCCCTCAACCGTGGCACACTATAAGTGTGGACTTCATTACTGGACTTCCGGTGTCAAATGGTCACACCGCAATTTTGGTAGTGGTGGATTACCTGTCCAAAATGGCCCATTTTGTTCCCTTATCAAAACTCCCTTCTGCAATTGAGTTTAGTCATATTTTTCTATCACACATTGTGAGGTTGCATGGCTTGCCGAATAAGATCGTTTCGGACAGAGGGAGTCAATTCGTGTCAAAATTCTGGAAACATTTTTGTGGATTATTAAAGGTAAAGGTAGCTCTGTCCACGGCTTTCCACCCAGAAACCGATGGCCAGACGGAACGAGCCAACCAGACTTTATTACAAACCTTAAGATGTTTAATGGCGGAATTCACCAGTCACTGGGATAAAGCTTTAGCTCTAGCTGAATTCTGTTATAACAATAGCATTCATGTGGCCACACAATGTTCTCCGTTTTACTTTTTACAGGGTTTCCATCCCAAGTCATTACCTCTGTCTGTTGAACAGTCTTGTTTACCAGCAGTAACGGATCGATTGCACAATATATTAGACATACAGGCAAGAGCAGTAAGACACTTAACTAAGTACAAGGAGCAAATGAAAACTCAAGCTGATAAACATAGACTACCAGCCCCTAATTTTAAGGTAGGAGACAAGGTATGGCTTTCCACAAAGAATTTGCAATTAGTAGGCCCCAGAAAGTTGCAGCCTGAATATATTGGACCCTTTGACATCATTCAAATATTGACCCCAGTATCAGTGAAGCTACATTTACCCCCAGAATACTCTGTGCATCCTACCTTTCATGTATCATTATTAAAAGCCTACAATCCACTTACTAGACAAGAACCCCCTCCTCCTCCTATGGTTATTGATGGCCACTTAGAGTATGAGGTTCAAAAGATTTTAGATGCAAAACGACTACAAGGAAAATTACACTATTTGATTTCTTGGAGAGGTTACCCTGCAGAAGAAAACTCTTGGGAACCTGCTTCGGTGGTGCACGCCCCTCGGTTAATTAGAGCCTTTTACCTCAGAAATCCACACAAACCACGTCCAGTAGGGAGGCCTTTGAGGGGAGCGACTGTTGGGGTTTGTAGGGCACAGCCATCATAATAGCCCTCCGTGATCATAATAGCCCTCCGTGATCAGTAAGGTAATGTTTGACCAGGTGTTAAAACACAGTAAGATAATCTTGACCAAACTGTGATTAACAGGTCAGGTTTATTCTGAGGTACTACCAACCCTATTTGTTTGTGCAATACATCATGGTAATTCAGTTTGCCTTTAAAGACTCTTCCTAGAGTTCACAGGCTTTGGACTGTTATATGGATTATGTTTGCCTGTTTTACATTTCACATCGGTAGAGGGTTCACCAGACTCGAACAACAAGAACAAGCGCAAGACCTTGTGCGCACGTTGCTTTCTGTAACTGACTAAACGTGTCTCAGCAATGTGAAAAGCAACCCCACCCTTCCTCGGCTATAAAAGACTGCCGCTCCCACTTACTCGCGCTTGTGTTCGTTACCGCTATCCAGCAACTCCACTCACCTGAAATCTTCCGACGAGGCAGCAGCTCTCTGGTCCCGTCTTTGGACTTCCGGTTTTCTTCCTGCTTCCGCTGCTCTTCACTTCATCGAAGACTCGGATCCTCTTCCGTCCCCATTATCCGTCCGGCGTGTACTTCCTGGTCCAGTTTTTCTTCCTTCATCCTGCAACAAGAAACAAGAAGAAAAGAATCGTTAAACAAGTAAGAACGTTCCGCTTGCGGAGCACGCGCGCACGCATGCATGCAGAACAATTAAGATAAAGAAAAAACTTATCTTTGAACTCTCTGACTGAATACTTCTTCCTGCCATAATCTTCTGTTCAGAACTAAATAAATACCGAAGAGAAAGAACGCAAAGATTACAACAGGGTTGGTGAAAGGGGCTCTGTGCTTTCAATCATTGCGATCATTGCAAAGAACTTATTTTGTTCATTTAATTAGTGTGGGACATTATTGTTAAAGTGTCACAAGGACCTGATGTTAAGTAAGTAGCCAAAAACTAAGAGGCTCATTTGTTTATGTACGTTACGAATATTTCTGGGCTAATGTGTTCTTGTTTTACAGTAAAAAGACAAGTGGCACCTTAAGTCATCTTTTACATCATATGGGAGTCATACAGTAAAAGCAAAGGTACTAGAGTGCAAGGAACAGTATTAATGTAATGCAACATATTAGAAGTCAAGATTAAGGAAGTAAGCAGTACTGCACTCATTATTGTTTGTTTTTTGTAGGGAAAGATCCACTAAAGGATTTGCAACAGAAGCTCTTTGACAGAAGTGAAGAGAGTGGCGTGTGTGTCCATTTATTTTGTCTTTTGGTTATTTTGTCCCTTTTTCCCCTTCCCCCAGGAACCTACGAATCCAAGCTGTATTATACAAACAGTTTAGGAGGAACTAGGTGCTAGGGGGCGTTGGGAAAATAGTCATCTCATCTCTCAACTGGAACGACCTGGATTTCAGGTGAGTGAAGGTTAACAATGCCAGCCAGACTGCTACTGCTCCACTTCCTGTCCTAATAGTTATAAGTAAAAATAGAACCAAGCTTCATATATTGTTTCAGATCCCACCTATACACGACAAGGCACCACTGGTTGAGTGTTACAATCTCTCCCTAATAGTGACACCCAAATATGCTCAATAGTTGGAGCACGTTGGTGTCTCAAAAAGTTAAGATCTCTTTGCAGAAGTGATTGTCAGGGAATTTCCTGTTTTTAAGTTTTTGCCAATGAAGGACACCGGCTGGGAGTATTTTGTTTTTATTCAATTATCTCAGATATTGAAAATGCTTCTATTTTTAAAAAATCAATTGTGCATCAGCTTTACTCACTTGATCCATTCATTTTTAGAGTGGAGACTTGGTACAATAAATTATTTTCTGCACCGTTAAAGAAAATCTTCCATAATAAAACCAAGTGGGCAGAATTGAAAGGTTTTGTTTACAAGGACAAAGATTGGTTCTACATCAGCAAAATAACATATTCCACAATATGAGGTTGTAACTTATATTGTATAATGTTTGTCAACTGATGGGTGCTGTATTAAACTGTGCTAAAGCATAACAAGTTTTCTTATAGAACATTGCCTTATTGACTTTATTGTGCTAATAACCCAGTGGGAATTTGAAAGCATATTTTGGGAATGTTCTGCTCTTTCCAAATATTGATAAGATATTTTCAGCTTCCTGAGTCAAAAATTAGGTCTTCAGCTACTTCCAACCCCTAAAATTATCTATTTTGAATTTGACAGAGGAAGAGACTGTAATGGACTTTCACAATAATTGCATGATGTTTATTTCAATGTTAATAGCCCGATCAATAATAACTACGTTTTGAAAGTCTTCTGCTTCACCCGCCTTCACAAAATGGTTGGAAAAATAGGGAGAGTCAGCAGACTTGAAGATTGATTTTATCTGCTTGTCACTAAAGAAGATAAAAATTGAGGTAATCAAAATGCAGTTTAATATGGAATCATGAAATTTGTATACATTTGTAAGTGCTATTTATTTGTGTATCCTCCATGAAAAAAGTGATATAGTGTTCTTTAAAGAGGTGTGTGTTCAACTGTTTCTTAAATTTCAGCAGGGTTGGAGCAGTGGGGCAGTCCTAATAGAATCATGGATGTTATTTCATATCCTGGATGCATTGACGGGAAAATCCTGTTGTACACTCCTTTGTCTCAAACCTGATAGCGTCTAATGTTTAACGTTACTAAATTTAAATGTGCATGCATTGGTTACTATTGGCATTAAATCTAGTTAGGTATTGGACATAAAGAAATTTTAGTTTGAAGAAAATTCCAATATAATGAATACATCATCCTAGGATCTGGGATTTAATCATCCAATTCTTTTTTGGAATCCCTATGCACTTTGTATTAATGTGAGTGATTTTATCCAACTATTGTAATCCAAATATTTCCTTATATATTTGTGTCTTTTACACCATAATAATTTAATGGTAACATATCTGTGAGGTCCATTTAATAAATTTCTTGGGCCAATTATGTTTTAGACCCTTGCATCTGAATGCACTTTAGGAATTCAAAGTGAATTATCAACACTTTTTCCAAGCCTAATCTTTTTCCTTTGGAATATTTTTTTCCCTTTTATGGGTTAGCAGTTTATGTATTATGATTGCATCGCAATGGCTAGCATGGTTATTTTCAGTTTCCAGAAGTTTAGCTCCAGAATTAATTCACAGATTGACTGAACCATGTCATATTATGAGGTGAAGTAAAAGATGTGTGTTGGCCTAAACCTACTATGTATTTGACTATCTATTGTTTTGGGATACTTTTGTGTTTAGATATTGTTTGATGTTTTGTTTTGATAAATCCTGTCTCCAATCAGGAAAACTGAAGATCTTTGTAAAAATGGGCCCGATTCACAGAACTAACTTAAGACAAAATCCTAAACTTACTACCATTTTGGTATTCACAGAAGGCACTTACTCATTGATGAGCAAGTGCCTTCTGTGAATACCAAAATGAGTAAGTGCCTTCTGTGAATACCAAAATGAGTAAGTGCCTTCTGTGAATACCAAAATGGTAGTAAGTTTAGGATTCTGTCTTAAGTTAATTCTGTGAATCGGGCCCATTACTTTCAAGTATTAGTATGTATCAGCACCAGGTATCAACCTATTTGCAAGCTCATAAAATGATTAACATATCTTTTATTTTCCTCTCAGCTGATGTTGCCTTACCTAATAAGAGTGCATAGGACTAGGAACACCTCAGAGTCTCTCGGCACTCTCTGTCTGCCATGGCTGTCTTGCTGACAGCTTTGTCAGGATCATATGAGATAGTGCTGTAAATTGGCATGTTCTGTAAATCATTTGTATGCCAATCATATTTTCAACAATATTAGACTGCATAATCAAGTTTTTGATTTTATGATTTAATCAAAAACTATTACAGTTCATAGTGAAACAAGTTTTTCTTGCAACAAATTCCAAGAAAATGTGGCTTCTCTTTTAGTTTGGTTTCTACTTAAATATCCAACAGAGGTGAAATGAGAGGTTGCAAAGTATGTAAATTAGCTTAATTATATCCTCACAGGCAATAGATCTCAGACGAATAGAGAAGTTTTGTATAATGTGTCTACCACATGGGGATAGAAGAACCGCAATATCTAAAATATTAACCATTTGTTGTGCTTTAATAAAGGTATTTTTCTTAAACGGTCGGTAATTTATTATCAGGTTCCTCCTCACCTTGACTGTGTTGTTTGTATGTGATGGGCTGCATTAGGAACTCTTTAGGGAGGCATATCCATTCCAAGGTTGGGTTTTGTTGTCACACAACAACTGAATTAGTAATCTACTCTGTAGAAGAATGTTAGAGTTTCTGTCAATCCTCTAGCTCAGTGAGGATATGAAACTTGACCCTAATTAAAACTGCACCAGGATGGCATCTAAATAATACTGTCACCTCTATGTTTGTATGAGTAAAATCATAGTCCAATAGAAATTGTGTTATGCATCCCTATGGTTATATTTCTATGTTTTTGGCTTTTCTAAATCCCTCCTGTGGTTACCTGCATTAATCAGGATATGTCCCTAACTCAATTGAGCTCCTTCAGATGTGAATCAGGGTGGGGTAGTTTGTTAAGTTTGAATCCAAGAGATTTTGCTGATGGGATCCTGTTTTAGTGAAAGGCTCAGTATTGGTAATTTTGAAAAGAGGTTGCATGATGTTCTAGATAGAATTCTCTTAATGTGATATCCCAAAGAGAGTCACCAAAGTCTCTGCTAAGTTCTAACCTCCAGTACACTCGCAGGCCCTGATTCTGAATAAAAGTTTGGACCTCTTCATGGACAGGTTTACTATCTTGCCCAAGGGCAGATTTCTACATCTAAGAAATTCTCAAGAATTTCTCATGGAAATTGCTGGTTTTTAGAAATACTCCTGGAAAACATTTACTTTCATGCACACTTGTACATATATTAAAATTGTGCATGCAAAAATACCTTTTTTTGACTAAGTAAAATTGTAAATATTTTTTGTTCTACCTTGTTAACATTTTTTCACCCTAGCGAAACCTTTTTGCTGCTGGGGTGGTTCCTGGACGTTCCTACACTGGAAAGGGATTTACTTCTGCACTTCATGAGAGTATAGTATTTTCCAGGCTATTAATGGATCAGGGAAAAGTTTCAATATGCACAATCAAGTACATTTGCAGTGTTGAACTGGTCATTTGGATAGTCTGGCATTGCCAGATTGGCCAGCTTGAAAGAGCCTTTATGTGGGCTTGGGTTTTTGATCCCGTCATGGCTCAAGGAACACACAAAAATGACCAACACATTGGCTGCTTCAAGCACCAATGCACCAGAGTGCCAGACTGCGTGATATGCCAGTGCAATACTGTACACTTGTAGCATTCCCTCACTGGAATGCATACTTCTTCCCCTTGGGACTAGATTTACTTACATGAAAATCTTGTACAATTATAAAACCACATTTTTTGAGTGTCAAAACTTGCTTTACACTTGTGAAAAGGCTATTAACTCCTCACCCCTCGTCTTTATCCCAGACCTTACCATGTGAGAGCTGCCTTATTCAACAGGCAGGATTCACCTATCTGAACCCTAAAAAGAAATATTTTAAGCAAACACCCCTCATCCTTATCTCTGTTTCCTCCCACTGCCGGGAGATATATATAATTAGGGAACACCCCTTACAGACCTTTTTTTCTCACAACAGTCAAATATCTTTCCTAAATTCAAGTAAGTTATTTCCTTTTGCCCATACTTTGTGCTGCTCATGCAGCTGTTCTTTTGTCAGCGCAGAGAACTTCTCACAGTCTAATTGTGTTATGTGCAGTGTGGCTGTGCTCCAGCAGATCTTTCTGCTACCCATGCCCCCCTGTGACCCTCCCTTCTCCCGTCTTCCGGTACCTGCGGCCATGAATGGTACATTTCTGGTCATGGGCGTGGGGGTTGTTAGGGTCATGGAGTAGCTCTCCTGTTGGATTTGTGCTAATGGGTGTGTGGTTGGTGCATTCTCATGCACGGAATAGGGGTTTGCACCAGTTCCCCACAAACAGCAGTATGTCTTCTGTTGTTCACCCTGTGTGCCTGACATGCACTGCCTTTTCTGTCATCCGTATGGCAGCCTTGTGAGGTTTAGGAGGGCCACCCGTTAAATGCTCTGATCCTTTCTCCACTGCACTTGAGTACCTGTGGTTTCCTGCACACCGTATGTCCTGGGATAGGGTAGCTGCAGTCCGGGGAAATGCACTGCTCATTTAGAGCTGGTGACTGTTTTGGGCTGCAGACTCCAGAGTGTTGCCTCCATTGTCTGCTGTTCTGGCCTCGGTTCATTGTCCTGGCATGAAGCTGGGGCCAGCTCCTTTGTGGTTCTACACACCGGGGAGCTGTGCTGCAAGTGGTTGCATCCTTGCTTGCTCAATGGAGACTTGGCCTGTCAGCCTTCTGGATGAGTTGGTTGGGTGAGTGCTGGTTTCAAGCCTTTCATGATAGGCTCTGAGAAGAGAATTTAATGGTAGAGCAAGAGGTCGTTAATGCTTATATGTGGGCCTGCCCAAGGTGACCTATTGAGTTCTTGTGATGAGCTGCTAGATTTGTGCTCAAATCCCAGCAGCATCAACTCTGTTTCCCATCTTCAGCAGCAGTTTGACTTCTGGCACCAAGTCAGCATTCTGTTCCTCTCCAGGTGAATGGTGTACTTAGACTGGGGTGTTCAAAGTGCTGAGGTTACAGTTCTGGTCTTTGCCTTGTCTTGCACCTGCCCTTCACCAGTAGATCGCTGGAGTGTGCATGCTTATTTAGATATAGAGGCGCCCCATTCCAAAGTTCCACCTGCTGTTGCAATGGAGTATCGAAATTGCTGAGGTACACATCATCTATATGGATATATTGATTGCTTCTCATGCCTACTGTGCTATAATGTGTGCTGCATTGCAGTCTCAGAGTGACCACCGGAGTCAGGCTGCTGAGGCTGCTCAATAGTGTGATCCCTGTACTATGAAACACTCACATCCATTCTTATTAAAAACTCTTTAAGGTTGCATTAGCAATAGAATGCCTGTATGCCTACACACATCTTCCCAAGACAGAAAGGCTTTTCTAGACTCACTGGATACTTGATTGTTAGTTGTGTTTCCTTCACTCATGCATATCTGCCTGCTACTGGGACTGCAGAACTTCTCTTTAGCAACCCATGTCAACGCTTTCATTGTGAGATTAATTTTCAAATTATTGTTCGTTCTGATTTATTGTCTTGTTTATTCTGCTTGTTTATGGTTTCTACCATTGTTTTGCATCTTATGTTCCCTGCATGGCATCACTGTTCTGCTGCTTTCAACATGTATATCTAAGAAAATTGGGTTATTAGTTGTGCAGGATGTGAGTCCTGCACATGTAATAGGTCCACAATTGTCTCCTTATTGGGAACCAAGAACACCAATGTAGCACCTGACTCTCATAGGGTAGCGAAGCAAAGCAGTCCAAGGCATACTCAGTCGAGGTGGTGTGGGCATGTAATCTTCATTTGGTGGCACACAACATCACTCAATAACTTAATGTCCAGTTGGTGCTTTTTCTTTTTAAGATGAAAATTACACTAATTACATACACATTACGAAATACTATACATTAAATTACAAATATGTACGTTGATAGATGCAAATACCTTTGGTGATACCCTCAAATCAAATTTGACCACTAGTGGATCATGAACCCCATAATAACAATACCCCTCACCTATACCAGACACAACACCACAATATTAGGTGGTGTCATTTTAAATAAAGTAGATCTATTGGCTTTACAAGGAGTCAGACTGGTACCAACAACCCTATGCTACAGTTTACCATTAAAGCCTGATGGATTCAATAATCACATGTAAGTGCATTCATTATTAATATAAGCTTTGCAATCTTCATCAATAATATTTGCCAGTAAAATACTTTAAATAAAACCTTTGAAAGAAATAACACTAAATATGTATCAGAGGCTTACCATCACCATACTTAGGCCACATAATAACCACTAGAGGTCCTAACAATCCACAGCCCAATAGAAAAAACTCCAGATCTGGGAGTGTTTAAAAACAAGGCAAGCTTCTACTTTAGTAATGCTTATAAGGCCCCAGGAGACATTGGGTTAACCTTTGGATAACCCATTTGGGGGGGGGGGCTGCATCTTCTGCAACACCCAACACTTGGTCACAAAGTTGGTGGTGCCACTGCCCCTCCTTTGGGCACCATACACAAGAGGAATATTTAAATTAGCCCTCATGGGGAATTGTTGGGTGCTCCTCAGCAAAGGGCACTGAATAACTAATGAGCGGCTCACCGCACTCTTTCTCCTTTGCTCTCTGGCTGTCTCGCTGTGTTTCTTTTGCCTTTGGGTGCCATCCCAGGCATGCACAGCCTTTGTCTTGCTTTATTTTTTATCAGCTCTGTGCATCTCTACCGCCTCTGCTCCTGTTTGCGTAGATGGGGCAACACTGTCCTCTTTGTTCTCCTACCCATGGGGAGTGCAGGTGGGGTGCTGCTACTTTTACCCTCTGCCCCGGGGAGTGGAAGAGGAGCCCTACATTGCTGCCAGGGCTCTAGACTCTCAGGAGCAAAGTAGAGAGCGCAATGGCACTCCAACAGTCTGCGGTCTTTTTTGTTGTTCTGGTTCCTGGGCTAGGGTCTAAGAGCCCACCATGAATGTGCAGCCCCTGGGAAGATGGGGCTCCCAGGGGCAATCTAGAGTTGTGGAGGGGTTCCAGGTACACCTGCTCTCCGAGGTAAATAATGAAGTGCATGGACACCTGGGCCCTGGCTCAACCCAGGGGTATTGAAATGAAGAATCTGTGGAGAGCAACACACTCATTTTCTTTTCTTGGACAGGTTAAAATGGGCAAGCTATAAAGCTGAATATCTTAGTGTAGGAAAGTAGGATCTGCTTCTATGGTTACCCTCAATTTTTGACTGGTGCTAAGCTGTTACTGACTAGTCTGACTGGGATATTGCTAATCAGGACCCCAGTCTATCTGCTTTCTCCCTAAATTGTTGTGTTCAGTACTTAGGTACATCCCAGATTGGATACTGGGGTACCCTTATAAGTCCATAGTATATGGTACTAAGGTACCCATGGCATAGGTACCCCAGAGGTCCCCCATGGGCTGAAGCATGCATTATGCCACGCATGGGAGGCCATTCAAAATGTTACTACAGGCCTGCCATTGCAGCCTGTGTAAGCTGGTGTTCGCAGCACTTACTAAAGATATAGGTTTCCTATATCTAAGGGTCACTGCACTTAAAACCTATAAGTCACCCCACAGCAGGCCTTTGCAATCCTAAAGGCGGGGTGCTTAGTTCTAAGTGAGAGAGTGCCCCTGCATGAGCAGGACACCCCTGCAGCCTACGGAGTCCATTCTCCTGGGTTGTCAGTGAAGCAGCCATAAACCATATAGAGGGGCACTGTGTAACTACGCGATGACCATCTCGAAACTGGCTGCAACGAGTTCTATCATGTTTGGTAACAAACATGTTGGACTCATACCCCCACACCGTAAATGGTGTGAGAGGTATGATTTCAAGCACTGGAAGAGCCCTCTGTTAGGCTCCCCATGTCCCCGGTGCCAGTCTTCCAGACCTGGACAGCACAAAATGGTTGCTGCCGACCAGAGACATGATTCTGCCCTCCTGCTGCTGAGCCAAGCTCGAGCAGGGGAAGGCAGAACAATAGGCATCCTGTCACGGGAAGGTGTGACCACCTCCCAGACAGGATTTAGTGTATTGGGGCAGGGTGGGTGCCCTTGCCAATGCCACTCAGTCTGCATATGGGGCACATTTGGTGTCCCCATGCATAGTGCAGTTCAAACCATTCCTGGGAGCTGTTGGCTCCCGCTCTGGTGTAAAACTGGACAAAGGACATGGGAGTAACCTCCCCCCTGTCCAGACCCTCCCCTGGGAGGGTCTCCCGAATCATCCCAACCCTTTCCTTAGGGTACTTAAGGGCTTACCTGGGTGTAGGTCCCTAGATTGATTGTGGGTTAAGATTCAGATCAGACACCACTTCTTCTTCTACCGTCTGGGCACTCTGGACTTCTCTGGACTTCGTTTGGGCTTGACTCTGTCTCACTTCCAGTTTGCTGCATTGTCTGTGCCTGTGCACCATACTGGAACATTCCAAGGCCTGTGGGCATCAAAGACACCTGATGGAATCTCCCTTGGAGTAAAGGAGTCACTCCCCTGCATTCGCAGGCACCGCAACTAAGTCAACCGGTCTGCTGATCCTGAGCTCCTCCGGGCTCCGAAAGGTTCTGAAACAGAGGTGGTGGTTTTCCACAGCTCCCAAGATCTGCCCTGTCCTCTCTCCAATTTTGGGGCCAGGATCCCTTGTAGGGGTTGCAATAACCGAACCCCTGTACAGCGCGTCAACTTGCAGTTGCAAAGGCTTGTTGATTTCCTTCCAAGAAGATCTTCAGGCTCTGAGTAGCCCCAACCTCGAGCATCTTCTATGACCAGAATCTTCAGTCACACTGCATCGTGTGCATCGTGGCCCCCATCTTTTGCTGAGGTGCTTGAGGTCCTCTTGCAACTCCAGTGCCTCCGGCCTGTGGGTCCATTTGAGGGTCACCTTTGCTTCTCTTGGGATCCCCAGATTGCTCGGGCCTGCCCTGACTCCCCTGGTTGTGGTAAGTCCCCTTGACCTTGCTGGTCCCGACGTTGCTCCTTCTTCAGCTCCTGTGTTGTTTGCATTTGCCAATGCTTGTTGGTGCTCCCGCCGGACACCGACCCTTCAGCAGTCAACATCCTTTGTGGGACAGCTTGTGCATGGCTCCTGGTCTTCCTCAGGTTGTTTGGTCCCCACAGCTGCAGAGTCAAGTTCCTTGTCAACTCTCCTGCAACACCCGACATCGGTGGGCATTCGTCTTCCAAGTCTCCTGGTCACCCCTGAGTGACATAGACTCTGTCCCCTCTACTTGCATGTACCTCTCATCTAGAATCCACCTTCGGATTCCTCCGGACATTTTCTCCTTCTTCAACAGCGGCACTTTGCTGAAGTCCTCCATTGGGTTCGACAGCAGTTTCCGACACCGCTTCACACGTATGCACCCGGATTCCCTGGTGTAGGTAACGTGTGTACTGGGGTAACCACAGGTGGGGTGGCTTTCCAACCTTCTGTCTCCCACGGGGTTTCTTCAGGGTCCACTGGGAAGGGTCCTTAATCTTTCAAAATCCAACCGCGACTTACCTGTAGAGTTGTACGGAGCACGCGGTTGTGTTCCCACACTGCACACTCTCTCTGTGGGGTCCCTATCTACTCACCTTGGGTGGTTCCTTGGGTCCCCAGCACTTCTACGTCCTCTCGACATTGTCTTGACCCAAGTCGTGGTTCTTATACCACTTTCTTAGTATATGGTTTGGTCCCCCCATGGGGTCCACTGTGTATTTCGTGCTATTTACTTGATTTCTATGCAAAGTATTGTGTGCATTGTGCATATCTCTGGGTAAGAGATATATGTATGTGTTAGAGAGTATTATATAATAAATACACATTTTTATAAATACCTTGTGTGGTTCTTTTTCATTTAATCTATACAAATTAGATTGTGTTCTGGTAAAACAAACTGCTTTACACTCCTTCTGGACTAAGCCTGAAGGCTGCTCTCCACAGCTACCACTTAGAGATCTTTCTAAGGTTGTCCAAGACCTCTTAAATCACCATAAGGGTTGTCTGGACTGGTGCAAGGTGCTAACTTACATTAGTGGACATCATATACCAGGCCAGCTTCTCACATTGGTGTGCAGCAGTTGGGATTCAAGCCTGGATTGTTTTACCAGATAAGTCTTTGTGTTGATTAATTGAAAAATTATCACTAACACTAGGCACATATAATACAAGCTTAGAATAAGTAAGTTCTACTGAACTTAGGGTTGGGTAGTTAAGGGTATAGCACACCCTTTCTCCAACCTCAGAGAGTTTAGTTCCCACTAGGTTAGGTAGGTGCAACACCACACCACACCACACTTAGTATGTCTTCCAAAGGAGATGCCAGTGGCTCTCTGACTACTAGATACAGTGAACTTTTGTTCCAAGAACTGAAAGCACTGTGTGACTCTAGAAAGTTTAAGACAAGGAAAGGAGCCAACACTCAACGTCTCCTTGAGGTGTTACTGTTAGATGACCTCAGGAAAACCAGTGGGTCAGATGAACAGGAAAGAGTGGGTGGGGCAGGGAATGAGGATAGGCCAGGAGGGGAGCCACTCTTTGCCCTAAAATCTAACCCTTACAAGGTGGAGCCTGATGACTTCCACCTGGACAATTCAGACCTCCCAGGGGAGAACAAAGGTGGCCAAGAGGATGCCCCCTTTGATCCTCCTGGGAAGGTGCAGAGTAGACTAAGGAGGTCTAGAATCTCCTCTGCAGAATCCAATGCCTCAGGGCATTCAGTAGGGAACTCCATTTCTATTAAGGGGGGAACTTTTGGGATAGGAAGTACCAACTCCTTGAGCTTGAGAAAGCTAGGCTTAAGCTCAGGCAAGAGCAGTTGGCCCTTGACAGAGAGTCCCTAGACGTCCATAGAGCTAGGAAGAAATTGGGACTAGAGTCCCATGGTGGCAGCAACAGTGTCGCAAGAGTGAAAGAACATTCTTTTGAACATAGGAACCTGAACAAGATAGTCCCTCCCTACCATGTTGAGGATGACATCCACAAATTGATAACTGCTTTAGAAAGGGCCTGTAAAGCTCAGAAGGTCCCCCAAGAGCAGTGGGCAACTATCTTGTGGCTCTCCTTTGCTGACAAAGGTAGAGATAAGCTCCTCACTGTTAGAGAAGAGGATGCTGATAATTACTCTGTTTTGAAGAGTGCTCTCATTGATGGGTTTGGCTTAACCATTGAGCAATACAGGATTAAGTTCAGAGACACCCAGAAAGCACAAACCCAGGACTGGGTAGATTTTGTGGATAGTGCCATTAAGGCTCTTGAAGGTTGGTTACTTGCCAACTAAGTGCAGGACTATCAAGGATTGTACAGTTTGATTATGAGGGAGCAGATCCTTAATTATTGTCAGAACCAGCTTTTGCATCAGTAACTGGTGGACTTAGATCTGACTTCTGCCCAAGAATTGGGGAAGAAGGCAGATAAGTGGGTCAGAACCAGGGTTAAGTAGAAAAATCAGAGCAATGGTGGTGACCAGAAGAAACAAGATTATTCTAAAACTCAAGATAAGGGTGGGGACAAGGGCAAAGATAAAAAAGAGTCTTCCCAACGGCCCCAAAAACCTGCATCTCAGGGAGAGTCACAAACATCCAAGAAAGGCAAGAAGAAACCGTGGTGTTACTTTTGTAAGGTGAAACCCCATTGGACAAAGGATGCTGATTGTCCAAAAGCCAAGGAGAACACTCCCACTACCACTGCCCCTAAGGCAACGGCGCCCCCTAGCACAGGTACAAGTGGTGGTACAGGAAACAAGGGATTAGTGGGCTTAACCTTGGGTTCTGAGATGGGTTCTGACTTGGTCAGGACTCCAGCTCAGGCAGTGTTGGTCTCTGATGGTGGCATAGATCTTGCCACCTTACTAGTAAGACCCACTAACTTGGGCAAGTACAGGCATCAGCCTTTGATAAATGGAAATGAGGCAATGGCCTACTGGGACACAGGTGGCAGTGTCACTATGTTGACAGAGAATCTTGTGTCTCCTGACCAGATCATACTTGGACAAATGTACCAAGTGACCAATGCTACCAATGTCAGGACTGACCATTTCTTGGCAGTTGTGAATCTCAGCTGTGGAGGGGTAACTGAACCTAAAAAGGTTATGGTAACTTCAGACCTACCTTTAGATTGTCTATTGGGCAATGATTTGGAAAGTTCAGCCTGGGCTGAAGTGGAGTTAAGGACTCATGCAGAAATGTTGGGCATCTCTGCAAGTGTGTTTGCTGTGACCAGGTCAAAATCAAAGCAGCTTTCCACTGAACAGGCCCTGGTCCTGGAACAATGGACCAGGTGCCTTCCAAGAAAAGGAGCAGGAAGGGTACAGCTGTGCCTTCCCCCCAGACTCAGAGTGAGGATCAGTCTCTTCAGGGCGATGATCTTAGCCTCTATGAAGGTACTGCTCCAGATGAACTTCAGCCTGATCAGGTTGAGTTCTTGGGGGCAGGGGGCCCTTCCAGAGCAGATTTGAGTTTGGAGCAGCAAACATGCCCCTCTCTTGAACCTATCAGACAGCAAGCTGCTGCTGAGGCTGCTGTGAATGTCAGTGAGTCCCATAGGGTCTACTGGGATGAAGGACTTCTGTACTCAGAGGGTAGAGTCCCCAAGCCTGGTGCCACCAGGAGGTTTGTTATACCCCAGAAGTTCAGGGGGTTCCTACTCACCCTTGCACATGACATGCCCCTGGCAGGACACTTAGGGCAAAGCAAGACTTGGGACAAGCTTGTCATTCACTTTCACTGGCCCCATATGTCTGAGGACACAAAGGAGTTTTGTCACTCCTGTACCACCTGCCAAGCCAGTGTGCAAGTCAGGTGGCATCAAAAAGGCCCCCTTAATTCCACTTCCAGTGGTTGGGTTTCCCTATGAGAGCATTGGTATTGATATCATTGGTCCCATGAACCCTCAAACAGCATCTGGGCACAGTTATATTCTAGTGGTGGTGGACCATGCCACTAGATACCCAGAATCTATTACCCTTAGGACCACTACAGCTCCTGTGGTGGCAAGGGCCCTCTTAGGATGTTTTCCCAGAGTGGGCTTCCCTAAGGAGGTCTTTACTGACAGGTGTACAAACTTCATGTCAAGTTATATAACTGCAATGTGGAAAGAGTGTGGAGTGAATTACAAATTCACCACACCCTACCATCCTCAATGCAATGGGTTAGTTGAAAGATTCAACAAGACCCTGAAGGGTATGATCATGGGCCTCCCAGAAAAGCTTAGGCAGAAATGGGATGTCCTACTACCCTGCCTTCTCTTTGCCTACAGAGAGGTCCCTCAGAAGGGGGTTGGTTACAGCCCTTTTGAACTTCTGTTTGGGCATCCAGTTAGGGGTCCCTTCTATTTGGTAAAGGAGGGATGGAAGTTACCTCTCATACCTTCCAAACAGGACAAAGTGGACTATGTACTTGGTCTGCGCTCCCGCATGGCTGAGTACATGAAGAAGGCAAATAAAAATCTTGGAGGTAAACCAAGAACTCCAAAAAGATTGACATGACCAAAAGGCTGTCCAGACTGTTTATCAGCCAGGCCAGAAGGTGTGGCTGTTGGAGCCTGTGGCCCCAGCAGTTCTCCAGGACAAATGGAGTGGACCCCACACCATACTTGAACAGAAGGGTGAGGTCACCTATTTGGTGTACCTTGGCACTCCCAAAAGTCCTCATAGGGGACTTCATGTGAACAGGCTAAAACCATTTGTTGACAGGGCTGACATGGGCTTGCTCATGGCAACTGATGAGGGACAGGAGGAAGAGAGTGACCCTCTACCTGATCTCCTCTCACAAAACCCTGATGATGGATCAGTTGATAGAGTAGCCTTGGCAGGCAGCCTCACTGATCAGCAGCAGATTGATTGCAGGAAGGTCCTCAATCAATTCAGGCATATGTTTTCTCTGACTCCTAGTCAAACCACCTGGTGTACCCATGAAGTGGACACAGGTGAGAGTCTACCTGCTAAGAATAAAATATACAGGCAGCCTGACCATGTCAGAGATTGCATCAGGACGGAGGTCCAAAAGATGCTGGAGTGGTGAGTGATTGAGCCCTCAGATAGCCCATGGGCTAGCCCAGTAGTCCTAGTACCTAAACCTCACACCAAGGGGGGGGGGAGAGGTGAGGTTTTGTGTGGACTACAGGGGACTCAGTGCAGTCTCTAGGACTGATGCTCACCCAATTCCTAGGGCAGATGAGCTCATTGACACTTTGGCCTCAGCCAAGTTCTTAAGTACATTTGACCTTACTGCTGGCTATTGGCAAATCAGATTAGCTGAGGATGCCAAACCAAAAACAACATTTTCAACCCCTAGTGGGCATTATCAATTTATTGTAATGCTCTTTGGCTTGAACAATACACCTGCCACATTCCAAAGGTTGGTGAATAAAGTTCTCACAGGCCTGGAAGCCTGTAGTGCAGCACATCTAGATGATATAGCTGTCTTTAGCTCCGCATGGGAGGATCACCTGGTCCACCTGAAGAATGTTTTGGAGGCTCTGCAGAAAGCAGGGCTCACTATCAAGGCTACTAAGTGCCAGACAGGGCAGAGCAAGGTTGTGTACTTAGGTCACTTGGTAGATGGAAGCCAAGTTCAACCCCTACAAAATCCAGACCATAATGGAATGGGTTGCTCCAACTACTCAGACTCAGGTCAGAGCTTTCTTGGGCCTGACTGGGTACTACAGAAGATTTGTAAAAGGATATGGGTCCATCGTGACTCCCTTGAATGATCTTACCTCTAAGAAAATGTCCAAGAAAGTTCAGTGGTCAGTTAGCTGTCAGAAGGCATTTGATGACCTTAAGCAGGCCATGTGCATTGCTCCCATTCGGCAAAGTCCTGACTACTCTAAAACATTCATTGTCCAAACAGATGCATCTGAGTTGGGGGTAGGGGCTGTGTTGTCACAACTTAATGCAGAGGGCCAGGATCAACCAGTAGCTTTTATCAGCAGAATGTTGACCCCCAGAGAGAAATGTTGGTCAGCTATTGAGAGGAAGGCCTTTGCTGTAGTCTGGGCCCTGAAGAAGCTGAGGCCATACTTGTTTGGCACTCACTTCATTGTTCAGACAGACCATAAGCCCCTCGTATGGCTTAAACAGATGAAGGGTGAAAACCCCAAACTTTTGAGGTGGTCCATTTCCTTACAGGGGATGGACTATACAGTGGAACATAGACCTGGGAGTAACCATGCCAATGCAGATGGACTCTCCAGATATTTCCACTTAGAAAATGAAGACTCAACTGGGCAAGGTTAGTCTCATCTCCTTACGTTTGAGGGGGGTTGTGTAGGAAAGTAGGATCTGCTTTTATGGTTACCCTCACTTTTTGCCTGGTGCTAAGCTGTTACTGACTAGTCTGACTGGGATCCTGCTAATCAGGCCCCAGTCTATCTGCTTTCTCCCTGAATTGTTGTGTTCAGTACTTAGGTACATCCCAGATTGGATACTGGGGTACCCTTATAAGAACCTACTATATGGTACTAAGGTACCCACGGCATAGGTACCCCAGAGGTCACCCATGGGCTGAAACATGCATTATGCCACCCATGGGAGGTCATTCAAAATGGAACTACAGGCCTGCCATTGCAGCCTGTGTAAGCTGGTGCTAGCACCATTTACTAAAGATATAGGTTTCCTATATCTAAGGGTCACTGCACTTAAAACCTTTAAGTCACCCCTAAAGCAGGCCTTTGCAATCCTGAAGGCAGGGTGCTTGGTTCTAAGTGAGAGGGTGAGCATGAGCAGGACACCCCTACAGCCTACGGAGTCTATTCTCCCGGGTTGTCAGTGAAGCAGCCGTATACCATACACAGGGGCACTGCGTAATTAAGCGATGACCATCTCGAAACTGGCTGCAACGAATCCTATCATGTTTGATATCAAACATGTTGGAATCATACCTCCCCCACCGTAAACGGTGGGGGAGGTATGATTCCAAGCACTAAAAGAGCCCTACGTTAGGTTCTCCATGTCCCCAGTACCAGCCTTCCAGACCCGGACAGCACAAAATGGTTGCTGCCGACCAGAGACATGATTCTGCCCTCCTGCTGCTGAGCCAAGCACGAGCAGGGGAAGGCAGAACAATAGGCATCCTGTCACAGGGAGGTGTGACCACCTCCCAGACAGGATTTATTGTATTTGGACATGGTGGGTGCGCTTGCCAGCGCCACTCAGTCTGCATGTGGGGCACATTTGGTGGCCCCATGCATAGTCCAGTTCAAATCAGTCCAGGGAGCCGTTGGCTCCCGCTCTGGTGCAAAACTGGACAAAGGACATGAGCGTAACCTCCCCCCTGTCCAGACCCTCCCCTGGGAGGGTCCCCTGAATCATCCCAAGCCTTTCCTTAGGGTACTTAAGGGCTTACCTGGGTGTAGGTCCCTAGATTCATCGTGGGAGAAGATTCAGATCAGACACCACTTCTTCTTCTACTGTCTGGGCACTCTGGACTTCGCTGGACTTCGTTTGGACTCGACTCCATCTCCCTTCCAGTCTGCTGCATCGACTGTGCCTGTGCACCATACAGGAACCTTCCAAGGCCTGTGGGCATCAAAGACACCTGAAGGAATCTCCCTTGGAGTGAAGGAGTCACTGCCCTGCATTTGCAGGCACTGCAACTAAGTTGACCTGTCTGCTGATTCTGAGCTCCTCCAGGCTCCAAAAGGTTCTGCAACACAGGTGGTAGTTTTCCACACCTCCCGAGGCCTGCCATGCCCTGTCACCAAGTTTGTGGTCAGTATCCCTCATGGGGGTTGCAATAACCGAACCCCTGTGCACCGCATCAAATTGCGGTAGCAAAGGCTTGTTGACTTTCTTCCAAGAAGATCTTCAGGCTCCCAGGAGTCCCAACCTCAAGCATCTCCTGTGACCAGAATCTTCAGCCACACTACATCGTGTGCATCATGGCCCGCAACTTTTGGTGAGCTGCTTGAGGTCCTCTCGTGACTCCAGTGCCTGCTGCCTGTGGGTCCATTTGAGGGTCACCTTTGCTTCTCTCGGGCTCCCCTGATTGCTCGGGGCATGCCCTGACTCCTCTGCTTGTGGTGAGTCCCCTGGGCTTTGCTGGTCCCGACATTGCGCCTTCTTCAGCTCCTGCGTTGTTTGCATTTGCCAAGGCTTGTTGGTGCTCCCGCCGGACACCGACCCCTCAGCACTTGACATCCTTCGTGGGACAGCTCGTGCATGGCTCCGGGTCTTCCTCAGCATCGCCTGCTCCCCACAGCTGCAGAGTCAATGTCCTCGTCAACTTTCCTGCAACGCCCGACGTCGGAGGGCATTCGTCTTCCAAGTCTCCTGGTCAACCCTGAGTGACATAGACTCTGTCCCCTCTGCTTGCATGTACCTCTCATCTAGAATCCACCTTCGGATTCCTCCGGACATTTTCTCCTTCTTCAACAGCGGCACTTTCCTGAAGTCCTCCATTGGGTTCGACAGCAGTTTCTGACACCACTTCACACGTATGCACCCGGCTTCCCTGGTGTAGGTAACGTGTGTACTAGGGTATCCACGAGTGGGGTGGCTCTCCAACCTTCTGTCTTCCACGGGGTTTCTTCAGGGTCCACTGGGAAGGGTCCTTAATCTTTCAAAATCCAACCGCGACTTACCCGTAGAGTTGTACGAAGCACGCTGTTGTGTTCCCACACTGCACACGCTCTCCGTGGGGTCCCTATCTACTCACCTTGGGTGGTTCCTTGGCTCCCCAGCACTTCTTCATCCTTTCGTCATTGTCTTGACCCGAGTCATGGTTCTTATACCACTTTCTTAGTATATGGTTTGGTCCCCCCCTGGGGTCCACTGTGTATTACGTGCTATTTACTGTGTTTCTTTGCTAAGTATTGTGTGCATGGTGTTTATCTTCAAGTAGGAGATATCTAAACGTGTTAGAGAGTATATTATAATAAATACATATTTTTATAAATACCTTGTGTGCTTCTTTTTCACGTAATCTATACTATAAGATTGCATTCTGGTAAAACAAGCTGCTTTACACTCCTTCTGGACTAAGCCTGAAGGCTGCTCTCCACAGCTACCACTTAGAGAGCTTTCTAAGGTTGTCTAAGACCTCTTTTATTTGTTTAAATCTTTTTTATTGACATTTTTGCATACATTTTCAGAAGGACATTTGTGCAGTGGCATCATACATCATCATAGCATTAGTGTAATGCAACTCATGATACAGTATTCAGTGATACAGTAATAGCTTGTGGCTGTGTGCAGCTCAGAATATTACTAGGAGATTATCATTACGCTAGTAAAAATTACTTTGGAGAGACATTGTGGTATCCAATGTGTCTATCTTTTGAACATGATGCCTCACGCATTTGAACCGTGGGAGTAGGTTACAACAAAATGGGGACAAAGCAAACTAAGCAGGGATAGGGTAATTGCCTGAGACCTGTTCCTTGGTATGCTGTCAAGCGAGAACTCTGTCAGTTGTAGCTGTTTATAATTCACTTGATGCCGAGGCCTAACCTATGTCAGTAGAGCTCTGCTCTTCCTGGGCCTCTACGTGTGTACCCGCTGAACCCGAGTGTTGGATAGGTTGGCGTCGCATCTCTCCTTGTGTTTCCTCTGCGTCTTCCACGAGGTCCTGTAGGTCTGCTACTATGGCCTCCCAGTTACTAGCCAAGGGAAACTTACGCAGCCCCAGCATGTCTTCTCTACATAAGGCTACCTCTTCTGTCCTAGCCCAGTTGAGCAGTGATCGCAGCCAGGCTATTGTGTGGGGAGCTATTGGGGGCTTCCATCTTTTGGTGATCATGCGTTTCGCAGTAACGAGGCCCAAATCTAAAAATCGGGAGGAAGTTCTGTTTTTCTTGTTTCTACTAAAGAGGTGCAAAATGTATTTCTCTCATCGGAAGGAGATGTCGCCTGCTGTGCTGTTGGAAAATGTAGCTGCTACATCAAGTCCATTATACACCTAGAGCAGGGCAATGCCATAACATGTGTCATATGTCAGCGTTCGGGAAGTGGCATCTGGGGCAGGCTGCATCAGTTAGGTGAAAATTCTTATTAATCTGGGCCGGGGTGAGGCATGCCCGGTGCAGTATGAAAAATTGAATCTGCTTGAATTGCTGGTTACGAGGTACGTATGTCAGACCCTCTAAAGCAGTCACCCATTCCTTGTCCATGAGTGCGTGTCCCAGATCGTCTTCCCAGTACTGTCTCAGGGGGTCAGAACAATTGCTGTGTGCTGTCGTAATGATGACGCAAACCAACGAGTCAGGTGTCCCCTGTCTCCCATCACGTGCAGGTATTAAATCATTTGGTGCATGGGCTGTTCTGAGGCCAGATTGCCCCACTTGGAAGACAGGGAGGCTATGAGTGCTCGATGTAGTAGGAATTGTCCAGGCTGCATTTTTTCATCAGATATGAGCTCTGAGTACGGGATGAGGGAGCCATCAAGAAAAAGATCCCCGTGTCTTGAATACCCACTGTGTCCCAGCTACGCAGTTCAGCTGCCGTGGTGTGTGTGCTTCCTCGTGGTGTCTCCAGTAAGGGGATGGCTGGGGCGTACGGTATAGTGCCTTTAGTAAGAACGAGGCATCTGCAGTAGCATTTGTATGCTATATTGGGTAATAGGGACCCCAGGTCCCCAGGTTTCGCACATGGATGAAATGCACTAAGTAGGGCGTGGTGTGATACTGGAGGCTGCAAAGAGGCTGTATCTGTCAGGTGTCGGGAAGACAGCCATCTGGCTATCCACTGCAGTTGTGCGGCTAGATAATAGTGTTCCAAATTGGGTACTGCTAGCCCACCCTGTCCTGATGGCAAATATAGCTTCCTCAGGGAGACTCTATGTCTTGACGCCCCCCAAATGAAATCCCTGATTGTCTTTTCCCACTTACGGAAGATGGGGGGAATAAAAATGAGTAGGGTGGTGAAGTAGTAGAGGAGGCGAGGGAGGATCACCATCTTCGTGAGGGCAACTCTGCCTAAGACAGCTAGCGGGAGGGTCTTCCAGAAATCCATTTGTGACTGAATGGCAGTGGTGGCTCTGATAATGTTTCCCTCAAAGAGGTCCTCCCTGTCACGGTACACACGTACCCCCAGATATCTAAAAGCTCCAGTGCACCATGTCACCTAGCCCTCCCCGAAAGTGTAACCCATGTCCGCTGTTGTCCTCAAGAAAGGAGAGAGAATGGATTTTTCGGCATTTACGTGCAGCCCTGAGGCCTTAGCGAACATTGGCCAAGCGATGGCGGGATAGCGTGGAGCTCTCTCACATACAGCAGCAAGTTGTCCACGTATAGCAAGATTGTATGCGTGCCGTCTCCTAGAGGGATTCCCATGTCAACATGGGCCCGGATGTAAAACGCCAGTGGCTCCACTGCAAGCGAGAAGAGAAGAGGGCACAATGGACAGCCCTGTCTAGTCCCACATGCCACTTTTATAGGGTCTGAGATATAAGGTCCCATCTTGAACAGGCAGCCCGAGCATGGCCAATTCAAAGGGGCGTACTCTGCCACCCTAAATTAGCGGGGATATTGAGGGCAGTGTTACGAGCAGGAACAAACCCATTCTGATCCAGGTGCACTAGAGCAGGGATACACGGCGCCACCCGGTTTGCTAGGATCTTCGCTAATATTTTATATTCTGTATTTAAAATCGCTAGAGGTCTATACGATCCAGGGGACGACGGGTCCTTGCCCGGCTTTAGCATTGAGACCACATTAGCTGTGCACATTGATGGCCGTAGGGTCATATTACCTATTCCCGAGATATATAAGTCATGCAGTCGGGGGACCAGGGTGTCCGCATACGTCTTGAAGAATTCAGTTGGGAGCCCGTCTGGTCCCGGGGTTTTCCCGGAAGCCAGCGACGTTAGTGCTTCCCGGACTTCATCTACTGTTAATGGGGAGTCTAATTCTAGGTGCTGGTCAATAGTCAATGTAGGCAATCCGACAGAGTCCAAAAATGCCCTGATTTGTTGATCGTCCCCAAGTGAGCCAGGTGTGTATAGTTTGGCATAATGCTTTGTCATTACCGCGTGAATGTCTCTTTGTGTGCAATACGTTTGCCCTGACTCATCTACTAACAGCTGTATGGGTCGTGTGGGTGTTCCTGCTGAATTAAATAGGCGAGTAATTTGCCTGCATTGTCAGCTGTCGAGTGAGTGCGAGCTGGGTGGGCCAGGTAGTTGTGACAGCGCAATCTTTCTAGTAATTCAGCACGTTCAGTATGAATGACGTCCAGTTGCGTTTTTGCTTCAGGTTTGGTGATGGCTAATGTCTCTAGTCAGATGAGTTGCCGCTCGACTGCAGACAGGGATGCGTCTAGTTGCTTGCGAATGCTCCATGTGTGGCCTAAGCAGTGCCCTCTGGTTACGACCTTGAAGCCCTCCCACTCCGCCAAGGGTGAGTCAGTGGTGCCCACCTTATGTTCAAAGTAGTCAATCACTGCTGCCCCCAGGGATCCCCGGAACGCCTGTGAAGTAAATCTAATCTTCAACTCAGGGATCTTAGTAATATAAAGAACTTTACAGAAGCTGAAATATGAAAAGACATCTTTATTAAACTTACATAAGTGAGGCCACGTCACACAGAAGCCGTAGCAACTGTATGAGGCAGTCTGAGGAATACAAAGAACAGAGGCCTTTTATATGCTCTCAGGGTTACAAACTTCAGCATACAAGTAAGGGGCAGTCCTAGCTTGTGCAAGCATGCAAAATACCTAACATTCCTTCTTTACAGTTTACCATTCAGATATTTACAACATTGAAAAAGCAGAGTCATGATGACAAGCCCATTTTCAGTTTGTCCATCCCAAGACCAATTTCCCGGCAAGGCCCGACATTCTCATCAGATATCAGATGGACCCCTAATAAAATCGGGCACCTCCTCCTCGTAAAGCAAGTCATAAAGAAAGAAACATAGACAGGTGTGTGAGAGATTAGGAGTGGTTTGAATGTGATGAAAGGTTTATGGTTTGCTGTGCCTTGATACTAATCTTGATCGGTCACTGGGAAAGGAACTGGTCGAACAGGTTTGGCTTCAGGCAGTGGAGTCAGCTTGCCCAGGTCACACAAAAGTCAACAAAGGTGTACGTGTCCTTCAGACTCGTTTTGGCCTTAGTTATCAGCCTATGTGAGGGCAACCACTTAAAATGGCTGCCATGCACAAAATGGAACCCGAGGGTTCAGGGACGAAATCCCTGATTTGAAGGTGATCCAGCCATTCGAACACGCCGAAATTGCCTGGATATAGTATGTTCGTCATTGTCGTTCTGCTGATACCAAAATCATCATGATTCGACGATGCTTATGACACGAAGCCAAAATTTCAAGTACTACAGACCCTCCTTTTGCCTTTACATAGGCAATTAATATATATACTCACGCTAATCTGAGTCCAGATCTATATTCACAAATTCATTGAGATGTTGCTGTAGCATCATCCTATTGCTTAGCTCGTACCTTGATACAGGCTTCCTTACACACGATGTAGCACAGAGGCCACACATAGCAGGACCAAATAGGGAATACCTCTATCTGTAGTATGTGGCATAAGACCACACACCCAACAATTAGTGATGTTCACTACTAACTGGTGTTGATGCAGAAGCGGTACAAAGGAATTATTAATAAACTCTGACCTCCTAACCAGTTCGTGTTCAGGTAAAGTATTGAAAGAATGCAAAGAAGTAGTAGTAGGAAGAGACATAGGTTGGGAGGTGGGTACAAATGTCAATTGGGTAGAAAAAAACAATCCCACCCATAAAAGACAATGTCATGTTTAAAAACACTAGAAAACACTTTGTTAAGAACATATAGACAACAGGAGAAAGTAGTGACCACTATTACAAACGAATTCATAATTTTTCACCACCCTAAGCAAAAGTAAATCCTAAAATTATCTAATAACATTTTTAGGGCTCCTATGTATTTCAGTAATTTATTACATGTTCAGGTGAAACAGTGGTGATCCTCATCAATGCTCTGAGGTGAAAAGGGAATACTCTTCCACAGAGAATGGACTTTATTCTGCTTTTACTAAACAGAATACTACTTTAAGACAATGCCAGCAAAACAATAAGAAACAGTCTCATAACACCTATTTTATGCAATCACACGGAAACCACTTTATGCATCAATTATGTCCAAAGTCCGTTCAAGCCTCTCTGGCGAGCTTCCATCGTCCATCAAATCTTCTCCCATTGTTGCATGGGCCTCTTGATTCAGGCCTTATATGAAAAATAGTGTTTTTCAGTATCCGTTGGAGTGCCCTCCTGGCAAACACTCACAGCTCATTTGAAAGTCTCAATGTCTCAAGGCAGTGCACCGATATCTCTCCTCTGCGGCAGGCACTACAGATAGTGTGCTCCTCATTGATCAAGGGCACAGATCATCTTATGCAGATCCGGGTCTACATTCTCAGGCTCCGACACTCATTACTCAGTGTCAGAGGACGCTCAGGCTGCTCTTTGATGGGCACCATAATGTAGTGCCTTTTCCCACTCTTGCATCTTCCGGTGCACTGCACTTCCGTTGGAGCAAAGGAAAAGGGTTGTGTGGCCAAAACTCAGGCCGAGGGGCTCAAGGGACTGCACACTGTCAGAGGTTACCAGCACATGACAGGTGAAAAATCAGGCCTCAATCCTTTCGCTCTTTTGCACTGAAACTCTCCTGCTTCTTTTTGATGTTCAACGCCTTCTGATGAAGCAAGCATAATACTTCGGAGATACCAGACGTCCGCCTCTCATTTGTGAAGTAGGAAATGTGACGCAGTTGTTTTCTTAAAATTAATGCGAATACAATTTATTTGTGTTTTAACAAGGGGACTGCAAGCAGGTGGCCTGCAATCTGCGAGGGAATGGCCATATGCCATGAGACAGTTCTGGTCCAGAACACACTGTCATTTCTCAAAGGCAATACAAAGACAAAGGCAGTAGGCACAACAGTGCCTCTAGGCTCTTCAATTGGGTTTCCGGTGAGAGCATATTCTCCATCATCTAATGGTAGATAGCGACATGATTAAGTCTAGGTGTTCCTAAATTCCTTGTCTTAAAAACATCTCAAAAGAAAAATCGCATAATACAGATTATCAGGGGCATGTAGATACCTCCCTTTAAAAGTTGTGCATCAGGTGCACTATGCAATACACAGGCTAATGATCAAAATGTGGAAACAAAAGACAAGAACTAGAGAGTCCTGGTCTTTCCATAATTTAGAACACATCTGATCCCACCAAAAATTAAAGCAGTATGAACAAAAGGGTAAAAATAACCACATTAAAAAGAGTCATTGAAAATTTGTCATGTTAAAAAAAAAAAAATGTAAGGTATCTCCTATTGAGATGGAAAACTTGTTTTGTTATAGTATTGAGTCAGTTAACCAGTCCATCACTATCCTAACAATCAGACTGGAAAACATTGCAGTGGGCCTAAAGAGAATTCTTGAAAACCAGTCTGGTGATGCAAAAGGAATTATACATAATATGGTGGTTTCTGATATATTACTGCGGTCTGGAAGTGTGAACTTGAACAATACATCAATAAAAAGGCAAACTGGTGAAAAGAATATGGAAAAAGGGAAATGGAACTAGGACACAGCTAAAATCCCCAATAACTAGGCATGATGTGACATCAGGGGGTGACAAAAAGGTTGGCTCTACCGTTGGCCGCTAAACCATATACGGTAACCTCCGCTAATGTTCCAGTTCCTTCTTCAGGGAAAAAAAATTTGAAACCTTGTTTCCTTGATATCTTTTTATTTTTCCTTCTAATACCATTAAAGCCAAATTTGACATACACTGGTGAAGTGTTGTCTGTCTTTCTGTGAATTTTAGTGTCAAAGCAAATCTACCTAACTGTTTGCAGGATACACATCGTCATGTATATCCCTTCACAACACAGGTAAACTTGTAATAGTATCATAAGCAGCAACAAGTGAACCCAAAATGGGAATAACCTGCAAATTTGTGTTTTATACCTAAATGTATTCATTTACTGAAGCCTAAAGCACTTTAAAGCTATTTTAAATGGCAAAAATACCCAAATTCGACTTTGATGTTTGGGGCACTTAAAAATAAATATCCCATAAGTATGTTACATATTAATCATCCTCAGGATGTTCTTTACACATTACAGATATTAGATATTAGACATATCTCATGTAAATCTTTAGAAAAATGAGTTTTTCACACCTGCGCCAAGTGAAAATCCATATGCTAATGTCGTCATTATTCGGTATAGCACAACTTAAATTAAATTTTAATGCTAGGATGTCATAGTATGAGCTTTAAGCTTCATGAATAGTAAAAATGAATTTTGTAGCACTTATTTTTAATAATTATTTTTCATAATTAATAATAAAAATAAAAAAATAAAAAATAAAAAAAAATAAACCCTTTTATTTTTGATAATTCCACATATAAGAGCAAGCTGCATCCCTTGCCTATCATTTTAGACGCATTTATTTATAAGCCTAAACACAGAAGCCTAACTTAAAACATGACAAAATTTGGCGCCACATTTTTCTTTCTAAAAAGGACAATTTTATTTAGCAACAGACCCAATAATATACTTACAAAATGTTGCTTAATAGACTGAAAACATCAAGAAAAACCACGAACAGACATTGAGCTCATTTGAGACATAAACAGAAAGGGGTGAAACACTCAGGACACACAATACGGCGCGCTTTTAGCCATGCATTTCATGAATAGCGCCAACGCTATTCTCTTACAGAAGTTGCACTAATAGGAAAACCACAGACATTTAAACACGCACATTTTAACCCACCTATCAATACTCAGGACAGCCCACAGACTGTACTAGAACCAAAGCATTTGTAAATACTAGTCGTAAGTTATATTTACAAGAAACGCTTCTCAATTGTGTTTTTTTTTTTTTTTTTTAAAAAGACTACGAAAATACACTCAATTCACTAGCTTTGGTTAGCAGAACACCAAACAAAATCGTTCTGCATATCTTCATTCATAAAAACTGCGCAGAACAAAGGATCCTTGTTTTGTATTATGTCATATTTTAATTCCTGGGGATACAAAATCACCAAGGAAGAAATATGTTTGTAAATCTAAACCTATTTAGATTTTCCCTTTAGGGGAAGCCGGCTAATCCAAACGTATACAAAGTTGGCCAACATAAAGCTCCAAATTTGCTAAGATCAGGCATCTTATAGCTCACTAATCTAGCTTCAAACTTCAAGGGGCTATCTCTATCGATACACTCGTAAATATACAAGACCCTCGGTTTTTGAAAATTGCAATCTTCAAATAAAACTAAGGACCAAACAAACTAAGAACCAATCAAACTAAGACTCAAAGGGAACCAAGGAACCAAAGAACAAACGACTGGGAGCGACCCACTTATACTTAACTCTTACTTTTACTAATCAAAAGGTTATCCAAATTCTATCTGTCAAGTTCTACATGACCTAACGGTCTTTTAGAATACTCACGCCAAAAAGGTTCTCAGTCAGGAGTGACGTCATGTGGAGGATCAAAAATCAGGAAGATCAGAAATGTACTGGGCTGCAGAAACAAAGAATCTCCAGAATCCTTGTGCACAGAGTACCTCCTTAGTAGAATCTTGTTCTGTCCTCCTCAGTAGATTTCAGCCTCCTGACAAGATCTCCCACAGAAAGCCACTTCTCTGATGAGGCCCCGCGTTGGCTGCGCCATTTGAAAGTCAATCTAATCTTCAACTCAGGGATCTTATTAATATAAAGAACTTTACAGAAGCTGAAATATGAAAAGACATCTTTATTAAACTTACATAAGTGAGGCCACGTCACACAGAAGCCGTAGCAACTGTATGAGGCAGTCTGAGGAATACAAAGAACAGAGGCCTTTTATATGCTCTCAGGGTTACAAACTTCAGCATACAAGTAAGGGGCAGTCCTAGCTTGTGCAAGCATGCAAAATACCTAACATTCCTTCTTTACAGTTTACCATTCAGATATTTACAACATTGAAAAAGCAGAGTCATGATGACAAGCCCATTTTCAGTTTGTCCATCCCAAGACCAATTTCCCGGCAAGGCCCGACATTCTCATCAGATATCAGATGGACCCCTAATAAAATCGGGCACCTCCTCCTCGTAAAGCAAGTCATAAAGAAAGAAACATAGACAGGTGTGTGAGAGATTAGGAGTGGTTTGAATGTGATGAAAGGTTTATGGTTTGCTGTGCCTTGATACTAATCTTGATCGGTCACTGGGAAAGGAACTGGTCGAACAGGTTTGGCTTCAGGCAGTGGAGTCAGCTTGCCCAGGTCACACAAAAGTCAACAAAGGTGTACGTGTCCTTCAGACTCGTTTTGGCCTTAGTTATCAGCCTATGTGAGGGCAACCACTTAAAATGGCTGCCATGCACAAAATGGAACCCGAGGGTTCAGGACGAAATCCCTGATTTGAAGGTGATCCAGCCATTCGAACACGCCCGAAATTGCCTGGATATAGTATGTTCGTCATTGTCGTTCTGCTGATACCAAAATCATCATGATTCGACGATGCTTATGACACGAAGCCAAAATTTCAAGTACTACACCTGATCCTCCAATACTGCTGTTTGCAGCCGCCAAGCAGGGACCGGAGGGGGTCCTGCCTCCCAGCCCAGATGCATTATCTGGGGATTATGATCGGAATGCGTTCGACCCAGGTATTCCGTGTTTTGGATTAGGGGGATCAGGGCTGCCGAGGACAGTATGCAATCTAAACGTACATGCAGGTTATGGACCTGTGAGTAAAAGGAGTATATCCGCATGTCAGGGTTACGCTCGTGCCAGAAATATGCCAAGGACCAGTGCCCCATCCAGGTACGTAGAAACTGTGCATTGGAAGAGGCTGTAGTGCGGTTTGGGGGGGGAAGGAACGATCAAGTGAGACGTCCAATACCGAATTGAAATCTCCCCCCATGAGCCAAGGAATGTCTTACCAGCGGGTCAGGAGCACTGAAAGGCCTCTAAGGAAGGCAATCTGTTCTGTGTTAGGTGCATAAATGGAGCCCAATAGAATAGGTTGCCCATTGAGTCACCCCCTGAGGAATACGTAACGCCCCATGGAATCTGCCACCACCTCCTCTTACTCCCATGGGACCCCGCCTTCACCCAGATCAAAACCCCTCTCTCTAGAGATGAATAGTTAGTGCTGTACACGTGCCCGCACCAGCGGCAGTGAAGCTGGGCGGCCTCTGAGCTTGTCAGGTGTGTTTCCTGCGGTAGAGCGATGCTAGTTGCTCTACATTGTAAGTAGGCATATATAGAGTACCTCCTAGAGGGTGTGTGTATACCCCTGACATTCCAGGTTATGACATTTAGGCTAGCCATAAGGGAGGTGTGGATCTACCAATCTCAGCTTACACAGCTGGCTGACACTACAGGTGTGTGTGGGACTGCAACAGGTCACTGAATAAGGCATTAACTCTGAGGGGAAAATCAACATTGAAACCAAGAAAACATTTAACTTCATAAGAGCGGACCCCAAACGGAGGATCAAGCCAAACAATTGTGCCCAAGTGAGGCGATTAACTCGCTGTCATAGACTGACTTCGGGAGGGAGTGTGGGATAGGAATGAGCCTGTGTGGCCCATCCCCTGTACAATTAACAATAGAGGAGTACATTACATAGAAACATCGCCTGTGCATGCCGCTACAGGAATGTGAAACAAGTGGAGCCAGGAGCGTGCATGAGGAATGATTATGCGATTTCGCTTCTTTACAGGTATTCTGGCTATGAAAGGGACATCTCACGTAGTATTTTCAAATAATTTTGTCTGCTGTCTGAGGTGTAATGTCCGGCAGGTGAGGTGAGGTAGCGTCCGCCAACCTATCCGGAGCAGAGTCAACGTCTTTCTGAAACCTCAATGGGGAAACTGCAGGGCCAGTCGGTAGCAATGGTTTCATTGGATGAAGGGCAGCTGCCACTTGTAATGCCTCCTGGCGTTCCGACCTAACCTGCTCAGGGTCCCAGGCGGTTATAGGAGATGTCTTCTGCCACATATCTCTGCCTCTACCTCTCCGACGGTTACGACAGGCTCTATTTTGTATCTGGAATTCGTCAGGGTCCGGGGAATAGTCGCTAGTCCATTTTCCTACAGCCACTCCCAGGCCTCCGTTGGTGTGTCAAAGTATCTGGTGTTGCCATTCCGGACGACCCATAGATGAGCCGGAACGAGTAGGGAGTACCGGAGGTCAAGGGCTCTTAGCTGCCGTTTGACTGCCTCAAAGGTGGCATGTCTCTTCTGCACCTGGGCGGTGTAGTCGGGAAAGAAGGTGACGGTAACATTCTGCACTTTAGGGCCTGGGTGTTTCCCCACTTCCCTTAATATCGCATCACGGTCTCGGAAGTTCAGCAGGCGAAACAAAAAAGGGCGTGGGTTGGCTCCCGGTGGAGGCTTACGAGCGGGGACCCTATGTGCACGTTCGACAACAAAGTATGGAGAGAGCAATCCGGGGGAAGTAACTCTTTCATCCAGGACTCTATGTAGGCCTCAGGGTCCAGGCCCTCTGCCCCCTCCGGCAGGCCAATTACCCGGACATTGTTGCAACGTGACCTCCCTTCGGCATCGTAGACCTTCTCTTCCAAGGTGCAGACCCTTTCCATTAGGTCCTGTAGGGTCGCTGTATGATTATGGGATCTAGGCTGGAGGTCCTCAAGGGCAACTTCATTGTCATGTACGCGATCTGCCAACTTGTGATGCTCTGCTCGCAAGAGCGTGAAGTCCGTTGTGATGCCGGCTATTCTGCTCTCTAGGGAGGCACGGGTCTGTTCCAGCGCCGCACCTATTTTTTCCACTGCTGCCAGGACTGTATCCAACTTAGCCGAGAGGTCAGGGTGGCGAGGCTCTGAAGGCTTCCCCGCGCCTCGAAAGGGCTCCCCCGCCCACAGCATGCGATGCATTGTCCTGCTGGGTGGTCGAACGAAGACGTCCCATGACTAATTGTTGCGCAGCCGGAATGTGGATCAGGTTATACGGAAATTTAGCCCAGGGCTGACGAGATTGTCTCTATGCTCCTTTCAGATGCACTTAGGATTTGCAGAGGGCGCCACCCTCTCTTTAGGATGAATGCGGGGCAGTTGTGGTTGAGATTGCTGACACTCCGGTACCCGGTGTGGGCCCTCTCATTCCCTGATTCCCAAAGATGGAGTCAGTATTATACGCGAGGGGAGGAGGGGGGCAGTAGCCTGGAAGCCGTGCCCCATTGGCACCCCCGATCAACCGGTACTCTGTCTGCTCAAAACTTTCCCCGGGCCATAGAACAGTCTCCGTGGCATGGGTGCAACTAGACGCGCATCGGGAGCCCCTGTACGTTGCTGGCCGCCCCCATGTCTGGGTAGGAGATTCCGTCAGATCTCTGCGTTGTGGCGTCGCGGCACCGGCAGTTCTGGGGGAGGGACTATCTACACACCAGGACCCAGTCCTCCAGCCTCCGTCAAAATTGAGTGATAGGGGCCCCGGACCCCGGGGCTGACGACCACTGCAGCGCTGTCCCGACCTACCCCAGAGGCCGCTGCTAACGCGAGAGGGGACAGGACGCACCTCGCCGACCCCAGTGATAAGTCCAGACAGCCACACCTTGCAAGACAGCGCCTGCTCAACAGACCTCCGCAGGTCTCCGGCTCGACCAGTCTCTGAGTCCCTTATTGCACCCGGTATCCCCTGAGCAGTTCCAGGACAAGGATTGCTGGGAGGGTCTGGGTAGGCTGACTGTCCCCTAATTCAAACCCATTGCAGCCCAACAACACACAAGGGGAGGCCTGGGCCCGAACAACCCCTAGACCCTCCCCACACACACCAGGACCCAGTCCTCCAGCCTCCATTGAAATTGAGTGATAGGGGCCCCGGACCTCGGGGCTGACGACCACTGCAGCGCTGTCCCGACCTCCCCCAGAGGCCGCTGCTAACGCGAGAGGGGACAGGACGCACCTCGCCGACCCCAGTGATAAGTCCAGACAGCCACACCTTGCAAGACAGCGCCTGCTCAACAGACCTCCGCAGGTCTCCGGCTCGACCAGTCTCTGAGTCCCTTATTGCACCCGGTATCCCCTGAGCAGTTCCAGGACAAGGATTGCTGGGAGGGTCTGGGTAGGCTGACTGTCCCCTAATTCAAACCCATTGCAGGCCAACAACACACAAGGGGAGGCCTGGGCCCGAACAACCCCTAGACCCTCCCCACACACACCAGGACCCAGTCCTCCAGCCTCCATCGAAATTGAGTGATAGGGGCCCCGGACCTCGGGGCTGACGACCACTGCAGCGCTGTCCCGACCTCCCCCAGAGGCCGCTGCTAACGCGAGAGGGGACAGGACGCACCTCGCCGACCCCAGTGATTAGTCCAGACAGCCACACCTTGCAAGACAGCGCCTGCTCAACAGACCTCCACAGTTCTCCGGCTCGACCAGTCTCTGAGTCCCTTATTGCACCCGGTATCCCCTGAGCAGTTCCAGGACAAGGATTGCTGGGAGGGTCTGGGCAGGCTGAGTGTCCCCTAATTCAAACCCATTGCAGCCCAACAACACACCAGGGGAGGCCTGGGCCTGAGCAACCCCTAGACCCTCCCCAGCCTCCACCAGCAGCCAGGCACCAATTTGCGAGGTGTACAAGCACCGCCGATCCCCCAGCCAGGGAGCCGTGGGTCTCTTATTGCAGCTGAACACCACTGAGAGGAGGGATAGTGCGCGCCAAGCAGGCGAGATTGGTTTCCCCACTCTCGTGACCGTGATCGCAGCTCAAGTCTGACTGGACTCCGGGTCTCCTAATGACCCCGGCGTCTCCGCTGCAGCCTCTGGGAAACGGACCCCTGGGGGAGTCTAGGCCCGATCGGCCGCCAGAGCTCCCCCTGACCCTCCCCCCGGCTCAGTCCGACGCGTCCCCGATTCCAGAGCCCACTTGTGCAGCAGCCACCAGGCTCAAGACAGCTTAGGTCCGAAGCGGCCCCTCGCTGTCTGCACGCACCTATGGGCCTCTTCAGGTCGCTGAGTGACCCTTAGCACTATATTTCTGCAGCTTGCCACCACACAAGGAGGGCCTGGGCCCGACTGACCCCCGGATCCCCCCGCCTTCGCAGGCAGCCAAGCACTAGTCCTGGGGCTCACCTGTATCGGCGGTCCCCAGTTGAGGAGCAACAGGCCTCACGGTGCCGACCCACTCCTGTCAGCAAGGGCCTCCTCTCCAGATGCCCAGGCGGCAGCCAGCAGCTCCGCCGATTCCGCCGAAGCCAGGTTTCACTCACACCTTGCCCAGTCTGCAACGGCCCCCAGCGGCTCCGGGAAGCACCAGAATTATGTGCACCGAGAGGGCAGGGGGGCTCGACACCTTATAACAACCACCGCCATTTTCAAAAAGGCACCGGATCAGCCGCACGGTAGGCCGCGTCAACAAACCGCCCTTGATAGAGCGTCCGATGCAGCAAATGGCCCCTCACTAGCCGCAGCGGGAGCTCCTCTTCACAGTGTTATCCCGAGGGGCAGCGTGCAGTAGGTTTATACTGCGATGATCAGGATAACCGGGGGATGGGACCAGGAGCTCCACTAGAGCACATCCGCCATCTTAGGTGCTTGGCCACGCCACCAGGTTGTCTAAGACCTCTTAAATTACCATAAGGGTTGTCTGGACTGGTGCAAGGTGCCCACTTACATTAGTTGACATCATATACCAGGCCAGCTTCTCACACTTAGCCCGATTGGTTTGTCAACCTTTGGCTCGTTTTCTTCCTGGTAGTGAGCTCTAACTCGGCACTAAGCATCTAAAGGTCACAGTTTGCAGGGAATTGGATTTACTGGCTCCCTGCTTCAGTCTCCTCCTCACCGAGCTCCTGATTCTCATCTCCTGTTGGCAGGGGCAACTTGCACAGTCCCTCTGCTACCAGCCAGCAGAACACTCAAATGCCCACACTCCCAAACCCCATAGCCTCCTGGTTGTCTTTTAGAGTACTTAGGGTGACACTGGAGTCCAGATCTTCCCCAGCTGGTCCTCAGGGGGAATAAGGGGGACAGCACCACTGGCCTTGCAGAGACACATCATATCTGGAGATCAGTTGGAGGCAAAGCAGGGCATCATGTGCCTTTTGCTTCCAGTTGGCAATGATTCTGCTCTTGCCGCTGTCTAGGTCCAGGATCGTGTTCTCTGTCTCTCCCTTGTGCAGGAGTTTATAGGTAAAGCGCTCCTCTGAAAGCCTACTCTCCGCCCCTAGCTGATATCGCTGCCAGATCCCTTCCCACCAGAACTTTGAAGAGGAGCCCCTCCTGTATTGGCTCCAGATGTCTGTGCTTCGTACTCTATTCAGTGGGCCAGGGCTGTCTCAGCCCAGATGCCTTGCGCCAAGCTAATAATCAGATGAAGATTTTCCTCCCCACTGCTTTCGTCCCAGGAAATGGGTAAATCCTTGATAATTTTTCCCTTTGTATGGGGAGTCCTTTGTTCCCTCTGCTGGGGAGCTGTTGTGAGCCACTCATCATTCTGAACAGCAGGTGGTTGAGATGGGGCGACAATAGTTCCCAAATCTTCTTAAGGGTTATTCCAGGTAGCAGCTATGGGAAATGCAGCACCAAGAATAGCCCCCAAAGGGAAGGGGAAGAGAGATTGTCATGTGGTCATGATAGGCCTGGTAAGGAACACCACCATTTACACACTCATGTTTCTTACGTTTCCTTCTCTTTTGATTGATTGATTGATTTAAATATTTGTAAAGTGAAGCTGTGGCTCTGGAGGGAGCATCCTGGCGCTATGCGAAGAGGCAAAGGTGAATGAGTAGGTATGAGAAATGATCCTGTTTATACAAGTGAGGAGCAGAATGCATCCGTCACCCTGAATATCCAGGTTTTCAGTGATTTTCTGAATAGGGTCTCTAATTCTATTGCCCTTAGATGTGCGGGCATGAGATTCCATGCTTTTGTTCCTAAGACTGCAAGGGACTTCCCTCCTTTGGTTTTGTATCTAAAGGCGGGAGGCTTAAGAAGGTTCGCTGTGGAAGATCCGAGAGTCCTAGCCGTTATGTAATGAGTGAACTTATCTGCCAGATATTTGGGTCCAGAGTCTCCAAAGGCTCTAAAGGTGATTGTCAAGATCTTAAATAAAATTATTTTCTGTATGTGCAGCCAAGTATTAAGTGTTGAAGTGGTCGATGATCGACGAGGCATTTTCAGCACCAAGCGAGCCGCTGCATTCTGTACAATTTGTAGCTTTTTTACTTCTTGTTTATTTGTTCTGCGAAAAGGCTATTGCAGTAATCTAATCTAGAAAGGATCAGTGCTACTGACATTCTTGCAGAGTAGGGAATGTAATCGCAGAACTTTTTCAAGGTTTTTATAAGGTTAAAGCACATTCCTGCCACTGCAAGAGATTGTGGCCGGAATGTAAGAGTAGCGTCAAATTTTACTCCCAGATTCTTGGCAATTTCAACTGTGTTAGGTGGGGCAGGTGTGTCTTCTGGCCACCATAGGATCGGGTTCAAGGGACTGTCTTTCCCTATCAATAGTATCTCAGTTTTATCTGTGTTACATTTAAGATTGTTTAGCCTCATCCAGTGGATGACCTCTGTCATACATTGCTTGAAATTAAGCTCTGTTTTGGTAGTATCTTTATCCAGGGCCAGGATCAGTTGTGTATCATCTGCAAATGAGGTTGTATTGATATTGAAGGAGGATATTAACGAGATCAGTGGAGCCATATAGACATTAAAAAAGAGCGGGCTGAGAGAGGAGCCCTGTGGGACGTTTGAGGCCGATGACTGTTGACATACGTTTGTGTGTGTGACAATGTAGGATACCATTAGCTGAATTGACATTGCTTACATTTCTACTTCGTAGGCACACTATCACAACAACTTGAACATTTAGTACAAGGGATAAAGTTCACTGCGCAAATTTCATTATTGTTACTGTCCAGTAGATGACAAAACTATCACACTAGAATAAACAATTGCGGCCTGACTGGGGTTGTGACAAGGCCACATTGGTGCTGTTTATTATATATACAGAACCACTTCCTTGTTTAAGGGAGAGGAGCACTTATCTGACACTGCAAGGTCACTGTGTGCTAGAATTCCAGCTCAGTTGATTACTGAATTCCAGCTCAGTTGATTATTGTTTACCAACTTGAGGTATGCCCAGCTCTACATCAAGATGGACAGCCTGATGACATTTACCCACAGGTAATGGGGAGCTACCCCACCCAGCAGGGATTTGGCAGATTCCCCACTCTAGGCTAGACTAGGTTAGGGAGCACTAGGTAGGAGTACACTGTACAAAGTATTTTGATATGCCAGCATATATTCACTATTTTAGCACAATGGTAGAATTGTTTATCCATTTCACTGCTCTCATAATGCTAATTACGTTATTCTGTTTCATTATAGTGATTATTACAACCCACATATTTTATACAAGAATCACAATGCTTCAATAAATATTAAATGCCTTTCTGAGCAATTCTTGTGTATTTCTTTGGGTATGCATTAGAGTCCAAATGAAACAGTTCTAGATCTGTTACCACGACTTCTTTGGGAGATCAGGGTTGTCATGTTCTGAGGTTGCACACACATTTGTTATCCGGTAAGGTTAGGGGTGCAGATGGGGCACTATGGACTAGCAGGGATATATGCCAATATATCCTGAGGGTGTGCACGTAATCAGTCTGGCACAATCCTGACATTTATGTTGTCCATCAAACACACAGTTTTACCAGAGAGGTACAAGCCGTACAAGGTGGTGCCCAATGTTCTAGGTTGGGCTCTTATTTAATGTATCGTCTGAGTAGTTTTCATTTGTGTACCCAAAGACACCTACTCACCTATTATCAGAAGACGTCCTTGGTGTTAGGGAAAAAATCCTCCTCAGCTACGTAGGTTAACCCTACGTATTGGCTGTAGGTTGTTCAAGCTTGAACCTTTAAAAGGATCACCCCATAGGGATACCCTCTCTGAATTTGACATATTCTTATGGCTGAACCAGCAGCACTGAACATACCTGAAAACTGCAGACATGCAGTTACTCAGAAACTGTTATATAACGATCTCACACTTGAGGGTGGGGACGTTACCATCATGGTTGAGGCACAAGGAGCATTTAGGACAGAGGTATTCTATTCTTGGGTTACATTCCCAGTGGCTAACGACCGCTCATGATTATTTCACACTTACATTGCAACTGACGTTCCAAGAACGTATACAGCTTACAAAGCTTTAGAAATACCATTAACTTACCAAGAACATCAAAATTAGTTTGAAGGCGCGCTACCACACACTATTGAAGAAATAAGGCTAGGTCCCCTTAGCAATTAGGGAGCAACATGGCCAGTCTTAGCCAGTTACACATCACACCCAAGCTTAGCTAATATGTCTGCAGCACTATTGGAAAGACTATATGTAAGTCCAGTCAGAATATATAAAAGTCTGACACAGTTCGTCATGCGAACAATGACAGTAAATCCTGTGAGGACTGCTCAAGCTGCACAACCACAATTGGCTACACCAGGCATTAGCCCACAGACTATCAATTCCATTATGGGTAAAATTCCCACCAGAAGGGAGGAAATTCCATTCTGGATTGCACAAAAAACAAATCAGCTTAAAGCAGTGCTTACCCCTATAGGACTAAAGGAAAAACACAGAATTCTTCCATATGCTTGCCAATGGGGATGGCTCGCCCCGTGTGAGACTGCCCCACTTGGCTATATGCCAGCAACTCACTAATTTGGCTCAGAGATAGCAGTAGCCAGATTACCTAAAATTATCGAAGAAACTTATGCCACAGTGGGTAGAGATAATTTGAGAGCCAACGCTAGTAAACCTCAAATAAAGAGTAATTATGAAAAAGATAACTCAAAGCAAGCGCCCGACTCTTCTACAAAGAAGAAGTGGGATAATAAGAAACATAAAGAAAAGACTAAGTCACGGACTGGATTTCATCAACAAGAGGCCACTGAAAAGTGCTGTAATTAACGTAACCATGATAATATTAAGACACCTGACAGATATCAAGATAATGATATACATTCATCTCGTTCATTTCAGGATACATCCGAGAAATGATCGGAGAGAGGTGGACAGTCAGAGAGCAGACTAGAGGAGTATGTGATACCAAAGAAGGACTCACAACACTTTTCTGACTACATAATAAAAAAGAAAGATAAACCTAAACAGTTAAAGCCTCAATTCAAAAAGAAGAAGGTAGCAAGGCTCAAAGTCAAGCATGCCACAGATTTTGAGGACACTGCTTCTGAGCGGGGAGTGGGCTCTGACCATGCTGCACAGCCTGGCAGAAGTCACAATAGTTCACCGGAACCTGATGGATTGTCTGGTGGCAGTAGCATTGAGTGACTATGTCCAGGTGAAAACACCGGATACTAGGGTAAGTGTCCTGCATCGATTATATGAGATGCAACTCCAATTGGAAGGGGACATACCAAGATACATTAATGTTATCTTGTGAGAGAACTTGTCATTTGGCTACGATATTCTCTTGGCCATCTGAATTTCTGATGGATTGCCCAAAGGGAGAAACAGTAATTTTACCTGCTTTTTCCAACCTTGTTCCAGAATCAGTAAAATGTTAATACGCCAAGGAGAGGGTGTTAGCGCTGGCTTCTGCGTAATACCGCAACCATGTGGGGTGACGGTTCCCCTTAGCTTGTATTACCAGTGAGGTCAAGCCCACAACCTCAAAGATAATGTGCCCTTTAAACTGAGGTTAAAAAACAAGTTAGAGAGATTATCAAACAACTTGAATACCAAGGTGTAATAGAAAGTTGCACCTCTCCTATGATAAATCCCTTGTTTCCAGTAATGAAACCAGATCATTCATATCATCTAATATTAGATTGCAGACATCTAAACACAGCTACACGTACATATGCAATACAAAATGCATACAGCACTAATGAACAATATAATGGGTAAATAAATACAAAACACTAGATATCTCAATTTGAATTTTCTGTCAAAATGTAGCACCTGAAACCAGGTACTTGACCACATTTAGCAAGCTGGGCTCTCAAAAACAGTTCTGTCATTTGCCCAAGGGGTATAAGAACAGCCCTGGGTTGTTTTCAGCCCAGTTACAGAACTTTTAAAAGAATTTGATGACCAGGCATTGTCCTATGCCAATGACATATATTTGACGGTTGATGAACTTTCATATAGCTGGGTCCAAACTGGGGTGGAATAGTGAGCAAAAGAACAACGGATTAAACCCAGATCACTTGACTGGGAATGAGTGGTTGAGAAGTTTCAGGACTCCGTCCATCATCTTTTTGTGTTTACTATGTTTGCCCTAAGTGGCCAAGGGTATGCCCAGACATGGGTCCCTTGCTTGCTGTGCATTGAATTCAAGATAGCCTGGCTGACGAAAGGTGATACCCCAAAACCAGTCCAAGGATGCTCGTTTACGGTCCAGGAGGACTTGGCCTGGCAGTTCGAGTTGGACTGTTCCCATGAGGAGCAGGGTCATGATTGATTTTCATATGGCTGGGTCCAAACTAGGGGGGCATAGTGAGCAAACGAACGATGGATTAAACCCAGATCTATTGACTGGGGGTGAGTGGTTGAAAAGTTTCAGCACTCCGTCCATCATCTTGTTGTGTTTGCTATGTTTGCCCAAAGTGGCCAAGGGTATGCCCAGATGTGGGTCCCTTGCTCGCTGTGCCACTGGATTCAACCTAGCCTTGCTGATGAGGGGTGATATCCCAAAACCGCTCCCAAGATGCTTGTTTAAAGTCCAGGGAGGACTTGGCCTTGCAGTTCGGGTTAGACTGTTCCCATGAGGAGCAGGGTCAAGACTGATTTGCATATGGCTGAGTCCAAACTGGGGTGGAACAGTAAGCAAAAGAACAATGGATTAAAACCAGATCTCTTGATGGGGGGTGAGTGGTTGAAAAGTTTCAGCACTCCGTCCATCATCTTGTTATGTTTCCTCTCACTATTATACAGGAGGTCCCATTGGAAGCTTTGATCAGCGATGAAACTTCTATTCCCCGACTGGGACTAGCTAGTAATGAAGAATATCTTCTACCTGCTACATCAACAACTACTATACAAACAACTTGTCAGGGACACAGTTTTCTATTTGGAAACCTGATAGGGATGGTGTCTACATCAGTGTACCACAATTCAATTCAGCTCCAAGTTCTACACAGCCTCCAGATCCACCAAAATAGATCGAACAGCCTCTGGCTGCTTTATCAACTTTGATGAATTCTTTTCAGATTCATATGAGCCACCTCCACCTCTCCAAGGTAGATTGTGTGTATTCTATTTTTGGTGAAGAAGACGTACTTTGTTCCTCCTTGGCTATAATTTTGGATAACAATTTTATTACTTTTCCTCGTTCTTTGGATTGGTTTTGTGATAGTCTTTTTCCCGCTTCTGAATGGGCACTATCTCCCAGAATGCTCTGCTGTACAACTGTTGAACTTGGTTATAACACCACATTCTTTATCACACAAACTGCAAAGAGGCCTTTCCGTGGTGAACATTTCTGCCATTGCAGTTTCGGATGGAATTGTGTGGGATAGAGTATCATATGATATATTTGGTCCTACTGAACTTTTGCCAATAATATATGTATTCTGCATTTCCGTGAATGACATTATCACCCCTAGTACTATCTCCGATGATTGGGACATTGATACAGTGCATGAAACGCTAGAAGACCTAGAGTATTCTACTGTTTTTAACTCTGATGATATGTATGGTGGTACTACTAATTATGATGAAATGCTCTGTTTTCAACATTATGATAACCACTTTTTGCTTAAATCAAGTACTCCACGTGCAGTATTTAATTACATACAATGGGACCACTGCCCTATATCACCATGGGGTAGCTAACAAACGTTTGCACAGAAGTTTACATATTTGTTTCGTCAAAATACAGCTGACCCAGTGTCTTATTATTATAGGCTCACACCATCACCAGCAAAGAAAAACATGCTCACTGATACAAAGCTGATATATTCTGAATCTTTTCTTTTCCAGTTGTCCACACAAGTGCTTGACTTTTGGAGACACATGGTTGGTTTAAAATCAGTTTGGGGAATTAAAGATTGGCGGGTTCAGAGGAACGAGGCATTATTCAGAGCATGCCAGATACTACATCAAATGATTTTCCTGAACAAAACTATGCAGCAGACGTCATGTCTTGGTGGGCTGAGATAAAAGATTTAAATGCAATTAACATTCCAGCAGTTGCATGTTTTGCGATTTGACAATGGTTCACAAATTACACAGAGGAAACATTAGACACAATGCTTCACAACGGTCCATATAATTCTTCAGGGACCAAACAGGGGGATGGTTAGTGTGGTCGTTAAATACTAACGGATGTCATGCACATTTCCTGGGTGACACCGAAGGGTTTAGGATCAGCAGGCCTGACCCATGTTATGCACAGACACATCACTTGGGTTGGTAACAACTTAGAGTGTTGGGAAGTTGTGCCTTGATTGGCTAAAAACCAAAAAATTGTCCCAGGTGAAATATCACTTGTCCCTTCTTTCTGATGACATGGGACTATAGGACTTTTTATTTGGTCCTTGAAAACCACGTCAAAGTGCTTCATGTAAGCAATATACAATGAAGGGCGGGAAGTTTGACAGTAGGAAACTGCTGAGAGACTGCGAGAAATTGACAGGGCGAATTTAGAAAGGGTCCTAGCAGTAGTTGATAATGGTATGACTACATTATCCGCTAGAATATACTCTCTGAGTAATATAATGTTGTCTGCAATAGTGATCATACAGAATGACATGTCCTCTTTACAACATGGGCAGTCATAGCTTGTAATTGAGCTGGACTTTTCGGACACTTCGTGCCGGTCACGTACCATGGTGACACCTTAATGCCAGTAGCTTTTTTACCTTACTATTTAACAAAACTGCAAACCATCATGGCAAGAAAGGACGCGACGTACACTATGTTACACATAGAGAAGTTGGGGAAACTACCATTTACTGTTGCGGAAATACTTTCCACATATTGGATAATCCACAGGTTTATTTCTCTGTCAATTTCGACATTCCACTTCCAATACTGTTTACCACACCATCAGTTATGCAGATAGGAAATGCTAGGTGAAGGATATGTGCATGAGTCATGGATCTTACCTTTTAGATATCGCTGTAGGAATGGCGAGACTGAAGTTTTTCTTAGCAGGACTGACTGTGAGAATTCTTTAGGGCATTCCTTGGTGTATATTGAGGTTTTGCTTCATGGTGCATGTAATGCGCCAATGTCAAATTTGTCCTGCTATCTGAAGGGTTCTCCAGCTGCAGTGATCAGTCCAGCTTTCAGATTACTCTTGAATGGGAGTTATTTGATATTCAGCGATCAGCGCTGCCATGATATGAAACCAGATATCGCCTTTCTGGTGACGGTTTCTGCAGTCGTGACCTGTTGCACAAAAGTACTGTTTTCACCTGCCCTCACAGTTAGGAAGGCAACGCTTTGGCCTTCGGTAAAGCTTTTGAATATGCATTTTGATGCTTTGAGCAGACTGAAAGCCTTATTGTTCCAGAAGGGAGTGGCCTTTACATCTGCAAAGGAGACGTTTGATGTTCAAAATGCAAGGTCTTCTTCTGAGATACAGTTGCTACTTCACACTAATTTCCCACTACATTTTGGGGAACTTGTGCACCGCATTTTTAACATGTCTAGTACAACAGGAGTGGCACAATTTTTTTAAGACAATTGTCTCTGGGTTGGTTAGTACCTTCCAGATAGTCTTCGGAGTTATTCTATCATTCATACACTCTGTGCTGGGAATCATTTTTGGAGGTCTTCCGCTGGTCCTGTTCCTGATTGTCGGTACATTGCTTTTATTTTTTCTGCTCCGCAAGGGATGTCCCATCAAAAAAGCCAAATGGAACTGGCACTTCCACATGTGCTCCTGTGTTGTGAATGCATGATGCAGTGTTTCGGCGCACAATTGCTTCAGGAACTAAATGAACACTGGTTCTTGTCTTTTCGTCCTGTATGGCTACACTGCCTGCAGCCTGTATTCTGCTGTCTGGTGTGCACTTTCGAGTGTGTCCTGGACATATGCCTAGGAACGCAGCTGATTCAGTCTCCGGACATTTACCTACTGGTGAGCCTGTAAACGGCCCACTTGTACCGTTGTCCTTTGCACTTGCCGTTGCTTCTGAACGCATTCTATGAGCCCTCCTGGGATGCTTCTGCTCCTAGTGATCTGGTTCTTGGCTTGGCTTCTGCGAATCCCACACTGGCTGCTCCTCCTTTGAAGTCTGATGAGGGAGATGGACTCCACCTCTAGCGGAACTCCGCATATCGCGGTGGAGATTTTTGGTTACTTCGCGGAGTTCTGTGTAGCCCATGCCTACAAGAGAGAGAAATGCAAGATGCTTCTTATGATTCTGATCAGCACCTCGGGTCTTTGGGTACTGGAAAGACTGGTGTCCACAATGTGCTCAGAGCATCAAATATGCAGGGGTTCATGAGTGGTAATATCTGTAAAGGACAGACACTATAAATACAATGAAGCACTCAAATTAACATGTCTCATGCTTATGTTCATATTCTATCAGTGCACATACCATAATAATATCAAGTAAGAACTTACTCTCTCCCATAAAATAATATCTTGGTGTCAAACACATTACATCATATGTCGCAGAAATGTTCACAGTGTTTTCACCAGTTCAAAAGCCTTACAAGGCCTCCTTTGTACATAACAGTTTGTGTACTCTGAGCCTTCTCCCTCAAAGTTCCATACCAAGGCTAAACAGGAACAGCAGATTTTCTACTACCGCTGTTATTCTGGATCCAGATGCCAAATGTCACAAGAAATGCCCCATTCAACACGCAATACCTTAATTTGCAATAGTGCATTTCCCAGTCTCTCCGCAATGTTTGCCAATAGGTTGTTAATGGAAGCCCTTTACCTTGTTCTGATCTGAAGGCCAAATATATATCCCGCTAGGTATACAATGCCTATATTTGCAATCATACCATTTTCAGCCTCTGCCCAATGCTTGTAAACAGTTTGTTAAAGGAACCTCTTTACCTTGTTCTGATTAGCTGTATGCGATAGGCTGCGGAATGTGGAGACTTCCGCAATGTGCGGGTCTGGAAATACCTGATTGGTAAGTCAGTCGTCTCTTGTGTTTTCTTTCCTAGGAACATCAGCGGAAGCTGGAGTGATAAACTGTAGCCGAGGTTGGGAGCAGCCAGAGGGAGAACTGCAGCTGTGGTTGGGATCAGGCTTGCGGTGTCAGGAGTCAGGTGAGAGGATTCCAATGAGGATAAGCGCAGAGCCTTGACTGGGTGCAGTTTAAATAGTCACTCTCTGTGGAGGTGTTCTGAATCACTTGTAGAGCAGAAACGTTTTCCCAGCAGCGAGTCAACCTGCCATAGAGCGATTGGAAGGGTTTGCACATGCTGTTGTGCACATTGTTTTGGCACGAGTTCACCACTGCCACCAGGGAATGAATGCTTCTGTAAACATTGTCCAATACAGTTTCCCAGTCTAAATGCCTACCACTACCACCAGGGAACAGTGTAGCATACCATTACACAATACAATGGACTGCATTATCATAATACAATCACAACGAGGAGGGGGCCACTACTTAATATGGACATCTGATTATCATGAGGGCGCAGTAGCACGAGCCGCAGTTGAGGCTACAGGATCCGTGACAGGAGCAGAGTAATCAACTTGGCCCAACAGGTGGGACAAAGGCCTGGAATCTGATTATGAGCTGAGCATGAGAAATATAAACATTTTTGATGTCCCATAAGATGTATATGTATATTTTTGGAACCTGCAAAATCAAATTCAGTGTGCATTTTTGACACAAGTTTGACACGTTGCTGGACTGTGTAGACATAAGTGGAGCAAAACTGCACTTTCACCTATGTGTATAATACAGTGACACTACAGATTTTCCATTAAACCCTACTGACCTACCTAATGGCACCCACTGATATTATAAGGCCTACCCTGGGTCAGCAACTCCCCAGGTAGGGTCCCTTCAGCACCAGCCTACTTGTTAACAATTAACTGGCTGTGCATGACTGTAGTCTCGCATGCACAGCTTGCACACGTGCACAAACCTGGCCCCCTTGCACCTCCTGAGGACCAGTTGGGGAAGTGCCCTGCAAGACCTATGTTTCCGGAGGGTGATGAATCCATATCCCCTCCCCAAGAAGAATGATAATTGATTTAAGCACTCCGGAAGCTAGAACGTGTGCTCTACATTTTGGGAGTGTTGGGATCCCTAGTTTTTGGTCCTATAGCAGCATACTATGTAATTTAAAGGAGTAAAAGAAAGACTCAGGATACATGTTATTTCGATTTTCAATATGTTATTCAAAGTGCCAATGATTTTTGGTAAACATTGCAGTGCTCATAGTAGCAATGATGATTGCATTTAAACATGGTTACTAGTTCCGTTTGTGTGGTGGTGACTGTTAACTTGTGGTTATTGTTCTTAGAAAGTGGCGACCCTTTAATAAAGCCATTAGGCTTGCCTTACATTTTTAATCTGTTGACCCCTTGACAAAGCCAATAGGCTTGCCTTATTTGTGGTGACCCCTTGACAAAGCCAATAGACCTGTGTTATTTAAAATGACACCCGTCCATATATTCTGATGCTCTATCAGGTATAGGTGGGGCTTATTGTGATTTTGGGGGGGTCATGACCCACTAGTTATCAAATGTGATTCCAGAAAGTCTCCAAAGGTATTTCCACCTGCCTGTTGTATGCATTTGTGTAAATGAATGCGTAGTATTTAATAGTGTATGTGTAATATATGTACTTTTCTGTTTTCAAAGGAAAATCACTGACTGGATAATCCTTTACTGAATGTTGTTTTTGCATGCCAGCAGATGGAGATTATTAGCCCACACATCTCTGATTAGGCCTTGAACTGCTCTGTTTCGCTACCCTTAGAGAGTCAAGAGTTACAATGGGGTACTTAGCTCCCAGTAAGGAGACAAATGTAGGCCTATTACTTGTGCAGGACGAACATCCTCCTCAACTAATAATCCAATTTCTTATAATGTCCCTGCCTCAATAGTTTTCCTAGAAGTAAATGAGTGGTGCTCAAAATTCACTGTCTAAGCCTGCCCATAAGCCATGATATCAGTTAACAAAAAATGTCTCACAATTATGACATTTTTTTCTGGATCTAAGTTGAGACCATGTTCCACATTCAGACAGAGATTGGATATCAATCAGTGAGTTGTGAGGATGTCTCCTGTGAAACCCCCATCAGCAGCAGTTTTGCTGCTCTCGATCGCTGCATCTCTTTTTTTCCCTGTCTAACATTTTCCTATCTGTGCTCCTTTTTGTCGATCCCTAGCTTGTCTTCCTTTCTCCCACTATCTCTCTGCCTCTTCCTTCTCCATGTCGTGATTGGGCCAGGCCGAATTTTTTGTTACACCAACATATCCTCGCAGAATATCTGGTATTTTGTGCTATGCTTGTTACTCAAAATTCCTGACAGGGATTATCCCACGTCACATACCGTTAAATCCATTCGGATAAAAACCCTACTTGAGAGCAGGGGAAAAACATGAACGAACAGAGCATGAGAGGCTGTTGTTTGCAGTACTTCTGTTTTATTTACGCTATTTATAGAAGGAATACATCATTGTGTCCAAAATGGAGTTGATGCGAATTTTGTGAATTATTCTGCTGAACGCTATAATGGCATTTTGCATGATTTTGTATAATGTTTCTGAAATTTCATTTAGTTACACAAAAGTAAATTACATAAATTTCAAATAGCCTTATAGAGTGTATATATATATTGCCATTTTGAGCCCAAACTTGCGCCACAATTGTTGGTGTGAATTCCATTTCCCAGTGTCTTCGATATCCTGGGCCATATTTATTACCTGGTTTGCGTCGCTCTTTCACTACGCAATGTGATGGAAGAGCAACGCATACCTTAAGTGATATTCTGAAGCCGCGCAAAGCCACTTTGCATGACTTTGAGTGGCTCCAAAAATATAGAGTAATGCAATGCAGGAAAATTGCTGTGTTGCGTTAATCTGCCCGGGGTAGGCATTCCATGAGCATTGCGTGGGTGTTCTCACGCAGCTCCCATGGTTTCTGACGCATACCTAGATTTGCAAGAACTTATAAATGTGGAAATGCGCCAAAAAGATACGCCTCCCCAGGTAAGGCGCAACAAAGAGAAATATGTTAATTTCTCCTCATTTTTTTCCTCTTTCTATGGGTGCTGCATTCCCCATTCTGCAGCACCCATAGAAAGTAGAAAAAGTCTCTGAGGATTGTTTTGTGCAGGAAGTTGTGCCTTCCTGCACAAAAAAATATTGCCTACAACACGTTGCCTGCATTAATGCAAGGCTGCCAAAACGGCACCAGTGCAAGCCAAAAGGACAGGAATGCACTGTATTGGATAAATGTGGTGCATTCTTGCCCTTACCCTGTGACGCAGGGCAGCACAGCAAGGTGACTTGCTGTGCTGCCCTGTGCCACAAAGTTCATACATTTGGCCCCCAGTTTCCATAAGTCAGGGTGGATAGAATCAGCGGAGCATATGTAGTCTGGCATTACTTTGAAACCCAATATCCATTTCCATCGTAAAGTAAGTGCACCGTACACTTCTTTCCACTTAACTTCTTCGGCAACGTGTACTTTAAAATTAATTAATGAACTTCTAAGCCAAAGCTTTGGGAAATAGACTTAGCAATCACTTTTCTTTATTGTCTGCTGGTTAAGTCTCACCATATGTTATGTTGTATGATTATATGTTATGATGTGTTATGTTATGTTGTGCTATGTTAGCTATACTAATTTTATGCTAATATGCTATACCATATTATCCTATGCTATGTTGGTATGTTAAGTTATGTTATGTTGTGTTGTGTTGTTTTGTGTTGTGGTATGGTATGGTATGGTAAGGTAAGGTAGGGAAACAGTCTTAACAACAAGGTTTTTACCACGTTGTGACTTACCCACGCATTTTTAAGAACGCATGTTTTTACAACGTGTATGTTTTTACAACGGATGACTTTACAACGCATTTAAGGTAAGTTGGGGGATGTGGGGGTCTCCCCCCACAAATACTTTGTTTTTAAATAAATAAACAATGCGTGGTAATGACATCCATTGTAAAAAACATACACAAGGCTTACGACGTATTTACCAGCGTTGTTCCGTCGTACAACCGGTAAGGTATGGTATGGTATGGTATTGTATGGTATGGGTACATGTTACTTGCAAAATGCTCACATCCGGCCAGGGTAGCTTCTTGGCACTGCAAAACTAAAGTGCATCAATATCATCCGTGCTGAAATAAATAAAAAAAACAATACTTTTAAGGATGTAAATATCTGCACTATCATATTGAAAAAGTATTAACATTCTACCAAAAGCATCTATTAGTTGTAAACATGGGGAGTAAGTGGCACACATTGATCTATTATGAGAATGTTATTTAGCGGAAAGATAAATCTAAACCTTAAAATACAGAGGTCCCCTCATTTCAATACTGGTCATTGCTGGTTCCTCTTGTCACGTTATCTTAAAAATCTTTTTGTTGTCTAATGTCTTGCCCCAATATGTTTCCAATTGTGCAAATGTAGTCATTAGTAGACATACAACATGCACTATTGCTTAAGTCATATGTTTGCGGTGTAATTTAAAAAATAATCTCTAAAAAATGAAAATGAAAGAAATATAAAAATGTCAGGAACTGAGAATTGCATGTCTGAAACGCCTGAGTTTGACCCTTGCAAATAGTTTATGTGAAGTTAGTGCTTTCAATCTCAGCTGAAGGCTTCTATTCCTGTTTGCAGTGTTTATGTGGTAGTATTTTTGCAACCCGGCGTTGACAGCTTAAACTGTTTCCTGCTTCCTCCGTGTCAAACACTGCAGAAACAGGGCAGCTTGGCAGACAGCAAAAGGGTAAAGGAGCAGCAAAGTCTTGGCAACATGAATACAGTGTACATTATGGTTTGCTCTGTTGCTGAAAATGTGCAAATGTGTCACGTATCAGGACTGAGCGAGCTGACACATCCACGCCTCCCCTGACGAGAATCCTACTGTGTGGCTAAATGCTGGTTGGGTGCAACGTTGTGCGTGTAACTCCAGAGCAGGGTTAAACATGGTCGTGGGAGGCTTAAATGGGCAAGGGCTGTTAGGAAACCCCGTTGCTGAGGGTCTGAGTATAATTGCATGGTAGCCAATTACTGATGCAGATTGTCAGAAGGTTGATCATGGACATTATTGGGTAGAGAACGGAGAAGGAAAACTGCACTTGGAATCGAAGTTAAAGGAATACATTTGAAGTAGTTGTTTTGCCCTGGTAGACAAGCAATTTGAAAGAGCAACGCAGTTATGATAATTTAGAGAAAAAAGGTGCATAGTAGAGTTTCTCTAAATATTTTGCCCTAAGGGGCTCGAGAGGAGTTGGGTGGATTTCTGTCTTATGCTCAAGCCCTCCAACCAACCTATAGTTAACTATACCGTCACCCCAGCGGGCAGAATTGCATTCCCTCATTACCTGTTTTGGGGAAAAACATGTCAGAATTGATGTTTCACTGCTCATTCTTGCTTGTTTTCCTCTGGAGTATCACTGGCGATTTTGGTTGCCTTCAGCAGCCCGAGACCAGGGTGAAATATTGGAACTTGTAATTGCGTTGAGGTCGGTAAATCTCACCACCAGCCCCAACAGGATAACAGGCCCACTCAGAATGGTGGTTCGAATTTGTATTTGCGAATATGCGGTGGGATGCCTCAGTATGCCATAATGCTTTCATTTCAAATGCTACCAGCCTTTTGCTGGTGGTACAGAAGATTAAAAAAAATTAATGAAAATGTTATAAATACTTGATTACAATTTTTTGAGCCTTTTTGGTTCACTTCCTTAATTCCTGTTGAAATCCAGTTATTATACTGTTAATATAGCGTTTGCCCTTTGCTGCTAGATTTTGCTCTTTATGCAAAAGGAAGCCAAGAGAGGCATATTTTTAACACTGGACATGGGTATAAGTACTCCTTTTGAAAATTAGGAAGATATCCAAACAATCAGAGAATAATATTGAGAACATCTCACAATCAGTAAGGCTAATGGAATGGAAGACCCTTTACTCAATAATTAATTCATCCATCCATTCAATTGATACCATAGGAATATAACCCCTGTAGTAGTAATCACTAAAGCCACGCGCAATATTGGTATTATTTTTATCAATATTTTTAGGGCATTTGGAACGTGGCCTCAAGCTCTGGCATTTCTTCTTCATTCGGCTAGGGATGCCGACCATACACCACTTCGATACCAAAGCAGTACTGCATCTTTGAATGTATTCTTCATCATAGATGGTTTTCAGGCAGGCAGAGGGAGTGGTTATGCAGCAAGGAAGGAGTTGCAGGCCAGTTGAAGACTGACAGGCTGCAAGTAATGACCACTGTGCCACTGGATTCAAGCTATCCTGACTGATGAGGGGTGAAACCCCGAAACCGGCCCTAGGATGCTTGTTTCCGGTCCAGGGAGGACCTGGCTTGGCAGTTCGGGCTGGACTGTTCCCATGAGGCCCAGGCTCAAGACTGATTTGCATATGGCTAAGTCTAAACTGGGGTGGCATGGTGAGCAAAAGAATGATGGATTTAACCCAGATCTATTGACTGGGGGTGAATGTTTTGATTTGTTCTGCATTCCGTCCATCAATTGTGTGTCTTTTGCAAGTAATGACCAGGCAGGTAGCATGGGCTATGGAGCAGATGATGGTCACTCAAGAATTTGGTAAACGTCACAGATACTTTTTTCAGGCATTTAATGTTTGCACTTTCTAGGCATTATTATTCCTGTTTTTTCAAGCTGTAGAGATCGAAGATATATCAGGAGACACTGTCAATGTCTGTGAGTAAAGCAAAAAGAGAGGAATTGCAACTTGAAAGCTTGAGGCACCTCAGAGTGGTCCTGGAGCAGTCCAAAGTTGGGGGGTATTAAAAGAGGCACAACGTTTGGAGAAGTGCTTAGTAGTCGAAAGCATTCACTGTGTTGGTAAAGTCGCCTCATATACTTGGCAAAATTCTGCATGGACGTGCAAGAAACATAGTGACATGTGAAAGTTATCAAATAACTCTGGGTCTCTGAAATGTCTTCACGAGTGAGGCTGAACACACAAATGGTGCTATCTACTACCACTATTCAGAGTCTGCACAGAAACTCGCATATTTCTGACTAGTGCTACATGGAAACCTCTTGCTTATTCATAATGCTTAAAACATGTATTCGTAGATCCATTAGATCAGGGGTCTCCAACCTTTCCTGTAATAGGAGCTACTTCTGTTCAATGAATATCACTCAGAGCTACTAATATTACAAGTGTTGTAATACTGACCACATCAGTCAAGATTACATTACTCAAGCATCAGCTTTAAATATATTTTGGGAATTCACCCATTTTTCTCCAAATATCAGTCTACGAGTTCTGAAAATAAACACATTTTCATCTTAAATCTGTGCTTTTAATTTTGGTATTCATATATAAATTCAACCAAGCAAAATCTTCTAGTTTGGTAGGCTAGGCTGCACAAAGGAGAGCTACTTATTGGTACCTGGAGAGCTACCAGTAGCTCCCCGGAGCTACTCATTGGAGAACCCTTGATTAGATAGATACATATCCGCTTTTCACTATTGAAGGATGTTTCATACACTTATCAATTCATTTCTAGATTTTTGACCGCATGCTGTGAATGCAACATACTTTGCATCTTCTTCCAATTGTACTAATTATGTACTGTAGTATCCTGTCTTTATTGTTATTTATCATATGCTCTACCAGCGGAATGTTCCTGTGATGATGCGCTATGGAATCTTGGGAGCTTGTCACGAAAAGTCACAGTTGACAGGGGCTGAGCAGCATGCTGGCTGCTCCTGGTGGGGCTAGTCCTGAGCTGAACTACAGAACATGTACTATCTGCAATAAAATCTCCTGAACTACTACAACCAGCCTGGACTCAGTTACTACATTTTATTGGTGACGAGCTTGAAGACAACCTGCGTGTGTCACCTCACAGAAACTTCAATCCTGAACAAACTCCAAGGTAAAGATCCCCTTCCAACTAACTCTTAAGTAAACTGGCACCACTGAGCCCCACCAGTGGCCTTTTCACCGGTCGCCCCAACCAAATGTGCCAGTCTCTGCTCTTATTGCCCTGCTGACTTGAAAGAGGTGTTTATCTCCTGCTACGGAGTCCGTCTACATTTGGGACTGTGCCTCCTATTAGTGGAATTTCCCAGAGGAGTGATGAGAATGAAAGAGATTCACTTTGCCCTGCTGCAGTCAGTGACTGTGGCACTGACTTTGTCATACTCCCGCTTTGCGCACAAGAAGGGAAGTTCCTGCCACAACAGCAATACATTTGCCTATCCTTTTCCTGCGTCTTATGCTGACTACGTGTTGTGGAGACGGACTATGAGAACTAAAGTTACACCTCTCATGCGTTTGTGGCCATCCTGCCACAATTACCGTATGTGGTCCTGTGCTTCATTCTGGGAAAAGCGTTTCTTGTGCTTATCTCCAGCTGTGATGGAGTTAATCAGTCTCCTGCTTAGTGTGCTCCGTAACCCATCAAGCTATTGCCTACTTGAGAGAAATTTGTTTAATTCAAGTGGACCGCTTTTCAAAGGTCATTTTTCAACGGTTGTTTTTTTTAAAGGGTTGTTTTTCTCTGCCCATGTCTTACTCAATGGAAGCAAATGTAAGGACATGCTTGTGGACTGACTGCAGCAATGTCTTATGAGCCCCTGCAGCCATAGTCAGGTGAGACTTTGTTTTGCTTATGATTGTTGGGCAACGCTGAGACCTCTTGTCTGTAGCGTTGCCTAACCGACTTTCTCCTGTTTAAAACAAACTAAGCTCGTGACCAGTACTGCACGCGCTTACCTTGTACTGTTTCTCGGTCCCGTGCAGTCCTTTCTGTAGTGTGCCATAAGTCATCCGGACCGTCTTTTCTGTGACACGCATTCCGCCTCAGCTCTGGTGATGCCTTCACACGTTTAGAGCACACTGATGCCGTGAGCCACTATGGACGACGTGCTACAGCGTGCCGCCATCTTCGAGTTGACAGACTTGGTGTTTCACTTCATTTTGCCAACCACGTTTGCTTATTCGTGCCCGACGTTTTCAATAAAGTTATTTGAACGTTGTTGGACTTGGCCCTTTTTGCAGGAACATCCCTGAACTTTTTGCCTTCCTCCTGTACTTTTTCTGACCTGTTTTTGTTGGCTTTATGACTCTGGGCACTTTACCACTGCTGATCAGTGCTAAAGTGCATATGCTCTCTATGATAAATTGATGTATGGATTAGTGACTCCATGTTTGGACTATTTGATTCACTGTCAGACCCTAGTACAGTGCACTGCGTGTGCCCAGGGCTTGTAAATCAAATGCTGCTGGTGGGCTTGCAGCTCTGGTTGTGCCACCCACAGAAGCAGCTTGTAAAGTATGTCTCAGGCCTACCATTGCAGAGCCTGTGTGCCGTCTAGTACTGCCATGTCGACTTGGTAAGTGCACCCACTTACCAGTCCCCAAACCTTCCCTTTCCTGCATATTAGTCACCCCTAAGGTAGGCCCTAGGGCAGGGTGCATTGTATGTGTAAGGTAGGACATGCCCTGGTGTGTGTGGCATGTCCTAATAGTGAAGTACAGCCATTCTCGTTTTTCACTATTGCAAGGCTACCTGTTCCCCATAGGCCAGAATGGGCAGTTTGATTATAACATCTTATAATCCTAACTGACCCAGGGAACATGGTAGAAAAACGAATTTAGTATGCCTGAACTCAGAATGATAAAATACATCTTTTAGTGAAGTTGGTTTTAACATTCCTGTGTTTGAAAATACCACTTTTAGAAAGTAGGTATTTTCTTGCCTAACTATCCAAGCCTGCCTCTGCTAGGTTGTGTATTCCATGTCTGGTGTTGTGAGTGACAGGGGCTGGGGGATTCCAGGAGGCAGGGTGAGTCAGCACAGGGCTGAATAGAGAGATCTGCATGGAGAGTGGGTGGGAGGAGTTGCACCTGGGATCTGAATAGGGCTGTGCCTTCCCTCCACAATGCTGGCTCCACTTCCTGTGGTGCGTCTGATGTCCCTGGCCTACACTGTCAAAGGAAAGAAGGAGTCTTGTCAACAAAGTGCTCCAGGACTGACCAGAACTGGTTTGGACTAGGCAAAGGCCTCTCTGCCTTCAGAGAACAAAGGGAAAATGAGTATAAAAGAGGGGACCCAAACCCCAGAACTTTAGATCACTTTGGGAAACAAGAAGAAACCTTTGCTGAGGAGAGGAACAAGAGAAACTGAGGAAGAGACTATCCCTAAGCTGAGTGCTGTTTGGGGATTGGCCTGCTGTGGTTGCCTGACTGCCAAAGAAAGGAGAGAGGAACTTTGTGTGTACTTTCATCAACTTGTGAAGGATCTCCAAGGGCTTGAGATAGAGCTTGCCTCCTGCTGAAATCTCAGGGACAACAGACTTCACCAACCAGCTCCCCAAGAGTCTCTCTGGAAAGTGCCTGCTGCTGTGCTGGACTTTCTGAGGGACTGCGTGTCGCTAGGAGCTGGAAGCGCGACTCACGAAGAAGAAGCGTCGCCGCCGCCGAAGCGCCACGCATCGCCGGAGAAGAGGATCGGCGTCGGATCAGACGCCGCCGCATCAACGGAGAAGAGTGTCGCCGCTGCTGCAGCTGTCGCATCATCGCCGAAGCGCCTCGCATCGCCGGAGAAGAGGATCGACGTTGCATCAGACGCCGCCGCATCACCGGAGTAGCGTGTCGCAGGGCCTGCTGCGGCTCAGAAGCATCGCTGAGTCACCGCACGGCCGTCGCATCGTTGCCGAAGCGCCTCGCATCACCGGAGAAGAGGATCGACGTCGCATCAGACGCCGCCGCATCACCGGGCAGCATGTCGCAGGGCCTGTCGCGGCTCAGAAGAATCGTTGAGACGCCGCACGGCTGTCGGGCGTGCACGCATCGTGTCGCATCAAGAAGAAGACGCCATCTTTGTCGCATTGCACTGGATCTTCATCGCATCACGGCGCTGCTGGTCGCATTGCCACGGAAGCGCAGTAAGAAACCGACGCATCACCTCCCCACGCCGAGAAGAACCGACGCATCCCTTACGCATCAGTAGGGACCCGACACATCACCGTTCTTGCGTGTAAGGAACTGACGCATCACCTTCCCTGCAACACTTTCGTTGTATAGCGTTACGCATCCTAAGGCACATTGAACTCAAAGTGTCGCATTTTACATCTTAAGAGAACTGAGCTAATTCTACCATTTTTGAAGTACAGTATTGTGGATTTTTGTCGTTTGTGGTCTTGTGTTAAATCTATATAAAGAATACTTATTTTTAATATACAACTGGTGTGGTGTCCATCTGTAGTGTTGTCACTTGATTACTGTATGTGTTCACAAATGCTTTACACACTGCCTCTGAGATAAGCCTGTCTGCTCATGCCAAGCTACCAAGGGGGTGAGCAGGGGTTATTTTAGTAGTGTATCCCCCTTACCCTGACTAGAAGCAAGGGTCCCTATTTGGTCAAAGGTACCTACCTCTGCCAACTAGAGACCCCCAAATCTAACATTGGTGGTCAGCGGTGAGGATTCTGGACTTGCATTTGAGACTCATATACAGTGATTGGTGAACACTACTAGTGAGTGCAGACCAAACGCGACCACATACTGTTTGGTACATTGTTTTTCCTGGATGTTCTACTTTTGCAAAGAACTGCTAAGTTTAATCACAATGGATAAAGAGCATCCATAGCATCTAGTTGACTATGAGCAGGAAGATGAGAAACTGGAATGCTACAATGTGACACAGCTAAAGCACTTCTGGAGACAATTGAAGGAGCTGCAATGACTGGTCTCGCCAAGAAGGATGAGTTCAAGAGGCGCTGAGGGCCTGGGTAGGAGCAAGGAATACCCTGAGAATGGGGAAGGAGTCTGAGAATGCAGAGTAGCAGCTGGATTGGCCAGTTTGAGTTACCACGCGGGAGGAGAGCAACACTCACCAGTAGGTAGCAGTGTCTGTGCGAGGAGGCCTGTCCACAGAGGAGTTGGAGGACAGGGAGAGAAGTAGGATGCATGAGCTGGGCTAGCAAGAATGAATGGGCAGTTAGATAGTAGGAAATTGGCCCTAGAGGAAAGAGGATGCAAATGGAGCATGAGTTGAGACTTAGAGAGCTTGATTTGGAGCTCGAGAGGCTTGAGGCCATGAGGGTCTCAGCCCAAGCAACAAGAAATTTGGGTAGCTCAAGAAGTGAGCTTTGCTGAGTTGGAGGTGAAGATCCAGCTCAGATGGTGGCAGCAATATGGAATTTTCTAGTGCGGAGGGAGCAGTACATACACCCAGAGATATGGCGCCTGACTTGAAGGAGGGGGTTAATATACACCAGGAGGTTCAAGGATATGAGGTAGCTCCAGTGGTGCGCAGTGTCCCTGAGGTGGATTGGGGAACTGGCACAGGGGTTCCATAGCCCTAGTGGTGGGAGGGACACTCTACTGACTCTAGATGGGAAGTGCAGGGAGAGGGGTTCCCCCATGGTTGAAGTCCTGATGTGTGAATGTGGAGACCGCCCAGAAGAGAGTGGGTTGAGTGACAGAGACAGTCAGATACTGTCTTGCCAGTCTCAGGAGAGTGGTGTGGGAGTACGTGTGCAAGGCACTGGATGGTGAGGTGAAGGCTAGTTTGGTGGGTCTGTGTGATCCAATTGAGGGAGAGCATATTGTAAGTCCCAATTTTCCAGAGCTATGCCAACACCTGGTGGAGTGTGAGTTCTCTGACCCCAGGGAGCTCACAATGGAGGCAGACCTTTTGGTGGATTCCAGAGAGTCTGAGGAGGCATTGGGGAGTGACCCTAAGAGGAGTGGCTCAGGTGTCTTCCAACCCAGAGTGGTGGGAGAGGTTCAGTGTAGCCCAGCTAGGTCCCGTGGTAGTGGGAGGGGTATAGGGGCTCACGTCCTGTCTCTGCGGAGAAGGAGTGAGTGTGGGACTGCGTGTCCCAAGGTGCCCGAAACCCAGTCTCAGGGCCTGGATGGTTCTTTAAGGGAACACCAGGTAGGGAGCCTAGGCTGTCCTGATGGGCCACGCGTTGAGGAGGATACCCTAGTGTCTGGGGAACTGGGAGTGTCTGTAAGCAGGCCTCCATCAGTTCTGGTGTCTGGCAGTGCCACTCCTAAGTGGAGGGTGCAGAAGTCCAGAGTGAGGGGTGAGAGGGGTAGAGAGTCCCCAGTGGAAGAACCAGTGGGTCAGGGGCCAGCCAGAAGGGCTGAGTCACTGGTGAATGACCATGGTGACACCACTTCTGTCCTGGGGGATCTTCACGCACTGTCAGAGGGACAGGGGTCGGGAGATCTGCGCCAGGCAGACTGTCACACAACACATGAGAGATGTGTCACCCTCTAGGGGGCATGCGTGCTCCCAAGGAAGTCCTGGTGCGCCAGGCAGATTCTTACACAACTCTAGAGGAGTGTGTTTCCCTTGGGGGGGTTGGTGTATCCTCCCGGAAGTCCTGGGTTGCCAGGCACAGGTCCAGCCTAAGGGTACAGACCCTGGTTTGGAGGGCCAGGTTCAGGGTGTCCCCCATGACCTTGAGGAAGGGGCAGCTGCTAACAGTGCCTCTACCAGTTTGTCTTCTGGGGGCACTACTCCAGGTGAGAGAGTGCAGGGCCCCAGTAAGGGGGGCGGGGAGAGGACAGCCTCACCCCTGGCCTCTGCCCAGTCTAAGGGTACAGACCATATGCTGGGATCCCAGTTGCAGGATAGAACCCCTGAACTGGTGGGAGAATTGTGCAGGACACCTGCCACAGGTGCCCTGACAATTCTGGAAGGGGGTACCGCTCCTGATGGGAGGGGGCAGTACTCTGGAAGGGGATGCAGAGGGAGGGAGTCCTCGCCTCTGACCCCGGTTCAACTGGAGGGTTTAGACCCTAGATTGGAGGACCAGGTTCAGGGTGTCCCCCCTGACCTGGACGCCCAGTTGCAGGATAGAACCCCTGAACTGGTGGGTGAATTGTGCAGGACACCTGCCACAGGTGCCCTGGCAATTCTGGAAGGGGGTACCACTCCAGGTGAGAGGGTACAGAGCCCCAACGAGGAGGAGGAGGACCGGGTGTGGGAAAGCCTACCCCAGTCTCCAGTCCAGCCACCGGGTACAGGCCCGGGGCTGGTGGGTCAGTGCCAGGATGTCATACCTGACCTGACAGGAGGGAGAATGGACAAAGGGTACCAAGCACCTGGGGCTACTGCCCCCCGCTCTCTGACGCCACAGAGGTTTGAGAGCCCTGAGAGGCATAAGACCTGGGTCTCATCCCTGACCACTATCAGTGGCCACTGTGGCTTGCTGTATGTCTGTTGGGACACACCTGTGAGCAAGTTAAGGTTAGGTGCTGCACAGGTGGTGTCCACAGGTGAGGAGAAGGGTTCCCCATGGATTAGCTTGGTGGGCCCTGAGAGTATGGACAGAGGGATTCCAATAGGTTCAGATTGGCGTAGAACTGGAGTATGCCCCTGCTGTTGTGGGCCAGGGTCCAGGTTCTATCGCCCAAAGCAGGGAAGCCCATCAAGGTAGTGATTGGTCTACCCTGCGTTTTGGCTGGAAGGGGGTTGTGTTGGACTTGGCCCTTTTGCAGGATCATCCCTGAACTGTTTGCCTTCCTCCTGTACTTTTTCTGACCTGTTTTTGTTGGCTTTATGACTCTGGGCACTTTACCACTGCTGATCAGTGCTAAAGTGCATATGCTCTCTATGATAAATTGATGTATGGATTAGTGACTCCATGTTTGGCCTATTTGATTCACTGTCAGACCCTAGTACAGTGCACTGCGTGTGCCCAGGGCTTGAAAATCAAATGCTGCTGGTGGGCTTGCAGCACTGGTTGTGCCACCCACAGAAGCAGCTTGTAAAGTATGTCTCAGGCCTACCATTGCAGAGCCTGTGTGCCGTCTAGTACTGCCATGTCGACTTGGTAAGTGCACCCACTTACCAGTCCCCAAACCTTCCCTTTCCTGCATATTAGTCACCCCTATGGTAGGCCCTAGGGCAGGGTGCATTGTATGTGTAAGGTAGGACATGCCCTGGTGTGTGTGGCATGTCCTAATAGTGAATTACAGCCCTTCTCGTTTTTCACTATTGCAAGGCTACCTGTTCCCCATAGGCCAGAATGGGCAGTTTGATTATAACATCTTATAATCCTAACTGACCCAGGGAACATGGTAGAAAAACGAATTTAGTATGCCTGAACTCAGAATGATAAAATACATCTTTTAGTGAAGTTGGTTTTAACATTCTGTGTTTGAAAATACCACTTTTAGAAAGTAGGTATTTTCTTGCCTAACTATCCAAGCCTGCCTCTGCTAGGTTGTGTATTCCATGTCTGGAGTTGTGAGTGACAGGGGCTGGGGGATTCCAGGAGGCAGGGTGAGTCAGCACAGGGCTGAATAGAGAGATCTCCATGGAGAGTGGGTGGGAGGAATTGCACCTGGGACCTGAATAGGGCTGTGCCTTCCCTCCACAATGCTGGCTCCACCTCCTGTGGTGCGTCTGATGTCCCTGGCCTACACTGTCAAAGGAAAGAAGGAGTCTTGTCAACAAAGTGCTCCAGGACTGACCAGAACTGTTTTGGACTAGGCAAAGGCCTCTCTGCCTTCAGAGAACAAAGGGAAAATGAGTATAAAAGAGGGGACCCAAACCCCAGAATTTTAGATCACTTTTGGGAAACAAGAAGAAAACTTTGCTGAGGAGAGGAACCAGAGAAACTGAGGAAGAGACTATCCCTAAGCTGAGTGCTGTTTGAGGGATTGGCCTGCAGTGGTTGCCTGACTGCCAAAGAAAGGAGAGAGGAACTTTGTGTGTACTTTCATCAACTTGTGAAGGATCTCCAAGGGCTTGAGATAGAGCTTGCCTCCTGCTGAAGTCTCAGGGACAACAGACTTCACCAACCAGCTCCCCAAGAGTCTCTCTGGAAAGTGCCTGCTGCTGTGCTGGACTTTCTGAGGGGCTGCGTGTCGCAAGGAGCTGGAAGCACGACTCACAAAGAAGAAGCGTCGCCACCGCAGCCGAGCGCTTCGCATCGCCGAAGAAAAGGATCAACGTCGCCTCAGACGCCGCCGCATCAACGGAGAAGGGTGTCGCCGCTGCTGCCGCTGTCGCATCGTCGCCGAAGCACCTCGCATCGCCGGAGAAGAGGATCGACGTCGCATCAGACGCCGCCGCATCACCGGAGTAGCGTGTCGCAGGCCTGTCGCGCTCAGAAGAATCGTTGAGTCACCGCAGGCCTTTGCATCGTGCCGAAGCACCTCGCATCGCCGGAGAAGAGTGATCGCCGTCGCATCAGACGCCGTCGCATCACCGCGAAGCGTGTCACAGGGCCTGTCGCGGCTCAGAAGAATCATTGAGTCGCCGCACGGCCGTCGGGCGTGCACACATCGTGTCGCATCAAGAAGAAGACGCCATCTTTGTCGCATTGCACCGGATCTTCATCGCATCACGGCGCTGCTGGTCGCATCGCCACGGAAGCGCAGTAAGAAACCGACGCATCACCTCCCCACGCCGAGAAGAACCGACGCATCCCCTACGCATCAGTAGGGATCCGACGTATCACCGTTCTTGCATGTAAGGAACCGACGCATCACCTTCCCTGCAACACTTTCGTTGTATAGCGTTACGCATCCTAAGGTACATTGAACTCAAAGTGTCGCATTTTACATCTTAAGAGAACTGAGCTAATTCTACCATTTTTTAAGTACAGTATTGTGGATTTTTGTCGTTTGTGGTCTTGTGTTAAATCTATATAAAGAATACTTATTTTTAATATACAACTGGTGTGGTGTCCATCTGTAGTGTTGTCACTTGATTACTGTATGTGTTCACAAATGCTTTACACACTGCCTCTGAGATAAGCCTGTCTGCTCGTGCCAAGCTACCAAGGGGGTGATCAGGGGTTATTTTAGTAGTGTATCCCCCTTACCCTGACTAGAAGCAAGGGTCCCTATTTGGTCAAAGGTACCTACCTCTGCCAACTAGAGACCCCCAAATCTAACAAACGTGGAAATTAACAAGAGCGTCGTGTCAAGAATGAAAGATGTTGAGGAAATTGCCATTTTGTCTATGCGTCACCGCTTCTTGTTTTGCCTGCTGTAAGTTTTCAAGGGCGGAAGTATTTCCAAGTTCTCAGCAACTTTAACATGTGAAACCCTCGGCATGTTTGATTGGACGCTCTGCAGCAAATACGCTCTTTTGCCGGAGGTACATTTTGAACATGTGTCAACGGTGTCTCATTCTATTTGTGGAGGTTGCACACATCTATACTACGTGGACGATAACTCGTTTTATTTTAGGAGGTGACATTTTTGCCAGATCTTTGTTCTCTTCCTTAAGGAACATTCAACTACTTTCTTTCTTTGGGAATGGGCATGGGATGGGCGCTACTCCCATTCACATAATGTGCATTTCTTGACCCTGTGGGTGTTGGTCCATAAGGTGCTGTTTACATGCGCACTTGTCTAGGTTTTGGTCTCTTTTGCACAGTACGCTTGCCTTTGATCTATCTCTAGGTTCAGGGCAATTATGCATAGGTTTTAGTCCTATTTGCATCTCTCACACATCTTTATTTCTAAAGATAAGTCAATTGTTCTCACACATATGTTAGTCATGGGTTCTTACCCATAAACGTTACCTGACCACAGTTTACCTCCCTCACGTTTTGGGAAATTTTTAGATTCAGGTTCAGTCTTCTAGTATACAATTACCCCACACAGGGTGTACAGTATGGGTTTCAGTCTCTTTACTTCAGTGTTCTAGTATACAATTACCCCACACAGGGTGTACAATATGGGATTTAGTCCCATCTCTACTGTGCACAACATTTGACCTCTACACAAGGAGTGTCATATGGGTCATAGTCCCATATCTATGAGGCACAACATTTTACCACTACACGAGGTGTGTCGTATGGGTCATAGTCCCATCTCTATGGTGCACAACATTTTACCTCTACACAAGGTGTAGTAAGGGTCATAGTCCCATCTCTACGGTGCACAACATTTTACCTCTACACGAGGTGTGTCGTATGGGTTACAGTCCCACCTCTACGGTGCACAACGTTTGGCCTCTGCATGAGGTGTGTCGTATGGGTTAGTCCCATCTCTACGTTGCACAACATATGACCTCTACACGAGGTGTGTCCTTGCACGGACCCTGTTCGTATCTCATACGTTGAGTTGTTCTTGCCCTCATTTAGGGTGTGTTTCTTGGGTCTCACCCCATTTGTTTTGTTTTCTCATCGTTTTTCTTTCTTTTCATTACATTGTCAAGCTTTCGAATGTAATGTTATGTTCATATCATATTTTCTTATCAATTTGTTAATGGGGTTTTATGAGGGATCTTATTTTATTTTCTCTCATCTTCCCTGTTTCTTGCTTGTGTTCAGTTTTCCTCCTGATATCTTTTCCTCTTTTGTCATCTGTGGATTCTGAACTCCTCTCTTGCTGTCAGTTTTTTTTTCTTTGTTCTCCATCTGGTTTCACCCCAGTGTTGTTCTGGTGCTATGACTCACCTTCTCGCATGTCTGCCTGGCCAGCTGACGTGGCTAGGTGATAGTCATTGGTGCTTTCGCGTTTGTCTTCTCTCTTGTTGTTTTCTTTCGCTGTGTTCTTCTTTTCTTTTCTGTTGTTATTTATAGAAGGGAGGATGGATCATATTTATCTGCTTTCCTCACCTGTTCACCCGTTGTTTCCTCACCTTTTCGTCGGTTGTTTCTTCTGTTTTTCTTCTATCTTCATGTACCCTCCTTGTTGCCTTCTTCTCTTTATTGTCTATCAGGTTTCTGCTTTCTTCTTTTTCTATTCTCAACTTTAGTTTTTTTTCTTCTGTTAACCATATAGAAGAAAAGGGGATATGTAGTATCCTGTCTTTATTGTTATTTATCATATGCTCTACCAGTGGGATGTTCCTGTGATGATGCGCTATGGAATCTTGGGAGTTTGTCATGAAAAGTCACAGTTGACAGGGGCTGAGCAGCATGCTGGCTGCTCCTGGTGGGGTTAGTCCTGAGCTGAACTACAGAACATGTACTATCTACAATAAAATCTCCTGAACTACTACAACCAGCCTGGACTCAGTTACTACATGTACCTATATATGATCCATCATGACAATTTCATGACATTTAAGCGGTTCTTTTTAACACTTAGTCCCTCATTCTGTATCCCATGGGAATACTGATTTAGGCACGGACACAAATTTGTGCCAGAATCAGGATTCCGTGATTTTTCTATACCACCACCACTCTGGGTTACCGCTTAACTTCTGAGAAATTATCCCCAGCTAAAACATGGTGCAAGTTTTGAACCCTGGAGCAGAGCAAAACATGACTCTAGTGTGTGGATTGTGCAATAAAAGAGTAATACTCCATCTGGTAAAAACCCGTAACTCGCGGTATTGATAATTCCACATATAATATTTAATAGTTAGGTTACAAGGTAGAGACAAAAGACCCCCTTACACATTCTGAATCAGTAACCATGGGGTCAGATGGTTGAAATGGACTTTAAAATAAACGAAAAGATATATTTTGATAGTTAATGTCTTGCCCAAAAATACTTGCTTCAGTATTTCTTGCTGCACCAATTGCAAATAAATCACAGGGTAAGTACAAATATTGTCAACACAACCTTTCCTTTTATTCTGGTTAAACAATCATTAACATTGATTCATGTGCGTTCACAAAAACACAAACACCAAGCGGCAACAAGAATTTTCGATTGACAATATTCATGAAGTTACGTCATGTACACTGAAAAGCTTTGATTTATAACAAACCTTAACACTTCCATACACTGCAAACTAATGCCTTGTTGCACTTAAGTTCTACATATCGTCTAAAACGCAAATTTTCTTCACACCTGAACTAAGGTGCTGTCAAATCTCTTTATGAAACCCTTCGCAGTTTATTATTTTATTGTTTCAGTGTTTTCTATTTTTCTGTCTCATTTTTTCCTTGTGAGAGTGGAGATGAAAATAACACAGTGTCAACTCGTAGGTAAATGCAAACTAGTTATATATGAAACACGACAATACTTGGCATCTGGGATGTTTTGCTGTACAAAGTTGTGCAATTATTCAAAATTCAAGAAAAAGGGGAATTTTCCTAAGAATATGGTATATGAGAAATAGCAATCATTTAGACGCAGTGGGTGTAATGAAGACGTGTGTTTGAGTAAATTTAAATTGAAAGGCAGACTCTGAATACATCTTCAAGCCTAGCTCAAGTAGAGAATGTGACAGTTAAAGTGAATTTTCTTGTTGTGGTTTAGACCCTATAAAAAGTGAAATGACACATTCAGCTGTTTGACAGACTGTAGAAGTGACAGGTCCATCGTAGGCTTCTCTGATCTATTTTACTCTTTGACTGTGCCATTTATGTCTGACCACGTTTATGATTCGGCTTTTGAAGCTATTGATTTAAATTAAATATACAGGCTACGGATACTGACTCGTTGCCTTCCATCTGAGAAATGTAGATTCATAGAAAGATGCATTTAAAATTCTTAAAGAATAAGATAATAAAGTAGGGAACATAAAGGCAACTCTTTAAAGTATGTACATTATTGTAGTTAAGATTTTGACATTTTTGTTGCTGGTTCTGTCATTGGTAGATGATCTAAAACAAAAAGAGCTAGACAAAAATCCGCGAGTTGACACTAGTTAACTAATGGTTAACTAATGGGAATTACTAGTACCATTGTTTTGAACTGTTTTAGATCGTCTGGTCTGTTAGAGAAATGAACTGCTAGGTATTGTCTAGATGAGCAGCCTCAAATGTGCTTGGCCATTCATGGCCCTCAATGTTTTTTTTTAAAAACACATTTTATTGATTTTAGTCAGGAGCATCATATAACATGCATTAGACACCATGCATATAAACAGCATATGAATACACAAATGAAGAGAGTACACTCTCTAGTACACAGGTAGTGGTGCTCCATTGCTGAAGAAAGGAAAATAATTGTTACAGACAATATCTTATAACTGTACATTAAGTTGTAGCATTCCTTAAAGGTCACTGACTGTGATAGTATGTCTTTATTACTACTGAGATCTTCTTAACATGGCCCTCATTGTTAAGGTGGAGCTGAAGTCCAAAGGCACAATGCTGGCTTTAATATAGATACTGAATATAACTAGTATCTAATTTGTTTAATTTATGTTTTAAGTCTTATATTGATGTGAAAGAAACCACATGGGCTGTCAAAAGGCTTTGTATTATATGTTCATGTCATAACACAATGTATAGCAATGATTTGGAAATTACATAGTCGTTTTGGTGCAGTTGACGAGAAGTATATAAAAGCTTGCAGATGCATTGATTTATATTTCTAAAATGTTTTGTGCAACAAAGTGTCTAACGTCAATACAAGAGTTTACCATTTTGAAACTGTGTAGTTAAAGATTCTTGATGGTACAGGCTCTGACCAGGTCATTTAGGATTACACGGTTGTCTAAAAAAGGAGCAGTAGGATAAATCAGGTGCATTTCCATTGAGAGCATACATTGGTTGATAACGTTAAAACCCAGTTTTACAAAGAGAAAGGCAGCATAAGCCCTTTAGTGGGATTTACTAAGCCACGCAAAGCCATCTTGGTGGCTCTGCGTGGCTTAGTAAATCTAGAGTATCGTAGCGTAAATTGTTGCCTTCCATTACTCTGCGTTGGGAAGGCGTTCCATGGGCGGAGCATGGGCATTCCCATGCATCCACCCATGGATTTTGACACAATCCCAGATTTACTAAGATTAGTAAACCTGGGATTGTGTCAAAATGGTACGCCTTCCCAACAGAGGTGTCACTAGCAGAAATATCTTTATTTCTCCTCGTTATTTCCTCTTTCTAGGTGTGCTGCATTCTGCATCATACAAGGCTGAATATGCAGAGTGACTGATTGGGGGACAACCTTATAAACACTTATCTACATAGATCCATGATGCTTGAATCCTCCCTCTCATCTGGATTTGACATCTTTGTCTCTCACCCAAGAATCTGGGTAAATCCCTACCATATGTAGCCACACATGTTTCAATATTAGGCATCTTCTGTCACCACAGTTCTTTGTATACCTTGGTGAGAGAATCTGGATTTTCCTTTGTTGATGTGCTCCGGTATTTCATTCTGGCAAATTCCATTGTTTTTTTATTCTTGAAACTTTGACTTTACAACTGACATTATGTATTTGTTCATGTCAGATGTAATTGCACATACTGCTAGGATTCACTGCGGGGTTCACATAAACGTCCTGCAGCTGCTTCCACAATTACTATGAGCAAACCTGAGACACAAGAGGGGATATTTCCAAGAAAATATTAGAGCGTGGTGTAACACCAAATTTGGCAATGCTGTGCTCCGACATTTTCAAAACGCAGAGATGCACCGAATTAACAAAAATACGGCGCGCCCCTGCATTTCCCCTAACGCTGGTGATAAAAATGCTGCCTAGTGCCAGTGCAGGCACCCTTGCTGCACATAAACAATCTTTAAAGGCAATTTGCTGTTTTGCAGCACACATAGAAAGAGCAAATTAAGAAGAGAAAAAAATAATTTCTCCTCATATCGTCATCCTAAAACTAGGTTTTACCTGGCCTTGGTTTTTGGCGCTGCCCCATCATTGTAATGATAGGTCAGTGTCAAAAAGCCATGGGTGTTGCAGTGGAATGTCCACTGCAACACCCATTGCCCACCCCTTTGAGCTACATGGGTATATATACAAGGTGGCGTTAAGCCACGTTAAGTGGCTTAGTGCCACCTTGTAAATATAGGGTAGGTAGCAATGCCACTGGAGCGTCAGAAAAAGTGCAGAACTAGTGGCGTTAGGGGTTTGTAAATATGCCCCAGGATGTCTTACCCCTGAAAAGAAGAAAATGGGTTCACATCTTGTACACCCATAGCTTTTTTTCCCATTGGGCTGCACCATGCAGCCTCAGTGTGCACAGCTAGTTTGACACTGCCTTTGAGGAACCAGTTGAAATGTTCAACTTAGCCATTGCACTGAGCATCATACAAGGCTGATTTGATGTTCTTTATCTACTTGTTCTGACGACCCTCCTTAATTTTCTCAGAAATCATCTGCACCCACATTGTTAGAGACCAATTATTCTGGAACACCTTTCTTTCTAAAGACTTCCAATCAAAAATGCAACACAGAGCTTGTAGAGGTGTTTTCAACAAATTACATGGCTGGCCACGTCAAATGGTAGTCTAACAGGGATGTATGATGTATGATGGAGCAACGAATGCCTTTACCATGCATGCCTAAATAACCTGATCTGAACAAAGAACCTGCCTGAACCACACACGTCCTAACCACGCATGTCACTACCACGCATATACATAGGAATACATTGAAAGTACCGTTACCACGCATACCATTACAACGAAAATAATAAATTATGTAAAAACAAAGATTTTAGTGCAAAACAATAAACATAGAAACATTGACATTACTAAGGAAAAAGTGGAAAAACACCAAGCAATGTAACACAAAACATATTTCTCAGAAAAAACATCATATCACAATGTCTGTATCACTCAAATACATGCGTGTTCATGAATCCCGTTTCTACAGTAGTCCTTCCTTTTTTTCACCTTCTCTGTGCCACTTGCCCCCAATTGAAGTTGCTGTCGTAATGTGTCAGAAACTATAACAACAACACAATTGCCAGTACTGATGTCCACTATATTAATTCTTTTAGCCAATCACACGTGACACTCATAGTGACTTAAAAAAAACAATTTTTAATTTTTTTGTTTTGTAAAAAATTCAATTTCATCAAAACTTTAGGAATTCATTATATGATCCAATAATCAATAGAACAACATCACAAAGACCACATACAAAATTCAACACATATAAGACATTACTCTTAACTCACATATATGATACAACAATAAACATCACATTTCACAAAGGAACAACGCTCAATTAGTGCATGTGCAAGCTCGGGTTCCCTATTTAATATTACAAAAGAGCGCAACTGAAAAAAATTTGTAAAACAAGAACAGAAAAAGGAAAAGAAACCCAGAAGAGAGGGTTGGAAAAGTATTTGTTTGAACCCAAATTCTTGAATTTTCAAGAATAACACAACCCCATACAGGGCACTGGCCAAACTGAATTTTATTCAGGCACCCCTGATGCAAAAATCCATCAATTTTCAGACTCTTTTTCAATACATAAATGAAAAAAGAAGGGTTAGCCTGATACTATCTTCTCTAATTTGCTAGTTTGGACAGGTTTAGCAGGTCAACGCGTTTCGAACCCCATAAAAAACTTTGGAACCAGGCGAGCTTGTGTGGGCTGTCTTGCACCACAATATTCAGGCCCCTTTTGCTTTGGCTGATGATTGTGCCCTGTTCCAAGATAGCAGGATGAGGTTTCCTTTGAGGACACTATTATTTGTAATCGAGGTGGCGCTTTGTCAATCTTGTTCAAACTTGAAACGGTGTCACCGGCATGCATATGCTCAATTTAAAATTAGATGACAGTGCGATCTTAGGTTTGATTTTGAAGAGCCGTTGCTCCGCCGAGCATCATCCACGTCTCACCTCTCCAGTGATGTTTTTTCAGTCACTATGAGTGTCACGTGTGATTGGCTAAAATAATTAATATAGTGGACATCAGTACTGGCAATTGTGTTGTTGTTATAGTATTTGAAGATTGGCCTAGCCTTGCTGATTAGGGCCATAACCCTCTATTGTTCATAATAGTAATGTGTCAGAAAGCATATACAACCGTCTACTTTCAGTTAACAAAATATATACACATTTAGTCAGAATCTAACTCGAGATAAAAAATACATTACAAAACATATTTTCTTTTGAAATATGGCGTTCTACACAGAAAAGTATAAATTCAGCCATTCACCATTTTGTGATCAGTGGTACACTGACTTCCCTCGTGACTACACGCGTCACAGACAGAGGAGGATCCCAGTGACAGTTTGCTTCCACACAGTGCCATCAATGTGCTCTAGTAAGTACAAATCTTACAAAAAACACTTTTTGTATTGATACTATAAATCGGAATAATCTATATTTATGGTACTTTTTTAAAATTTCACAGATTATTTACAGACTATTCGCAGCTTCTAATTTGGCTGCATTAACTGGAGTCATAGTAATGTAAGTATTTTAAGTGAAATAAAAACGTGAAATAAATGGGCTCTTTATGTAAAATTAAATTGTTTAAATAAATTGATTTTAAACATGTTATGGGGTACATTACTTACCACAGGAGAGGTGTAGGACAGTTTTTTAGGGCAAAGTAACCTTCCTAACTCTACTGGGGGTATAACTCAGGGCAGGTGTTGGACAGTGACTGGAGCATATATTACTATACTAACTCCTTTGGGGGCATAACTTAGGGCAGGTGCTGGACAGTGACTTTGGGGCAAATTACTATTGTAACTCCACTGAGGGCATACCTCAGGGCAGGTGCTGGACAGTGACTGGTGGCTCATTTACTATTCTAACTCCACTAGGGGCGTAAAGAAGGGCAGGTGCTGCACAGTGACTGGGGCAAAAATTACTATTCTAACTCTGTCCGGGGCATAAGTAAGGGTAGGTGCGTGAGAATGACTGGGACAAAAATAACTATTCAAACTCAGCTGGGGCATAACTCAGGCCAAGTGCTCGACAGTGACCGGGGCAAAAATTACAATTCTAACTCCGCTGGGGGCATAAGTCAGGGCAGGTGCTGGACAGTGACTGGGGCAAAAATGACTTTTGTAACTCTGCCAGGGGCATCAGTCAGGCAGGTGCCTGACAGTGACTGGAGCAAAAATTACTATTCTAACTCTGGTAGGGGCATAACTCAAGGCAGGTCCTGGACAGTGACTGGGGCAAAAATTACTATTCTAACTCCGACGGGAGCATAACTAAGGGCAGGTCCTGGACTGTGACTATGGCAAAACATACTATTCTAACTCTGCCATGGACATAACTCAGGGCAGGTGCGGGACAATGACTGGGGATTAAATTGCTATTCTAACTCCACTGGGGTCATAACTCAGGGCAGGTGCTTGACAGTGATAGGTGCAAAAATTGCTATTCTAACTCTGCCGGGGGCATAACTCAGGGCAGGTGCTGGACAGTGGTTCTGGCAAAAATTACTATGGTAACTCTGCTGAGGACATAGCTCAGGGCAGGTTCTGGACAGTGTACCTCCGTCGGGGGCATAAGTGAGGGTAGGTGCGTGAGAATGACTGGGACAAAAATAACTATTCGAACTCAGCTGGGGGCATAACTCAGGTTAAGTCCTCGACAGTGACTGGGGCAAAAATTACTATTCTAACTCTGCTGGGGGCATAAGTCAGGGCAGGTGCTGGACAGTGACTGGGGCAAAAAATACTATTCTAACTCTGCCGGGGACATAATCAGGACAGGTGCTGAACAGTGACTGTGGCAAAACTTACTATTCTAATTCAATTGGGGCATAAATCAGGGCAGGTGTTGGACAGTGACTGGGACAACAATTGCTATTCTAACTCCATTGGGTGTATAAGTCAGGGCAGGTGCTGGACAGTGACTGGGGCCCGGTGGCATAACTCAGGGCAGGTGCTGGACAGTGACTGGGGCAAAAATTACTATTCTAATTCTGCTGGGGGCATTACTCAGGGCAGGTGCTGGACTTTGATTGGGCCAACAATTACTATTCTAACTCTGCCGGGGACATAACTCAGGACAGGTGCTGAACAGTGACTGGGGCAATAATTACTATTCGAACTCCGTTGGGGCATAACTTAGGGTAGGTGCTGGACAGTGGCTGGGGCAAACATTATTATTCTAACTCCAATGAGGGCATAACTCAGGGCAGGTGCTGGACAGCGACTGGGGCAAAAATTACTATTCTAACTCCATTGGAGGCATAACTCAGGGCAGGTGCTGGACAGTGACTGTGGCCCAGGGACATAGCTCAGGGCAGGTGCAGGATGGTGAATGGGGTAACAATTACTATTCTAAATCCAATGGGGGCATAGCTCAGGGCAGGTGCTGGACTGTGACTGAGTGGGTGGTAAAAAATAAACACAAATATTACATAAAACTACATCTACTCTTAAAAAACATAGAAAATTCTACAAGCAGTTGAACAAATCCAACACACCACTCAACAATTCATATGTAAGTAGAGAACAAAAGCATAGAAAACTTGTCCAGTTCTCCTCAATTTAAAAAATATGGAAACATTTAGCACATTTTATCTATCTTCCTTCAAACAGATTTCAAACATACAGAAATTAACATTCCAATATGGTCGCCGCACAGCCCTCCTAGTATTGAGGGTCTGTGTCAATACCTCGGTACTCCTTATTTATTCTTTTGTCTCTTTCTATTCTTTGAGACTGCCTTATCCAAGACGCCTTACCATTCGGATAATTGGTAGAGTGTCTGGATTCAGTATCGGGCCGCTCCTCGAGTGTTTGGAGCCTTTGGAATCTCCTTGTTTCTTTTTAGCATTCATTGTGGCTCCCCCCTCCAATATGGCCGTAGCTTTTTCTCTCTTAGCGTGGCCAGTCCGCAGTATTCGGTTACTCCCACTTCCGGGACACTGGCCATCGTTAAAAGAACGCTATCCTACTTCGTTTTTCTCCGCATCCATACCAGCTGGAGCTTCGACGATCCCGGGATCTTGTCCCACAATGACGGCCTTGGAATTCTCTAAATCAGGTAAGAGGACTGGGGCATTTTGCCCCGACACATGACGCAACCTGTTCCTGTTTTGAAGCCAGAGGGACTATTCTCTGTCTTATCTGGTTATTCTGACCCGTTTGCCTTCCCCCCTGGTTGCCTCCCACCTTTGCAGGAGTGTCCAGCCTGTTTCAGTCCAGTTCATAGTGACCCCCTTGCATTCCCTCGAGCCCGCTTAGTGTTTATCAGGTCATTCTTTGGTCTCGTTTTATTAGGTATTTCTCCGCCCTGTTTAGGGATTTGGGGCACCATATACTGGTGGTGTAGTTATTTGTTCCTATGCCTACAGTTCATCTAGACCTCCCAGTGGGTTCCCCTCTCTTATTTAGGGATTTTTCCTATTAACTCTGTCTAAATTACTTGTACTTATGTGTATTCCCGCTTGTTTTCCAGAGTGTTCTGGACTTCGGTGACTCTTTACCACTTTGCTCCCTACTTTAACAGCCAGAGTCATATCAACCTTCTCTGAACCCACAGCTGGAAACATCTTTGGATCTCTTTTCCCCTGAGTCTCATTGACCTGGCCTTCCACATTCATCCCTCAAGGTATCGTCAGTTCTTTATTCACTCATTTGGGTTCTTTATCCAGTTTAGCCTGTTGTATAGGTGGTCCTAATTTAGTGCTCCCCTATCCTTATCAGGTTTGCTCCATTCTCAGCAGTACACTCAGCAAGGCGAGGTTTCTTTCTTCTGTGAGCTTCGATTTCGTGTCTGCCCAGGTAGCATTTACTCCCCTACCTGTCTCTCTGGTGTGGTTATGCAGATCTGTGGGCAGTTACTGGTTTCCTTTATTTGCACTATCTAATTCAATCACTCCTCGGTTTGCATGTTTTACGTTTTTCACTGATGTAGGGCTATAAGGTTCATCACCCACTCTCTTCTGCACATCTCCGTTTTTAGGCTATCATTGTGGAATTTTTGTCCCCGTCCACCTTAGCATTAGTGCGCTAATCCCTGCTATTATTTAAAGTATCCATGTTCAGGTATGCCCTCTACTATTGTTTAAGGTTCCCCAGGCGTCTGCTGCTTTTGCATCCAAGCTTGTAAGCGCCCTGAAGAAGGTGTGACCCGCACTCAGGGTCTTCCACCAAAACGCGCGTCGGCGCATGTCCCCAGCTGATTGGCATAACCTTTCTACAACAGTTATTATTTCATGTTTCAGTCTTGTCTGTACAAAAGATATAAAAAACATGCATCAACTATTTATTGGACAGAAATTGCTAAACTGTTGAAATTACCACTAACAAAGCAACAGGAATAGTTCCGGCATGAATTTGTTTGTATTACATGTTGGATCATCTCATGTTGAGGTCATGGTGTCTGATGGGGTGTTTTGTCTTGTAGTGTGATGAGTGAATGAACGAGTGTGGTTTTGAATGGTTTGCATGGTTTAGTTGGGTGCATGGTGTATCTTATCTCTGTTGCTTACGCCTGGGTATTTAGAGTTTGTGTAACTGTTTGTCTACAATTTGTCACTGTATCTATTGTAATATCTATTTATGTAATCTTGATATTTCTGTATATTATGGAGTTGTATAATAAATTTAGGGTATACACCCCCAAAAATTGCTAAATTATATATTTATGAATTTTCTCTTTTTTTGCACACTGTGTTATGCTCGGTGGTGATGGGGTAATTCATTTTCCCCTTTCTTGATCCTTGACATTAAGCTTATTGATAAAATTATTTTCAGGCAGTGGGGTTGTGTTTGATTGACAGTCACGTTTTCCCCTGTTCCCCTGCCTAGGTATCTGTTCAGTGGCCCCCTTCTGTGTGATTTTCTGAGTCCCAGAATGTGCCAATATTCAAGAAAGGCGATCGTAATTGTCCCGTGCACTACAGACCCATCTCCCTGCTAGACTCACTAGTCACAGTGGTTGGTCGCATGCTTTTATGCAGACTATAGGATTGGGCCGATTGTAGTAACATCATTTTGGACCTACAATATGGATTCCGACCGGGAATTGGGACCACGGAGCAGGCTATCAATCTGAACTCATTGATAGGTAAATACATACACATTAAACGTGGCAACTTTTTTATGGTATTTGTCGGCCTGTCCTCTGCTTTCGACTGCGTAGTCCATGACAAACTCTAGGTCTGTCATGCTTACAATGGGAGTGGATTTCACTATAGTTAATTTCCTTAGATATCTATACTCAACCAGCACCGCAAGGGTTCGCTATGGTTTGAAAGGTGAATGTACCAAATGATTTAGTATACAAAAAGGGATTCAACAAGGGTGCGTACTCGCTCCTTTTTTGTTTAATTTGTACATCAATAGCCTGGGTAGCACCCTCGCAAATAAATGCTCAGATCTGCCGCAAGTTGGGCATCGATCTATACCGGCTCTGCTTTATGCAGACAACGCAGTGCTAATGGCCCGCACCTCGCTGGCACTACAGCGTCTCAATGAATTTGTACATTACATGCAGAATCTTGGGTTATGATTCAACACAAGTAAAACCTTTGTTATGAAAGCTGGTAAAAGAACAGCGAAATGTCGTAATATTCAAATTGAGAACACCACCTTAACGCAAATACCTTCTTTCTCTTACTTAGGGATCCTATTTGATTGTGAAGGGAATTGGAGAAGTGCTGTAAACTCTAGAAGACTCCAATTTGTTAAATCCATTATGGCCTTGCTCCACTTTTCTAGAAAACTGGGCAGTAAACACCCAAAAGAGATGCTGACCATTTACGACTCTAAATGTTGCTCTATTGCGATGTATGGTTCTGAGTTGTGGGGATATGCAAATGTTGAGTCTTTACAGCTGTCAGAAAATGCTTTTTTTTAAAATCTCCTTGCACTTCCGAAAAGTTGTTCCAATTTTATAGGAATTGGGTGCTGCATACTTAGAAGACTTGATAAAGGTTCAGCCAGTTTTGCTCTGGCATAAAATGTGGTCGTCGGACTACACAGAACTCAATCGAGCTATTGTAAAGGACTGCTGTGGATCAGTGTATGCTTCAAAAATCCCCTGGTTAAAGTCTGTCAAGCAATTTATGTCTGACATTGGCCATTCTGATTATTATGATCATCCAGAAATCCTGATTAATAACTTGAGGAAAGCATTAAAGCATAAATGTTTAACTTTTCTTGAGGAACTGAGGTTGTCCGTTGAACTGCCTAAACCTACTGTTCACAAAAACCTAATGATTTTGACCACTTTTGACATGAAACCCTACTTAGTCAATTTATTCAATGCCCAGCACAGATTTGTTCTGACACGCTTTAGGCTTGCCATTTTCCAACGCTTGACGAGCTTTCCCAATATTAACAACTGGTCACGTCATTTAATGTACTGTCCCTGTGACAATATATCCAAGCAGTCCACCATGCATATACTGTTTTTTTGTAATTTTTACTCTGATTTGAGACATTCCTTTATCAAGCCGCGAATGAAATCGCTAAATTTTAAACAACATAGACCGGCGTTTTTATATTTACAACTATTTCCAAATTTGTACATGTGTATGGTTTTATCACGTTTCTTACGGGCTGTTATTTTCCGAAGGAAGTCCCTATCGGGCGAGCAGATTACTCTTGCCTTTTCATAAATTGTTTCTGCATTTTTATCATCTAGTTTTTTAACCTATTTTTAACTTTTTAACTGTATTTTGTATTTTACTATGTATGCTTTTATGATTCACTAATGTGATATCAAATAAAGCTTATCTTGACATGACATGACTGCAACACTCCACGGTCTGCAGAAACAAATGCACAACCGTGAACATCATGGCTGAAAGTAAAAACTAAAAAAGAACAATTTCTTTCTTCCATTGAAGTCAAATGGAAAGCATTGGAAAAACATTTTCAAATTACTTTAAAAAGGTTATGGTATTTCATTACAATGTCTTTAATTTTTATAAAATAAAAAAAATATAGTATATATTGTACTTTTTCCAGATTTAAAAAAATATTTTAATAAATATTTTTACACAAAACATGGTATTTTTTTGTGTTTGTAAATTAAATTATAAAAAATGTTGTATTTTTTTTAAATGTTGTTTAAATGTTAATTTAGGGGCCGATAATCACTTAGGTGGTTTTGCTGCCACGCAGCTGCGGCGGCGGTCCAGAAAACACCACTATGCCGACGGCATCCCACCTGCCATATTACGAGTTTCCTACGGGGCTAGCAGTGTGTGGTTGGGGAAGTATTGGCGGCTGCACGCTTTGGCTCTGATAATGAGCTGAAAGCCATTGCCGGCCATGCTACAGTGCCTCCAGCCAGTCGGCCGCACTGCTTTCTTGCATCATGTTGTGCAAGAGAAAAAGTGCACGCACCTGACCCGAAGGCATTGGCGTGCAAGCCATGAGTGCCAGTCACTTTTCACAAGGGCACATTTGCCCTAAAGCCAGTTATTACCTACCTTTCTGCTGTCTCTCACATGGCGGTGTCCCCGCCAGGAAAAGCTCGGCAGAAAGGCAGGGCCTGATTGGGCCGGCAGGAAGCATGGTGGCACCTCCTCCATGGGCTGCCTCTCCCGCTGCCGCTACAGTAGCAGAAATGTCAGCAGTGGCGGCGGTCTTGTGGCGATCTCACCGCATAGATCGTATTCAGACGGTCAGACTGCCAACAAGGCAACTGTTGGACTGCAATCCTCGCAAACAGGCCCTACATTTTTAAAACCCTGTACATGGTTGTAGAAGTGCTAATTATACATTTTATCATTTAATTAGTTGTATATTATGTTGGTCTATTTTTCTATCCATTAATACTCAAGTATTAAAATGTATACCTGAGTATTAATACACTCTCCCACCCAATACTCGTATATGATTTGCATCCAGTGCCTAAAAGTTGGTGTTACAATGTTATATCCACATTTTAATAATTAATATTAATATATTAGAATGTAGTAAAACAAATTCTCAGGTCTTAAAATGAATACCTGAGCATTAATACACTTCCCCACCCAATACCCCTATCTCCCTACCATCCGTGCCTAAATGTTGTTTTATATCCATATTTTAATTATTCGTATTATAATATAATAATATATTAAATTTAATTTTCAGGTGTTAAAATGAATACACGAGTAAGAATATATTCCCCACCCAATACCCCTATATCCCTTGCATCCCTGCCTAAAAGCTGGTGTTACAATGCAATAACCATACCTTAACAATTAATATTAATATATTTTAATGTCTAAACATTAATTCACATGTATTCAAATTATTGCCTGAGTATTGATGGACTTCCCCACCCAGTACCCCTATATCCCTTTCATCCAGTGCCAAAAAGTTATTTTTACAATTAAATGACCATATTTTAAAATAATATACCAATATTTTATAATGTATAACAATTAATACTCAGATATTGAAATTAATTTCTTAGTATTAATAAACCTTCCGACCCATTACCCCTACATCCAATGCATCCTATGCCAAAACAATTGTGTTACAATTAAACAACTATTTTAAATGATTTATAATACTATTTTACAATATCAAAATATCAACAGTCAAGAATTGTACTCAAAATTAATACCTACACCTCCCAATATACTTACCAATATACTTGCCTATATACTTACACATATAGGGGCCTATTACAATGTTGGGCGGACTTGCGTCCACCCCATACCATCTCAATAACAGGACAGACCGACCTCCGGTCGAAGGTACCGGCCACCTCATTATGATATGACTGCACATGGTGCGGTCGCATTCCAACATTTCGCTATGGGACCAGGTGTTACGGCCGTAAACCAGACGTAGTACACCCTCCCATAGGGAAATATGAAGTGGTGTTAATACCTGCACCCCGTGGCAGGCACGTTATGGTGCCTGCCATGGGGTGCAGTGATTAACAGGGGGCACCATACGTGCCCCCTCGGCCACCTACCGGAGGCAGCAAAGGAAAGGGGACCCTACTAGGGCCCCCCAAACACGCTTACCGACAGTGTTTCCATGTCGGAAAGGCCGGCATGGAAACCCTGCCAGAAACCGTGCATCGTAATCCAGGCGAGCTCCTCGAGCCCGCCAGAAGCCAGCCGGAATGACCGTCCGGTTTCAATTCCGACCAGCTGAATCATAATCAGCCGGTTGAAATTGAAACCGACGATGTCGGTCGTAAGGCCTCTGATCTGAGGTCGGAGGCCTTACGACCGACATCGTAATACGCCCAATAATGTTTGGTAATGGCATGCGTGATAATAACATTCGTGGTTAAGGCATATGGATGGAAATGGCATGCATGATAAAGTCACATGCATGGTAATGACTTTGTGATAAAGGCACTTCGTGGTTTAGACTTCTTGAAAAAGAATGTTTCCCGTCTGACAGCAGTTGAGCAAGTCTCATGTGTGAGTGTAATATTTTAAAGGATACAACTATACTGATATCACTTTCTGCCATAGACATCTGGGTCATTGAACAGGTGAAATAGATTAACATCTGTAGTAGCATTTTTATCACTTATGGTGTGTACAATGCACAGCCTAACCCCTTTGATGGCCTTTATGGCCATTCCAGGGCTCTGAAAGTATTTTCACAAGGGTCTTTTAAGGACAGACATCCCCATATAACCTGTTATATTTCATATAGGTACCTCGATATAGGTCTAGGTAACATCATAACCCTTCACCTACATTCTCTCCTACACTACATACATAACGGATATGAAGGACTGACCTTTTACCTAGTTACAATACTACACACAAGTATGTAGGGTTTTTCCCTGGACACTGGCCTCATAAATTATGCATGAGGATTCTTAGTTTCTTGGAATCACAGCAGGACCATCATCTCTTGCATAATAACTGTGTATAAAGTTAATTACCGACGTCATCCTAAGTCCGACACTGGCACAGCAAGGTAGAACCCCTGGGGATACCTTAGGGCATAGGTCTTCAAAGTGTGGGGCGCGCCCCCCAGGGGGGGCGCAGCTTTACCTCAGGGGGGGCGCGCACTCCACTTCACCCTTTCACCTTCCATTGTTCCTTCCCACGTTGGAAGTACGTTTCCTGCCTGTGTTGCAGTCCCCAACTCGAGTTAGGGCTCTCTCTGATTGGAGCATTCAGAACAGCCAATCGGCATGTAGTTCCTGAAGCCCTGACGTCGACACTGACGTTCCTCCATAGAAAGGGACAGCAGTACAGATGCCAGGAAGTGCCGCGAATTTTGCATACATAAAGCTGCAAAATACTTCAACTTTGCTGATAAAGCAGCGCTTCATCACTGCTGCCTTTTGCCTCCTGATTGCTTAATTTCATATCGGGTTGCTGACCTTCGCCTCACTTTTGAAGCCTTCCCCCTCGAGGTTATCATGGTTTGTAACCTCGCAGCTACTGCCTTTCGCTCCAAGGATTTGAAAACGGGTGCATTCTTCCTGAGGATTCCATTCACCAGCAGGTAAGTGTGAAGACTTTTTTAAATTTTTTTAAAGTCTCCCTCCTTTGCCTTTCTTCCCAACACTCGTGGGAACTTTGGGTGTTTTGAAGAGAAGAAGATGCATCATTAATGCCAGAGCTGCTGACTTTGGTTTTGGGGACCCGGGTTTGAGTCCTGCCATCAGCTCTACATCATGTGATCCTCGGCAAAATCCCTTGATTTACCCGTGACATATGGAAAATAACTTTGACCTTGATTAAAGTATTTGAACATTTTAAATGAGCACCAGCGGCTTTAGAGCTGAGTACACAAGCCTGAAATAGCCAATATCATGAAATATGCCATCTGTCTTTCGTAGGGCAAATATAAATGCTTTCTTATGACATGTTTCTGAATCTTTAAAAGGCTGTCTTCTTTATAAGCCTATTATGTTAACAACTGAATGGCTCTTGATGCTGCTAGAGAAGAAATGTATATATACCCTTGAATCACTTACATCGCATATGTGTCTGATGTAGATGTCCCCTAGGCCGTCTTGAAAAACTGTGGATGGCCTTCTACTGGTGACACCTGGCCATACTCCACATAACCACTGATTTTTCAATTGTGTCAGAAAGCATGTTTTGCGGGACCCCTTTTCCTGATATCTTATCTAGGGGCAATGATGTGGCGCAACATCCAGAGCTGCTGACTTTGGAGCTGGGGAACCAGATTCAGTTCTCAGCATCTGCTCAAAGTCCTGTGATTCTGGGCAAATCACTTAATCTCCCCATGCTTACAAAAATGAATGTGTCCTTGTGTAATGTGAAAGATGCTCCTGTAAAGCGTACTCAATCCTTTGGGTCATGTTTGTGCTATATAAAATTGCAAAACATATATTACAAACTTTTGTGAGCGCTCCAGTTTCTAAGAACCACTCAAAACTGGGGTCCTCATTTACAAGGATGTGCTGTAGCGCGGCACCGCAAGCCCTTTGGCTGTGCCACGCTGCGGCACTTTGAAAGCACAGGGATGTGTCATATCTACAAGGATATGGTGGATTTCTTTGCTCTCCCCTGCGCTGGCGCAAAATTTACTGCCATGCGCCGATGCAGGCACCCTTGTACCATGGTGCAAGGATGCCTGCATACACGGGATGATTGTTTATGTGCAGGTGTCCCTTCCTGCACATAAACAATCTGAAATGGCATTTTTCAACTTCTATGTGTGCTGCATTAGCACACATAGAACTTGCAAACTGTCATTTTTTAATGATTGTTTATGTGCAGGAAGGGACACCTTCCTGCACATAAACAATCACCAGAGGTGATTTCCTCGTTCTATGTGTGCTGCAGAATGCAGCATGCATAGAAATAGGAAAAAACGAGGAGAAATAAATAAATGTATCCTCGTTGCGCCTCCCTACGCCTCCCATGGGGAGGAGTAGCATTCAGACGCATTTCCAGGTTTACAGTTTCTCGGAAATCTGGAAATGTGTCAGGTTCCATGGGTGTTGCGTGGGAACACCCACAGCAACACCCATGCAATGCTCCTTTCCTGCAAAGTGCTGCGTGTAAAGGGGCCGTATTTACAAGGACAGGAAAAGCCACGAAGGGCGGCTTTTCCCATCCTTGTAAATATGGAGCAGCAAAATGCGCCGCCGGTGCGTCACAAAAAGTGACGCACTAGTGGCGCAAGGGGCTTGTAAATAAGCCCCTGGAAGTGGACCACAACCTCAGGATTGCAGAAGCAAGAATCCATCCACACATTGACTGTCTCTTTGGAGAAAACCAGGCACACCTGTCACATTAGTTTTGAAATAGTTTTTATTGATCTATGCAAAATGTTGTTTTATGTGAAAAAGAAAGCACCTTTGTAATTTATTTGTGCAAATTTTTCTTGGAGACTTTTCATTTGAAGTTTGTAATAAGCATCTATCACCTACCCACATGCAGTATAAAAACTGCAGCTTACTATACAGTCTTACTTTAATATTATTTGCCGTATACGACCTGGACTCTGCAGGTGGGAATGGCTAGCTATGATGCAGAGTACCAGCTTCCAGAATTTGTTGTCAAGTGGTGATGGGAGAGGGGGGGCTCGACGTCTAAAAAAGTTTAGATGGGGGGGCTCAGCCTAAAAAAGTTTGAAGACCTCTGCCTTAGGGTATATAAACACCACATCTTTCTGAGATAGGGAGAGGAGATCAGGACTTCCTGGCCGACACACTGATGCAAGACACTGCGGCCCCTGCATGCAGATACTCCAGCTCGCAGTGGTCTGACATCCCTTGCGGGGTGTTCAGCTCGAGACCAGAACGGGGTGCTGCAGTCTCACATCAGGTAATGAGGCTGGCTTTATCCTAGAGGGATTCTTGGCTTTACACCTACTCACATACTATGTACACTTAGGCACATCTAGTTAGGGTGCATAGTAGGAGCACGCATTTTATTGCCATGTATTCTATATACTTGCCTGTATTTATGATTACAGCAAAATGGGAGAAACCTACCATCTGTTTACTTTCTTAGTGCTTCTACTCATTTATTCATGCAGCTGTCTACTGGTTATTTCAGTGCACTTAATTCATGCTAGAATAACAACTGTTTAATAAATACTTATTTAAAACGTCCCAACAATTTATTCTGTGTATCTCTCTGAGAACAAGTGAGCACGAGCGACTGAGCGAAAAGTAAGTTACTGTTTCCACGGTCCTGAGGGATCAGGGTTGTCATGTTCGATAGTTGCCAAGAACTATTCTCTCCTTGGTAAGGGGAAGTGATAGTGGCATCACAAGCTAGCTGGTACACAGGCCAACATACCCATTGGGGGTGTCTGGAATCAGTCTGGACACCAGTCCCGCAGTGCATGTTGTCCAAACGCGCAGATCCTATATAGGTCTTAGAGGAACTACACAACATGGAGCCACCATCGGTGGTATTGGCACTTATTTAACAGTCAAATCTGAGTAGCTCAGTTGTGCTATTCTCAGAGGCCCCTACTCACAATTCCCCCAGAGACGACTGGAGTGGGAGACAACAAAATCTGCCGCAGCTGAGTCGGAAAATTTCTATGTATTGGCTGTTGGTTTAATCAAGCTTGAAGGATACAGTGTTCCTAATTGTGCATAACACCTTATCTCAGTTCCCTTGAAATACTCTCCTTTCTAAAACAAATTACTGACCAGGTAGACGTACATGAAGCGAATGCACTAAACTTCCCGGTGAGGGAGGACAAGGTGACATCAGCCCTCTCGTTGGCACTGACGGGGGACGGCGTGGAGCCCGTGGGGAGCTCCGAGATTGGCTCGGCAGCCGGGGACAGCCTCCGTTCCCGCCGGTGCGCATACAGCGTCGATCCAGGTCTGGATCCGCTCTGCCCGCATCCCGCACCGAAAAAGGACAGCTGGCCACCCCGTACATGGGAACAGTGGACGAGGGTCCTACTAGTGGCGGTCCCACCAGGAATCCCGATACCGCTCATCCCCCGGGGCTGCCTGGCTTCAAAATGGCACCTGCGGGACGTTGCGTCTGAAGTTGGAGGGGGCGAACGGGTGTGGCCCACTACTGGAGCATCCCAGCAGCTATGGGGAGGTAGGCTAACACCCCTGCCTGAACCGACCGCTGCCGCCAGGAGGGATCCCGCACCCTTCATCAGGATCATGTGGCTGAACTGGATGGGGACACTGCCTGACCTTAAAATGGCGGCCGGGGCAACCTGGGCTTCCGCGCAAAATTCGCGCCCTTGATGCCTCCTTCCCCACCGAAGCAGCCGGTGTGTCCCTGGAGCCTCACGGATAACCTTCGCATCGCAGGGCCTGTCCGCTCGGCGCAGCCCAGCACAAGCTGCGCAATCAGCAAGAACTGGAAGCCGCCAATAGTCTTGACCGCAGGGCGGAGAGTGAGAGCGCGAGGAGCGTGGTTGCCCTTAGCGGTGACCGCCGAGAGTGTACCCGTTGACCCTGCAGAGGCAGCCCAATTAGATTGGGTGCGGCTTGTGGGCGATCTGTGTGCCTAGCTCCTGGTTGCTTGCTCATTTCCCTCTCTCTACCCGTTTGACCTCGCCTCTATCAATGCTTCACCGCAGTGAGGAGACTGAGCTGTGAATGGGCGAGTCGGCGCTGGGACGGTTGGTGTGAACTCTTGCTCTCTCCTGGTACAGCGCCTCTTGGATCCTTCACTCGGTGCTCTCCATCGCGGCGAGCAGCGGCCGGCTCCAGGCGGACTGCCTGGATTACTGCTGGTGTGCCTCACAAGCTGGGGCTATATTACGTTTGACCCAGACGCCCGTGACACCCGGTACACGAAGAGCTATCGCATACAGCATAATGGGAAAGCCGAGGGTCATCCATAATTGTTCGGACTTATCGCGGAACTAGAGTAACGTTTGGTCGATGCCCGGTGGAGCTATCATATGTAGCTATAGAGGAGCTTGACTCTGGGTCACCCCCCTTGGTTGGCACCTATCCAGCTGGATATCAGACATTGCTATCTTCCTCATCTACCCGTTATGGTCCCTTCCCTCCCTCCATCGATCTTGTTTTTTTATGTTTATTGAATGCACTAGCAACGGATTTAACTGTAATGTAACTGTAACTGATGTAACGCTGTAACACGTCTTAATCCTCATGTAAAGCGCTCTGATACCTCTGGGCCTAGCCTGGACTTCCTTGTCTCCTCGCCATGTCTCCTACCCCCTCCCCCACCTCGTCCCTCCTTTATTCTTTGCTTGCCTCCCCTATTCCTTTCCTCTCTCCCCTGAATCTCTTTCCCCCTACCTGCTTTGTTTATCCTTGTGCCTATGCTCCACTCAATCTCCCTCCCCATCGCCCTTTTTACATTATCCCCTTACCCTCTACACGCCATGAACCAACGGATGCAACTCGTAATTGACGTACCTTCTGTAACAATGGGTAACTTGTAACCTATGTAACCCTACCAGCCTGACTCCCTTAAATGGCCCCCTTAAGTATGCCCTTGTCCAAAGCACTCCTACTCCCCTTGTTGGGGATGGATCCAGCATTTTTGCCCTGGAGTCTCAGAGACCCTTCTGAGAGAGTCCACAGTGACAAGGGAGTCTCACATTGTAAAGGACTGGGATTGATCCCCTTACCTCTGGGAACTGTCTCCTACCCGCCGGAAGTCGGACATTGTGTTCACAATGGGTTTTCTACCCCCTCCTCTTCCCTCCTTCATTCTTCTAAGTGTGCCCGTGACCAAAGCACTCCTCTCCCCTTGTTGGGGAGGGATCCAGCATCTATGCCCTGGAGTCTCAGCGACCCCGCTGAGAGAGTCCACCGCGTCAAGGGAAACACACAAAATGGAAGACTGGGAATGACCCCTGTACCGCAGGGAGCCGTCTCCCACCCAGCCGGACATCGGACACAGTTACTTCCTCGTCTCCTCGCTGTGTCTCCTACCCCCTCCCCCTCCTCTTCCCTCCTTTCATTCTTGGCTTGCCTCCCCTTTTCCTTTCCTCTCTCCCCTGAATCTCTCTCCTCCTACCTACTTTGTTTTTCCTTGCGCCTATTCTCCGCTTAATCTCCCTCCCCGTTGCCCTTTTACATTACCCCCTTACCCTTCTACACGCCATGAACCAACGGATGTAACTTGTAATTGATGTACCTTTGGATGTAACTTGTAATTGATGTACCTTCTGTAACAATGTGTAACGTGTAACCTATGTAACTCTCCTCATGTAAAGCGCTCTGATACCTCCGGGTCTAGCCAGCGCTATATAAAACTCAAATAAATAAATAAATAAACTTCACAACAGAAGAAAATGATGCAGATGCAATATATATTGCAGAAAATGTTAGAAATGACGTCACCCTAAAACTAGTAGCATATTGTGTTACAATTAGGGGTGGGCAAGTGACCTTCGTGATTGAGGCACATGCATCATATAGAACAGAGGTATTCTACTCATGGATTAGATTCCCACAGGCAAATGCTTTGACAAAAAATTCACTACTATGTCGAAGATGACATACCGGACGAATATAGTCCATATGAGGACATTGAAATTCCACTAACTTACCCCGAAGATTTTTACTGGTTTAAAGGCACCCTCCCCCATTCAAGAAATAGAGTAAGACTCGGCCCGCTAAGAAGAGACAGAGCAACTTGGCCAGTTCTAGCAGCCTACACACCACATCCTGACATTGACACAATGCCAGGAGGAGACTTACTCGTACAGCATAAAGAATTAATAAAACTTTACAGAAACATGACACAGTTTGTGATGAGAACACTCACACTTCAGCCAACACCGGCTACACAACCAGGACCAGTCCAAAATAATACAACCAAAATTACACCACAAACACTGCACGCAGTGATGGGTAAAATGCCCACTAAACGTGAACAAATGCCCTTCTGGATAGCACAAAATATAACACAGCTGGAGGCAGTGTTTCCACACACTGGTCCTAAGGAAAAGCATAGAATACTGACGATTTGCTTGCCAATGGGGATAGCTCCCTCTATAGAAGATTGTACCTCTTGGGGTATAGTTTTCGCTGCAATATATACCAGGACTCATGGTATCCCTTGTTTAGCTGTAATACCAGATGTATTAAGACAAATACAGAACGAGTATGGAACAGAACCTGCTCTAAACTTAGGGATGAAGTTGTTTAATAACTTTGCCCAGGTATCTGCGATAATATTAGCAAATATTAAAGGGGAAGCAGCATCAGTGGCAATACGCCAACGTCTGAGAGTTTTCACTCCATTACAACTTGAGACAGAGCTACCTAAAATAATTGAAACTGCTTATGCGGAATTAGGTAGAGACAGTCTGGAAGCTAGACCTGTAAAACCTCAACTAGTGGGAGGTACAGATAAAGAACAGGTAAAGCAAACACCGGTTTCTTCAAAAAAGAAATGGGACAATAATAAACAGCAAAAGAACAGATCTCACTCCAGGGGAAGGTCTCCTCAACAGGAGCCCCCAGAAAGGAGATATAATCTTAGGAATAGAGATAACATTAAAAAACCTGACAGGTATCAGGACACTGATACACGTTCCTCTCGTTCCTTTCAGAGTTCATCAAAAAACTCCGAGAGGGAAGGACGGTCAGAACAGAGACAAGAAGAGCGTACAAAGCCCAGAGACAGGCAACGCACTTCGGACTACGCTTCAAAGAAAGAAGAAAATCCCAAAGCAAAACCTCAATTTAAAAAGAAGAAGGTAGCAGGTCTCAAAGTTAGACATGCCCAGAATTCTGATGAATCAACTACTGAACGGGGAATGGGCTCTGACGATGCTAGACAGCGCAGCAGAAGTAACATTAGCTCGCCGGAACCTGATGGAATTTCTGGTGACAGCGGAGTTGAGTGAGTATATCACAATGGAATCACCTGATACTAGGGTGAGTGTCCCACACAAGTTACATGAAATAACACTCCAAATGGAGGGGGACAAGCCCAGACAAGTTAAGGGTCTCTTTTGGGAGAACCTGACTTCTGGCTATGACATCCTATTAGCAGAAAGAGATTGGCCGCCTACTATTGTTATGGAATGACCAAAGGGGGAAACTGTTATTTTTCCAGCTTTCTCCGACCTAGTCCCCACACACCTAAGACATACATATGCACAGGAGTGGGCGGTAGCCCTTGCTCCAGCATTATACCTCAACCACGTAGGGTGGGATGAAGAGTCACCCCACCACGTAATTCCAATAAAAACAAACCCAACTCCACAAAGACAGTATCCCATAAAACAGGAAGCTAAAAAAACAGGTCAGGGAGATCTTAGATCAACTTGAATACCAAGGTGTAATTGAACCATGCACCTCATCAAGAATATGTGATGTTACAACGCGATCAAAATGATCGGGGTACGTTACATCGCAGTTTTTACAATGCAAGTCATTACAACGACTTGCGCTGGAGGGTGCTGGATTTAGGAATAGTATGATTTACTATTCCAACACCAGTCTACGTACAGTAGGAAAGGTTTTGGAATAGTAAATCATACTATTCCTTAGGTTAGAGCGCCATCCAGTGCAAGTCATTGTAACGACTTGCATTGTAATACCCGCGATGTAAAGGCATTGCGATGCAATGCCCGCGTGGTAATAGATGTCTCCCCCTCATCAATGAATAATCCTTTGTTTCCCGTAATGAAACCCGACAATTCATATCATCTAGTTTTAGACTATAGACACCTAAACTCATGCACGAAAACATTTGCAGTTCAGAATGCACATAGTGCCACGTTAATGAATAACATTGTGCGGAAAAAATACAAAACAACACTAGATAGCTTAAATGGATTTTTCTGCCAAAACATAGCACCTGAAAGCAGATATTTGACAGCCTTCTCAGCGCTAGGGCCCCAGCATCAATTTTGTCGACTCCCCCAAGGGTATAAGAATAGCCCGGGGTTATTCTCAAGGAGGGTAACAGAGTTACTACAGAATTTGGATGAGGAAGCAATATCCTATGTAGATGATATTTATCTAACGGATAATGACTTAGAGGAACACTTGACCAGGGTGAGCACCATAATTTTGGGTTTCGCCTCTAAGGGCTACAAATTTAATTTAATAAAATCGAAAATAGCCCACCTCAATGTCCGATTTTTGGGATATGAGCTTTCAAGTGAAGGCAAAGCCTGGCAGCCCACTTTTTAGAAAAGTGAGCACTGCTACAACCTCCAAAATCATTATAAAATTTACGGTCCATACTGGGATTTTTGAATTTCGGCAGAACATACATTTTGGATTACGCAGAGGGAGTAAAACCTTTCTACGACCTAATAGACCTGACTTTTCAGTTAGACAATGGACATAGGAACACACAAATATCCTTCATTCCTTACAAGCTGATATGATATCATCAAAACACTTACAGACACGCGTAAACGTACGCAACATGGTGATCCACTTAGTCGCAGGTCAATCAGGGTACACTTACTTAACCTTCAATGAAGGTGAAACGGTACCAATTGCATATAAATCGCATTTGTACACTAACGCTGAAATGCGTTTTGCACCCACAGAAAAAATTCTGACAGCAGTACAGACTGCTGTAGTGAGAGAAAGAGCACTGTCTCAGGGAAAACGAATAATTAGCATGACCTCGGTACCGGCCCTAGAGGCTGCCACAAAGGCAAGCATCCCAAATGCAACAACGTTATTTCCAAGATGGATACAATGGGCTAATTCTCTCATTGCAACTGATGTAGAATACAGATATGACCCTAATCTAAAAACACAAGCATTCCTGCAATATGAACTAAAATATCCTCTACCAAATTAAATAATGCCTCTAGATCGGTATGAATATATTATTTATACTGACGGATCTGCTCAACCGGCCATAGGAAGTAAGCAACAATACAGTGTAGCATGCACTATTGTAAAAGGTAGGATGCAGGACGGCAAGTTCCGTCCAAGCTGTACAAAAACGCAGTCTCTCGGAGACTGCACGACTCAGTTGGCAGAATTAAAAGCACTACTACTGGCACTGATAAATACGGATCCAGAACTCCCCACACTGATAGTGTGTGATTCCTTTTACTGTGTCCAGTCATACAACGAATACCTCCACTATTGGGGACAAAATGGGTTCAGAGATTCAAAAGGTGGCACAATCAAACATAGGAAACTATGGGAACAGGTTGCAGAGTTGAAGAACGAACTACCAAGGGCTCACGTGATACACACACTGAGTCATCAACGTGATGGCGTTCACGTTGAAGGGAATTCATTGGCTGATGAAGCTGCGAAGGGGGCAGTACGCAGCTGCAATCACCCGTTCAAAAACAAGGGTAGACGGTAGCACAACGGTAGCTGTGATTGCTTCGCGCAATAACAGCAAAGCACTACCTAAAGGTTTTCTACTCAAGTACTCCTACAAGTTAGATGCAAACAACGTTCCATTTGCTCAGATTCCTGGAGTGGGGGATAGAGTAATACCAAACATGGATCGCAGGTTAGGTTTAATATTGGCTGCACACGAGGGTCTGGGTTCTGCTCATACAGGAGTTACGGCGACAGTTTCTTTGCTGAAACAACGCTATTGGTGGCCAGGGTTAACAAAGCAGACCAAAGACTTCGTCTTAAAGTGCGATATCTGTCAACAGATAAACGGGTCCACCGTAGCTTGCCCAGCGCAGACACCATTGTTAATATCAGACAGACCGCTCACGTGCATTTACCTGGACCACTGCGGCCCCTTACAATCTGACGGGGCTTACAAGTATATGATGGTGGCAGTGGATTCCTGTTCAAGATTCTGATGGGTATGGCCCCAGCAGGGCCATACCCATAAGAATCTGATGCCCGAACTGTTATAAAAGATTTAAGCTAGTCTTCATAGGGACATAAGCAGTTGGCACATTACATTCTGACCGTGGCCCCGCTGCTTCAGCTCTAGGGCTTACAAGGAAGCCATGGGAAGTTTGGGTGTAGCATTGCGGTACTCCTCTCCATACCATCCAGAGGGAAATTCGGTTGTGGAGAGGAAAAACAAGGACTTAAAGCAATCTTTAACAGCTAGAATATTAGGCTCGGGTGGTAGTTGGGTCAATCATCTATATGGGGTCCAGCGAGCGCTTAATAACCAGCCAAGAAGCTCTCTAGGGGGTGCTACTCCTTACGAGGTCCTGTTTGGGACAAGAATGTGGGTACCTGATGTGAAGACACAGTGGCGGATGAAAAACCGTTTGACCTCAATAAACGTTTGACTGTTTTACAGGATCTGAATGAATCCAGAGCCTCCTTAAGTAACGTCGAGACAAAAAAACCGCCACTGGGGAAGTCACGTCAGCCATGGCAAGACCTGCCTGGATTCCTAAAGTTGGGGATCTTGTCAGAGAAAAGATTGTGGACAAGAAAGAATTCGGGCCAACCTATCGAAAGCCTGTACCTGTCCTGGCTGTTGAAGGATCAAGAATTGTACTTCTACCGCCTCTTGCCGGAAAAGTAAAGAGATTCATCTCAATCGACCTGATCAGACCACACTATGTGGACGGTACTAAATAGTAGGCCTTGTGGGCTCCTGAGTAGCCGACATCCTCCGCTCGCTACAATACAGGAAGTTCAAACAGAAAGACTCATAACATTTGAAGAGTCACCTTTATAAATCAATGGAAATGATAACAATGCAATGGAACTATTTCCCCTTGACACGAACTTTCAAAATCAAAATGAAAGACAAATTTCAATTCAACCTAATAAGGATGTCTACATCAACATGCCTCTTCAAGAGCAATCTACAAGTTCAACAAAACCTGCTGAGCTACCAAAAATAGATCGAACTGCATCTGGCTATTTCATCGACTTCGATACCTTTTCATTGGATCCAAGTGAACCTGAAACGACGCCAGCCCAAATTTCTGGCAAACAACGGATCAAAGACTTTTTAAACTTTTTTAGAATAACTTATTTAGTATCACCTTGGCTAGAACTTTGGATAATCACCGGTATATTATTTTTTCTTTTCTGGTTAGGATTGGTAATCACTTTCCACTTGCTCATCAATGGAACTTATCTTCAACAGAGCTCTGCAACGTCAGAAGTAAACTTAATTTTAAAACCTCATGTTTCATCTCATCGTGAACAAAGAGACTTGTCCTTCGTGAACATTTCAGCAGTTCCTATACCGGATGGTATAGTGTGGGTCAAAGTGAATTATTATATATTTGGACCGACCGAGCTTTTAAAGATTCCACCTTTGTTTAAAATTTCATTGAACGATATCATTACCTCCAGTACATTTTCTGATGATTGGGATTTTGAAACTGTTAATAACTTATTGTCTGATTTGGAACAATCTGCCGCATTTTCTAGCACTGAAATGTTAGAGGACACATCAGATTTTGACAAAATGTATTGTAACCAACATTATGGTCATCATTTCTTGCATAAATCTAGCAAATATAGAAATGTTTTCACATACCACCAGTGGGAACATTTCCCTACACCACGAAAGGTAGTTCAAAAACATTTGCACAGAAATTCTCATATTTTTCAGGGTTTAACACTTCTGACCCAACCTCGTACTATTATAAGGTTTCACCTATATCTGCACAGAAAAATATGTTAACAAACACCAAACAGATTTAACCTGCTTCCTTTATTACCCAGCTGTCTGAACAGGGTTTTGACTTATGGATTGACACTGTAGACTTGAAATCAGTCTGGGGTTCTAGAGACTGGCAAGTCCAGGGAACAGAAGCACTATTTAGAGCATGCCTCATTCCACAGAAGATGATTTTTCTGAATTACACTGTGAAACAGACTTCCTATCTTGGAATAGCCAAGAATAAGGACTTGAACACGCCTCAAATTCCAACACCTTTAAACACCGAGGGGAATTTTACGTCAGAAAGAGGCGCTAAGTTGGATAACATATTGCAATACAATAAATCCGACCCCAATTGGAAGGGATGGTTGGTCTGGCCCACTGACACAAACAGATGTCAGGAAAGATTCAGGGGTACCACCGAAGGGTTTAGTATCCAGAGGCCCGACCCACGTTATGTGCAACGAGAACATCCGGGGGTAGTGACATCATACAGTGTTGGGAAGTTGTGCCTTGATTGGCTAACGACCTCAACACTACTCCAGGTGAAACAACACTTGTCTCTACTCACAGAGGATGTGGACCTACGGGATTTTTTATTAGGTCCCAGAAAACCACGCCAGAAGAGTTTTTTGTATGCTGTCTATAATGAAATCTGGAAAATCTCCCAACAAGAAGCTGCAGAGAGATTAAGAGAAATAGATAGAGTTAACCTAGAAAAGGCGTGAGCCGTAGTTGACAATGGCATGACGACATTAACATCCAGGATATATTCACTGGGCAACATTGTATCTTCTGCTATCGATGTAATAGAACAGGATTTCTCCTTATTGCAACACGGACAGTCGCAGTTACGTTCTATTATTTTATTAAGCTGGACGCTGCAGTCATTGCGCGCCGGTTATGTGCCTTGGCGTTTTATCAACATTACGTCATTATTTTCTGCATACAATCTAACAGAAAAAAAGATGAAAACAGCACAGAGGGGAGCAAAATATACAATGCTGCGGATTGAAAAACTGGATAGGTTACCCTTTACCGTGGCAAAGTCACCGTCCACAGAGTGGTTAATCCACGGCCATATAACATTACCGGTTGCAACTTTCCAGTTTCAATATTGCCTAGAACAACAACAGGCAGGCAGATATGAAAAGATGGGTAAGGAATTCATCAGGGAATCCTGGGATTTACCATACAGATTTCGATGCAGCAGTGGGGATCTGGAAGTGTTTCTAAGCAGAACTAACTGTGAGAACGCTTTAAGTGGATCTCTCATATGCCAGGATATTATGCTACACGGGGCTTGTAATGGGTCTGTGGCGAACTTGTCCTGTCATTTTAGGGGTACCCCGGCAGCTGTGATTAATCCGGTATTCAGGCTTCTCTCGAATGTGAGTTACTTGATGCTGAATGATCAAGGTTGTTGTGGGATGCTTCCGGGCATCGCATATCTAGTCACTGTGAGCTTCAGGGTTACTTGCTGTATGCAAGTATTGTTTCCACCAACACATACAGTCAGGGAGGCGCAGTTATGGCCTTCGCTAAATGTTTCCTTTATACGGTTTGATACTCTGAGCAGAAAGAAAGCCATGCTTTTACAACGAACCGTGCCCTTAACCTCCGCCCGGGAGACTTTTGATCTCCAGATCGCAAGGTCCTCGGCTGAGATACAGGCACTTATACGTACAAACTGCCCCTTCCATTTCACAGAAATGGTAAGTCGTATCTTTAACATGTCTAATACGACAGGTGTTGTACACCTATGTAAGACCATAGGTCCCGGACTGTTAAGCACCTTTCAGACGGTCCTCGGAGTTATACCGAACTTTATACACTCCATCTTTTGAAGCATTTTTGGCGGGCCTCCACTGATCCTGTTCCTAATAGCAGGTATCCTGATTATTACTTTTCTGCTACGCAATGGACGTCCCAGCCACCAAGGAGATAGCAACAGCTCTCCTGGAGCGCAAATACCGTGATCGCATGGTACAACATCTGGGCACACCTCGCCTACGGGAACTAAGCACCTCTTGGTTCCTGTCATTTAGACCAGTCTTGATGGACTGTGTCCTACCTGTTCTCCGAGGCCTGTTCTGCGGAGAAGAATGCGTGTTGGACCTCTGTCTGACACTTCCATCGGTTGCGCCACCGGACGTTGATGCTTTACTGGACCCGATAACGGCCCATGTTCTGCAGTGTCCTCAGCGCATTCCCATGTTGTTGGCAGCATTCTTAGAGCCACCACAGGTAGTTTCTGCTCCTGTTGGTAAGGACACCGGCTCCTCCAACACTCAGGCCTTGGATGTGGCACAGGCTGCCCCGGCATCTGCTGCAGGCAGTACGGAAGATCATCTGTGCTCAATTGACATTCTTTGTGAGGTGTTACAGGGATCATCAGCTGCGTATGCAGACAACAGCAATGTTGCGTCTACCAGCAAGGACACATAAACATTTGGCATGTCGCACGCTGGAAAGATCTGGCTTTTTACCTTTTTGAAATTCCAAATTGAAACCTTTGACCTGCATGGCTTTCAGATGCTTGTAGTTGTTCGGACTATATAAACGGACACTTTAGAGCCGCTACTTGAATGATTTTGTTTTGTAGAACACTTTTAAAGGGTTTTTTTAACGCTTTTTAAACTTCTCTTAAAAATGTTTTTATTATTAGCTGCGTACAAACCTCTACACGCCTTGGTAGTGCGCTAGAATTTAGTAATGTCATCCAGTCGGATGAGGAGTGGGTGTTATATTTCATACAGGTACCCCGATATAGGTCTAGGTAACATCATAACCCTTCACCTACATTCTCTCCTATACTACAAACATAACAGATTTGAAGGACTGACCTTTACCCAGTTACAATACTACACACAAGTACGTAGGGTTTTTCCCTGGACACTGGCCTCATAAATTATGCATGAGGATTCTTAGTTTCTTGGAATCACAGCAGGACCATCATCTCCTGCATAATAACTGTGTATAAAGTTAATTCCCGACGTCATCCTACGTCCGACACTGGCACAGCAAGGTAGAACCCCTGGGGATACCTTAGGGTATATAAATACCACATCTTGCTGAGATAGGGAGAGGAGATCAGGAGCAAGACGCTGCGGTCCCTGCATGCAGATACTCCAGCTCACAGTGGTCTGACATCCCTTGCGGGGTATTCAGCTTGAGACCAGAACGGGGTTCCATAGTCTCACATCAGGTAATGGGGCTGGCTTTATCCTAGAGGGATTCTTGGCTTTACACCTACTCACATACTAGGTACACTTAGGCACATCTAGTTAGGGTGCATAGTAGGAGTACGCATTTTATTGCCATGTATTCTATATACTTGCCTGTATTTATGATTTTAGCAAAATGGTAGAAACCTACCATCTGTTTACATTCTTAGTGCTTCTACTCATTTATTCATGCTACTGTCTACTGGTGATTTCTTTTTGTTGTTAATGGTTGGGCTGCAGGATCCAGTCCAGGTTTTCCCGAAGTGGCGCGCAATTTCAGAAGGTGGAGAGGAGAGGTGAAGCTGCGGCCGACCGCTCCGCGGCTCCCGAGGCAATTTACTACCGCGGTACTCGCGGACCGGCATTCCGGCATCCAGCTGCATTTTGAGCCGGTTTTGCATCTCCTGTGGCTGTCGCGGCCCTGAGGCAACCACAGGCCCGCGGCACAAAGGACCGCACAGAGGATCGGCGTCCATCGGTGCCGCGAATTTTGGTGAGGTACGGCGAGGAGACGCCGCGGCCTGCGAGGCAAGACTGGCACCTGAGGACCATCAACTGGCATTCAGCACAGGTACAAGGCAAGCCGACTCCCGCTACTCCTGCGGTTCATGTGGCCTCACTCCCTATAGCCCGCTCCCTACAGTCCAAAGGCCGCTTGCCTCCCTTGTGCTATCGGCATTGCCGTCGCTCCCCTGCTCCCCAGCCCCTCGGGCACAGAACCTCAGCCTGAGACAACCGGGCACAGGCACGGTCGACGTATAGAGCACAGGGGGCACGTGAGATGGCCAGGATCTAGGGCTACGGAGGGCAGTGGCGGGGAGTGGGGTGCCCAGGGGTTCCCGGTCAAACGAAATAGCGACGAGCCAGGCAGGAGGAGTCTAGGATTAAGAAGCAAAGAGGTGGAGGCGGAGGTGGAAGAATGAGAGGTGAGCAATGCTGAACCAGCATCCTGTTTCCCTCTCCCTTCCTTCCTTCCTTCCTCCCCTCTATCAGCAATATAAGCGGAATTTACTTTCCATAATCTACCCTGCACAGCTTAATCCAGCCAGCTGCCTAACATTGAGCCAAACCAGGACAGTCAAGGGACCATTAAGGGATCGTCTAGACAACCAAGATAACCAAGTGCTTAGAGACATAGAGATATAGAGATAAGCGACAAGAGATCAGAGCTCAACATCGCAATTTGTTGGAAAAGCTCCAACTCGCACTAACTCGCTAACAACACAAGTTCAAACCTAAAATTGTGACATCAAAATCCCTGATTTAAGTGCAAGGTCTTTCAAATCCATTTATTACTCAACCAGGTAGTGACTCAACCAAGTAGCGACACAGAACTGTAATAAAGAAATAAAGTAAAATAGGTAAAACTGGACAGAAATGAGGTCTGGGAAAGAAAGGCGGAGCATCTCAAGTGTCATAAATAATCGGAAAAAGAAAAATAAGTTCCTAAAAGAACCTTCCAAAACTCCCATTAGTAACCGCGAACACGCGGGAGGGGGAGCAACAGACTTAATGGCAAACCAGGAGTACAGAGTGTTAGTAGATTTGGATAGCGAAATCAATGGAGTCCCAAAAATGTCAAAAACATTGTCCCAACCCAAAATCTACTCTAAATTTTCCTTTGTAAAAGATGCAGGGGCAGTGTTAAACTTCTCCAACAAAATACAAAGGGGACTCCCCTCACCATTAGATCCCGAAAAAACTTTTCAAATAGGGAAAGAGACAACAGTCCGAACCGGCCGACCAGCAGAGGCCACTCAGAGAAACGGCAATGGAAATCTGCCGAACCGAGCCTCATTAACAGAAGGAGTAGATGGAGTCAAAGGAGGAACTCCAAGTTACAACCAAGTCCCAGATCAAGATGCAGTTCCAATACAGGTTATTAGTAACAAAGCTCGTAAGGCGTGGAAGGAGGACTCTATTAGCAAACTGTTCGAAAACGGAAGCAATGTCGCCAAGCAAGAACTAGGAAACTACTCTGTCATCAATCTCCCGGAAGCATCAAGCCTCCCACTGGAACCAGCAATAATATTTCTTTCATCCTTTCAATTAAAGCAAGAAAGAGAGGGGACAAACCCAGACGCAAGAGGAACAGTTCCTATCACAGACATTTTTTCAGAACATAAACGAGACTTACTGACAATAGCTCGTATAGCGACAACCACTGAGGAAGGAACGGACCCTCAAAAGCCCTTTGGTGAGTTATCTCCCTCTCATACTAACTTGGATATGATAACACAGAATCGCCAGCATCAGAAAAATGACCCATCGGTCATTAACCCCGATGTCCAAGAGCTGGAAGGTCATCAATCAATTTCCACTCCCAAGACCTCTACTAGCAGAGCAGAGCCGTTTCGAGTGGCACAAGAGGAGATCCCCAGTCACCAAAAAAGTAATATATCTTCTCTAACAGCGGAGGAATGGGAAAAAATGGTTACAACATATTCCTTAGGAATTGACACAAAACAGCAAGAAGCCGGAAATTTCCTTAAGGACAAGTCCAAGGATTCACTTACAGAAGAGAACAAACTATGGAAATCCCTACTTAACACCATGCAATTATCAACAAAAGCCATGGAATACCATTCTGATAAGATGGATATCCAGTTAACCGTTCTCAACTGTCTAGCAATGCACGTCACAAGTATCGACAATAAATTAGAGGAGTTGAACAATCTGATCAAGAGGGTTCAATCAGAAACGGTAATAAGCCCTCCAAGTTGTGCTTGCTACTCAATCTTAGACAAACTAGCCACATTACCGGTAGTAATGGAAGACCTTCTAACTGATATAAAGAAAGCGAACTGTAATAAGAACAATGGATCCTATAAAACAGAAGATATCAGAGGTGAAGAATGTAGCCCATTAGAAAGCGATCCTCATATCAATTTTACAGAAGAATCCCCACTTCAAGACAAAATAAAAACGCAAAGAGAAGCACAAAATACATTACTCATCAAACAAGAAGATTTTGTTTGGCCTACACTTCAAGAATCACTCTGGAACCAAGGTAACCTAAGGGGGAGCACTCCCACAGGGTCGGCCCCTATAGAGCCCCTGGAAAAACTGCTACTAGAAAAGCACCAGTTATGTAGCCAAGTTGAGCAGCAAGGGGACGAACAGTTCCTCAAAAGAAAAACATCGAAACAATGACGCAAAACGAAGAGAAAAGGGAGGAATAAAACCTCCTCCATAAAAACCTTCTTCCAAATAGAGACCAAAAGTCCACCAGAGGACCGAATGGTAAAAAATTAAATTAATGATACACCAACTTCACAAAAGATGTCGGAAACTGGTAAGAAACCACACCCAAGCGGAACCGAAAATACAGGAAATCCATCTCCGCATACAAATAAGTCAGTTTTGCAAAAAAGAGAGACCCCACCGGCTAAAAACCCGACAGTATTCAACTCAGACAAAACGAATAAGGGAAAAACGGGGGGGAAGCACCTGTAACGGAAGTGCGGGTAAGAAAATCCTGATCGAAAACAAACCACCAGTAATCAATAACCCTATTAATCAACCAGAGGAGCAAAGGAAAACTTTAAAAATCAGGGGATCCAACATCCAGGAGTTCGTAGCAGAAAAAGTACTTACAACGCCAGTAGAACTAGAAGCAGATGATACAAACCAAGAAACGTATAAAGTAAACCAGATGAGATATGAGCTCCGACCAGGGCAAAAGCTGCAGGGAGACGGAGTAGACTCTAGAACTGCACTACCCATGAATTGGTCTTGGCAGAACTCCTCAAAAACAATTCTATTCATTCCGGATTTTAAATCTAAAGGGCGGGGAGACATCTTAAATAGAAGTAATATTCTCCAACTGTTAACTTCCATTAATAATTTAGCCGGCATTGCTACACAAGATTTGGACTCCGTAGAATTTGTACGACTGACATATCTGTCATAACAGGAAATAACGAAGACCACTTGGACCTCCGGGGAAATAGTAGAAAAAATATTAAAGGAAGCTCATCAGTTAGAAGCTTGGGGGATCCGCATAAAACTTGTCCAACAAATAGGTTACCCGGAGCCATTTTTGCGTAATTACCATGATCGCAAAGAAAACTTTGCAGGAATATCAAGGGCGGGTCCGCCTACAAAATCTGTGCTAAAAGGTGCCCGTTACATCACTGTGGAGTTCACGGATAGACCTATACCGAGAGCTGGGGATAATTGTGAGATAAATACATCAAGTGACTGGTCTTGGGTATCCAAAGTTATTAATAGTAGACACTCTAGCCAATGACAGACCAAGGATCAACCAAAGAACGTCTCAAATCTAAAACTTTGTTCATGGAATGTAAATGGTCTAGGATCAAAAACTACGAACCCAGACATATTACAGTACTTCCAGCAGTTCGACTTAATTCTACTCCAAGAAACTTGGTTAGCAGAGCCTTTCCATTTACAAGGCTATAAGTCGTACCATCTACCAGCCAGCAGAAGCTCGAAGTTTGGTCATTTGAAAGGAGGCCTCATCATATACGCCTCAATAAAATCGGTTACCACAGCCAAAGAATTAGTAAAGAAGAACACTGCAAACAATGGAATTAATATAATACAGATCGAGATAACAGGTTGTAGACAAAACAAACAGCGGTTAAATCTGGCGAACATTTATCTACACCCGAGTGGAAAGAAATCCGGTGCAAATTTTCTAATCTCAGAACTAACGAAGCTCTTTACGGAAGAGGAGACATCGAATTACATTGTCTCAGGAGACTTTAATATGCCACTTTCGGGGGAAGCTCGGAATGATCAGCTGGTCGAAGAATTTCCGCCCGATTGGGAGATCCTACCCCAAGAAGAGTGCAAATGGGGTAAACAAACTAAGGGGCATATCTACGAGGACGGCGATAAGTCAACGCAAAGCGCCCTTAGCGCTTTTCTACTTATCGCCGTCTATCGCTTGATTATATCGCCCTGGTAGCGCGTTATCTACAACGCTTTTCCCCAGGGCGATATAATTACCAGCGATATCGGGGGAAATCGCCGCTTTGCAGGGAACATCGCTGGTTTTCCAGCGATGTTCCCTGCAAAACGGCGATGATACCTTGCTGATACGACCCTGTGGTCGTATCAGCACAATTCACCCCCATAATAGGTATGTTTAAGTTCGTATTTTAGCAGACGTTAGTTTTCGGAGAAAACAGCGGTTTTCGCCCAGAACTAACGTCTGCTAAAATGCGTTAGTAGCCTTGTAAATATCGCGATGTGCACATCAGCGATATTTACAAGGTTGTATTGCCCAGTGACGCCCACTTTGCATCTCATTAGAGATGCAAAGGGGGACGTCGGGTAAAGCGGTGCTAACATGCGCCAATGCATGTTAGCACCCTCTTGTTAATAGGGCGATGATTTATTCTCCGCTTTTTGGCTTTAGAAGCCAAAAAAGCGGAGATAAAGCCCTTGTAGATATGCCCCTAAGACATCTAAAGAATTACTGGCGGAGCTAACAAGTCTAGGCCTGATAGCATCAAACGGCAGATTCCCTGGAGACCGCCCTCAAACAGCCAGCTACCACAACTCAAGAGCAAGTTCAGTGATAGACTACACCTTTTTATCTCTTTCACTTTTCAAATTGGTTATTGACTTTAAGATCGGGACACAAGAGTGCAGTGATCACTTGCCACAGGAGCTTACACGTATGGCTCACGGAACCGCATTAACATCCCCTATTGAACCTCAAAATCTAATAGTAACATCAAATTTCAAGACGATCAAATGCAAAACGGACAATCCCGAAAAACTCCTGGACGAGGCAAAATCTGCTGGAAATTCCACAAACAACAGGAAGGTGATGGAATTAACAACTGGGAGAAATTTATAAAACACTTTAGCTCAGCTATTCCAAACTCAAGACCGACACAAGCTAAATCCGGCTACAATAATGAAGAACACACACCAAGCTGGCACACAAAGGATCAAAGATCAAATCTCTCAATAATCCAAAGCTTTAAATTAAGGCAAATAAAAAGGGAAATCAATAGAAAGATCCGCAAACTGCGCCAGATGGGCCCGGACGTAGCCATTCAGACAGAGCTAAGGGAGTTAAAGCGAAGAAAAAACAATTACATCTGGCAAATGAAACAGGAATCCGCAGAGAAGATATGGTCCAAACTTCTATATGACGTAAAATCTAACAACAGTGCAAGATTTTGGCACACAGTTAACAACTTAGAAAATCCAAGGGCTCATAAAATCAACTCGTATATAACCGAGGAATCCTGGGTAAATTACTTGCTCCACCACTTTAACAAAGATACAGGTCGAATCTCTCAAAACACTGGAAGTATCAATTATAGTCTACAACCACAAAACCACGCAGATGCGGAGGTCCTTCTTCCGTGCACAAATAAAGAACCGAATCACAAAGGGTAGGAAAGAGGGAGCCCCAGGGCCTAATGGAGTACCTCCAATTTTATATAAACAGGATCCGAATTACTGGTCAGAGCAATTAAGCGCCCTTTTTAAAAACATCTTAAAAGTAGGAAAAATTCCAGACTCCTGGAAGGGATCAATAATTTCCCCTATCTATAAAAAAGGCAGCAGAAATCAGGCAAAGAATTATAGGCTTATAGCATTAATTGATATAGATGCTAAATACTTTGCAGGCCTTCTGTTGGAGGAACTAACTGAATGGGCATCCAAGAAAGGCATAATCCCGATCAACCAGTCTGGCTTCCAAAAAAGCTCAGGGACAGTGACTAATATTCTAGCTCTTTCATTGTTAACAGATGCCACCTTAAAAATTAATAAGCCAGTATTCGTCTGTTTTATCGACTATTCGTCGGCCTTCGACAGTATAGACAGGGGGAAACTATGGGCCAAACTAGCCGGCTGGGACATAGAGCCGAAACTCCTGAACCTATTGATTTCACTTCATTCGGAGACATGGGTGCAAATAAAATTAGGATCAGGTAACTGTTTGTCACGAAAAATAAGGACCACAAAGGGGGTGAAGCAGGGATGCGTTTTGGCCCCAACTCTGTTTAACCTCTTTCTTTCCGACCTTTCGTCAGAGCTCAACACCTGCATCCATCACGCCCCAAATCTGGGAGGTCTTTCATTGTCGAACCTATTGTATGCGGACGATTTAATACTGATAAGTAGAACCCCTGTTGGGTTGCAACATCTTATAAGTGCCACAAGCAGGTTCTCAGATAAGAATGGGTTATTAATAAACCTAGATAAATCGAAAGTGATGATACTTAATGGGAAGGACAAAAAATACTATCCTAATTGGGAACTGCAAGGTCAACAACTGGAGGTGGTTAAAGAATACAAATACCTGGGAATAACGTTTGATAGAAGGGGATCTTTCGGACAACAAAAAGCACTGATTAAAACAAGAGGGATCACATTGGCAGTGGCATTAAAAAACCTCAAGCAAAAAATAGCAGGACCAAGTCTAATTCCGTTACTAGAAGTACTCCGAGCAAAACTGCTACCATCTATCACTTATGGCAGTGAAAGTATGAGAGGGAGAGACGAGTCAATCTTGGACAAAGTGATTTCAAAAACAATACGAATAATATTCAATCTCCCACAGTATACATCGCCAGCACAACTAAGGCTAGAATTTGGCCTCGAAAAACAGCAATGAGCTCGAAAAGGAGCGTACATCAAATGCTGGCACCAGATAAAGGGAGCAGAGCAAGGCTCTCTGAACTCATTTTTATGGAAGGAGCTACAAAGGAAAAAAGATGGTCCTGCAATGATATACCTCCAAACTGCAATAACATCTTTTGCCCTACAAGATCTTTGGGATCTCAACGGATCTCAGAAAACCTTTAAGAAATTAGTAAACAAAACAGTTAAGCTACTATCTTTGGAGGAAGATAAGGCTACACTGACCAAGAGGGCCCACGGTTGGTTTGTGATTCAGAGTTACAAAAGGGCCCAGCCACAAGCTTACCTGGGAACAGGGTTCTCAAGAAAATCGAAGGAGTCCTACTTAAAATTGAGGATGGGAATCCTACCTGTAAATCAGCATCTGCCGCCTTGGGAACGTATAGAAACAGAAATAAACTGTAGAACCTGCGGCGATTTTACAGAGGACGTCCTGCATACACTGTGTAGTTGCACAGCTCTAAAATACGAGAGAAGACTTTTATTAAAACCGCTGTGGAACCAAAGAGGAATACGAACACGTAGGCAAGCATTAATTGCCAGCTTTGATGGAAACGACATTCAACTAGCATGCAGGCTAGTACGATTTATGAATATAGCAAAAGTCAGGTCAAACCTAACTACTATCTGACGATCCGAAAAAGCAAGCTATTTTAAAAGACTGACTAAGCAGCATAAGCCAGAATGCATAAATTTGCCCTAAAAGTTTTAAACGTGGACTATTGTACCGACAGCAAACAAGCTTTATGTTTTAAGGCAATGAGAACGAACTTTGACAACAGTTAAATCTGGAACTGTTCTGGCTTGTTTATTGTATTTTAACTTTGCACAGAAAAGGGATGCCATATGTGTTTTTTTTTTTATTGTAATTGTAATTCCATGTGAATTTTAATATAGATTGCTTTGAATGTGTTTTTCATATTGCAAAGATTTTAACTAATCACACAATAAAGAATTTTTGTACCTTTGTACTGGTGATTTCAGTGCACTTATTTTATGCTAGAATAATGACTGTTCAATAAATACTTATTGAAAACGTCCCAACCGTTTATTTTGTGTATCTCTCTCAGAACAAGTGAGCACGAGTGACTGAGCGAAAAGTAAGTTACTGTTTCCACGGTCCTGAGGGATCAGGGTTGTCATGTTCGATAGTTGCCAAGAACTATTCTCTCCTTGGTAAGGGGAAGTGATAGTGGCATCGTGAGCTAACTGATACACAGGCCAACATACCCGGTGGGGGTGTCTGGAATCAGTCTGGACACCAGTCCCGCAGTGCATGTTGTCCAAACGTGCAGGTCCTATATAGGTCTTATAGGAACTACACGACAAACCTTGCTGGCCACTTTTCAAGATGACAGGTTTTATGCTTTCAGGTGGTATGCATTTACTGTCTTTCATTAGTACCTTTCATTCAAAGGAAAGTTCTTGTACAACATGGAAATAAGAAGTCAGCTGTCCTTGTAAGGTCATGGCAGTTGACCATCCCAAAATTCATGTATTTCTTCTCCAGATTGACTGTATCATCCTTTCTGTTAACAGCTGTCCACTCACCTTCTGCAAGTCCCTAAAAGACTGTTTTACAGCTTCATGGATCACTGAAACAACATATACTTATTACTGTTCATGTTTCATCAGATTGGTCTGAGGGACAGACTTGGAGACAGGTGGCCTGCTTTTTTATTATTCCTTACCTTAATAAACTGCAATTCAAAGTGATACTCTTGTAGTTGTGAACAGTCAACCCTCTGCCCCCAGAAGAAAAAATGTTAACTAAGGGTTTGTAGCCCTTTTCTCTTTGTTGCTCCAGACTGAAGGACAGATTTAGTAAGAAGTTGCGCAATGCAGTGCAGCAACTAAAGTTACTGCACTACGTTTCCAGATAGGGAGAGAGCATACCAGCGCCATATCTACTAAGTCTCTCCGATGGTGCACTTTCTGTAGCCATGTGCCAATGCAGACACCTTTGTGCTGTGGTGCAAGTGTTTCTGGGTTCTCTAAAACATAGGTTATGTCCTGGAAGCAGCCCCTTCCATTTAAAAAACTATGCTTTAAGGCTTTTATCACTTTGTATGTGTGCTGCACAATGCAACGATTCTTTGTCGATAAGGATGTGGGTCACAATCAATTGGTGGTTGCATGGAAATGTCCATGCACCACCTATAGAACGCCACTTTGACACAAAATAACACAAGACAGCACCTTGCAAAACTTTGCGCTGCTTTGAGATATTAGCCAATGCTAATCCAGATTTACCTTGCATAGTTAATCTCACTGTAGCTTTTTGCCTCAGGTTTGCATTACAAATGTAACGCAAACCGGAGGCAAAGTGTTAGTAAATCTGCACTTTAGTGTTTGAAGTACTGATTTCCCCACACACAGACCAACATTTCTCCTTCTATGACAGCATGTTAGCATTCGGTATATGTTAAAGTCCTCATCGCAAAGTTCACATTACACCCCTGATTCTCAGCACACTGGGCTAAGACTGCTTCCATGCTAGACACATTAGAATCTACCATGATGTTGGACATTTGTTCTACTCTGAAAAGTTTCAACAGAAGAGGAGATACAAAGGACTCCTCAATGGTTTTGAATGCTGTTTGTGTAGCTGGACACAGGAAAAAGTTGTCTCCCATCCACATTAATTCCTTCAGTTGCTCGATTTTCTCAGCAAAATCTCCCATAGAATTACTGCAGTATTCACAAAGACCAGATTTGCTCTTGGAATCTGGAGCCGGCACCTTTATGATAGCATCTACCAAAGCTTCCTTCAGATCAATCCCCTCAGTAAAGATTATGTGACCCAAACGCTCTAATTTAAAACAAGAATAAATTATCAGCATTTAAGACAAGGTACCTCATTTAGAGTATGACAGGCAGCCTGCCTTCCATCAGGGTGAAGGGGTAATTACTTCTTTTTTCCTGGCCCGGCTGCATCCCATGATATTCACAGATCTCCACCAGTCCTGTGGAGATCTCCATGCCCTCAGAGGAACCACAGAGGCTCCTCTGAAGGCTCTGAAAGTTTATTGACTGGCTGCCATGTTTCAAGTGGGAGATTGATTTTCAAAAACAAAAAATAATGACCTTGACACCCTGGGAGTTTGCTCCCAGATGGTTGGGGTAATTTATAATTTTTTCTATTCACGACTGATATAGGTTTCCCTGATGTTCTGAATGGAAAAACAATAACATCAGTCCATCCGCTCTAAATAGGATGTACCTACATCGATAGCCCCAATTCCATCAGGCTGTTTGTTCTTGTAGGGTTTCTGCAACTGAAGCCAGAGGGGCACCATTGAAAGAAACATGAAGGTAAACTTGACCATAATTAGAGCAGGAGAACAGTTTATAAAAATCATGGTGGAGTACTCTGCCAAGCTCTATAGCAGGCCTAAGATTTTGTCTGATAGGTAGGAGCATACGTCTTTCAAAATAACCTTATGAGATTCTATATCTTTGGTATATGCTAAAATGCAATATTGGAAAAACTTGACACATGAGTCCATTTTCTTAATGATGTGGAAGTTCACTCTCTGGAACACAGAGGATTCCAAAATTAGACTGAATGTCATCCTCTTAAAATAGAAAAGTCCAAAAGGGTTAAAAAAAAATCCAGTCAACGACATGGAACCTTGTGTCACTTCAATTTAGCATGGATATAATTTCATTGACATTAAGTAGGAAATGGTTTTCGCACATACTACTGTTCTCAGATCCGCACAAAATAGTAAGCTGCTATTGACCTTTTTGATAACATTGTTGGTGAAGCCCATTCTGCAGACTTGAATTCTTCAATAATACCTCACATCACTATCCCATCCTCATCACTACTTGTAATGAAGAATGGAAATCATAAAGAAGCTTAACACTTTCTCTTGTCTGCACAGGAACAGGCAGCTTGCTCCATAAGCATCTCCATAGTGTCTACACTTCACCCAAATAAAGCCTCCTAACCGCCTTTCATAATGTTCAAACCTTTAGGGTTCTATCTGAAGAAAGGAAGAGAAAGAAAAAGTGAGTCTGTGTGAAAGGGGAGAAGAAAGGAAAAAAACGAAGTAGGATATCAGTTTGCGGGGAAAGGAAAAAATAGAGAGGAAAATACATCCCTCCAAGGAAAGATTTAACACTTATAAGTTAAACAGGCCATTTGTATAGATGCATCTATTGCTCTATTGGGAGCCAATTTAAGAAGAGAGGGACCATGTAAAACAGTCATACGTATTATAATGTTGAGACTAATCCAGTTGCAACATGGAGGACAGCCTCTAAAATTACCAGGCTTTTTTTTCCAGTCTTGAACGGTAGAGGCTGGTATGATTGCTCCATGGAATAATAGACTGCTGTGTAAGCTGGAAGTCTCTGGTTTCTATTTAGGTGAGTTCACTAAGGCTTTTAGCTTGCTTTGGATGATAAGGAACATTTGGTTGGATATTAAAACTATTACCATTCAGTTATTACAATGTTCTTGTGAGAAGTTGGCCTGGTATATGCTGTTCACTAATTAAAGTGGACACCTTGCACCAGAACAATTCGACTCTTATGGTAGATAGGTTTAAGACAACCTTTATAGAAAGCTATCCTAGTGGTAGCTGTGGAGAGCAGCCTTCAGGCTAAGTCTTGAAGGAATGTAAAGCAGCTTGTTTTACCACACAATCTCTTGAATCACCAAATGAAAAGACACCACACAGGTATATATATCAAATATATATGTATTTATTAATAAACACTCTCTACTAATCTCTTTATGAGATTAGAGGTCAGGAACATATGTACAAGTCAAATGTTATCAGAATAAGTTTAGCACCATCGAATATCACAATCTTAGTTTGCTAGACCTAGGTCCAGGGCATCTAGAATCGAGGGACCCCCAAGAACCACCCCAGGTAGTTGTAGGAGACCCACAGGGGACGGACGCGGTGACCTGGCACCGGTGCGAGTCCTGTGCGAGTCTATGCGCTCAGACGCGATTTGAGATATCAATGTTAAAGGTCCCTTGCGTGTTCGAGGCGAACACACCGATCGGTCCTTGTACGAGTCGAAGGACGCGGTTATAGGTAGAGTTGCAAGGGAGATGGACACGCTGTGTCTAACACAGACGCGAACCTGGTGCGAGTCAGTGCAATGGAGATCTCAGAGTTACAGGCCCTTTGTGTGTTCGAGGCGAACACCGATCGGACTCAGTACGAGTCGAAGGATACAGTTCTAGATAGTGTTTCAAAGGAGATGGACGCGGTGTGTCTAACACAGACGCGAACCCTGTACGAGTCAGCGCAATTGTCGCACTTGGAAAGTTAGAGTTTTAGGACACTTCTAGGGACGCTACAAGCAAGTCACTTACAGGGTAAGTAGTTCTAGGGCCCACACCCACAGGAGCACCGTAGTGCTGAAGTTACCTCACCCAGGGGAGCCGGGTGCATAGGTGTTCTTTGGTGTCGGGTCGCGGCGTCGTTTTCAATGGGAGCCAGTGAAGACTTGCTGCTTGCGGCGACAGGAGAAGTGTCCGGAGGAATCAAAGCCTGGATTCGGAAGATGGAAGACCTGAAAGCAGAGGGGACAGTGTTCAAAGTCACTTGGCAGTGACTCGGGGCAAGGAAGATGGATGCCCACCGTCGTCGCAAGATTCAGGTCGTTCACGGTTGCCTTGACTCTTCAGCCACGAGGTCGAGGAGGCGTCGACGATGACCAGGAGCTGGATTCGGCGTGTCCCACAACGTCTGCAGCTTACTGCGGTGTCGGCGACTCGATCGGAGCCAACAAGCCTTGGTAACAGCAAGTCTTGGGGAAAACGTGAGGAGACAATGGCGCAGACCAGCAAGGTCTGTGGGACTCACCCAGCAAGGGTGCATCAGGGCGAGCCTGGAGCAACCAGAGGAGCCCTTTGGTTTCTTTAGAAAGCCTTCTGGGGACCCACAAGCCAGCTGGCAAGGGATCGCAAAGATGCCTTGGGAGGATTCGCTCACAGGGGCCCACGGTCACTCGGGATGTGGTAGGCCTCTGATCTTAGGAAGGATTCCTGCTGGAGGCTGGGACCACACGTGGTCCAAAGCACAAGTTCTTGGAACGTTGTGAAGGGGTTGGACTCGACAATAGTGCATGGTACCCAGGGGTCGTGGTTCCTCATTACTCTTGGGGTCCACTGGCCTCAGCTTCGCTGGGCACTCACAATGGCCTTGGAGAAGTCAGGAAATCCACTTCTTGGGCTGCAGGGACTTCGGACTCTGGTGGGAGCGGCGTAGTTTGCGACCGTCGATTGTAGTTTTTGGTGCCTGCCAAGCAGGGGAGTCACTCCTTGACTCCAAGGCAGATTCTTCAGTCTTCCAAAGGTAGTGGAACGTCGAAGGTCCGGGATTCTTCTTCAGAGCGTCGTCCAGGGAAATCTAGGTTGCAATGCACAGGTTCCCCCTGTTATACTAAAAGAAAGGGAGGGACTAGCTCTATGACCCTACCTATGGGAGGGTCAGGGGAGTGGGTGGCTACACCCACTTCCCTTTGTCCAGTTTCGCGCCAGAGCAGGGACAGGTAGCCCCTGAGCCAGTTTGAACTGGCATATGCACAGAGGAGCCTTCTGCTCCCCAGTGCAGGACTTCAAAGCACTCTAAGAGTGCACCCACCCAGCCCCAATACACTAAACCCTGTCTGGAAGGTGGTCACACCCCTTGGGACAGGATATCTATTGTTGGGCTTCCTCCACTGCGAGTGTTGGTCATCAGCAGGAGGGCAGCCCAGTGTCTGTGACTGGTGGCATCCATTTTGTGATGCCAGGGCTCTGCAGGATTCTACCGCGTTTCCACAGTAGGTACATGTCTATCCCTCTAGAAGGGTGGAATGCTACCCCCGCTGCCAGGACTGGCAGGGGGTAGTATTCCAAGATGTTTGACACCAAACACGACATGTTTCGATGCAGCCATTCCAAAGTTAGCATTTTACCGCGAGGATATAATGCACTTAAAAGTATATGGTTTAACCGCATCCACAAACAGCACCAGAGAATGGACTCTGAGAGCTGCAGAGGGGCCCTGCTCAGGCAGAGGCACCCCCTCACATAGAAGCCAAGCACCCTGCCCTCAGGATTGATAGGGCCTGCCTTAGGGGTGACTGATAGGTTTATATGGTGTGTGCAGGAGAGATATAGGGAACCTATATCTCAGTGAGGAGTGCTAGCACCACCTCACCCAGGCTGCAGTAGCAGGCCTGTGGTGTCAGATTTAGTCTGCTTCCCAGGGGTGGCATAATACATGCTTCAGCCCCTGGTAGGCCTGTGAAGTACCTATGCCCTTGGTACCTAAGGTACCATATACTAGGGACTCATAAGGTCCCACAGTATCCAATCACTAGTGCACCTAGAGTGCACTCCAAGTCGTTTAGAGAGAACAGAGAGGCTGGGGCCCTGATTAGCAGGGGCCCAGCCAGACTATAGCCAGAAACCAGTGTAAACATCAGAAAAAAGTGGGGGCAACATAAGAGGCAGATCCTACTCTCCTACACAACCCCCCAAACACAGGGACACTAAACTAACCTTGACCAGTTGAGTCTTCGTGTTCAAAGTGGAAATACCTTGAGAGTCCATCTGCATTGGCATGTTGGGTCCCAGGTCTATGTTCCACTGTATAGTCCATCCCCTGTAGGGAAATGGACCACCTCAAAAGTTTTGGGTTTTCTCCTTTCATTTGTTTAAGCCATAGGAGGGGCTTGTGGTCAGTCTGAACTATGAAGTGAGTGCCAAACAAGTATGGCCTCAGCTTCTTCAGGGCCCACAGCAAAGGCCTCCCTCTCTATAGCTGACCAACGTTTCTCTCTAGGGGTCAGCCTTCTGCTAATAAAAGCTACTGGCTGGTCTTGACCTTCATAATTCAGTTGAGACAGTACAGCTCCCACACCCAGCTCAGAAGCATCTGTTTGGACAATGAACTTTTTGGTGTAGTCTGGACTCTGTAAGATGGGGGCAGTGCACATGGCCTGCTTTAGGTCTTCAAATGCCTTCTGACAGCTAGCTGTCCACTGAACCTTTTTGGCATTTTCTTTGAGGTCAGATCATTCAAGGGGGTCACTATAGATCCATATCCCTTGACAAACCTCCTATAGTACCCAGTCAGGCCTAAGAAGGCTCTCACCTGTGTCTGGGTGGTTGGAGCAACCCATTCCATTATGGTTTGGATTTTGCTCTGTAAAGGCTGAACCTGGCCTCCACCTACAAGGTGGCCCAGGTATACAACCTGACTCTGCCCTATCTGGCACTTAGTGGCCTTGATAGTGAGGCCTGCTTTCTGCAGGGCCTCCAAAACATTCCTGAGGTGGACCAGGTGATCCTGTCAGGAGGAACTAAAGACAGCAATATCATCTAGATAAGCTGAGCAATACGTTTCCATCCCTGTCAGAACTTTGTTCACCAACCTCTGAAAAGTGGCAGGTGCATTTTTCAATCCAAAGGGCATCACCACAAAGTGGTAGTAGCCCACCAGGGGTCGAAAATGCTGTTTTGGCTTTTGCATCATCAGCTAATCTGATCTGCCAGTAGCCAGCTGTTAGGTCAAACGTGCTTAGATACTTGGCTGAGGCCAAAGTATCAATCAGCTCATCTGCCCTTGGTATGGGATAGGCATCAGTCCTAGTGACTGCATTGAGGCCTCTGTAGTCTACACAAAACCTCATTTCTTTCTTACCACCCTGGGTATGAGGCTTGGGTACCAGGACTACTGGACTAGCCCAAGGGCTATCTGAAGGCTCAATTACACCTAGCTCCAACATTTTCTGGACTTCAGTCCTGATACAGTCCCTGACATGGTCAGGTTGCCTGTAGATTTTATTCTTGACAGGCAGACTGTCTCCAGTGTCCACCTCATGGGTGCACCAGGAAGTCTGACTAGGGGTCAGGCTAAACATATGTCTGTACTGTTGCAGAACTTGTCTGCACTCAGTTTGCTGATGGTCAGTGAGGCTGCTTGCCAAAGCAACACCATCTACTGACCCATCATCAGGGTTCTGAGAGAGCAGGTCAGGGAGAGGGTCACTCTCCTCCTCCTGGTCCTCATCAGTTGCCATGAGCAAGCCCATGTCAGCCCTGTCAACATATGGCTTTAATCTGTTGACGTGGAGCACCCTCAGGGGGCTCCTGGGAGTTCCAAGATTCACCAGGTAGGTGACTTCTCCCTTCTGTTCAACTATTGTATGGGGGCCACTCCACTTGTCCTGGAGGGCTGATGGGGCCACAGGCTCCAACACCCACACTTTCTGTCCTGGCTGGTATACAGTCAGTACAGCCTTTGGTCATGCCAAGCTTTTTGTAATTCTTGGCTGGCCTCTAGGTTTTTGGTTGCCTTTTTCATGTACTCTGCCATCCGGGAGCGGAGACCAAGTACATAGTCCATCACATCTTGTTTGGGGGCTTGAGAGGTAACTCCCAGCCCTCTTTTACCAAACACAGTGGACCTCTCACAGGATGCCCAAACAGAAGCTCAAATGGGCTGTAACCAACCCCCTTCTGTGGAACCTCTCTGTATGCAAACAACAGGCAAGGAAGAAGAAGGTCCCATTTCCGCCTACGCTTCTCTGGGAGTCCTTTAATCATTCCTTTCAAGGGTTTTGTTGAAGCGTTCAACTAACCCATTGCATTGTGGGTGATAGGGAGTAGTGAACTTATAAGTCACACCACACTCCTTCCACATTGCTTTGAGATATCCTGACATGAAGTTGGTACCTCTGTCAGAAATGACCTCCTTTGGGAAACCCACTCTGGAGAAGACTCCAATGAGGGCTCTTGCCACCACAGGGGCTGTGGTGGTCCTCAGGGAATTGCTTCTGGGTACCTGGTGGCATGATCCACTACCACCAGGATAAACCTGTGCCCAGATGCAGTTTGAGGGTCAAGGGGACCAACAATGTCAATCCCTACCCTTTCAAAGGGTACCCCCACCACAGGTAGTGGTATCAGGGGGCCTTTGTTGTGCCACCTGCCTTACCACTGGTTTGGCATGTGACACAGGAGCGACAAAACTCCTTTGTGTCCTCTGACATATGTGGCCAATGAAAATGTGGAACAAGCCTGTCCCAGGTCTTGTTTTGGCCCAAGTGTCCTGCTAAAGGGATGTCATGTGCTAGGGTCAAGAGGAACCCCCTAAACTTCGGAGGTATTACCAACCTCCTGGTGGCTCCAGGGGCTGGGTCTCTACCCTCAGAATATAGGAGTCCCTCATCCCAATAAACTTTATGGGACCCACTAGCACTCCCAGCAGCCTCAGCAGCAGCCTGCTGTCTGAGGGGTTCAAGAGAGGGGCAGCACTGTTGCTCCTTACTCAGATCTTCCCTAGAAGGGCCCCTGCCCCCAAGAACTCAACCTGATCAGGCTCAAGTTCCTCTGGGGCAGTTCCTTCTTCAGGATCTGCTTCACCTCCCTCTGGGGGTGAATCTGTGATCTGAGACAGAGGGGAAGGCACTGCCTTTACCCTACTGCTCCTCCTCTTGGGAAGCATCTGGTCCATTGTTCCAGGATTCAGAGCTGGTTCAGTGTCATGCATTCTTGCTTGTGACCTGGTCACAGCAAATACCTCTGCAGGGATGCCCAACATCTCAGCATGAGTCCATAACTCTACTTCAGACCAGGCTGACGTCTCTAGATCGTTGCCCAATAGACATTCGACAGGGAGGTCTGCACTGACTACAACCTTCTTGAGGTCAGTTACCCCTCCCCAGGAGAAATTCACAACTGCCAGACTATGGTTGGTCTTGACATTGCTTGCATTGTTCACCTGGTACATTTCGCCCAGGATGATCTGTCCAGGGTCCACAAGGTCCTCTGCCACCATGGTGACACTAGCACCTGTGTCCCTAAATGCCAAAGCCTGTTTGCCATTTATTACAGGCTGCTGTTTGTATTTGCCCAGATTACTGGGGCTCACTAGGAAGGACATATTAAGGTCTCCCTCACAAATCAGCATTGCCTGAGTGGGCACTCTGACTAGGTCAGAGTCCACTTCAGAACCCAGGGTCAACCCTACTACACCCTTATTCTGTGTACCACCTCCACCAGTAGCTGAGCTAGGGGGAACAGTTGCCTTAGGGGCAGGAGTGGTGGTGGTTTGGTCTTTGGACTTGTTACAGTCAGAAGTCCAGTGCCCTTTCTGTTTACAGAATTTGCACCAGGGCTTTGTAGGAGAGTAGGATCTGCTTCACATGGGTACCCCCACTTTTTGCTGATGCTTCACTGTTTTTCGACATTAGTCTGGCTGGGGCCCTGCTAATCAGAACCCCAGCCTAGCTGCTTCCTCTCTAAAATGGTTTCCATGTGCCTTAGGCACATCACTGATTGGGATCTGGAGTGCCCTTATAAGTCCCTAGTATATGGTATACTATGTACCAAGGGCATAGGTACCTCAGAGGCCTGCCAGGGGCTGCAGCATGTATTATGCCACCCCTGGAAGGCCATCCAAACTGACACCACAGGTCTGCTACTGCAGCCTGGGTAAGGTGGTGCATGCACCCCTTACTGTGATGTAGGTTACCTATATCACTAAATGCATACACACATATAAACCTATAAGTCACTCCTAAGGCAGGCCTTATCAATCCTAAAGGCCGAGTGCATGGTTCCTATGTGAGAGGGTGCCCCTGCATGAGCAGGGCCCCTCTGCAGCGTTCGGAGACCATCTCTGATGCTGTTTGTAGTGCAGCCTGACCATATACTCTTAAGCGCATTATATCCTCGCAGTAAAATGACTAACTTTGGAATGGCTGCACCTAAACATGTCGTGTTTGGTGTCAAACATCTTGGAATACTACCCCCCACCAATCCTGGCGGCGGGGGTAGCATTCCACCCTTCTAGAGGGAAAGACATGTTAACTCTGACTAGTCCGGTAACTTCTTTCCAGAGCCCTGGCATCACAAAATGGATGCTGCTGCCACAGACACGAGTCTGGCCTCCTGCTGCTGGACGAAACTCCGGCAGGGGAGGCCTGGACAATAGGTTTCCTGTCCCAGGGAGGTGTGACCACCTCCCCAGACAGGATAATGTGTATTGGGGCTGGGCGGGAGCACTTTCGGGTGCTTTGAAGTCCTGCACTGGGGGCACATTTGGTGTCCCTAGTGCATACCCCAGTTCCAACCGGATCAGGGGCTTGCAGCCCCTGCTTTGGCGCGAACTGGACAAAGGGAAAGGGGTGTAACCACCCCTCTGCCCTGACCCACCCATAGGTGGGGCCACAGAGTAGTCCAACCCCTATCTTTAGAATAAAGGTAGGAACCCAGTCCTTAGGACTTTAGATTATCCCTGGACGAAACTCTGAAACTGAATCCTGGACCTTCGACGCTCTACTCACGATTAGAGGACTGAAGAATCTCCCTTGGGGTCAAGGAGTGACTCCCTGCTTGGCAGGCACCAAAGAAGCATCTGTCCGGTTCGCATTTCTGAAGCTCCCGTTGGATGCCGAAGTCATCGCATCACCAGAGGTGGATTCTCAGACTTCCCGAGGCTACCCTGAGTCCCCAGCAAAGCTGAGGCCCGTGGCTATCGTGGGTGACTTGAGACCGTGACCCCTGGACACCGAGCACATTTGCAAGTGCATCCTCTTCTGGGTCTCCCAAGAAGTCGTGCTTTGGGCTCCGAGTAGCCCCAGCCTCCAGCACCACCTGCACCGAAGATCACTGGCCCCCACTCCACGAGTGGCCTGTAAGCCAGATCCACGTGCGGCGTCACGAGGCTCCTTCGCGGTCGCTAGCCCGTTGGCTAGTAGCCCTTAACGAAGGCCAATCCTTTTCTTACTTGGCATCCTGGTTGCTCCAGGCCTGCCCTCACTTACCCTCGCTGGGTGAGTTCCACAGACCTTGCTGGTCTGCACCATCGACGATCTATATCTTCACCGAGACTTGCCGTTGCCAAGGCTTGTTGGGTCCAATCCAGTCGCCAATACCTCAGTACTCGACAGACATCGTGTACCAGCCTGAATCCTGCTCCTGGTCGCCGACAACGCCTCCTGGACCTCGTGGCTGAAGAGTCAAGACGACCGTCAACGCACCTGAAGCACTCGACATCGGTGGGCATCTGTCCATCGCCTTCCTGTTCACTGGCTAGTGACCCAGACTCTGTCCCCTCTGCTTTCAGGTTCTTCAGAACTCCGATCCACTCTTGGATCCACCCGGACACTTTTCTCTTGGCCGCCAGCAGCACTTTGCAGCAGATCGCCATTCGAATCGACGACACCCGACCCCGAAAGGCACCTATGCACCCGGCTTCCCTGGGTGAGGTAACACGAGTACTCCGGTGCTCCCGTGGGTAGAGACTCTTCAAAGTCCTAGATCTCAAAGGGTTTTGTCCTAGTCCTCTTTTAAGTGTCCCTTTTCTCTATTTTACCGATCCCGACTTTCTCCATAGAAGTCAACGGCGTATCGCGGTTGTGTATTTACACTGCACGCGTCTCCCGTAGGTCCCCTGTGTCACTTCCTTGGGTGGTTCCTTGTGGTCCAAGCACTTCTAGAGGCTCTAGGCCTAGTGTCTAGTTCAGTCGTGGTTCGCATACCACTTTATTGGTATATGGTTTGGTACGCCCCTAGGGCCCAAACGTGTATTTGTGCTATTACTGTGATTTAATAACTTATAACTTATGTACTTCGAACTCTAGCCTCATAAAGAGACTAGAGGGGTGTGTTTAGCAATAAATACATATATTTTGAATATATACCTGGTGTGGTGCTCTTTCATTTGGTCACTCAAGAGATTATAGACTGGTAAAACAAGCTGCTTTACATTCCTTCAAGACTTAGCCTGAAGGCTGCTCTCCATAGCTACCACTAGGATAGCTTTCAATAAGGTTGTCTTTAACCTATCTCCAATAAGGGGTTGTTTGGACTGGTGCAAGGTGCCCACTATAATTAGTGGACAGCATATACCAGGCCAACTTCTCACATTGGTGTGCAGCGTGTGGGATTCCAGCTTGCTATTGTTTTACCAGATAATCTCAATTGAATTGATCAACTGAAAACCACTAAAGGTACCTAAGGTACATATAATTTAAGCTTAGAATACAGTAAGTTCTACTGAACTTAGAGTTGTGTGTTAAGGGATAGCACAACCCTTTCTACAACTCAAGAGAGTTTAGTAGGCCACACTAGAGTAGGTAGTGCATACACCACACCACACTAGTAATGTCTTTAAGGGCAGGATCCAAAGAATCCTTGCAGGAAGCCATTGAGCTTCCACCCTCCAAGTATGATACACTCCCATTCTTGGAATTGAGAGCTTTATGTAACTTGAGAAAAATAAGGACAGGCCAAAGCCCCACCACCCAACACCTCAAGGAGTTGTTGGTGGCTTATGACCTTAGTAAGCCCTGTAGGGACTGAAGGGGTAGGAGCTGAGGGTGGGGCAGAAGAAGAGGAGCGAGGCCAGGGGTACCAATACCCCCAGCCCCCCTCTGAAACTGGCCAGGAGGGTGACAATGACCCTGACCTGGAAAACCCAATCCCTCCTGTGGATGATGATGAGGATGATCAAGATGACACCCTCTTTGTCCCCCAGGAAGGATTAAGAGTGTGCCCAGGAAGTCTAGATCTCCTTCTCAGGAGTCTAACCACTCTGGCACCTCTATAGGGAGCTCTGTCTCCTCTCACAGGAGGGAATCCTCTCATGAGAGGAGAACCAGACTGGTCCAGTATGAGGAAACTCAGCTGGAAATCAGAAAAAAGCAATTGGCTTTAGATAGGGAATCCCTAGATCTCCTTAGAGAGAGAAGAAAGTTGGGACTAGAGTCCCATGGTGGCAGCCATGTCCCTAGAGACAGGGAAAGGTCCTATGACCATAGGAACCTGAGCAAGATTGTCCCTCCCTACCAGAGTGGGGATGATATCCACAAATGGATAACTGCATTAGAGAGGGCCTGTAAGGTACAGAAGGTCCCTCAGGAGCAGTGGGCAGCAATCTTGTGGCTCTCCTTTGCTGACAAAGGTAGAGATAAGCTCCTCACTGTTAGAGAGGAGGATGCTGATAATTACAAGGTCTTGAAGAGTGCTCTTATTGATGGGTTTGGCCTAACCACTGAACAGTACAGGTTGAAGTTCAGAGACACCCAAAAAGCACAGACTCAAGACTGGGTAGACTATGTGGATTGTTCTGCCAAGGCTCTGGAAGGCTGGTTGATGGGCAGTAAGGTGTGTGACTTCTCAGGATTGTACAATCTGATAATGAGGGAGCAGATTCTTAATAACTGTCAAAATCAGCTGTTGCATCAATACCTGGTAGACTCTGATCTGACCTCTCCCCAAGAATTGGGAAAGAAGGCAGACAAATGGGTCAGGACCAGGGTGAAGCAGAAGGTACAGAACCAAGGTGGGGAAACCAAGAAGCAAGATGCTAAGAACTCTGACAAGGGTGGGGAGAAGGGTAAAGATCAAAAGTCTTCATCAGGCCCCCAAAAATCTTCTTCTGGTGGGGATTCACAGTCTACCAAAGGGAAAGGCCAAAGAAAACCATGGTGCAAGGTCTGTAAGCAAAAGACCCACTGGACCAGTGATTGCACCAAGTCCAAAGACTCCAGTCCAGCACCCACCAATGCCCCTAAGGCACCTGTTCCCCCTAGTACAGTTGGTGGAAGTGCTCCAGCAAAGGGTTTAGTAGGGTTCACCCTGGGAACTGAGTTGGGCTCTGACCTAGTCAGGGAACTGACTCAGGCTGTGTTAGTCTGTGATGGAGGCATGGATGTGACCTCCACTGTGAGTCCCAGTAATCTGGGCAAGTACAGACAACAGCCTTTAATCAATGGACGTGAGGCTTTGGCATTTAGGGACACAGGGGCAAGTGTCACAATGGTGACACAAGACCTTGTGCTTCCTGGGCAAGTTATGCTTGGTGAGATGTACCAAGTGACCAATGCTAGCAATGTCAGAACAGACCATACTCTGGCAGTTGTTAACTTCTCCTGGGGAGGGGTAACTGGCCTTAAGAAGGTTGTGGTAAGTGCAAACCTACCAGTCGAATGCTTGCTTGGCAATGACTTAGAGACTTCTGCTTGGGCAGAAGTGGAGCTCAGGACCCATGCAGAAATGCTGGGGATCCCTGCAGATGTGTTTGCTGTGACCAGGTCACAAGCCAAAATGTCTAGCACTGAACAGGCCTTGGATTCTGGAAGAATGGACCAAGTGCCTTCCAAGAGGAGGAGTAGTAGGGTTAAGGCAGTGCCTTCCCCTTGGCTCAGGAGGAAGATCAGTCCCTTGAGGGGGATGATCTCAGCCCTGAAGAAGGAACTGTCCCAGAGGAACTTGAACCTGACCAGGTTGAGTTCTTGGGGACAGGGGGACCTTCTAGGGCAGATCTGAGCCAGGAGCAGCAGAGCTGCCCCTCCCTTGAACCCCTCAGACAGCAAGCTGCTGCTGAGGCTGCTGGGAAAGCTAGTGGTCCCCATACAGTGTATTGGGATGATGGACTCCTGTACTCAGAGAGTAGAGACCCCAAGCCTGGTGCTACCAGGAGGTTGGTAATACCTTTGAAGTTCAGGGGCTTCCTATTGACCCTAGCCCATGATATTCCCTTAGCAGGTCACCTGGGCCAGAACAAGACTTGGGACAGAATTGTCCCTCACTTTCACTGGCCCCACATGTCTGAAGACAGTAAGGAGTTTTGTCGCTCCTGTGTAACCTGCCAAGCCAGTGGCAAAGCAGGTGGCACTACAAAGGCCCCCTGATACCACTACCTGTGGTGGGGGTGCCCTTTGAAAGGGTAGGGATTGACATTGTTGGTCCCATGGATCCCCAAACAGCCTCTGGGCACAGGTTTATCCTGGTGGTAGTGGATCATGCCACCAGGTACCCAGAAGCTATTCCCTCAGGACCACTACAGCACCTGTGGTGGCAAGGGCCCTCCTGGGAATCTTCTCAAGAGTGGGCTTTCCTAAGGAGGTAGTATCAGACAGGGGTGCTAACTTCATGTCTGGGTACTTAAAAGCAATGTGGAAGGAGTGTGGAGTGACTTATAAGTTCACCACACCCTATCACCCACAATGCAATGGTTTAGTTGAGAGATTCAACAAAACCTTGAAGGGCATGATTAAAGGGCTCCCAGAAAAGCTTAGGCGTAGATGGGACATACTCTTGCCCTGCCTTTTATTCGCATATAGGGAGGTGCCTCAGAAGGGGTTGGTTACAGCCCTTTTGAACTTCTGTTTGGCCACCCTGTGAGGGGTCCACTGTGCTTGGTGAAGGAAGGATGGGAGTTACCTCTCAAGCCCCCAAAGCAAGATATAGTGGACTATGTACTTGGTCTCCGCTCCAGGATGGCTGAGTACATGAAAAAGGCAACCAAAAACCTTGAGGCTAGCCAGGAACTTCAGAAGGCCTGGCATGACCAAAAGGCTGTTCTGACTGTTTACCAGCCAGGACAGAAGGTGTGGGTGTTGGAGCCAGTGGCCCCAGCAGCTCTCCAAGATAAATGGAGTGGACCCCACACTATTGTTGAGCAGAAGGGTGAGGTCACTTATTTAGTGGACCTAGTAACACCCAGGAGTCCCCACAGGGTTCTCCATGTCAACAGGTTAAAACCATATGTGGACAGGGCAGACATGGGCTTGCTCATGGCTACTGATGAAGGGCAGGAGGAAGAGAGTGACCCACTCCCTGACCTGCTCTCACAGAACCCTGACGATGGGTCAGTTGATGGTGTAGCCTTGGCAGGCAGCCTCACTACCCAGCAACAAACTGATTGCAGGCAAGTCCTCAATCAGTTTAGACATATGTTTTCACTGACACCCAGTCAGACCACCTGGTGCACTCATGAAGTGGACACTGGGGACAGTCTGCCTATTAAAAACAAGATTTATAGGCAACCTGACCATGTCAGGGACTGTATCAGGACTGAAGTCCAGAAAATGTTGGAATTGGGAGTTATTGAACCCTCAGTTAGCCCTTGGGCTAGTCCAGTATAACCCTGGGCGAAGTGCTACGCTACGCTCGCGTAGTTTGCGAAGTTTGCGCTACTTCGCACAACGCGAATTGCACGTAGCACAGTGCGAACACGCGTAGCGTAGCGTAGCGTAGTGCCGCGGTCATTTTTGCTTGCTCGCGGTCCTCAACGTCAAGTTGGCGACCGCGAGCAAGCAAAATGACATCCTGGCGAGACTTTTTCTCGTTCGCGATCAGCAACATCAAGTTGCCGATCGCGAGCGTGGAAAATAAACCTCCCGGCGAGATTCTCAACGCGGGGAGGTCAGGTTTCTCATTGCGAGTGGTCGCGTATGCTTGCGACCGCTCGCGATGAGAAACTACCAGTCCGCGTTGAGAGCTGCCGCTCGAGTAAAAATCTACTCGAGCGGCAGTAAAAGACAGCTCGCACTGTGCAAGTTGCCGTTTTCAATGATTGCACAGTGCGGACAAGCATCCGGCACTGTGCAATCATTGCGAACAGTGCGCTACGCAGTTCGCGTAGTGCTACGCGAAGCTTGCGTAGCGCGAACTGCACTTTGCGTAGCTTCGCGAAGCATTACTTCGCGAACTACGCCCACCCTTAGTCCAGTAGTCCTTGTACCGAAACCTCACACCAGTGGTGGAAAAAGAGAGATGAGGTTTTGTGTGGACTACAGGGGTCTCAATGCAGTCACTAGGACTGATGCCCATCCAATACCCAGGGCAGATGAGCTCATAGATACTTTGGCCTCTGCCAAATATCTCAGCACATTTGACCTAACAGCTGGCTACTGGCAGATCAGACTAGCTGATACTGCAAAGCCCAAAACAGCATTCTCAACCCCTAGTGGACATTATCAATTTGTGGTAATGCCCTTTGGTCTGAAGAATGCACCTGCCACTTTCCAGAGGTTGGTGAATACAGTTCTCACAGGACTGGAAGCCTATAGTGCAGCTTATCTAGATGATATTGCTGTCTTTAGCTCCACCTGGGAGGATCACCTGGTCCACCTCAGGAATGTTTTACAGGCCCTGCAAAAGGCAGGCCTGACTATCAAGGCCACTAAGTGCCAGATAGGGCAGAGTCAGGTTGTGTACCTGGGCCACCTTGTGGGTGGAGGCCAGGTTCAACCTTTGCAGAGCAAGATCCAGACCATCATGGACTGGACTGCTCCCACTACCCAGACTCAGGTGAGAGCCTTCTTAGGCCTGACTGGGTACTATAGGAGATTTGTCAAGGGGTATGGATCAATAGTGACACCCCTGAATGACTTAACTTCTAAGAAAATGCCCAAAAGGTTCAGTGGACAGTTAGCTGTCAAAAGGCATTTGATGACCTCAAGCAGGCCATGTGCACTGCTCCAATTCTGCAGAGTCCTGATTACTCCAAGAAGTTCATTGTTCAAACTGATGCATCTGAATTGGGGGTAGGGGCTGTACTGTCACAATTGAATGAAGAAGGTCAGGATCAGCCAGTAGCTTTTATTAGCAGAAGGCTGACCCCTAGAGAGAAACGTTGGTCAGCCATAGAGAGGGAGGCCTTTGCTGTGGTCTGGGCTCTGAAGAAGTTGAGGCCATACTTGTTTGGTACACACTTCCTGGTTCAGACAGACCATAAGCCCCTCTTATGGCTAAAACAAATGAAGGGTGAAAACCCCAAACTGCTTAGGTGGTCCATTTCCCTACAGGGGATGGACTTTACAGTGGAACATAGGCCTGGGAGTAACCATGCGAATGCAGATGGACTCTCTAGGTATTTCCACTTAGAACATGAAGACTTAACTGGGCAAGGTTAGTTTAATGTCCCTACGTTTGGGGGGGGTTGTGTAGGAGAGTAGGATCTGCTTCACATGGGTACCCCCACTTTTTGCTGATGCTTCACTGTTTTTCGACATTAGTCTGGCTGGGGCCCTGCTAATCAGAACCCCAGCCTAGCTGCTTCCTCTCTAAAATGGTTTCCATGTGCCTTAGGCACATCACTGATTGGGATCTGGAGTGCCCTTATAAGTCCCTAGTATATGGTATACTATGTACCAAGGGCATAGGTACCTCAGAGGCCTGCCAGGGGCTGCAGCATGTATTATGCCACCCCTGGAAGGCCATCCAAACTGACACCACAGGTCTGCTACTGCAGCCTGGGTAAGGTGGTGCATGCACCCCTTACTGTGATGTAGGTTACCTATATCACGAAATACATACACACATATAAACCTATAAGTCACTCCTAAGGCAGGCCTTATCAATCCTAAAGGCCGAGTGCGTGGTTCCTATGTGAGAGGGTGCCCCTGCATGAGCAGGGCCCCTCTGCAGCGTTCGGAGACCATCTCTGATGCTGTTTGTAGTGCAGCCTGACCATATACTCTTAAGCGCATTATATCCTCGCGGTAAAATGCCAACTTTGGAATGTCTGCACCTAAACATGTCGTGTTTGGTGTCAAACATCTTGGAATACTACCCCCCCGCCAATCCTGGTGGCGGGGGTAGCATTCCACCCTTCTAGAGGGAAAGACATGTTAACTCTGACTAGTCCGGTAACTTCTTTCCAGAGCCCTGGCATCACAAAATGGATGCTGCTGCCACAGACACGAGTCTGGCCTCCTGCTGCTGGACGAAACTCCGGCAGGGGAGGCCTGGACAATAGGTTTCCTGTCCCAGGGAGGTGTGACCACCTCCCCAGACAGGATAATGTGTATTGGGGCTGGGCGGGAGCACTTTCGGGTGCTTTGAAGTCCTGCACTGGGGGCACATTTGGTGTCCCTGTGCATACCCCAGTTCAAACCGGATCAGGGGCTTGCAGCCCCTGCTTTGGCGCTAACTGGACAAAGGGAAAGGGGTGTAACCACCCCTCTGCCCTGACCCACCCATAGGTGGGGCCACAGAGTAGTCCAACCCCTATCTTTAGAATAAAGGTAGGAACCCAGTCCTTAGGACTTTAGATTATCCCTGGACGAAACTCTGTAACTGAATCCTGGACCTTCGACGCTCTACTCACGACTAGAGGACTGAAGAATCTCCCTTGGGGTCAAGGAGTGACTCCCCTGCTTGGCAGGCACCAAAGAAGCATCTGTCCGGTTCGCATTTCTGAAGCTCCCGTCGGACGCCGAAGTCATCGCATCACCAGAGGTGGATTCTCAGACTTCCCCGAGGCTACCCTGAGTCCCCAGCAAAGCTGAGGCCCGTGGCTATCGTGGGTGACTTGAGACCGTGACCCCTGGACACCGAGCACATTTGCAAGTGCATCCTCTTCTGGGTCTTCCAAGAAGTCGTGCTTTGGGCTCCGAGTAGCCCTAGCCTCCAGCACCACTTGCACCGAAGATCACTGGCCCCCACTCCACGAGTGTCCTGTAAGCCAGATCCACGTGCGGCGTCACGAGGCTCCTTCGCGGTCGCTAGCCTGTTGGCTAGTAGCCCTTAACGAAGGCCAATCCTTTTCTTACTTGGCATCCTCATTGCTCCAGGCCTGTCCTCACTTACCCTTGCTGGGTGAGTTCCACAGACCTTGCTGGTCTGCACCATCGACGATCTACATCTTCACCAAGACTTGACGTTGCCAAGGCTTGTTGGGTCCAATCCGGTCGCCGACACCTCAGCACTCGACAGACATCGTGTACCAGCCGGAATCCTGCTCCTGGTCGCCGACAACGCCTCCTGGACCTCGTGGCTGAAGAGTCAAGACGACCGTCAACGCACCTGAAGCACTCGACATCGGTGGGCATCTGTCCATCGCCTTCCTGGTCACTGGCTAGTGACCCAGACTCTGTCCCCTCTGCTTTCAGGTTCTTCAGAACTCCGATCCACTCTTGGATCCACCCGGACACTTTTCTCTTGGCCGCCAGCAGCACTTTGCAGCAGATCACCATTCGAATCGACGACGAAACCCGACCCCGAAAGGCACCTATGCACCCGGCTTCCCTGGGTGAGGTAACACGAGTACTCCAGTGCTCCCGTGGGTAGAGACTCTTCAAAGTCCTAGATCTCAAAGGGTTTTGTCCTAGTCCTCTTTTAAGTGTCCCTTTTCTCTATTTTCCCGATCCCGACTTTCTCCATAGAAGTCAACGGCGTATCGCGGTTGTGTATTTACACTGCACGCGTCTCCCGTAGGTCCCCTGTGTCACTACCTTGGGTGGTTCCTTGTGGTCCAAGCACTTCTAGAGGCTCTAGGCCTAGTGTCTAGTTCAGTCGTGGTTCGCATACCACTTTATTGGTATATGGTTTGGTACGCCCCTAGGGCCCAAACGTGTATTTGTGCTATTACTGTGATTTAATAACTTATAACTTATGTACTTTCGAACTCTAGCCTCATAAAGAGACTAGAGGGGTGTGTTTAGCAATAAATACATATATTTTGAATATATACCTGGTGTGGTGCTCTTTCATTTGGTCACTCAAGAGATTATAGACTGGTAAAACAAGCTGCTTTACATTCCTTCAAGACTTAGCCTGAAGGCTGCTCTCCATAGCTACCACTAGGATAGCTTTCAATAAGGTTGTCTTTAACCTATCTCCAATAAGGGGTTGTTTGGACTGGTGCAAGGTGCCCACTATAATTAGTGGACAGCATATACCAGGCCAACTTCTCACAGGCTTCTTTTGGCCTTTTCCCTTGTTGGATTGTGACTCCCCACCAGATGCAGATTTTTGGGGCCCTTGTGAAGACTTCTGGTTTTTTGACTTATCCCCACCTTTCTCAGAGCCCTTAGGATCTTGCTTCTTCGTGTCACTCCCTTGGTTCTGGGGTTTCTGCCTCACCCTGGTTCTGACCCATTTGTCTGCCTTCTTTCCCAATTCTTGGGGAGAGGTCAGATCCGAGTCCACCAGGTATTGATGCAACAACTGGTTCTGGCAATTATTAAGGATCTGTTCTCTCATCATCAGATTATACAATCCCTTGAAATCAGTAACCCTACTGCCAACCAGCCAACCCTCCAGAGCCTTGGTTGCACAATCAACAAAGTCAGTCCAGTCCTGAGTCTGTGCCTTCTGGGTGTCTCTGAACTTCAACCTGTACTGCTCAGTGGTTAAGCCAAACCCATCTATCAGTGCACTCTTCAGGACTTCATAATCGTCAGCATCCTCTTCTCTAACAGTGAGGAGCTTGTCTCTACCTTTATCTGAAAAGGAGAGCCACAAGATTGCTGCCCACTGCTTTTGGGGGACCTGCTGTACTCTACAGGCCCTCTCCATAGCAGTTATCCACTTGTGGATATCATCCCCACTCTGGTAGGGAGGAACAACCTTGCTCAGGTTCCTATGGTCTGGAATAGATGCTCTGCCTCTAGGGACACTGTTGCTGCCACCAAGGGGTTCTAACCCCTCTCTTCTAGAAGCTCTCTGGATCTCCAGGGCTTCTCATCCAGTGCCAACTGCTTGGTTCTGAGGGCAACTCTTGCTTCCTCATACTGCAGCAGTTTGCACATTCTTTCAGAGGAGGTCTCTCTTATGGGAAAGTATGAGTTCCTCTGGTGGACAAATTCTCTGCCAGAGTGATAAGAGTGCTCAGATTCCCTGGAAGGGGACCTATGCCTCTCATCCACTCTGTCAGTTCTCTTAGGGAGAATTCCTCTGTCCTTTTCAGGCCCCTTGAGGCCTGGCCCTTCAATCACAGAGTCCTGGTCATTCTGATTTTCATCATCTGACCCAGATACTGTAATTGACCCACCCACTGATTCAGACCCATTAGCTCCTAGAGCCAATCTAAGATCATCTGCTGTCAGCAGATCTATCAGGTGTAGGGTTGAGGGACTCTGTCCTAGTCTCAGGTGTCTTTCAACACACATGGCTCTCAAGTCTGAGAAAGCCATGTCCTTATACTGAGGCTGAGTGGATCCACTGGTTCCACCCTTTAAGGACATTCTAGTGTTGTGCAGTGTTGTACTACCTACACTAGTTTGTGGCCTACTGATACTAGCTTGAGCTGTAGAAAGGGTGTGCTATCCCTTGGCACACAGCTCTAAGTTCAGTAGAACTTATTGATACTAAGCTTGACTTTATATGTACCTTAAGTACCTATAGTGGTTTTCAGTTAGTAATTCAAATAGAGATTTTCTGGTAAAACAATAGCAAGCTGGAATCCCACACGCTGCCCACCAATGTGAGAAGTTGGCCTGGTATATGCTGTTCACTAATTAAAGTGGACACCTTGCACCAGAACAATTCGACTCTTATGGTAGATAGGTTTAAGACAACCTTTATAGAAAGCTATCCTAGTGGTAGCTGTGGAGAGCAGCCTTCAGGCTAAGTCTTGAAGGAATGTAAAGCAGCTTGTTTTACCACACAATCTCTTGAATCACCAAATGAAAAGACACCACACAGGTATATATATCAAATATATATGTATTTATTAATAAACACTCTCTACTAATCTCTTTATGAGATTAGAGGTCAGGAACATATGTACAAGTCAAATGTTATCAAAATAAGTTTAGCACCATCGAATATCACAATCTTAGTTTGCTAGACCTAGGTCCAGGGCATCTAGAATCGAGGGACCCCCAAGAACCACCCCAGGTAGTTGTAGGAGACCCACAGGGGACGGACGCGGTGACCTGGCACCGGTGCGAGTCCTGTGCGAGTCTATGCGCTCAGACGCGATTTGGATATCAATGTTAAAGGTCCCTTGCGTGTTCGAGGCGAACACACCGATCGGTCCTTGTATGAGTCGAAGGACGCGGTTATAGGTAGAGTTGCAAGGGAGATGGACGCGCTGTGTCTAACACAGACGCGAACCTGGTGCGAGTCAGTGCAATGGAGATCTCAGAGTTACAGGCCCTTTGTGTGTTCGAGGCGAACACCGATCGGACTCAGTACGAGTCGAAGGATACAGTTCTAGATAGTGTTTCAAAGGAGATGGACGCGGTGTGTCTAACACAGACGCGAACACTGTACGAGTCAGCGCAATTGTCGCATTTGTAAAGTTAGAGTTTTAGGACACTTCTAGGGACGCTACAAGCAAGTCACTTACAGGGTAAGTAGTTCTAGGGCCCACACCCACAGGAGCACCATAGTGCTGAAGTTACCTCACCCAGGGGAGCCGGGTGCATAGGTGTTCTTTGGTGTCGGGTCGCGGCGTCGTTTTCAATGGGAACCAGTGAAGACTTGCTGCTTGCGGCAACAGGAGAAGTGTCCGGAGGAATCCAAGCCTGGATTCGGAAGATGGAAGACCTGAAAGCAGAGGGGACAGTGTTCAAAGTCACTTGGCAGTGACTCGGGGCAAGGAAGATGGATGCCCACCGTCGTCGCAAGATTCAGGTCGTTCGGGGTTGCCTTGACTCTTCAGCCACGAGGTCCAGGAGGTGTCGATGATGACCAGGAGCTGGATTCGGCGTGTCCCACGATGTCTGCAGCTTACTGCGGTATTGGTGACTCGATCGGAGCCAACAAGCCTTGGTAACAGCAAGTCTCAGGGAAAGCGTGAGGAGACAATGGCGCAGACCAGCAAGGTCTGTGGGACTCACCCAGCAAAGGTAAGTCAGGGCGGGCCTGGAGCAACCGGGGGAGCCCTTTGGTTTCTTTAGAAAGCCTTCTGGGGACCCACAAGCCGGCTGGCAAGGGATCGCAAAGACGCCTCAGGAGGATTCGCTCACAGGGGCCCACGGTCACTCGGGACATGGTAGGCCTCTGATCTTAGGACTAATTCCTGCTGGAGGCTGGGACCACACGTGGTCCAAAGCACAAGTTCGTGGAACATTGTGAAGGGGTTGCACTCGACAATAGTGCACGGTACCCAGGGGTCGCGGTTCCTCGTTACTCTTGGGGTCCACTGGCCTCAGCTTCACTGGGGACTCACGATGGCCTTGGAGAAGTCAGGAAATCCCCTTCTTGGGCTGCAGGGACTTTGGACTCCGGCGGGAGCGGCATAGTTTGCAACCGTCAATTGTAGTTTTTGGTGCCTGCCAAGCAAGGGAGTCACTCCTTGACTCCAAGGGAGATTCTTCAGTCTTCCAAAGGTAGTGGAACGTCGAAGGTCCGGGATTCTTCTTCAGAGCGTCGTCCAGGGAAATCTAGGTTGCAATGCACAGGTTCCCCCTCTTATACTAAAACAAAGGGAGGGACCAGCTCTATGACCCTACCTATGGGAGGGTCAGGGGAGTGGGTGGCTACACCCACTTCCCTTTGTCCAGTTTCGCGCCAGAGCAGGGGCAGGTAGCCCCTGAGCCGGTTTGAACTGGCATATGCACAGAGGAGCCTTCTGCTCCCCCAGTGCAGGACTTCAAAGCATTCTAAGAGTGCACCCACCCAGCCCCAATACACTAAACCCTGTCTGGAAGGTGGTCACACCCCCTTGGGACAGGATATCTATTGTTGGGCTTCCTCCAGTGCGAGTGTTGGTCATCAGCAGGAGGGCAGCCCAGTGTCTGTGACTGGTGGCATCCATTTTGTGATGCCAGGGCTCTGCAGGATTCTACCGCGTTTCCACAGTAGGTACATGTCTATCCCTCTAGAAGGGTGGAATGCTACCCCCGCCACCAGCACTGGTGGGGGGGTAGTATTCCAAGATGTTTGACACCAAACACGACATGTTTCGATGCAGCCATTCCAAAGTTAGCATTTTACAGCGAGGATATAATGCACTTAAAAGTATATGGTTTAACCGCATCCACAAACAGCACCAGAGAAGGGACTCTGAGAGCTGCAGAGGGGCCCTGCTCAGGCAGAGGCACCCCCTCACATAGAAGCCAAGCACCCTGCCCTCAGGATTGATAGGGCCTGCCTTAGGGGTGACTGATAGATTTATATGTGTGTGCAGGAGAGATATAGGGAACCTATATCTCAGTGAGGAGTGCTAGCACCACCTCACCCAGGCTGCAGTAGCAGGCCTGTGGTGTCAGATTTAGTCTGCTTCCCAGGGGTGGCATAATACATGCTTCAGCCCCTGGTAGGCCTGTGAAGTACCTATGCCCTTGGTACCTAAGGTACCATATACTAGGAACTCATAAGGTACCACAGTATCCAATCACTAGTGCACCTAGAGTGCACTCCAAGTCGTTTAGAGAGAACAGAGAGGCTGGGGCCCTGATTAGCAGGGGCCCAGCCAGACTATAGCCAGAAACCAGTGTAAACATCAGAAAAAAAGTGGGGGCAACATAAGAGGCAGATCCTACTCTCCTACAGTTCTCTATAAATATTTAATTAAATTTGTATAATCAATAACAGGGTGCTCCACATCCATAGGCAAATGGGTATGTATATAACCAAAAACAAATACTATTTTGCATGGGTGATTAGATTTTAGCTATTAGAATCACCTCTGTATAGCAGGCACTGAATGATAACTGCATTTTTAACAGTTTATGATTGCTTTTTAGCTTAATGTATTCAACAATTACTGTAATGAAAATATATCTGGGTAAAGACATTTGTATGATAAATGCATATACAAAGGTAATCCATAATGCAAAATATTAGTGGCAAGTTGTGAGCAAAAGCGGAGGAGGCATAGTGAAAGTGACTCTGTACTGAACAGTAGGTAAATGCAAATAACAGATGGTGCAATAGATATTTACAAGAGGCCAACTGTTCAATAGTTACAAAGTTTAGAATCATTTTCCAGTTAAAAAAGAATCTGTTTTTTAATGAAAGTTGGCATTTCACCTCAAAAGTCTGAAATTGGAGGAGGACATTGTCAGGACAAATGTTTTATTTGATCTTCAAAGACTCTGCCATCATTCTAATGACATAGGAGAAAGTACAATAAGCAGACTTTAAGAGCTAAATTTGAAGCCTGATTAAATTAAAAATCAATTAGATCTTATAACTACTACTTTTGGTGGGATTAATTAGATCATTGTATTTTGTTGAACATTAACAACATGCTGCAGATACATTCCTTTCATCCTAGGTACAAATCTAGCATGGGTTCCAAGTTCTACATATTCATTTCCAGTGGCTACAAGGCGCAAAGTATAAAGCTATTGGAGGGTTAGTCAAAATGTGGGACATCTCTGCAGATGAAAAATGTCATGCTAAGTACTAGTGAAGATAGACAAGCATGTAACTAGTACGACTTGCAATAATGAGGCACACTTGGTGCTTGCAACTGAAGATAAAGCGCTTATGATATCAACAATCTTTCATACTTCTGTAACATGTGTGTGGAAAGTGGTTTGTTAGATGGTGTGGTTGCGTGACCTCACCGTGTAATAGAGGTACAATTCTGGATCAGGTCCAGTCAGGTTAGTAGAAAAACCCTAGCTCAGTCCTGGGTAGCTGTGGGTCCGAGCAGTCAGGCTTTGTTAAAGGAACAAGTGCAAAACATTAAGAAGTACCAAAACAGTTGATTAAGAAGGAAATCCAACACAATAAAAATCTAACACCAATTTATAAAAATAGGTTGCATATTTATCTTTAAAAAGACACCCCAATGAAAAAAATCCACCAGAGGCTTCTGAAACAATAAATCACAGCTTTTCACTTAACGCAATAAATCCTTGTAATCTACCACAGTTCGTGGTGTAGGGTTCAATTTGCAAGCCTAAGGTGCAAGAGGAACAGGCCAGTCAGTCAAAATAACTTTATTTTGCCGATACAATACCGACATAAAAAGTATTCTACAAGCATAATTTCAGCAATGATTTAAAAAGAACATTATAAGCTCAGATAACATCTGATTAACAAACAGTTTAACAAGAGAAAGTTAATTGTGATATATAAAACAATCATGATCTAAAAACAATAGTTCATACATATATACACAGGTTTTGAACAGAATAGCCCTTTTTTTTGCGTCATGGGGATCAGGTTAGGGAATTAATCTCCTCCTGTTTAATGCAGATAGATAGATCGAGGCCAAGCAGAAACATACCAAAGGATCCGGTAATGACTGGAGGTAATATAGGGCTGGGCGACATTGTCTAAAATTCAATTTTTGCATAAGGTGGAGAATATATCAGTTTCTATCGTTAATATACAGCTTACAAAAGAATACAAAATGTAGATCATTCTGAGAAGATCGCATATCACAAGGACAAAGAGGGAGAGCATTGATCGCATAAGTTTTAGATGGATAACCTAACATAAGAGGGATATATTTTAAGGAAAATCTTAATAATATATATCTGTGTTGGAGGTTCTTAACAAATGTTAAATAAGAGTATTTAATATTATTTATACTAGGTGCTATGTGGTATTGTCTGACTGTGCTCAAGATAGAGTTAGACTCATATCTCTTCTCACCAAAATGAGCTAGTAGACAAACCTTCAGTTATTTTTTTGTTATTTACATACATAACTTCAGATCCTCATATAGGTTAAGTATGCCAACAGCCTGTAGTTTAGTCTCAATATATTTTAACCATTTTATTTTGCCTACGCCATCTAGGTTCAAACAATCCTTTATGATATCTCTAGTTAGGGATAGAGTTTCTTTTCTCCAAACTGAGTGCCACAGGAGAATCGGTGCAATGCGGATCTTATCTGTAATATAGGAAACACTCAGCTCGGAGTGACAATTGTAAGTAGAGCAGGATTGGGGGAGGGATGCCAATTTTTTCAAAAAGCCATGCTCTATATTCCCTGAAGTTTAGAAATATCAGATATGCCCCAGACAGCTGCCCCATAAGAGGCAACGGATAGTGTTTTTGCCTCATAGATCTTTTTTATTACTTCAATTGGCTTAGTTCCAAGTTTTTATACAAATCAAAAAAGACCTCCAATATTTGTTTCCATTAAGTTTCCTCTATTGGTCACCATATTTCACCAATTATTTTTGCTATCAAACATGATCCCTAAATAGTTGAAGGAATCCACAACCTCTAGTTTTAGCCCTTCAATATACATTCTAGATTGTTTCTGCGGTCTGGAACCTGCCACAAGAACAAAAGACTTTGTATGATTTATCTTCATGTCCAAATTGTTCATAAAGTTTGCATACTCCTCTATGAGTCGCTGCAGTGCATTGCCAGTATGTACCAGCAGCACCGCGTCGTCTGCATAGAGGAGTATCCGGACAGGAGATAAATAAATAAGGGGGACATCTGTAGTAGACCCTACCAAAGCCAATTGGACAGCGTTGGTATATAAGGCAAATAGAAAGGGGGCAATTCTAAAGTGTCTTGTGCATTCTCTTTTTTTCCCATATTGGACACAAGCCATAGCTTCAGAATACTATCACGGATAAAATTTATTATCTGGGTCTCAATTCCCATAGCCTCCATTATTATCCATAACTTAGAGTGAACCACGCAATTGAAGGCTGCCGACAAAGCCATAAAGGCCAAATATAAATGGCCATGCTTAGCCGCCGTATATTTTGCTATTATTAAATTTAAATTAAGGCACTGATCCACTGTCCCCTTTCCTTTTCTAAAACCATATTGGCTTGAGGTTATTATACTCTTTTCCTGAGCCTATTCCTCCAGTCTATTTAAAAGTATCCAGCCCATTAATTTAGCTGTGGAGTCCAGTAGGGATATAGGCCTATAATGTTTTGGAACTGCCTTATTCCCTTTTTATGAATGGGTAGTATAACTATCTTTTTCCAGGAACCCGAAACACCGGTTTGGACAATTAAATTAAAAACATTTGTAAGCAGTGGGGTCCACAGATCTTGATTGTCTAAAAAGAAGTCAATTGGGACCCCATCAGGTCCAGGTGCCTTCAATCTATTGAACTGATTAAGAGCATGCTTTGTTTCTTCCAAACTGAAAAGTAGCCTATCTCCGCAGCTAGACGGTAACAATGCTGGCAATGAGTCAGCTACCTCCTCCGATTTTCCAAAAAGTCCTTCAAAATGTGCCACCCATGCCTCCTCATCCACATGGGTATCTAAAGACATCATTTTTTCCTCTCTTAAAAAGGGAGCATTGATTAAAGACCAGAAATCCCAACTACTATTTAATGCTGCAGCTTTTTGTAACTTCTCCCACATCTCCTCCTTTAGGAGCTTTAGCCTTGCTGACCTTGCTTTTTTATATGTCTGCCGCAGTAACTTCACTAGATTCGGGTCTCTAGGCTTTGACTTCAGGGCAACATGAAGATTTTTGAGCGCTTTTACACAATCATCATCAAACCTGGAAACCTCCTTGCGATTCCCACTGGAGATAGAACAGAGGAGATTATTTTTGATTTCCAATTGGATCCGCTCAAAGACAAATGGTATATCACTAATGTTTATATTTGGATCTAAGCAAATTATAATCTCTGGTGCCATTTTGACTACAATGATCCAGATAAACTTCACAGTATCTACTTTCTCCCATTTTAAAATGACCCCATTCTTTCTCGCAATCACAGGTTTCGGGACTAAGTTACCATGGGGTTTCTGACTTTGTTCTAATGGTATATGACAGGTGATTGCAGCGTGATCACTGAAAGCATTAAAATAAATTGGTCTTGATATGAGTGAAATATGATCTAATGCTTTCTGAGACCAAGATATAGTCAAAGATTAAGAAATAGGAACGAGTGGAGAATGTGAAATCTAATTGACCAGTTATAGTATCAAATGGGTTTATTATCATAAGGCTATTGGCTATTAATAACCTATTGAGGGTGTTGCCATAGTTGTTGTGGCAAAAATGGGGAAGGGGATCCCCATCAACATCGCTCAGCCCACATGCTGAAGAGTTAACCCTGTTACAGGTATGGGCATTAAAATCGCCCATCCAAACAATATCACAGGGTTTATGATGCACTTTCAACAGATTGGCAATGTCTTTTTCCAGAGGGTCCAGAATCATTGCTCGATTACTTTCACAGGTATTATTATAAAAGTTTATGAGGATCCAGATCCTACCTTTATAAAGCTCACAGAGGAGGAAATGCTAGTACGGTGTTGTATTTAAAAATGTAATTTCCTTTAAGATAAGTGTATTAGAAAGTAGTGTTACTATTCCTCCTCTAGAGGGGCCAGCAATCGGAGGGGTCTGAAATGATCGATACCTATTTAAATGAATCTGATCAATTTCCCAGGTTTCCTGGAGACACAATATGTCATAATAGGTTATCAAGGTCAACCAGTCAGGATTACTCTTTTTTTGATTATATCCCGCTATGTTCCATGAGATTACTTTTACGTATCCCAGGGCATTTCCCAAATGATCAAGACCCTGGGGCAAGGGAAAGGTGTCATTCTGAACCCACAATTTTGCGTGAGATTTAGAAAGTGACAAGAGAGCCATGTCTTTTTCACTAAGCAGTATTACAGGTGCCTCAACGAGTCAATTACATTCGGCCATATCTCCCAGTAAGGTAAATCTATTGCTGAGGGGTACAGGAGCGCTTATTTGGGGGAGATATGTGTTAGAAGGGAGATGGGGGTACTGAGTAAATTTTTCCTTGGGGTGTACAGTTGAGGATGGCCTAGTAGGTTTATAAAAGAAACCCAACGGAAGGGCGCAAATCTTAGAATCAAGAGAAGGAGTACTTGGCAATAATCTCAACAGGTCACCTACTAAACGCTGATTATTAAAATTCGGAGCAATGCAGTCCCTTCCTATAACTTTTGGCCCAACCCCCACCCAATTCACTCTTCTAGCCATAATGAGGTGTTGATATAAGTTAAATCTGCCCTCCGAAAATTTGAAGAGCCAATGAAGGACTTTGCGCATTAACTGCTCAGTGGATTCCTCTTGATCAGATTTTAATTCCGGTGTATTGGCTAGAATGATAACAAAAGACGAGCTGCTGGAGGGAGATCTAATCTTGCTCTTTATTTGTATGCCTGCTCCTCTTGATGATTTACGTGCCCTCCATCAGAATCACCAGTACCTCGCCCACCTAAGCAGCCACTATTTGCAACTGGGGCAATACCGTTATCCCTCCTCCCATTCGAGACTGCTCTAGAGCTAAAGCGGGACATAGTCCATCAACCGACGGCAAAGAAACACTCAGACCAGGTGGTAAATGAGTATCTACGCAGGCAACTTGATCGATACTTTTTGAGGGTCTCACAGGTTATACTGTAGATCTTTTTCTTACCCTTACCCGTTTCCTTTTACCCGGCAGTTCTGTCACTGGACTGCCTTCAATTTGATTATCTATGGCAATGTCAGGCGAGGGTAGAGTACTAGGCATTACTTTATGAGTTAACACGACTGGCGGGGAGCCTGTTCCATTTGGGTCCGGGGCAGATCTTACCTCCTCCAACGAAAGACGCCGCTCCATTACCTCTATCTCTTTAGAGAGCACGTCTGCCACCCTCAGTAAGAAAGAGTCTAATGTGTTAATATTTTCACCCCCTGGTTCGGTGGATTTCGCTTTCCGCTTTACCATTTCACTGATGAAGGGGTACACGATACTCGAATGCCAGTTGTTAGGGGGGTGGCCCAGCCCCTTCTAGGCGATGACGGGTGTGGATGGGCCCACCCTTGGCCTGGGCTTTGCCCAGGTGCGTGTCCGCGCGCATCCCACGCTGTGAGGCAGTGACGCGCTTAAGTGCGCGTTGTCAGGAGCAGTGGGTGACGGGAGTTGCAGTTCCCTAGCGGTGCAACAAGGCTTTCCCAGCACAGCTTCCCTCCTCTCAGGTCAGTTTAAAGCAGGCCAGGTTTTGGTGCAGCTATTTTTGTTTGGGCTCAGGAAACAGCAGGTCAGTCCTTCTTCAGTCCTTTCTCCAGAACAGACATGACCTGAGGTCTGGATGCCATAGGTGCCACTTTTATGCCTGTTTTGTGCCCTCAGGAATGTGGCAACTACTAGCCAATAGGCTACCACGTCCCCTCCTGCCTGATGACAGCTTCCTGCAAGTTGTGGCATCTAGCTAGCCCAGAATGCCCTATTATTCCCACTCCCAACATAGCAGAACTCTTCTCTTGGTGTGTGGAGCTCCCTAGCCCAACCCAAAGGTGTGGCTACATGCCCACGGAAAAAATGGTTTGGCAATGGCTTCTCCCTCTCTGTATGAGATGCCAGCCTGTCTGCTAAAACAAAAGAGGAGCCACTCTTGTGTGTGACTACCATTTGCCCTTCAAAAGTGGCTTTCCCTTTAAAGCTCCACTTGTGGGCTCACACCGTGTTTGTCCATCCTGAAAGGAGTAGTTCACACTTCTTGCCTCGGCAGGGTCTTAGTGTTCCTTCTTGAGGGTCATTCACACCTCTCCACAGGAGGGCAGAAGGCTGTCTGAAGGACAACAGCTTGTGTGCAACCGTAAACGGTCACTGGAAACTTTGGGCAACAAAGTAGCAAATGTCTTTAGATGCTATTTGTGCAAAAGTTACATTAAATTTGACTTGAGCAATAAGTCGGGTTTAATGCAATAATTCTATTGATACATTGAAGTACCAGATTTAGGAGTCCCATTCAGACATTAGCACTGCTGAGTTCTCAGAATGTAACTCTGTATTCGTCAATAGGGATAATAGCCGATTAACAGTGAAAACAACAATGCAGGTTTTTTACTGTCAGGACATGTAGCCACTTGCCCATCTTTAAAATATAATTCACTCTGCCTTTAGGGCTTATTAGCCTGCCTAAGAGGTGGCTTATAATTATTAAAAAGGAAGAACTGGGCTTTGCCATTACTTTAGATGACAAAGTCAAGTCAGCAGTTTAAAAACTGCTCTGCGAGCCGACAATGATGCCCTGGGAGTCATGCTTTGCTATACTCATAGTTGCACAATTTGTGGTGCAATCTACGAGGGATGCTTTAATGTACAGTCCTTGAGTACCCCTGTTGCCATATACTAGGGACTTATAAGTTAACTTATGCCAATTGTGGGTGAGCCAATTAAACATATACCTTTTCTGAGATAAACCAAACGCAGTGAGGCCTGGTCAGCAGTGCCCACGGCATCACAAATTCATTACATCAGCAAGAAATTCAGCAAAAGTTGGGGGGAGAGCCTTCAAAAAGGGCTTCTCCTCACAACATGCTACAAGGTACAGCAACTAGCCTTCCAAATCTGAGCCAAGGTAAATTTGGGCTATAATTGTAGGCAAATGTCTTGCCCAAAAATAGAAGGGAGTACTCTATTTACAGTCAGTGTACAAAAGATTAGGGTTGAGCCATGAATCAGTATTCAGAAAGTTGATTAAGTTAACTTCTGCAAGGAAGTATTAAGGAGAAGGGGTGTTGCCACAACTGTCTATTATTTCCTAGGAGTAGTCCTTGGAATAGCTTCTACTAATAATACTCGGGGCTCCTGTTGAGTTCACACAATTGAAGAGGTATTTTAAACAACACTTTCTGCAGATCCTAGTTTGAGAAACTTAGTGATATTAATATGGTTACAGTCTCAACAGAAGCATCAGATTTACCAGCGTCAGATGATGTATTATCCCATGAACCATCCTAGATCATAGTTCAATTTTGTCCATAGACCTACATACGAACACAAGCACAATGTCATACCCATGTTTAAGCTGTAGGAGAATAAGGACTGGGCATTGACGTGCTTCCAAACCTGAAGCAAGCAAAGAGGACCAATGATAAGGTAAGGATAAGGCAAAGACAGTAGAGACAAAATTATCCGTAAAGATATTAAAGAAGCTATCTCTGAAATGCAAAGGGTAGTGAGGGTAATACACAAAAAGTGTTCCTGCAGCAGAAAAAGATTGATGCTTTACTATATGATATGTACAGCTGAGCCAAAGGATAAGGAAAATACTGGAAGTATTTCTAAACTGCGCAGTAAAAATAAAATTGTTGAAATGGTCTTAGAGCAAAATAGAGACCTACTCAAGTAGAAACCATCTCAGAATCATAGGCATTCCAGAATCCACTGAAATAGATAAGGACCTAAAATGGGCAATAGTAGCCTTACTGTCTTTTATCAATTCTATCCATTACATAGATTATGTCAATGACATAAAGAGGGCACATTATGAATCAGCATCCGCCAGAAAACAGTATTTAATTGGCCACAAAAAAACCCTACTCACTTTTTTACTTATAATAACTTGAAAAGTACCCTGCCCTTTCAGTGGACCAGGAATCAGATCAGATATATCAAAGTGACTAGTCCGCTCAAATAGTAACCCACACAATATGCTAATAGATCCAAGATAAATGGAGTGTCTGCTTTCTTATAACCGGTTCAGGTGGAAAGTGTTGATAAATGACTCCCTTAAGTTCATCTTCTCAGGCCCACCCTGTTCAATATCTACATGACCCCCTTGCAGATGTAGTCAGATCCCACGGACTCATCATAATCTCCAATGCAGATGACACACAACTAATCCTCTCGCTCACTAAGGACCTCTCCAATGCCAAAACTAACTTCTGCAACGACATGACCAACGTAGCCAAATGGATGAGAGACAACTGCCTCCAACTCAACTCCAAGAAAACTGAAGTACTGATCTCCGGGAAGAGCACCTCTACATGGGGCCAGAGCTGGTGGCCAGCAGAACTGGGACCGACACTCACACTGACCGACCATGCACGCAACCTCAGCACCATCCTCAACAGCCAACTGACCATGAAACGACAAGCCAATTCAGTCACCTCCTCCTGCTGCCAAACACTTCGCATGCTCCAAAGAATCTTCAGATGGATCCAAACCAACATCAGAAAGACTGTCACTCAGGCACTCATCACCAGCGGGCTTCGACTACAGCAACGCCCTCAACTCTGGCATTTCCACCCAGCTCCTCAGAAGACTCCAGACCATACAGAACACTGCAGCCAGACTCGTCCTGGACCTCCCCAAATGAACCCAAATAGCCCCCCACCTGAGAGACCTCCACTGGCTCCCCATCCAGAAGAGATGCCAGTTCAAGATCCTCACGCACGCCTACAAAGCCCTTCACAATCTAGGTCCTGCCTACATCAACTGAACTTCCACCAACCTGCTAGACATCTGCGCTCCTCTTCACTCGTCCTCATACACACCTCCTGCAGCCCCAGCGGTAGCTGCTCCTTCTCCTACATCACTGCTAAGGCCCGGAACAACCTTCCCCTCCAGCTCTGTACAGCCTCCTCGCTGGCAGACTTCACAAAGAGACTCAAGACCTGGCTTTTCGGTGGGAGGAAGGAGTTTTTATTGAAACCGAGTGTGGCCTCTTTAGTGATTGCTTTCAGGCAACAAAGCACCATTAGAGAAATAGCAATATTAATGAGGAATTAAATCAAGATATGGGCATTAGAGACATACCTCAACAATACAGGGTGCTGGGCATCTGCAGTCTTTGAAACTGGCAAAAAATATTTCACAGTAGCTAGCATCCATAACCTTAACGTAGATGACCCCTCAACCCTGATATTGAAATTAGCTTGAGAAAGGCACCCTGCCCCCTTCCTCCTAGGGGGAACCTGGAATCTCTTCCATACTGAAATAGATCTACTAACTCAACGGTCTCTCTAGAAAATCTCTTGCAGCTATCCTTGGCTTTAGAAGATGTGTCGTGAGTTTAACATAAATATGATCCATCACTTATATTTTCTTCAGGGAGTTGCTGTTCCTTTTTTCGTACTCACTATTTTTTAGTTTCATGATTTATACCTCTTGGGGACAGAACAAACAAAAACGCTGAGGAATCTCTCAGATCATTCAATGTTCAGACTCACAGTGAGAGAATTTCAAGAGGATAGGTGCATCAGTCCGCTCTGGCACTTTGATCAGTCACTTCTCTCAGAAGAAGGTTTTATCCAATATTTAAAGTTGCACATTGATAAATATTTTCATAATAATTTAGACCCGGCCAATATATTTGTGGTTTGAGGTGCATTTAAAGTGGCCTTCATGGCTTAATTACATAATATACAGCTACTTTTAAATGCATAGAGTTAGAGGAGGAACTTTCTCTGCTAGAGTCTCTTCGACAGTTAGAACACACTCTTCTTCATAGATGACAGAACTTGGAGACAAGGCGAAAGATTTCATTAGACAGGTAAGTACAAAAAGCTAAGTATCAGGAGCAGCTACTGGTAAGATTGATCAAGAAGTTAGCAGCCCAACAACTTTAATTTTTGGATAATTTTTGCAGTAATAATTTGGAACGATATTGAGTTTACCAAAGCTACACTTTGAATATATGCAGGTTTTGGTGCTTTTAGCACCATAATCTTCATGCACTGGTTGATACTGTGCATTTTTCCCTGACAAATATCAGCAGGCTTGATCTACCGGAATTCACCAGGGGAAAACTCTGAGGGTGTGATAATTATCACACAACTCATTATTCTGATCCCTGTGCAAACACATTTGTATAGGAATCTGAAATTAGCCCTGCACTTATAATCAAGGCCTTAGTTTGGATTAATTATATGGGCTAACAGGAACCTATACATAAAGGGGCCGATTACGATGTTGGGCGGAAAGCCTCCTTCCGACAGCCGGAATCTCCTCGACAGCATCGGAGCCCTTCCGATCGAATCGCTCGGTTTACATTCTGAATGCCCGATTACGATGTTCACGGTCAGAACGTAAACTGCGCGGTCATTCTGACTCGGTTCCGAGCGACTCGTGGAGCATTAGTGCTGCTCAGAACCGCATCGTACACACCTACGGACAGCGTTTCCACGGTCGGAATTACGATGTCGATTTCCAACAGTCTTTCTGCATCGGCCTGTCCGACACGGAAAGGCTGGCAGGTAGTGACTTTGGGGGCCCCTGCCAGGGGCCCCTAGCCTCCGCGGCCTATGGTTGATGGCCGAGGGGGTACCAAAGGGACGCCCCTGTAAAACCCAGGACTGTGTGGCAGGCAGGGTGCAGGGTTTTCCGCACACACCCCATTTCCCCATAGGAGCCTGTGTTACGGCTGGTTGTCGGCCGTAACATGAGCTTCCATAGGAAACAATGGGAATCCGACCAAACAGTGTTCGGTCGCATCGTAATCCGGCAGTCGGAACCGCTGACCGCAAGTCTAAGTGTCAAAAAGTATAAGGCGACTTGCTTCAAGCAGGCTTGGCTCACCCTAATTTTCACCTGCATTCAAGCTACCTTGGATTAAGGTAATTGTGGCCCCTGAGAGAGAGGCTCAAATTCTCGATATAGGTAATGGGAGGCTCTGATCTCTGCTTTATGCCCAGTAGGTCTAATAAATAAGCTTCACCAACCAAAATCCTTTACAAAAGTAAATAGTAATATTAATTATTAAGGGATACCAACATGTATGTTGGGATATATAAGTATATTTAAAGTGTCCATAGGTACATGGGTGCACATATATATGGGCAAATTCATGATTTCCTTCTTTGCAAATTTGGACTGATTCTTTATTTTGGAGTTGCATCCTCTTGGGAAAAACCTTCATGATACTCAAGGTACTCTTAAATTATTTCACAAGTTAACATCCATAACATATTCATAGATTATTACCTTTTTATTATATAATTAAATTATGGGGGTGTTTAGGTTATAAACAATTCAAACAGAACTACAGAAGTCTCAATATACTTTCTTCCCAGTAAATTATTTTCATGAATACTCAGTGAATGTCAACTCTTAATTTTTTGGGAAAATTACAGAAAGCAAGGTCATCTGGAGATTGTGATTGGATGGATGATTTGTTGACTGGGTGGGAATGGAAAAGTATCAAAACTAACCGGCCCTGTGGGATTATGCACTAATATTAAATTACTCCATGTTCAACTCTTTTAAATAAAGAAAACATTTCTTCCTGACAATCCATCACTCTTATATTACAACCTTCTTAACCCCTTGAGTGCCGAGGACATAACGGTTACGTCCCAGGCTGTGGCGCTGGTGTGCCAAGTTCATAATCGTTACTTCCTCGGCACGCCACCGCCTAATCCCTCTGCTGTAAACAGCAGAGGGATTTCCTTTTTTTTTCCCCTCGGGAGGTGGGGAAGAGCTTCCTCAACCTCCCGATGTATTTTTTTTCCAATGTAATGGCGCAATGACGTCATTACATTGAAACTGAAACCGAAACGAGCTGATCAGCTCGTTTCAATTTCACTGTTTCAGTGCTCATGGGGCTATCTCAGCCCCCTGAGCACCGAAACACATGAGAGAGGTATTGTTGGAAAGGGGAGAATCTCCCCTATCCAATGGTACTCTTCACTAGTGGGTCCCTGCTTGGGGATTGCTGCAGAAGGCCAATTCCAAGCAGGGATCCACCACTAGACACTAGGGAGGGGGAGCGGCCCCTTCGGTAAGGGCCTCTGCTCCCCCATATTCGTTTGGGCAAATTCAGTCTTTCTGCCCCCAAGGGGAGCAGTAGCCAGGGATGCAGAATGCCCACCAGGGGGGCAGAAAGCACACTAGGCACCAGGGATTTTTTGTTTTGAATATGTAAGGTTAGGGGCTGCCCAAAATGGGCATGCCAATCCCCACAAACTCCCAAACAAAAAAGGGATAGTCTTTCTGCCAACCCTGGAGGGCATATGGGGCAATAGCTCCCAATAGCCCACTAGACACCAGAGATATGTTTATGGGCATATCAGGGAGTGGCCCCTTAGGCAAAGGTTGCACTTCTATTTTTTGTGAACACATTTTGGCTGCTTCTGCCCCTCTTGGGGGCAGATCAGCAATATTTTTAGGCAAAACTGGCGTTTGGCTGGCTGTGTGTGAATCTGCATTTTGCTGGCAGTGTGTGTGGACTTGTGCTTAGCTGGAAGTGTGTGTGGACTAGCGCTTGGCTGGCAGTGTGCGTGGATTGTCACTTGGCCAGCATTCTGCATGGATGGCGCATGTCTGGTGGTGTGCGTGGACTGTTACTGGGCTACCGGTGTGCGTGGATGGTGCTTCGCTGGTGGTGTGGCTTGCATGGATCCTACAGCGTTTTATTACCCACAATCCCCTGCAAACCTCAAATTTAGCTAACAATTCACACTTTCCTCATATTTCTGCGTGGAACATTTGTCGGATCTCTGTGCTGGCACAAATTTTCCACCACCCAGCGTTTCCCTCAGTCTCCTGAAAAAAATTATACCTCACTTGTATGGGTGCCCAAAGTAGAGAACCTAAACACTTATAGAATGAAAAACTGAGGGGGAACCAAAGAGGCCAGTTTTTTTTCCATACATTTTGAGGCTGAAACTGCTTTGGGAACCCACATGAATGAGGTATAATTTTTATTGGGAGACTGAGTTACACTGGGTGGTGGGAAATTTGTGCCGGGGAGGTGATCTCACAACTTTGCCACACAGAAATGTGAGAAAAATTTTACATTTTTGCTAAATTTGAGGTTTGCAGGGGATTCTGGGTAAGAAAACATTGGGAGATCCACACAAGCCACACATCCCTGGACTCAGCGGGGTGTCTAGTTTTCAGAAATGTCTCAGTTTGATAGGTTTCCCTAGATGGCTGCCGAGCCCTGGACCAAAAAACAGGTGCCCCCTATCTATGACAAAACAACCTGTTTTTGCAAGGGCGGCACCTGCGTTTATGGTCCTGGGCTCAACGGCCATCTAGGGAATCCTACCAAACCCAGACACTTCTGAAAAGTAGACATCCGGGGGAGTCCAGGGAGGTGTCCCTTTCATGGATCCCTAACATTTTTTTCCCCAGAATCCCCTGCAAACCTCAATTTTATTTTAAAAAATCACGTTTTCCTTATATTTCTGTGTAGGAAAGTTGTGGGATCAATGGGGCGACACAAATTGCCTACCACCCAGCATTCCACCAGATCTCCCAATAAAAATGGTACCTCACTTCTGTGAGTGGGCCAAGTATCCACGACAGGGAAGAACCCAAAACATATTGTGGAGACATCAGAATTATCTATCACAAAACAACCTGCTTTTGTAAGGGGGGCACCTGCGTTTTTGGTCCTGGGCTAGGCAGCCATCTAGGGAAACCTACCAAACCCAGGCATTTCTAAAAACTAGACACCTGAGGGAGTCCAGGGAGGCATGGCTGGCATAGATCCCCCAACATTTTCTTACATAGAATCCCCTGCAAACCTCAAATTTAGCTAAACAACAATCATAGTTTCCTCAAATTTGTGTCTGGGATCACTGCGCCTGCACAAATTTCCTACCTCCCAGTGTTCTCCTCCATCTCGTGAGTAAAATGATACCTCACTTGTGTGGGTGGGCCAAGGGCCTGCAACTGGGAACGGCCAAAAACATAGAGATTGAGGGGATAGCACAGCGAGCTCCAAGCACTATATTATTTTTATATACATTTTTAGGTGATTCTGCATTGGACACCAAAACAAGTGAGGTATCATTATATCAGGAGACCAAAGGGAATGCTGTGTGGTAGGAAATGTGTGCTGGCGTGGTGATCCCAGACAGAAATGTAAGGAAAACTTGATTTTTTTAGCTAAATTTGAGGTTTGCAGAAGATTCTGGGTAGGAAAATGTAGGGTGATCCACGCAAGTCACACCTCCCTGGACCCCCCGCCGGGTGTCTAGTTTTTAGAAATGTCTGGGTTTGGTAGGTTTCCCTAGATGACCACCTAGCCCAGGACCAAAAACGCAGGTGCCCCCATTGCAAAACCAGGTCGTTTTGTGATACAAAATTTTGATGTGTCCACAATACGTTTTGGGCCCTTTTCTGTCACGGGTACTTGGCCCACCCACACAAGTGAGGTACCATTTTTATTGGGAGATGTGGGGGAATGCTGAGTGGTAGGAAATTTGTGTCGGACTGCTGATCCCACAACTTTTCCACACAGAAATGTGAGGAAAATGTGATTTTATTTAAGCTAAATTTGAGGTTTGCAGGGGATTCTGGGGAAGAAAACATTGGGGGATCCACGCAAGCTACACCTCCCTGGGTGTCTAGTTTTCAGAAATGTCTGGATTTGGTATGTTTCCGTAGATGGCCGTGGAGCCCATGACCAAAAGCACAGGTGACTCCCTTGCAAAACCAGGTTGTTTCATGAAAAATAATTTTGATGGCTCCACAATAGGTTTTGGGCCATTTCCTGTTGCAGACACTAGGCCTACCCACACAAGTGAGGTACCATTTTTATCGGCAGACTTGTGGGAATGCTGGGTGTGTTGAAGTATGTGGCTCTCTGCAGATTCCAGAACTTTCCATCACAGAAATGTGAAATAAATGTGTTTTTTTGACAAAGTTTGAGGTTTGCAAGGGATTCTAGGGAACAGAACCTGATGAGAGCCACACAAATCACCCCATCCTTGATTTCCATGGGTGTCTAGCTTTCAAAATTGTACAGGTTTGCTAGTTTTTCATAGGTGCCGGCTGAGCTAGGGTCCAAAATCCACAGCTAGACACATTGCAAAAAGGGGTCAGTTTTCTGTGGAAAAACATGATGGGTCCACGTTTCGTATTGGGCCGTTTTCTGTTGCGGGCACTAGGACTACCCACACAAGTAGGGTACCATTTTTATAGGAAGACTTAGGGGAGTTCTGAATGGGTGGAAGTTTGTGGCTCCCCACAGATTCCAGAACTTTCCATCACAGAAATGTGAGGAAAATTTGTATTTTTTTACAAAGTTTGAGCTTTGTAGGGGATTCTGGATAACAGTACCTGGTGAGAGCCACACAAATCACCCCATCCTGGAATCCGCTGGGTGTCTAGATTCCCGAAAATGTACAGGTTTGCTAGGTTTCCCGAGGTGCCAGCTGAGCTAGGGCCCAAAATTCACAGCTAGGCACTTTGCAAAAGAAATGGTCAGTTTTCTGTGGAAAAATGAGATAGGTCCATGTTGCATTTTGGGCCATTTCCTGTCACGGGTGCTAGGCCTACCCACACAAGTGAGGTACCATTTTTATCTGAATACTTGGAGGAATGCAAGGTGGGTGGAAGTTCGTGGCTCCCCACAGATTCCAGAGCTTTCCATCACAGAAATGTGGGGAAAATGTTTTTTTTTCACAAAGTTGAGTTTCCAAGGGATTCTGGCTATTAATACCTGGTGAGAGCCACACAAGTCACCCCATCTGGAATTCCCTGGTTGTCTATTTTTCAAAAATATACAGGTTTGCTTGATTTCACTAGGTGCCGGCTGAGATAGGGCTGAAAATCCACAGCTAGGCACTTTGTAAAAAAAAGGGTCAGTTTTCTGTCGAAAAACGTGATATGTCCACGTTGCATATTGGGCAGTTTTCTGTCATGGGCACTAGCCCTACCCACACAAGTGGGGTACAATTTTTATCTGGAGACCTAACGGAACAAATAATAGTAGAAGAAGTGTTACTACCAGTTGTCTTTCTATGTATTTCTACCTTCCAAATGTAAGACAGTGGGTAAAAAAGAAGACATTTTGAAAAATGCCCTCCAATTCACATGCTGGTATGGCTACTCACAAATTCAGAGATGTGCAAATGACCACTGCTTCTAAACTCTGTATCTTGTTCCCATTTTGGAAATACATAGGTTTCCTTGGTGACTTTTTTTCACTCTTTATATCTTACCAAATTAATTGGTATATACCTGGCACACAATGAAAAACCATCGCAAGGTGCAGCTCAGTTATTGGCTCTGGGTACCTTGGGTTCTTAGTGAACCTACAAGCCCTACATATCCCTGCAACTAGAAGAATCTCATGGACGTAACGGTATATTGTTTCAAAAAATCTGCCATAGTCAGAAGAAGTGACAGGTGAAAATGTAGGTACATGTGGTTGTTTTTTGTAACTCAATTTCAATATTTTTTTATTTCAACTGTTAGTTTCTGTAGGCAGTGGTGTCTCCTCCGCTAAGGCGGAGGAACGTCGCCCCAGTGCTTTTTTGTAGTGGCACAAAGGGAAAATAAAATGATAATAACTTGTGTTATTATCATTTTATTTTCTCCAACTTCCGCCCGCTTTGCGTTATGGGGTGAGGGGAGGAGTGGTAGCGCCCTCCTAAAGAGCGCAGTGACTGTTTGGCTGGCCCCCTCAGGCTGCCCAAAGCAATCTTGCTCACTTAGCATGTTCTCCTTGCAGGCTGTATTACAGCCTACATGGAGAACATGCACGGGGCCCCAGTCAGTGTCTGAGCACCGAAACACGGTGCTCAGACCAATCACAATGCTGCTAAGGCAGCGTTGTGATTGGCTGACTGGTCGCCTGAGTGTGCTGCTGGTAAGGCCTAGCGAGGGAGGACTACGGAGGCGAGGAAGTGGCAAGAAGGTAAGTTTGTATTTTATTTTTTTTATTCCCACTTCCCCGCGTCCTTCCCCCCTCCTGCCCCTGCCATCCTACCTCCCGCCCCCACCACCCTACCTGCCGCATCCTTCCCCCCTCCCACTACCACCCTCTACATTCGATCAGTGCCGGCCGCCGCTGTTATAGGAAAACCCTGAAGGATCTACACAAATGACCCCTTGATGAATTCAATGAATGAATGAATGATGCAACTTATAAAGCGCATGAATGCCCGGAGGCGTCTTGGCACTATATGCAATTCAGAATCGTATCTACTTTTCAAAAATGTATAGATTTCTGGTATCCATTATTTGTTTCAAACCCATTTCTACCACTAACTGAAAGGAGGTTGAAAGCACAAAAAATAGGTAAATAGGGTGTGTCCCAGTAAAATGCCAAAACAGTATAGTAAATTTTGGTTTCCTGAAAAAAAAGTCTGCCTGTTCCTGAAGGCTGGGAAGATGATGATTTTAGCACCACAAACCCTTCATTGATACCATTTACAGGGAAAAAAACAGACGCTTTCTCCTGAAGCACTTTTTTCCCATTCCCCCCCCCCCCCAAAAAACAAATTTGCCTGTAGTTTGTCTAATTTATCAGTCCCCTCCAAGGGAATCCACAAACCCCTGTTATCTTTAGAATCTTCAGGATGTTGGAAGAAAGGGACGCAAATTCGGCATGGGTTACTTATGTGGACAAAAGGTTATGGGGGCCAAATCGCGAACTACCCCAAATAGTCAAAAAGTGGTGTCACATGGGGGGAGGCCTGGCAGCAAAAAGGTTAACTGACAGATTTATAATGTCTGATAGAATGCACTTCTGCCAATGCTGGCCATCTGCATATGTTTGTATGATGTTCATGTCTTAACATTTGGCAAGAAGCTTCAATAACATTTGTCGAGCAGCTTTGAAGTTTATAAAAAAGTAAATCTTAGGCAAATCATGATTTATGTGATAATTTGATAATATTATTAACAACTATGTTGAAGCTCACAATAGAGAGGCATTAGAAGTCAGCAGACCTTCCAACCTTCAATAGTTGTATAGCGGAAATCAGACAAGTATTATGGAAAGAGCTTACACTGACCAAATTCCTTAAGAACGTAGGGACATTGGAGTTTGACAGCAGTTTTGGGCAAGATTTGAAGTTGATAATTAGAATATTGCGCCAAGTCTCAGTGCACTAATTTCATATTCTAACAGTTTGCCATGGGCAAGTCAGTGGATGTGTGGCAAAGTGAAGCTCATTGGGCTCTCATGCTCAGAAAGATGTTTGCATTATGACAGGTGCTAAGGTTTTTTCCCATATTGGAGCCCCATATTATGAGGCAATTCCAATGCCTACTGATGGCTGGAATGTTGCCTTTTGGACATGAAGGGGATTCCCTAATGTTTTTGTATGAGGAGTTCAAAAAAGGATAAGATGCTTATGAAAGCATCTTGGAAAGAGAACAGTGAGAGCGAGGCCACAGAGTACTGAGACTCACTTAAGCTTGGAGCGAGAGTGATTGCCCCTCTCTGTCTCGAGTAAGAGAAGATATGCGGGTACATGCAAGAGACATAAGAAATGCTGCACCACCGAAGATGGTAGATACATAAGAAATGAAAAAATGGGTCTGACAAAAATAGATAAAAAGACCTATTCAGCCCTAAATGTTCAGAGAGCACGCATTATTTTGTAATTTAGAATTCAAAAGAAAAAATAGGAGCCCAAAAAAATCTTCAATTGAATATTTGAATAGAGATAGAAAAATACTATGGAAACCATGCAGTGTCCAGTATCACTCGAATATAAAGCAAACACCTAAATATCACTGCTTATTTTGAAATTATTTATATTATTTAGTAAAAGGTGACACTAGGTGAAATTTGCAAAAAAAAACTGATATCAGAAGTATAATGTTCAACTGATCAACAATCCCCCGCTGACACTAATGACCAAAGTAGGGATACATCAACATCTACAAGCTAAAGCACTACATACGTTTGATGACCTTTTTATTACTAAATGGTTTATGTCTTACACTGACCACCTGGGAAATGCTCCCACCAACTTAATACATGCACTAATCTATCATTGACTAGGCAACTTCCTGAAAGAACTCCACCCATCCTTACGAGTGGAACCAACCGAGTTACCGTTACTTACAATGCTCCTCACAAATTCATGTCTGTTAAATTAGTCACTCACATGTAGAACACCACTATTTAGTCGTTACCAAACACAGGGCTGCACAAGAAGGCCGATTGGGAACTTGAACTGGGGGCATGATATAATAGATGAACAGTAAACATATTGCTGTGAACAGACTCAAAATGCCTCCTTTAATGGACGATTTTGATTAATCTATTTAAAATTTGTTCACAAGCCATGCTGCACCCCCATTGCTATGTTTCAATATGGTATCTCCACGGATTCCACTTGCTGGCACTGCGACGCACCCAAGGTGGGATTCCTACATATGGCTTGGTCCTGCCCTGGAATCAACTCTTGCTGGCAGAAGCTTGCCAATGAACTCCAGGCAATGACCATCCAAGATTTGATTGTAACACCTTTGATGGTGTTACTTGGGTATGTCAAAGATGTAGTAAAGCCCTACCACAAATTTGCTACACTGGCCCTTCTGATGGAAAGAAAAGGGTGGTTATGAACTGGAAAATGAGAAGTGTGCCTAGATATGCCCAATGGCTTTGGAACCTCACCGCATGCTCTGACAATGCTGGTATATATGGTGCACTGCTTCCCCTGTTTTTAGGCTTAAAGATATATAGGCTCCATTCCATAACTACCTGTCCAAGTACAATCAACCCCCTTGAACTCCTATACACTACACTCTACAATGTAGAGCGCTGATTCTGACCCACACACAGTAGAAAGAACTCTCTATTTGCTGATGAGCAAATGATGTGAGCCAAGCGATACGATGCCAATTGGACATATGTTGTGCTTAATGCACACCTATACCCTTTGATCAAGTCAGATATGGTTGTTATGCTATATGCGGTATGTTTACATGCCTGACATGTGTAGTTCAAAAATTTAAAAAAAAGAAATATAATATGAATCCAATATCTGAGTGTATAGCTGCATAGAGAACGTTATCAATATGGTCACTATGTTCATGGTGTTACAATATGAGGAGACACACCCAAAACGGTAATCAGAACAGAACAGTTTGTGAATGCCTTAATGTACAGAAAGCATGTGTCAAAAGTCGTCACTGCATTACTATCAATAAAAATAAAAATAATAAGACGCTGTCACAATTAGAGTCCAATGTGAAAACACAGGACCTGATTCACAGACTGGATTTTGTAGTAAATGTTGTAGTAGTACTACAATCGTACTACAAAACGCATTACAAAATGCTATTCACAAACTTCACTTCTAAAGTGCTACTAGACTTCTAAAGTGCTACTGCAAAAAAAAAAAAACAGTAGAAAGTCCAGCACCACAAATGGCCAACTACTGGAACCGGCACTTCAACACCCTCCCATAGAAAATAATGGAGGTAGAGACTTTAAATAAAACCTCAGAGGAAATAATGTTAAATTAAATTATTTGAAATAGTTAGAAAATATATATGGAAAAATTAAATATTTTATCAACCATTTTTTAATTTAAACATTAATGTCATTTTTTGTATTTATTAAAATGTATTTACAAAATGCAGTTTGTGAATTGGGACCAATATCTGCAACTCAGGTGGATAGTGCTACCAGGGTAAACCACTCAAAGATCTCATTTATTCCATGCTTGACTGTATCCAAAACATACACCCAACGAGATTCTTTTAGTAGCATCAGTTTGGATGTCACCTCCTCTTGATGATGGTATGACCTCTTCAGTTACTGTCCATTTGAGATCCATCGCTGTCAATTGCTTTTCAATAAAATATATGCCAAAGAAGCATTTTGCACCTTGCATCTAATCCTTCTCTTGTGTGGGCCATTCTCTCTCTAATCTTTTGGCTAGTTTGGCCTGCAAAAAGGAGAATAAAAAGGCATTTGATTTAATAGCATAAACAATATTACATGTTTTGCAACTGGTCAAGGTGTGGAGGGAATGTTTAACATTATCAGGTTCAAACAATTTAGTGCTGCAAGTATGGGTCATGGCACATTCGTAATGCCCTACAACATGTTCAAGGACCCAAGATTAATTTACCGTGTTAGACGACGTATTTGGAGTCATGTTCCACTTAGTCTCTGCTATTTTTGCTTTTTCTGTTTGCTTTAAATGTTGTTTCAAAATGTATTCCTGCCAATCACATTGTTCTCTGTCCAAGGTGCTTTCTTATGGTACCTTATTCGTTTGTTCTGGCCAGAGAAGTTCATTTAAAGAACGTGCTGATCTCTGCCTTAATGAATCAACCCTAAACTTGTGTACACTGACTGTGAGCAAACTGCCCTCTTCTATCACATTTTAAGGCTCTTATAGCCTTTTCTTGCCTCCATTCAGATTCGATTCGTATCAGCATTACCTTCCACCACACCACTTAAAGAGTCAATAAAGGTTGTTGACATTGTAAGCCCTTGGTCTTCTGATGCAAGCACCAATAAAGTCTCAGTCCTGCTTGTAATATTGTATACGTCCCTATCTGTCTTTACTCGTATGTAGCATTGAAATGCGTTTTAGCAGATATGTATCATATTTTGACTAACTTTACAATAGTTATATACTTTGTCGCTCATCCAAGGTGGTATTTTATATGTGGTACTTGGAAAACACATTTGTTTAGCAGAGCATGTGTTAGCTGCATGTTGATGATGTTCCCAAAATAGATGTTGATTTAATTAATCCCACCATATGGAGTGCATGAAATGCCTTCCTAATTTTTAATTTATGGTCCATTTCTATTTAGCTCTTACGGCCTGTTTTGTGTGCTCTCTCTTACATGATTAGAATGGTGGGTGAGTCTTAAGATCTTCTGAAACTTTTGTTCTGATGATGACCGCGTCCAATCACAGGCCTTTGAGGTTAAATCGCCTACTTTCATAAAAATGGGAAAGTTCCCTCTAATCCTTGAATCAACGGAACAGCTGATCTCTTGAACATATCTTTTGTGCTGTTTTTAAATTGTTTTAGCCACTGTTCAGTTCAGAGTTACATTCAGTGGACCATTTGCACTTTTGCTCTAAGTCGACACCATTATTACTTCTGTGTTATGAATTATCATTTGCTATGAATTTTTCATGCAGATGTCTTTACCCTGATATATTAAGATTAGAAAAAATGTGGAATAAATTTGGATAATAAGCAATCACAGGCCATACAGATTACTGTATCATTAGCGGTCTAGCGTATAAAAGTGATTCTAACAGCTCAAACGTATCATCCTTCCATATCCAACACAGTTCCTTTTGTTATCTGATTACATTTTTATATTTTGGAGCAGTAACCTCACAATGATTGTCGGGGTGGTTGATGGATCCGTTGGCTCCTTTGCAAACAAGAAACATCATCATCTTTCTTCCAGCATTGCCAAATTCACTGGAGGCTGCCATGGTGGATTACAGCTTAACTAAATAAATAGACTGCAAGTTAGCATCAGACACAATCTGCCAGCCCATCCACCTCAGCCACCACAAGCCCATACTAGACTGACAGCTGTAATGAGAAAATAATTAACAGTAAACCTTTTAAGACAATTGGACTTTTTTTGTTTTAACGGCGTTTTATATAGCGCGAACTTGACCCGAATAGGGTATCAGAGCGCTTTACATAGCAATAGTTGCATTACATGAGGACACATTCATTTTTGTTAGGCGCGGGGAGATTAAGGGCCAGATGTAGGTAGACAAATAGCGATCGCAAACGCAGAAATTCGCAGTTTCCACGTTTGCGATCGCAAATAACCCATGTGAAATGTAGAGACAGAAAAACCGAATCGCTAAATAAAGAATCGCTAAAAATAAAGGAAAACAGTTAGCGATTCTTTATTTAGCGAATATGCCACACCGACTCACTATTTTGCGATTCGCTAAATAAGGAATCGCAAAATAAACTCGCAAACCAATGTGCATAAAATCGCAAATAGCGATTTTTTGAAAAATCGCTAATTTGGAGTCGCAAATTAACACTGACTCAAAGCAGGTGGTAACCAGGTGCACTGCATATAAACAGCCCCAGAATGCATCTGCGTGAACACAATTGCGGCCCTCTATGTCATTGCAAGGCGGATGCGGATGCAAGCAGCAGCACTGAGGATCTGGAGACGACAGGAACGCGTATACATATTGCGCATCACACTATTCCAACTCACAGAGGCAGAAATCCATGAGAGGTACAGGCTTCACCCCACCACCATCCTAGACCTGATACGTGACCTGCACCCAATCCTGGAGCACCAGACACCAAGGGCGCACGCAATACCACCACATGTACAGGTCCTTTGTTGCCTGCACCTACTTGCATCAGGTAGTTACCAGGGGGTCATAGCTGTGGCTGGTGGTGTCTCACAGAGTTGCCTGTCACGCTTCTTCAACACATTCCTGGATGCCATGATGCAAAGAATGCACCACTACATCCGGTTCCCCAGCACACAGACGGAACTGCATAAGACAAAGACGGATTTTTATCAGATGGCCCAGTTCCCACATGTCATAGGGTGCATTGATGGGACACATATTCCAATCTGCCCCCTCTCTGCTACTGAGTACATATATCGGAACCGCAAATCAACACATTCAATCAACGTACAGGTCATCTGTGATGCGTCTCACATCATCACCGATATTGTAGCAAAATTTCCAGGGAGCACGCATGACTCCTACACCTTCAGGAACAGTGGGATCTATACACGTCTTGCTGGGGGTGAATTTGGAGAAGGATACCTGCTAGGTAAATCAATGTGACACACCCTGATGTATACCTTTAATGTATCTGTTGCTGACTGTGAATGATGTTTCTTCCTTTACCACTTAGGTGACAGCGCATGTGCGGTCATTTATCCTGACTCCATACCTCAACCCATCTACCCCAAGTGAGAGGAGATTTAATGTGGCGCATAAATCAACGCGGAATGTGGTGGAGCGTACATTTGGACTCCTGAAAAGCAGGTTCCGCTGCCTACACAAAAGTGGAGGTGCACGGCAGTACCGCATTCTGATCTGCTGCAAGATAATAGCAACATGTGTCATGCTACATAACCTGGCCACAAAGAAGGGAACACCCGTGGAACTCACTGAATCAGAGGATGATGATGAGGAATGTCCACAGCCACTGCACCGCGCAGCAGGTGTCGCAGCAGCGCCAGATGGGAGACACAGACGGGCTGAGATCACACGCAACTATTTCTGAGTAAGTAATGAGACAAAGCGAGTAATTGCAATTGTGTAACGGTGTTTTATTGACCTTACGTCAGGCAATAGGAATGCACACCGCCGCACCATATTGGCCCCTCAGTGCCTCAACAATCCCAGCATGGCATTGATACACTGCATGCTCATTGTCATCCCTTATTATTCGGTTACATGTGTTACTTCACCTATCTCCCAATGTCAGCAGAAGCATGGCTTCATTTCCTGCGCCCACGCACAGCACTGCTCCGCTCACTCTGCACACTGCCCTCCCTAGAGGACTGTCCTGCGGCTGGACCGTGCCTTGCACTGCGCCTCCTGGACTCTGCTATTGGTGCAGTGATGCTGCTGCGGCTTGTTACCTCCTCACTTTCACCACCATCCCCAGACCCTGTGGCAACGATGTGTGTTGTCTGGAGCTCTTCCAACGCAGTGGTGACAGTAACCAACCCCCTAGCCACATCACAGCTGCAGTGGGCCATCTCCAACTGCATGGACACTGAGCGTCTGCTGAGGACAGAGGTGGCATTGCATAGCCGGTTCACCGCCTTTGTGTAGCCTTCCATGCGCTGTTTCTCCCTGCACCTTGCCCCACGTTCTATGTTTGCTGCACAACAGCCTTACAGCATCGGCCATGTCCCGCATGCCCTCTGCAACGGTGGTATTTAGTGCATTTATGCCCTCCTTCTTGTCCCTCATATGTCTGTTCATGTACACCATCTGGCGTTGCATTGACCGCATTGTTTTACCTTGCAGCCGCTGCACCTTCAACATGTTTTCCTCCAGACCTGCAAATACACTGGAATCTTCTCCCTGTGCATCTGGACTGTGTGCCCTTGGTCTGCGTCGTCGGGCACTTGTGTGGCAACGCTCCATGGGTGACTGTGTCTCTGCAGTCTGTCCTGCCTCTTCCTGCATGGTCTGTGGGGCTCCCGTGCTCTCCTCCTCTGAACCCTCCATCTCCTGAAGGCTACCCACTGTATACCTCCTGCATCTCGGTGGTGTTGGTGGTGGTGGTGGCGTGACATCTGCAGGTGTCAGGGCCTCATCATCCTGAGTGTTGTGTTCCCTAGGTGCCTCTTCTGTCTCCCTCTCAGCAGTCTGGGGCGCAGGTTCACCTGTGGATACAGAATGTCAATTTACTGACTTGCCTGGCGTCACTTGTGTTCCATTAAATTGCATGTTTGCCATTGAAACTGACAGTCCCCAGCTTGCTTATTTACTGATGTGGGCCACATGCACTTGGGTTCATTGGATTAACTGGTATGCTATGTGTTAATTAGGACTACATCTCCCAAGATGCATTGCTGGTTGTTAGCAAATCATGGACTGGAGTGGGATTCATACTTGCTTATTGGGGATTGGGGAGGGGAGGGGGCACAGCATGCTGTGCATGCTTCTTACCTTGCCTGTTGTTTCCTCTGGCTGAGCTGTCCGCGTCTCCAATGCCAATGATGCTCTCCGGCTGGAGGGTGGACTCCACCATTTCCTCCAGGGGTGTTGGTACTGGCGCAGTGGATGTTCCGCCACCAGTCTTATTGGCTTGTTTGAGCCTGTCAGCCACCCTCTCCTTGGCTCGTTTGCGGAGGTCATACCAGCGCTTCTTGAGTTCGTCAATGGAGCGCTGGGTGACACCAATGGCATTCATTTTTGCCTGTATTACGAGCCATATCTTCAGTTTCTGCAATTCCGGAACATGCAAAGAGTTCTTGCCAAACAACTGGTCGTGATCCTTTACCACCTCCTCAATTAGGACCTCCAACTCCTTCTCGGAGAATTTGTGTTTCCTCTTCCTCTCTGCCTGCTCCTTACCCTTCTCCTGTGTGTCCATGCTTGTTTTTGGTGTCTGCTTGTGGGTTACTGTGCAGCTCCTGGGTCTGTGCTCCTGCTCCCTGCCTCTCCCACAGCTTCAGGCTCAGTGAAACAGCATGTGTCAGGCCACTTCCTGGCTGTGAGGTCATCAGGCTGCACCCGAATAGCGGATTCGCTAATTTACGATTTTTTTTTAAATTGCCATTTCGCTAATACCGATTCGGTAATGCGGATTCGGTATTTTGTTTTGCGATTATTACCGAATCGCTAACTTTTAACGATTTTTTATCTACATCGCATTTTGCGAGTTCTTAATAGCGATTCGGTAATAATCGCTATTACGAACTTGAAATTTTGTTTTTACCTACATATGGCCCTAAGTGATTTGCCCAGAATCACAGGACGTTCAGCGTCATTGCCGAGACTCGAACCCAGTTCCCCAGATTTGAAGTGGACCACCCTAGCCGTTAGGCCAACTCCTCTCCACTTGAAGTACAAATCTTAGAGATGTGAGTCCGAGGGATTCCTGCCTGGATCACTCACCTCTGGCAGCATTGATGGCACGCGAGCCCAGGCATCTCCTCCAGCAGTTCCAATGTGACTGTTTTTACACCCTAACTAATGGGCAAATTATGAACCCGATTCCCAAAAAACGTAACAAATGTGCAGGCAGAGACACCATCGCTGCCTGAATATACTTATCATACTTTTTGCTATTTGCCAACATTCAACGAGATACACCTGGAAAGGTGTACTAGCCTCAGTTTTTCCAAGTGTACTCCTGCGAAAGTCTTTTCCAGCAGGCTCCTAGTCTCACTGTGTGGAGTTTTCCACAGTGGAGCACTCCACACATCAGAAATAAGACCTCCTTATCTCCACAAGAAAAATATTTTTCAGACCTTTCCCTACAAGTCCACCAATTATTTGGTGATTTGTTCATCTTTCAGACCTGGAAGGGGATTTACTGATGGACACTGCAGTAGTAAATCTCTGACCATTTATAGGGTTGGGACGGGCAGGAATGTTCACCAATGCACATGGTACTGAGTGTGTCCAACTTGCCAAGGCAAACAACAGCACTGTATGCCTACTGCCCATTCCTTCAGTGGGATATGTGGCTGTGGAAATCTTCACTGTTGTGGCAAAGATCTCTATGCTCGTAAATATGTTTTGTTCTGCCAGGAATCTCTTTGTGAATTCCTAGAAGGAATAAAAAATGCTTATTTGGTCATAAATGTATGTTTAACACTGTATTTACAATTGTGAATACGGCCCTAGATTTCTGGATAATCTAGTTTTTGGACTGCTCTGTTCCCCCACCTCCCAGACTGTCTTGAACTAACTCAAATATACATTTCTGACTTGGTTTGTAAATTGCAACCTCAAGCCTTGTCTTCTGTAAAATGTTATGTAAAGTCAAAAATGTAATGTCACAAATGTCTCTTTGTATTGCAACTGTTCCTATATAAAGCGCTCTGACACTCATAGGGTCCAGTGATTGCTGTATAAAACTCCAAATAAAATAAAAGAAACAGCAAAGAAGCCCTATAGTATGTTCTTAGACTCACCAATGGAGTTCACAAGTAGGGCACTGTGCTCTATGACCTGGTAATCGAACTGTGCATAGGCGAACAGGTAGACTAATGATTTCAGGTCAGAGTTGAAAATGATCCTGAAGCAATAAAGCACCCCAAAGAGAAACCTAAGGTTTCTCTGAAATTAGTAATTTAGATCTAAAGCATAAGGAAACTAAAACTGCATCTAACAATAACGATAATAAATAATATAAACTTGTTTTTTATAGCGCTTGATATCAAATTTCTGCTTTTTCTAGGTGCTTTAAATAAAAGGTATCACTATTGGTTAGTTCAATGGTGCTCTGTAATATCAAGAAAAACGTGCCTTGGAGTGAATCACTGTTTCTGACACTTACAATAAATGCATTGATAAGGGCCTTATTAAACACTTCGGGACAGATTTACCAGTATCTCATGCAGGGCAGCAGCTACAAATGCTGCGCTGCTCTTCGTGAGAGGGGGGAGGGGGGCAGGAGAGTGCCATATTTACAGAAATATGGTACTCTTCTCCCCTTTCCCTAGTGCCGGTGCTGAAATCAGCTGCTGTGCACCACGGAGAAACCTTTGTGCCACAGTGCAAGGGTGTCTCCGTGAGTCAAGCATAGGTTTGTACTGGAAGGATAACATTCCAGTACAAAATACTATGCTTAGAGTAATTTTAAATATGTTTCCACTTTGTGTGTGTGCTGTGCAGCACACAAGCGAAGTCGGAAAATAAAGGAGAAAAAAAGCATTTCTCTTTCATAGCTCCTGGTTCAAGTGTGCGCTATTCTCTGATGCTAAACCCTGTCTATTTTTTGGGGGAATTTGATTTAGCATCAGAAACCTTGGCTGGTTGCATGGGAATGCCCATGCATCACCCATGGTAAGCCCCCTTGGCGCTAAGCAATGCAAAGCTGAGCTATGTGCTGCTTTGCATTACTTTCACTGCTAAACAAGTTTAGCGCTGGAAAGTAAATTGGAAAAGCAGATTTTGCGCTGATTTGAGTCACTTTTGTGACGCAAACACATTGTAAAATCTTTGTAAATCTGCCCCTATATCTTTCAATTTGAACACTCAGTTTTAAAAGGAACATTACTAGCTACAAAAAAGCATAACTAAAATCGGAGTTTAACATGAATGGCATTCTGATAATAAAGCCCCCATTACTAGTGTCCCGGAGCTCTGTCCATGGGAAGGCTACCACTCTGGTTCATTCTAGCATTCCCAGGGGCTTATTTACAAGCCTCTTGCGCCACTTTTGCGTCATTTTTAACATGGGAAAAGTGACGTAAGGGTGACGCAAGGGGCTTGTAAATAAGCCCCCCAGTGTCTCCGGCCCTGTAATTACCAGGTCCACTGATAATTCTGGGCCTGGAGGCACTGGGTACACAATTCAGGGGGGAGGGGCTTCAGGCAGCCCAAGGCAGCAAGAGGAGAGCAGCAGACACACTCCCCTCACCTGCTCTGCCTTTTCCCCTCATCCCTTCCCGCCATCTGTACACCAGGACTGGAAACAGAGGGTTTGAAGGAATAGCAAGATGTAGCATAAAGCGGACTGTAGTTAGTATGCCCGAAGGTTTTTTGCTGCCATCGGTAAGGTATATTTTGGTGTCCTATCTAAGGCTCCTTTTTTATGAGTGGTGCTCCAGAAATATTAGAAATTGCTGCCGGATTTCTTGATACAAATGCCTGTGGCATCCATAATAAGAAGCACAATTGTAAGAATTACTATAGCGATGGCCTACCTCCAAATTGTATAGAAAATCACTTTACTGGAACACCAAGTATTGCCACTGGCAGCTCTTCAAAGGTGGGGAATGTCTCTGATCCTACTCAAGTTTGGTTCTGTTGCATTGCACCAGTAGAAAATGCTTATCTGGTATATTTGTGGCTGTACATTTGCTTGCATATTTGCCCATATTCTGGCCTACAAATGTGCTTGGGCAATTCCAGTGTACAACACAAGAATGTTTGTGCACCAGAGTGTAGCTCATTATTTTGATATTCTCCTGCATATAATCATGTGACTATTTATGCAAGTCCTTGCGTTTTCTCGACATTACATTCATCACACAAATATTAAATCAAATTCATGTTTATTTTGGTTAATTAAAACCATAAAACACAATCCAGTCACAGCAAAATAAGAAATTAATCAATCATGCAAAATTCATAGGAATAGTTAACACGTTTTAATATTTGTCAATTGTCCCTGGTTGCATTAAGCAAAAAGCGACCCAGGGCATAACATACCAAAGGACTAGACAAAAATTGTAAAAACTGAAATGCTTTTTTACACTTTCCAAACTATAGGATTTGAACAGTGGAACCAAGGGCCCTATTATGATGTCGGTCAGACGATGGGGAAGGGGGCCCGGCTAAGGGTCCACAAAGTCACTTTCTGTCTGCCTTTTCATGGCAGGCATACCGCCATGAAAACGCAGGTGGAAAGCAACATCGTAATCCCGACGGCAGAGCAGAGGCTGGTTCCGCTGTCAATTTTGGATTACAATTCCGCCCAACGCCCTGTGAGCTCATCGGAAGGGGAGCGGAATTCCCCCGTGGGTTTCCCTCCGAACGCGCGTATCATAATACGGAGGTCGGACACAAACCTATGATGTCAGACGGAAAGCCTCCGACGACCTGTCAGATGGAAGTCTGCCCAACATCATAATAAGGGCCCAAGTATTTATTTCTGGGATATTTATAAAACTTACAAACATCCTAAAATGCATCTGAGTTTGTACTGAATCCCCAGCACAACACAAAAATCCCCAAAATCAACTTTTTAGCAGCCCCTCAGAAAGCATAACATGAAGGCCCAATTCACAAAGGAAAACTTAGACTTGAAGTCTACTTTTACCTTTGTGAATTGGGCCCTTAGACTTCAGGTCTAAACTGAGACTTCAGGTTTAAGTTAACCTTTGTGAATTGGGCCCTTAGACTTTAGGTCTAAACTTAGACTTCAGGTTTAAGTTTACCTTTGTGAATCAGGCCTAAAGTGTGCAGTACCTAACCAAAAAGTAGCCAGTAGAGACCTCTTGTAAGTATTGGGAACAAGCTGTATATAAGGTTTAATGCCAACAGTTGTCTTTGGCAAGTAAAATGATCTTACAGAAGGGTTACTCAACTCCATAGTTTCCCTGCTATTTAGCCTATAATTTGTCCTTCTGATTTTTATGAGACAGGGGTTAGAAAGGTCTCTGGTCCCCCAAGGATGTGACCTAATTCTTTGATATGTTTCCTTCAGGGGAGCTTTCTGTTTCATACAGTCCTGAAAAACTTCTCTATTTAATTGCTCTACATGAGGAGGGTGGAATAGCTGGTGCAGCAAGGATGGACTAACAATTTAAATAATAATTGTTGGTTGCCCATGATTTCAGTAATAAAATGATATAAGAATTCACAAAATTCACCCAATCAACACTTTTCAATTTAGAGGACTTGCTAGTAATAGTCCAAGGTACAACTTCTAAGGTCTCCAGGGTGGCATTTGGCATAAAGTTCTTCTCTAGAGTCAGTTCAGTGATTGCAGCTTCAACTGATTTTTCAACACAGCAATAATTTATCTTTGACCCATGAGCAGCTGTTGGCAGCCACTTGTTCATGCTCAGTGATTCCAAGACAGAGAATCTGTTATGTATTGGAACTCAAATAGATTTTACTGGTTAGCTGATAAAAATATTATTAGACCAATGCTTCCTTTGTACCTCCTTATAGATTTCTGGTTTATAAAGGTAGCTAAGTGGGACTACCTTAGTCTTAGAACTATGGAGGTCACATCCCAACTTCATATGAGAAAAAATATTAGATAGGTGGTGTGGATTCTGAAAGGTCACCCCCACACTGTCATCTGAACCTTTCTTTGATGATGAGCCAATGCAGAAGACTCGTCTCGCCATTGTACATCCTCAACTGAAACGTATGACCCTCACACTTGTGCTTGTAATGAAAAGTCTTATTTTTCAGTTGGCCAAAATTCTCCTTCTGTCATTCTTTTAAAGGAAGAACGTTAACTAGTGCAATCATATGGAGTGGCTTCAGGATGTAGTTGTAAAACTGGTGAAGCGATACTCTATTTCTTTTTTTTGAAGGAGCTAAATTGCTACAATCTCTAACCCTATTGAATACCTGACATTCATCACACATATTCAAACGTTGATGGAGGCAGTACCCACTCTTAATTGCCCACTCTGCAATTATGTGCCAGAGCCAAATGCAGCAGAGCATTATGAAGGAAGATCAATTTATAGCTTTTTAGGTCTTGCATCATGTTAGCAATAAAACAATTAACACTGTCTCTCTAATCCCATCTAAAACAGGAAAAATACAAAGCCAGTGTCTGCCTGACTTATCCTTGTGCTTCAAACTCTTGCTGAACTTAAAATGTAAGACAAACAAAAAATGTTAACACCTGGGTCCATATCACAGATAGGGTGCACTGCTCTTGTCTGCACTGTGGCGCACAATTGACTGGGTGTGCCGTACACAAACCACGCCAGTGTGCCATATAGATACAATCTTTAAAATAAATGTGAGCATCCACCCCACTGCCCACCCACATACACAGACGCGTGTTTGCTAGGGTATTCTTAACAATAAGGAAAACATGCTTGATTCATTTAACTTTCTTAGTAATGAACGCCCTAAATATACACAGCTAATCACCAACTCAAACTTGCCACCTATAAATATTCAGTGATAGCTATGATGCCCCTCTATGAAGTGTAGCACCTCAAAGGGATTTGCAGCTAAATAGCCACGTTCTTGTTGCTTATCATATGAAGGATAAACCCACACCTTCCGTTTCACTCTAATAAATTGCTCATTAAAACAACAGAATGAGCAAACTGGACTATCAGCAAAGTATCTAAGGGGCCATCCACAAAGGTTGTATACAGAATATCATATACATAAATATTGTCTAACATAAATATTGAGAACCTAACATCGTATAAAAATAGAGTCCCATTGGGAGATTTTCTACCATTCACTCCAATGGGTCGACAATACTGAGGACTCAGTACTTATGTCAGATGATATTCTGGCAATGAGATTCACAACACTACAATACACACTAAATACACCTTTTATCCTAACTGAGTCTGTCTTAAACATTGCTGCATGCATCCCATTCAATCTTCAAGAAAGCTATCTTCCCGCCCACCACTTAGTTTAGGCAGGATGACAATTCCCCTTCAAGAGAGTAGCTCACCCTCTTTCCTATGGAGCACCTTTCTAATGTTTTCTTCCCCAGACACTATGTTCTGCCTTGCCTTGCACACTCTCACTGATGTTCAATTTTACAATTCGACCCCTGCATCTGGAACCCTCACAGCCCCCACTGGGATATAGGCCACCTCCTACACACCTACATTAAGGGCCTGATTACGAGTTTCCATGCTCGCCAGTAGACCACAGGGCTGGCAGTCCAAAGACCTCTGTATTACAAGTTGACCATGATGCCGGCGGTGTGGCTGCAGAGATTTTACAACGGTGGTGAGTACTTTTTCCAAATATATCGATGCCTGTGTGTGTATTTTGACTGCATATGTGTCGGATGCACACATATGCATGATACATGTGGGAAAATACCATCTACCCATTTCCGGGATTTAGCCCATATGTGGGCAGTCCTGGCAATGGGTATATGGTACGAAAAGGACTCACATGTAGATCGCCGCAAACAGGGTCGTAATCCTCGGGGTGAAGATCCTGCTGTGAAGGGGGGACCTGAAGAAAGGGATCCACATTGGCCTTTCCTGGAAGAACAAGAAAGGGGTGAGTACGCACCCCAAATCCATTGTCACTGCCACCTTTCAGCAGGCAGTTGGACTGCCGAGGTCAGCTCATGGAAAAGGCAACTTGTAATACGGATGGCAGTGCAGCTCCCCTGTACTGCCCTATGGCAGCTGCTTTTCCCCAACCGCAAATCCAGCGGTCAGCTGGTGGTCTTGGCGGTTCCGCTGCGGTCTTCGCAAAGACTATCCGCCCAACTCGTAATACGGCAGTCAGACCACCAAGCTCTCGACGTTCGGAACACCACTACCGGTATGGCGGTCCACGGGCCTGCCAAACTCATAATAAGGCCCTAAGTGCTGCTTTCCAAACCTATGTCCTCAAGCAGATGTTGCAGACAGCCTCGCACCTCTCACCTGCTGGGTTTTACGACTCATGAACTAACTGATCCCTCTTACATAGCATTGGACACTGAGCAGTTATGCTAACCACCACTGACTCACAACCATTGGTTTTTCTTATTGTAAATTGGTGAAAAATGTGTGAAGAACTTTAGATGCTATACTGTTAGCAATTTTTGTATTATCTGTAAGATCCTAGACCCCCCCATCTTTATGTATTACCCCCAATGCTAATGGAAAATTCACTGCAGTTTGCAAAAAAATAAGGTGCTTCTCTTTACATTCCCAAAAGTTTCTGTTATAGATCATTATCAAGTTGGGCCAGTTAGTTTGATTGAACAAGGAGAGACCATGCATAATGAATTCATTCGTTAAATAAAGGCTGTAAATGTTCTCATGGTGGCATGAATCATTGTGATATGTACCTAGAATATCAGTAATTGACATGTGAACCCACCCAGGACCCAAACAACACTAGTCCGGCACAGTCAAATTTTATAGGAAATGTGAGAAAAATCAGTAGTGGACAAAAATTATTGAAGAGGTCATAGATTCAGTGGGTCATTTAAACTTACCTTCTTTGACGTCTAGCAAGAGTCCCAAAGTTCATGCAGGAAATTGTTTCTGGAATTCGAGTCTTGGAATCAGTAGTAGAAATGAAAAAAGTTTTACTAAGTCAGCCAGAGGGAGCCAAGAGCAGTGTCCATATGGTTTTAATCCTGGACAATCACTTGAGCATAACAACATGCAATTGCAGCCAAAGAATGTTATCTCTTTTTTAACATATATTAATAACATTTTCATAATTGTATAGATTTTCAAAAATAATAATATACGAATCAATATATATAATAAACATAATATACATGTAATAAACTCATTTTTTCTGTGCCTTACTCTTGTAGCACTCCTTGCTTACAACTGAATTCTATTAGTAAGCCAGGTGTAAGCCATTATGGTGGTTTCTGTAAATGCAATGGAAGTGTGCCTTGCTGCTCCATTAAACAAGGTGGCGCAGGATGGCACACTTTTATTTTATTTTTATTTTCAAAACAAAATCACAAAGCGGTATTTTTAAAAAAAATAAAAAAATCAATGACCACTCCTACCCATGGGAGTATTCTCCCGTGGTGTGGGTGTCATTGAAAAGATTTAACTTTTACATACATCACGTTTAGGTGCCAGTTTGTAAAAGTAAAATGAGGGTGGTGGACACATGGCTAAACCTCCAACAGCCCTTACTCTGTTGGGCCGTCTAAGGGGGTATGTAGGTGGCAGCAGAAAGGGAGTAGTCTTTGTTTTCTACATACTGAAGGTCCGTCCATCTGTAAACAAGGCGGCAGACCTTCAGGTTAGCAGAAAGGGTATTCCATCGCCTTCGTGATGGAGTACGCTTTAACCAACATCTAAATCAGGCCTTAATCACACCTACTAACAGCAAAACCTTTGTGAAGTGGACCCACAGTTAGCCATTTCACCAAATCACTATTATCATCACTTCCATCAATGAAATCAAAGTCCTCCATCATAGTCTGGTTTACAATGTAAGACACCTTAATCTATTGCATTTGACTGTAATTCCATTTTTGCTGTTACTTTTCTTTCACGCCTATCTTGTGATGCAAGTACATTAACTTTGTCTTTCATAATATAATTGGATACTTTGTGAAGGCTATTTTTTTCAAATCTGATGAGCTCAGTAGATATGGTTAAGTAGAGCTAGCTCTTAGCATGTCCATAGAGATACATAGCTGTTTCTCTCCTTCTGTTTCTTTGTCTACTTTCGCACAGTCTTTTCCTCATTGACCATTTTCTAGTTACTCTGTGGGTGAGTTTTTTTTTATATAAATAAATCATCCCTTTACTTTTTTTAATACTATTGCCTTTCTTACCCTTACACTTAACCTCTTAACTTTAAACCTTCTACCTCTTACCCCTTGCCCTTAACCCCTTACTCTGAACATGACGCCTCGCCTTACCTATAACCTCATACATTTAGCCACTTAAGCAGACCACCATACCTTTAAACAATAGGCCTCTCACCAACTAACCCCCTTACACTTAAACCTATATTTAATCCCTCCCCCTAAATCCCTTAACTTTTTACCCTTCATACCGTACCCCCTTTGATCTTACTCCTCTACCCCTTTCTCCTTAACCCTTAATCCATTAAACATAACCCTATTCAGCCTTTACACATACCACGTTATTTTCACATCCTTACTCCTTCACTTCTTACCTCCTTATGCCTTCCCTTAAACTGCTAACCCATACCTTTAACTTACTACTCTTAATTCCTTACCCTTAACCATAACTCATACATTTAACCCTTTACACTTAAACCTTATTGTTGCACAAGTAATATCTTAAACCCGTACTTCCTTACCCTTAACTCTTTACCCTTAACCCATTACCCTTTACCCCTTAACCCTACCCCTTATATTTACCTTTAACTCTTTACCTGTTACCACTTACTCTCAAACATGTACGCCCTTGCCCTTAAACCCATGACCCCTTATCTCTAACTTTTACCCATACCCCAATCCTATTCTACTTGGAATGAAATGACAAACATTTATATGGTGTAAAATTACATTTTAGGCAACAATCAAATGTCCTGGGCATGAAATGAATGTGGGCACACAGCGTGTTCCCCTACATTCATTTGTTCTAGAACAGCACCATAATTTTAAAAATCCCCACTATTTCCTTTTGAGTGACATGGGAGATGATAGTATATTTTTTTAACTGTTTATCTTTCTCATAAAGGCTCAGGTTGCAAAGATCATTTCTTTTCTTTAAAACGTTGTTATTAGCCTCTACAGACCATTGGAAGGGAACAAAATTGAAATCCACCAAATCTACAAAAATTGGTAAGAGATTTCTGAACTCTAAATAAACCATGAGTTTGAAAATTGACCTACCAATATTGCTATCCTGTAATTTATCTAGTACTTCACTAATTTTTGTTTTGGTGTTTTCAATTTGATTTCTTGAAACAATGAGATTATCAGATTGCTGGTAAAGATAGAGAATGCTACAATGTCCTGGGCCTGAAAGTGAGCTGTTTAATTCGATAAACTGCAGTATCACTCTGCATCTGGCATCATATGAAATTACTTCATTTTCATGTTCCTTTTGGAATAAAGTGACTACTGGGAATGTTCCTTGATCATGCTGACAAGGAGGTTGTTCATTTTGTCGAACTGCCAAAGGTATAGTTCCTTCTTTGTCAGTTTATGCTGAGTCCAGCATTTTTTCCAACCTTGCTCTTAATCAGTTGGATGGGCTCGTACAATTTTTGCCTCTTTCAGAATATGGGATAAAGGAGTTAGATGCTTATATTTTTGGGCTATGTAGAAAACCCCCACTTTTCAGCTCCCACTGAACTTTTTGAAATTGGTCTTGTTACCTTATATGCAGTAGACATAAAGCCACAGAGGGCTTTGGTAGTGTTCCACGTGACAGTAGAAAAATGCATTGTTAACATTAACATATACCAAAACTACAGCTTCAAGACCACTGTCTGACAACTAACACATCCACGTAAATATTGGATCATTTTAAGTACTACAAAGAGTAAACCCACCTTTTTTCCATTCCCTATCATGCCATGGCCCTGTATTTTGAGTACAATGTCCCCGATAGATTATACAGCAGTTGATGTGTCGTGCCTAATTATCCAGTTAATAATAGGACTTCCACATCCCCTACATAATCTCAAATTTCTGGGAGTGGACTCTATTCTACAAGTTCAGCTGCTATACATTGATCCATACCGTTACACCATCTTGTCAATGTTGGGCAGGTCTGATTTACTCACTTCCATGTAATAACATGCTTAACAATCATGAACCCCAAGGAGGAGTGCATGAGTTTTTTTCCTGGGTATAGAGGAAAGAATTTCAACAAATCCTGATTGTCCCATGACTTAAGTTGGATCTGTGTGATCTACAGGTTCAAATACAAATCTGTTTTCACTTTTTACAAACATTCACACGTTCAGCTAAAATTTTTACTTTTAATTTTATTATCTTAATTTTATCAATAAATGTACATTTGAAAATAGGGTACTCAGATACTGTTGGGAGCCCTATGACCACCTGTCAGCTTCTAAACATCCCGTGCTACCCCAGCAGGCAAAACAATTGGATCAGTGGACCCGCTAGATACTGTACAGGGGGCTCTGGTATATGTATCTGCTTTACGTTCCTCTGTACATTGGTGCAATAATCAGAAATGGTCATTTTCTGAGCTCTAGTTATGAGATCTGTAGTACCTTACTTCTCTTCAACCTCAAATCCTTTTTACTCTGCCCAGAATGAAGAAGTAGAGGGAAATTAACTAACACGTTACACTGGGTTTGTGTCACAAAAGTGGCAAAAACCACGCTCAAAGTGTTATATTGGGATTAACTTTCCAGTGGTGTTCAAAATTAGCTTAATGTAATGCAAAGTAGCACTATGCACTACTTTGTGCTACTTTCTGTGAAGGGGGTATTCTATGAGTGGTACATGGGCATGCCCATACTTTTTGATTCAAATCTCTATGTACGAACATTTGTAGACAGGGATTTTCACCAAAACTTTACGTCTTCTCGAGGCAGGTGTAACATTTGAGAAAAGTTCTCTTTTCTCAAAGCTTCTTCAGATTTGCATATGCACTACAATGTATAGCACATATACAAAGTGGGAGAAGTCTTAAACTATATCAATGCATGGTATGTTGTACAGGAAGGCTACCCTTCCAGTACAAAATCTATGCTTGACATCACACATGCACCCTTTCACTAGGTGCAAGGGTGTGTGCCTTGGCACAAGGCAGCCTAGAGTGCAACGGAGTGAACAACAGCACTATATTGTAGTCAACATGGCACTGTAATGCTCTCTGTCTTTGATGCAATGCAACACAGCAACTTTAGTTGGTAATCTTAATTGTGTCATTTTGTTTTTTAATTTCCCCTCCATTGTTCAAGCAGACTTCCAACTTCCTCGCTTGTTTCTGGGTGTCCTGCTCTTAAAACACTCTTCCTTTGTCTATTGGAGATACTGACAATTACCTTTGTTTTAGGAAGTACATGAAGATGTTTCTACTCACAGATATGACCCAGTAACACCAGCATTGTCTTTGTGCCTGCATAGGAGTTGCCAATGCCAACATGCCCTGATGTGTGAAAGTTGCACCAAATAAGTCCTACATTGCATAACATGGCATATATAAAGACTAAAATAATTGGGCAAAAGTGGCAGCTGATTTTACTGGTAGTAACAAATTAACAGCAGAAATTAAGGTAGGTAAGCATACATTTATGTAGATAGGCATTGAGATAGGCAGACTGATAGGGATTTCGTCAGGTATACAGAAAAGGAGAGTTATACTATATATGCACCTGTGAAACGTTTTAAATACAACTGAGAATAATTATGCATGTCACGCCCAAACATATATGCCAATTTAAAATTTTAATTGAATGTTTTTCATGAGAATAATTGAAGCGAAAAGTCTATACTCATTTGAAAAGAGAATCTACAGCATTTGTGGCTTATGTATATTAAAAACTGTGAAGTATTGTGACTATTGTGAGACAAAACCTTAAGGGCCATATTATGACTTTGGCGGTCTCGGAGCGGTGCTGCCACACTGCTGCCCCAAGACCACCAAAGCCATTAAAGAACGCCCGTCAGAGTGCGACTTATTTTTACTCTTGCGGGTGGTTCTTTGAAGGTCTCACTGCAGTGCCTTTAAAAAAGGCACCTCAGTGGGAGTGTCAAAGGCTTTTCCTGCAGGGCATGGACTGGTAAGTCCATGCCCTGAAGAAACTGGGGTTGCATGCACATAGGGGGGCACAACATGTGCCCCCTTGCATGCATCCCATGACGCAGAGGTAACCTTTGTTTCCTCACTGCCACACTGTTCATCACGGTCGCACCGCCATGAAAAGTGAGGCTGTTAGGAAACTCCTAATATGCTTGGCGGGCCGCAGTGGCCCTGCCAAGCATATTGCAGATTTAAGGCCGCTGCGCCACCACCAGGGAACTCGGATCCCTAGTGGTTACAGTGGTCCCAGGGCGGCCTGGCCACCCTGGTCCTAATAGGGCACTCGAAGACCGCCACCACCGCGCCTCCGTTAGTCCTGCGGTCCGTGGACCGCCAAACTCGTAATAAGCCCCTGAGTTGGAAACTATGGAACCAAAAGACATGATTTATATTGTCAGCCTCTCCATGTGCCAAAAATTCTATGCTCTTGAGCAGTCACATTTTTAATATTTTCCTCTGCACCTGTTTTGCATAGATTGAAGGTACTTAGAATAAGACTAAACACTGGTAGTATATGTGTGATAATAAAGTTAGACTTGAGACCTACACATATTGAATATTACCCTCGTGGAGACAGCTCCCTGTTTCATATCCTACTCACTAAAATGTGATGTAGTTGGCAGGTTATAGTCCTTAAAACAAGCAGTCTGGTATTGTAGTGTTGGTTCTCCAAATTCTTGGATCCAGGGTAATCATGTGCTTTTCTGCCCCTATCTACCTTTATGTGAGAATTGTTAAAAAGGCTCAAAAGAGGAAATGAGTGCCAAGGATCTTTACACAGGACAGGCTTCAAATGTGGTTTTGATTCATGCATGATTATGATGTAATCATAATTTTGTGAAACTTTGGCTCTGAGTATATCCTGGGCAGAGCAAAATGAAGAAATGATTTTATGCATTTGTTTTACACCATCTGATTATAAGTTGTTTGGTGTTTCCTCACCTGGGTTTACCGGGTGTGAGAGAACCAAACACAATTTTTCTGGCCAGAAAAATCACATGAGACATTGGCTGCAGGAACAGCCAAGTCTCATTCCTACTTTCTTAATTTAACAGGGGAAAGCGTACAATGTTTGTCCCTGTTAGAAAAAAACATCCCCTTCCATACTTTCCGCTCCTTTCTCACCCCACCATACACACTGCATACCTGTACCAACTGCACAGAAATGGAGAATTTCATGTGGTCTGCAGCCGGGAAAAAATGGCCCCACACAGCAATTCCCCACTCTCCATTTAATACAGCAACAGTAAATTTGAATGCAAATTTACAGTGTGGTAAATCACCACAGTGGTGTCAGTCAACTGTTAATGAGGGCCTATATAAATAGATAACCATGCTGGAGTTCAGAACAGGAATAAACTATAAAGGTACCTTTAAAGTTAGTTTTTATCTTCTCACAATTGCTGTATATTCAAAGACAGAGGGTAAATAGCAGGCTATGTCTTCTGACAAAATGCTGCTTATTCTTTTAACATGGAGATTGGGATTTACTTTTCATTCTCAGACTGTAAAAGTAGAGGATTTTGTAAAGTTCAAAACATATCAGCAGTTTGGAAAGCACAAATAAAGCACATTCTTCTTGCAATCCAGAAGAGTTATGGAAAAATTTTTTTTGAAACTTAACGTGGTGATGTGCGCATGATAAATATTTCTTGAAACTTGTTTACCACACATTATTGTTTTTGTGCTATATAGTTTTATCAGTACAACTGCATGTTAATGCAACATTTTTGATCATTTCAATGGAAATTGTACTGTCTTGATATGACAGTGTGCTACCACACCATGCTTTGGTAAAATATTTGTGACACTGTGCTCCGAAATGCACCACCGGCAATATCTCCCACCCTTGGAGCTGATTTACAGTTTAGAGGTCGCCAAATTTAGAGTTTTCTGCCAGCCCTGTGGACAACTATAAGCAGTGGCAGGAACTGCCATCACAGTGGTCTTGTCATTGTTATAAAAGTTTGACAGATGGCTCCGTCAAACATGACAGCCACCAGTCAATCTTTTACAGTGTTTTACTTTTTCGAAAAGCAACCCCCAAAGCAGAAGTTTGTTTTTTAGAAAAAGTAAAAATAATGGCCCTCACACACCATGGGAGTTATCACTCATAGTGTGGTGGTCATTATTTTTTTTTTTACTGTCCCTCGCTGCCAGGTTTTACCAGACTGACAAACAGGGAAAAAAAAATAATAATACCATCCACTATAAATTGGCCGGCGGTATTATATGTGAATCTCAGATGGTCAACACTTTGTCGAGCCGTTAGAGGAGTATGGAAGCGATGGAGCCAGAGTAGGCTTCTTCACTCGCATACTTTAGGTGTGTCTGTTTTTAAATCAGGTGAGCAGACCTTCACTTTGGTCAAGAAGGTAGTCCAATGGGAACGCGATGGAGTACACTCTCCGCCAAGCTCTAAGGGCCTGATTACGAGTTTGGCAGATGGGTTACTCCATCACAAACGTGACGGATATCCCGTCTGCGGTATTACGAGTTTCATTATATCCAATGGGACATGATGGAACTCGTAATATGGCGGACTTGATATCCGTCACGTTTTTGATGGAGTAACCCATCCGCCAAACTCGTAATCAGGCCCTAAATAAGCCCCTTCATTTTGTTTCTATAAGCCAACGTGATATGCTAGGCTCCAGCATATCATTTTGTCTTTTCACCTCCTAGTGGATGCTCTCTCTTTGTTGCTGCATAGCAGCACTTCAGTTGAGGGAACCAATCGTCCATACTGAATTCTGTTAACTACCTAATTTGCCAGCTTATTTTCTTTAACTACCAACTTGCACTTCAATTTCAAAGTCCTTCACATCTACAGAGCGTTTTAAAATTTTCCTGTTTCAATTTTTTTTCTTTTCTGTATGTATACTTTAATAATCTGCAATTAATGTTTAATTTTATAAACAGTTGGGCACCCGCTGAGCAGGCGTTGTGGACCTTCAGGTGTCCATGGACCCCAGGCTAAGGAATTCTACACTAAGGCACTATTTACAGTAAAGTTCTATCTCTGCTCTTAATTTATGATGACAATAATGCTGTGTCAAAATACCAGACTTCCAAAACATCCCTTAATGGTGCAGAATGTATTCCTGTAAACATAAAATAATGTTTTCCATTTTCCCAAGCAGTAAAATTGTCAAAATCTGAATTCTTCAATTGGCATAGGGTCAGAGGTTGATTTTCATCACTTGTCCTGGGACTGACAATTGACTCAATGTGGCTAATGTAAAGGTGTTAGGAAAGGCACCTGCTGGTTTTGAGCCACCATACTGTTGGTGTTTGGCAGCTTTACTGGAGTTGTTCCTTTGTAGAGCGTTATTACTAGTTTCCTTGATATAGGCATGAGGATACCGAAGGACCAGTTCCAGCTGAATTACAAGTTATTTCCTATAGAATGGGAAATGACAGACAGACCTAGAAATAATGGTTCGAGTTTAGCATGTTTTCCCCCTTCCAGGGGAAAAACATAGGACCTTATTTTGAGTTTGGTGGTCCAATGGACTGCCAAACCCATGGTGGCGGTGCAGCTACCGCTGCACCAGTGGTCTGACTGCCCTGTCACAAGTTGGGCAGTCAGACTGCCATGGGACCATTGCTGCTGCCAGGATCCGTGATCCCTGGCAGCCTTGCAGCGGTTTGAGGTCCCTAATATGCTGGGGATGCCACTGCGGCACTGCCAAGCATATTAGGAGTTTCCTCACCACCACATTTTCATGGTGGTCAGCCTGCCATGATAAGTGTGGTGGTGAGGACACAGAGGGGGGCCCTACAGGGCCCCCGGTGCCTTTGCACCAGCGGATGCATGATGGGGGTCACATGGTGTGCCCCCCCGGTCTGCATGCACCCTTAGTTTCTGAAGGGCATGGACTTGACAGTCCATGTCCTGAAGGAACGTGCAATGCCATTCCCATTGTGGTGCCTTGCTAAGGCTCACGCATGAGCCTTAGCTCTGCATCACCGTGGGCCAGCCGTCGCAGGACCGCTCAACCTAGATTCCTGTCTGAATCTGGCAGACGGTCGCATTATGACTTTGGCGGTGTGGCAGCAGGGCACTGGCATGGCAGCCAACTGCACACATTGCCAAAGTCATAATAAAGCCCTTAGCCAAATCCGGACACATTTGCCACCTACTTAGAGTAGGTGGTAAATGTATGGGGGGCCTTTTCTCTGTCATATTGTGAGTGCAGGGAGGTAGAAGTAGGAGGGCAGTTAATTTTTTTCTGCAATTGGGGGAGCTTTTTTCACTTCCACTTACTTGCACCATGTGAGCAAGCAGAGGCGAGGTACAGTTGCTGCCGCCAGCTTCCAAAGCTTTGCCTGCAAATCGAGGTCTGATTTCTACGGGGCCTGAATTATCGGGTCTGGAGGCTGCAGACTGAATAATTCCAGGCCCAGAGAACCAGAAACTCACAGTTGCCCAGAGTGGTATCTCCAAGGGGAATATTGACTCTAAAGGGAAACATGTCCTTGATGCTGCATTGTCAAGACACCTAACGAGCTCCAGCTTCTTCTTCTTTCTCAGTTACCATGAAAACAAACAGGCCTGTACAATTTATGATTACCATGCACTGGGATATACAAGGCGTGGCATAGCCTGCCACTGTTTGCCTGACATCCTTGAGATTTTCAATGATCAGGCCTCATAAACACCAACCAAGCGCTACTGTTTACCAAGAGGTCATAAACCTGAACATATGACTCAACTGTATGTATACCTTGTTGATTTGGATTCAGCCAAAGAAATAATGAAGAGATTGCTTTTATCCTTGTTATTAATTGTCAATAATGTATTGAAGCATGTGCATTGGTTAACCCGCACTCTAACTATATGACCTTTTAGTGTATATAATTGAGAAAAATTTGTTTTTGTGGCCATATGGCATATTGAAAACCTATTAATTTGTATATGTTTGAACAAGTAAAAACTCTTCAAATGTTATCTCTATGCCATTCTGGAGGGTCACGACCAGAATATTGAAGTAGTGAAAAAGAAAATATTTTCACTCTTGAAATGGATGTTAATACCATTTGGAATTGCACAATATTCCAAGAAAATTCTTGTAAATTAGATGGCCAGGATGGAAAGTATGAAAGTATGAGTTGTGATCGAACCTACTTGACTTCAAAATCTTCAGTAGTGTTAACAGGTACTTTTTGGTCTCATCAGGCTCCCTCCCTCAGTTACCTGCTTCTTTTTCCAAGACCTATAAAGAGAGAAGCAATATTTAGGCTTAGAGTGGGTGTCAATATAGGACAGCAGTTGCACAACGTAATGTCATCTTAAAAGGCCAGTGATGGAAAATGTTTGTTTTTAGGTTACTCTTTCACTTGGGCTCATATTTTGTTTTACTGTTGATTGTTTGTAACGATTTGACACGTGCATTTACGTCCCCTGTTCTTGCAGTATAAATGCACATCACAGAAATTTGCAATGCGATTGATAAGTGAAACGATATATAGGAATGTTGATTTGCAATGGGGAATTGTAGCTGTACGCGTAAAAAAACGTTTTAGCTAAGACATACTGTATGATTGTGTGTTTTCAAGAGCTACGTTCTATACAATTAAATAATTAAATACATGATATGCTTGATATAATCAATGAAAACAAAAGTATTTCCTCTCCACTTATACCCTCCGACGCAGGATTCATATTCTATCATTAGAAATGCTTGAATCCACTCCCGCTATTTTCTAATTCTTACAGTGTCTCAAGCACCACAACAGTGGCAGAAAGATAATAAGGCAGAAAACGTCCTAAAGAAAGAAGGAAAACAACGTTATTTAGCACTAAGGCCCTTATGTACAAACGCGTTTTCCCATAGAGACAGAATGGGTAAAATCCCCTGATACATACTGCCCTTCCTTCCGGTATTTCCTAAATCACTTTGACGTCACCGCGTTTCTAGGCGTTCTTCCACCATGGCTATAGGAAGTTGTCATCACCACCAACTCTGAATTCGCTTAACTTTTCTAAACTCTGGGCATGGTACAGGCTGCCTGTAATATGATTATTGTTGGCTGGAAAAACCAGCCCTATTGTGGGCCAAACCATTCCATTATTTCTTAACCACATTGGAATTCTTGGAATCAGTGCCCGCCATTACAGCCAGCAAACCCCTACTGTGAGACTAAATTAACTATGCTGTGAAATAAGTATTTATACATATGAATGAGAGGAATAAAATACCTTATTGATTTTACATCTACTTGCATTCTGGTAATTAACATGTTGCTTTATTGCTTCAAAACTGTATAGGCATTATGCCAAGGCCAATTTTCTCCACAGACCTGTATTGTATTTTTCCTAGCCATTAAAATTCCATTTAGAGGTCCAGGTGGACAGAAACGATAGCCCTTCCACTGGTGAACAATGGATGTCAATGAGTTACGCTGGGGGGGGCAAGGACGCCATTTCTTCTTCGTGACAGTGTCAGTGAAACTCCTAGTAGACACTGACAACCTTCTGTTCTGTCGCCATTTCCAGGCTGCCTGACACTGACAGTCACGGAGGGAAGGATGAAAAATGCAGATGTTATAGGAAAACACGTGTGTTAATGAAATTAAGACTAGGCTATAAATGATTTTTATGCTACAGTACATTCAATACCTTTATGTAAAGCTCATTGTCTTGTTAGTAGACAAATGTCAGTTTACATTTTTTTTGTGGTAGGGCACATGGTGTGCTGATCACTGTACCGGCAGGCGAGGATAGAGTTTGTCCCCGATTAAGAATAATTTACTTAAAGTCTTGAAATGAGGAAGACAGGAGAGCAAATTCAGAAATTCTGCTCCATCTTGGATTGTGCTGTTAACTTACCAGGGGCCATATTCCAGAATACGGCGCACTCTCTTTGTTTGCGCCGGGCGCTCCTTTCAAAAGGTGCACCCAGCGCAAACAAGGAAAATGCGCCGTATTAGATTGAATGCACCTCCCCCAAGGCAGCTTCAGGTGCTCCTTCAAGTGAAAGAGCGGCTTTGTAGCAGCCGCTCCATGTTTCACTGTGCAGGAGGCAACCCGCCTGCACTTTTAAGAGGGTGGAGAGATTCCCTTGCAGGCAGGTGCAGTGAGTGACTGCACCTGCCTGCTAGGGGATGTCTAGGGGGTCCATAGGACCCCTTTCCCCCGTCCAAAGGGCTGCTATCAGGGGGCGCACTGTCAGTGCATCTCCTGACAGCTTCTTTGCCTCTGTGCTCACGTCTATAATACAGCAAATGAGGGAACATCCTCTGGTGATATTGCTGACACTATATGTGCACTTACCAGCTCTATCTGTATTACAGAAAGGGCCACACTGCGGCCTTTCTGTAATACCAAATTTACAGAAAGGGCCACACTGCAGCCTTTCTGTGATACCAAATTCCCCTAGGGGCATGCAAAGCAGGCGCACATGCCCGTTGCACCCCCGGGGCACTTTCCATAATACAGCCCAACATATGTTATATTTTATATTTTTGCTCATTCCTGTGTAAAAGTGTAACTCAGTTTATTTCTTTTCAGTTCATTTGTCTTTGGTGTTTGTCTTGTTTTTTTACTTAACTAAATAATTGTATCCTTAATTACTGGACATCCATACCTGACTATCATTGACTTGCATACAACAACCAAACAATTTACATTAACACTTAATATTTTCTGACGAGTGATACTGCACTATGGAACAAAAGCATTTTATCTCCAACCAAGAGCCACCCTAGTGTAGCTACCAGCAACTGGCACCCGCCTAGGCAAACCACGCGATTGGTACTCACATTAGTTTATTTTATTTATTTATTACAATTTGGGTCTCCACTTAACGTGGCACTCTACGTGACTGCTTAATTCACCTATATTTTTCAGTATATCCTGTCTTCAACAGCAGATATTGCAGCACGGATGACGCAGTCTGTCATTCTTAAACGTATGAAGCCACTCACTTTACCCAATTTAATCCACCAGACAAATGTTCATTTATCTAAGCTATGAGTGGAAACATCTAATCTATCTCGTAATGCACCAAATTGAAAAAATGAGCTAAAAAATGTTGGAGATACTATTAACTACATCTGTGGACATCTGTGGACTTCTGTAGTGAGCTGCAGAAACATTATCTTTAACAAGCATTGGCAAAGCCATTAGTTCTTCATTGTGAGATGGAGCACAGACCTATGACCTTGCCAGTGTTCTTTGCCTAGATGGTCGCCCTGTGAGTGCATGCACGTGTGTCACCTAACGACACGGAGTATACAATTGGATTTGGGACTTAAAACACCATGGAAGCTTACCAATCACACCAATTGTAACTCTGAGGCAGTTCTCTATTTGATTCAGTGCCCTTGTAATTTGAAATACGTGGGCATGACCACCCGCAAGGTAAAAACCAGAATAATTGAACACAGGAGTTCCATTAAGCGCAAGAAATCCAACACCAAACTCACATGCCACTTTCTAGATGCAGGACACACAGAGGAGGATTTTAGATGGGTGGTCCTAGATAAACCACACTACCACAGAGGCATGGGCCCACTAGACGCAATACTATTTCTCAGAGAACAACGTGGGTGTTTAGACTAGGCAGTCATCATACTGGTCTAAACAATGATATACTGTGGTGCACCATTTAAATTATGTACCTCTATGCTGCAGCTTTGAACACTCACTGAGATGAATTGCTCTACACTACACCTATTATATGTTTGTGCCCTTTGACTACTAGATTTGGGCTTACATTTGTGCCTTACGACCTCTAGTTGGGAGATTATACATTATTGCAGCTAGCTCTACATGTTGTGTCTCTTTTGTCACACTTCTGGCCCATTCATATATTGCACCGCTACAGCTCTCACGTTCGGCAGCTGAACCGCGTACCGTTATACGTGAGCGCCGTAGGACTCTGCTTCCTTTATTTCCTGCAGTTTTCCTTTGAGGTTGCCATCGCAACGTGTGTGCTGGAGGACGCTTCTATCCCAGTCGCATTGCAACACGCACATTTTTGGCGTCATCACACATATGCAGACCAGAAAGTCTATCCGCATCAGACGCGTTTTCTTGACTTACTCCCATTTATAAGGCACCCTGCCCGGGCGGTCTCGTACTCCCTCCAGAGTCCATGACGGAGCATCACCCTTTAACGTAAGGTGAGCGTAATGTATTTCTTTGCATGACTTTGCTCGCGAGTGAGTCTAGCACAACGCGGTGCATATTTCAGCCAGGTCGGTGCTGTTTGGTTTCTCGCTGACACTAGCTTTTAGTTCCTCAATGTGTCAGCCTCCAGAGTCCTGTATTTGGGCTGCTATCTTTCATGGCACGGTCCGCACTGTTGCTATTGCAGCCTCCCGCTCTGTAGAGAGAGCGTCCAGTTTGGTGACATGGTATTACTTAGGCTGATCCAGATGGCTCTCCTTATGTAGTGGCTTGTTACTTCTTGTGTTACTTTTTCTATTTTTTCTAACCACCACACTTAGTTTCCAACACTCCTTGCTTGCTGGTGTGTGGGCCTTCGGTATATCTCTGGGCTTCCGTACAGTTTAGGACCCATGAGGCTCTCTATACATGAGGCTCCTTATATCTTAGTTGTCAGTATATTTTATTGTGTTGTGCTAAATTTTATTGGCATTTATTGTGTAAGGTGTTATAGGTCACACTAAAACCACCATATAGATGCAATGACGCCCTCCCTATGTCTTAATGTTGGCATGGTTGATGGCCCATGTATAAAGTGCATTGTCTTCTCCTGTATACATTCAATTACACTGCATTTTCATGTAGCATGTAATGAGAATCTCGATACAAACATATACCTATCCCTTAGTAGCTGCATTTAAGCATTTGTCTGTCTGCTGGCCAATTCATGCTTGTGACGCATTTTTATTGTACCTCTAACTAGAGGAATCTGCGTGGTGAGAGACTCTGTAGATGGTAGAGTCGGACTGTATACGTTGTTTATAGGTAAGATCACCATGAACCCACTGTGGAAAAGGTATTCACCTGTGTATATGGTGATGGTGCACGTTGGTGTTTTGTTATACCTTTTTGATATGTTGTTTTTATTGTTCTCCCGTAGGGCCATCTGACCTACTGCACCGATTGTTACTGCGACGCATGGTTGGTCAAGATTAGAGGCCTGAGTATTTTCCTTCTTTTTTATTTACACGTTTTTTCTAGCAGAGTGACTGAAGATCTTGGTCCTGATGAATGCCTTGAACTTAGTTGTCATTTAGGGCAGAAACATGTTGACCACACTACAGGGTACACATCCATAACCCTGTCTCACATTGCTTTTATCCTCTATCCCGTAGGATGTAATAATAAAGTTGTTGTACCTACAGAGATGGTTTTAATACAAACAACTTTTTTTGTTGCACTCTGCCCCTCACTTTTACCCGTGAGGTCCTGCAATCTTACTTGCTTTATATAAAACACTCCTGCTCCTTCCCCGAGGGGACGTTGTAGCCTACACTGGGTACCTTGCGGTCCTGGTGTGTTGGAGGAACCCAATGATGAAGCATGTCACCCTCGGGTGAGTGAGAGCTTTCGTCCAAACACCTTTTGTGCCCCTCCCTGCCACAGCCCTTGCCCAGTTTTACCTTTCTACCCTATATCTTGTGTGAGTAACATTTGTTTGGAAGTTGTATAGAATAGATCTCTCTATTTTGTAGCAAATACTTCCTGTTGACCCCCCTGTGTGAGAGTTATGCATGCACGTGTGACCATGTTAGAATAGCTGTTTTTAATGCTTAAAAAGCATTATATCTGCAGTCATGGCAGCCATTTTGGCATTTCTTTTGCTTTAGGAAAAACCATTCCATGATGACCACCAGGCATGCACTCCTACAGTGGCCATCTTGGAATGGTATTTTCTTTTTTTAAAGCATTTTATGATGACCCCTCTGCATGAGAACACAAATGTGCACATGCACACCAGATAGCTTGGAATACTTTTCAATTTGCTTTAAGAGTGAACATTCCATGATGGTCTCCATGCATATACACACTTGGTGGCCACATTTGAATGAAGCAAAAGCTTTCTAAGATGGCTGCTGGGCATGCATGAGTGCATTTCTGTCATGTTTTATGCCACATGAAGTTTATGTTCTCAGCCATTGCTGTGGTTTTTGCTATTTAAACATGGCAATGGCTATTTGTTTTTATACCAAAACACTTGACTCTGGTCATAAACAGCAGATTCATGACCTAGGAGGGGACAGAGAAATTCCAGGATATAAGATACAACCTCTATAATCAAATGCTCCTCACAACAAAGTATCCTACAACGTATCCTCAACATGATTACCAATTGGAAATGAGAGTGAAAAACAATGGAAGGCAACCCACATAAAAAAACAATATCTCAAGTGCTCCCTGAAATATGGTTCGGTCAATCATGGTTCTTAGGGAGCATGCGACTAATAAAGTGGATGAAGGTCTTTTATAATACTTGAATAGGTTTCCCATGGGTTGCCTTCCATTGTTTTTCATTCTCAATTCCACTTGGTTATCGTGTTGAGGATAGGTTGAAGGGTACCTTGTTGTGATGAGCATTTGTTTTTATAGAAACAAAAAGTGAATCAATGGAATGCTCGCATTAATCTTAACCTTTGGTCATCACTCTATGTACATTATATTGTATCATTGTTTTGCTCTCTGTGCACTTCAAGAAGAGGATGAACCATATGCAAGCAGGGTTCAACTTGAACAGAAATTGGCCTGGTCACCATATTAAAAGGGGCTCCCATTAGTGAATCAGATATCTAAAAAATAGCCCACATTTGCAAAGTGGGGCAGTTGTAAACTTATAAAGAAACACTGTATAGTTATTTTGCAAGGCATGGGATGCTGCATCTATTTGTGCTTGCTGCAAACAATATTTGTGGCTGTATCAGGGAAATGAACAATAAAAACAGTCCCACCAGACCATACAACAGGCCCATAAATAGCCATAAAAACCAGCCAACACACTAATCTGTGAGACCAGTTCTTCTGGCACTGCCAGATTGCCCTATTGGCAAGTCTGAACCTGCATGCAATATAGCCTGCTCCAAAAAGGACAATTCAGACCAAAATTGTCAGGTCTCCTGCTCACTGAAAAGGAACACAAGCAATGTCAGATGGGGTTCCTAGTTATTGAGTCTTGTCACCGAGGAGCAGCTTGAGTCCCTATGGTACAGAGAGCTATGGGATCCACAACTGGTATACACCTGTAACTTAGGGTGTTTCACTGAGAAGAACAAAACATGTGTGCAGAAAATACTTCAATTAATTTGAAATTCTGAAAATTCCTGAGTGCATTTCACCCTATTGTTATCTCACTCTCTGTGCCATTACTACAGAGCAGTAGTTCTTAACCTTTTGACTTCTGTGAACACCCACTTAACCATTACTGGAATCCACGGGCCCTCAAATGAATCAATATTGGAGTCTGTGGACCACAACTGAATCATTATTAGAATTCCGAGACCTAGGCCTAAGCAATTTTGATGATTTGACCTGCAAGATAATACACAAAAAGTGTAGAAACATGCATTCACAAATAAATACACAAATGCTGAAATATTTAATTTGATTCACAAAAATATAAAAAATAAAAAATTTAATGGGAAGGTTGGAGCTTTTGTAAATTAAATTGAGGCTACTCATCATCCATGCTATATGTCTGATTGATGCACTTGCTTTTCTCCCACGAATCTGAGAACATTTTAAAATTTCCAATTTTACATTTTGCTCCTTTATTTATAAACACTTTCTAAAGCTGTTAATCCTATTTAATTTTCTATGCAGTCGTGGGCCCCCTGAGAAGGCATCACAGACCCCAGGGGTCCTTAGACCACAGGTTAAGAACCACTGCTATAAAGGAACAGCCATATGTAACTCTGTATTGTCCCTGCCACATAAGGGACAGTCCAGAGTGAATTGTTAACCCACATATACCCTCCGAAAAGGAACACAAGAAACACCAGATATGTTTTAGCCTTATTGAGTCACACTACCAGTGGAGTCAGTAGAGGTCCAGTTGGGTCCATGCCCCAGTTTCATTCCTACTGCGCCCTCTTCCCCCCAGTGCAGCTGTTATATCAATAACACCCTTTTATGCTCACACATCGGCTCTCGGTATGTGCTTAACTTGTGCTGTAACACCCTGACTGATAAAAATGACTTTTTTCATGCTTAATTCTGGCAAAATCACAGTTAATCTGAGTGGTTACTTCTTCAAGTCGGTTTGCACAGATTAGAGAAGTGACAGAGCTCACTTGTGGACCCCTTACCATAGTTCCGGTCATTCTGGCATTTACTGAAACCCCATGTGTGCAACATTCTTAGGGACACATACCTTCCCCTGGACGGGTGTTTTGTGGTTCATCATGATTTCAGAGTTGCACTCTCCTAACAGTTGCATTCAGTGCAGATCACCCCACAGAAGGAGTAAGTGGAGTTAAGCAGTGCACATACGCCGAAACCGTATTCGCGACACCATTTCTCAGAACATCTCACCTGCCAATAGCCTACATGTATTTTCTTTATGAACTAATAATGCTTTTTTAAATCTAAAAATAGACCTTCACCTTTCCCTTGGTGTCGAGGAGGATTTGCTAATTCTAAGAGACCATTAGAATTTTTTTGGGGTTCCTGTGACTGTTTGATTCCACATTCAAGTTGATCTTGTCCTTTTTGCACCTATCATAACACCTCCAAAGGAGACCTCTGCAGCAAAGGAGGCTAGGTAGGATTTTTTGCACTTTCTTCTATCTTTGGGTAAAGAAACTTTTCTTGCAATACAATGGCTTATATACAGGACGATGATAGGTGAAACCCAGAGGTCCATATAGAAGAAAGAGAAGAACAACTTGAAGATTAGTCAAATTTGCCTCCTGAACCAATTGTATGGACCTTTTTTACAAGTCCCCAGGATAGAAAAATTAACCTCCAAATATGTAATGTGCATTTTGTGAAAGAAAACAACAAAGTGAGGCAGTCGAGGCAAAAATAGCTTAGGCTCCTCATAGATGCACCATCACCAGGAACAGGAGTTCAAAGCCGAAAAAAAAAGAAGTATTTATTTATTTATTTATTTTAAAGGTTTTCTATAGCGCTGGCTAGACCCAGGGGTATCAGAGCGCTTTACAGGAATGTGAGGAGGTACAGTATTCAAAAACATTTGAACAAAACAAGAGCCAATATAACAAAGAAAGCAGATAAAATACGAAAGCTATTTACAAAACAACTATATTAAGCTAACGTGGGTAGTGAGAACTTAGGTTAGGGTGGGTGGGTGAGGGTGAAAGAGAAGAGATAAGGAGGGGGATGAAGAGAGTAGGAGTTAGGGGAGTAGTAGGAGTAGTAAATCAGTGGGAGGCCGTGCGTAGGGCTAGATGTCATATGTAGATATAGAGAGCAGGGAGGGAGGTTAGGGGGGGAAAGAGTAGCGTGAGGGAGGGGCGTTTGGTGGGAGAAAGTGGAGGGGATAGAATTGGAGGGCAGTAGAGGGGGGCCTGACGAGGTCACAGAGCGTGAGAACAGTGCCAGAGGTAGGAATTAAGGACCCCAGTATTTGTTGAGGAGGAACAATTTGAGGTTTTTTTTAAGTTGAAGTAGGAGGGGTAATAGTGTAGGTCTTTAGGCAGGGAGTTCCAGATGGAGGGAGCGTTACCGGAGAAGGAGCGAGCTTGGGTGCATTTCTTCTTTAACAGGGGGGGATAAGAATGAGGGCGTTAGTGTTCCTCATCGGTCGGGCACAGCCTGCTTTGTGGAGTTTATGTGAGAGGTAACGTGGGGTGTTTTGGTGAAGGGCTTTGTGCGTGATACATGCAATCTTATAGGTGGATCTGTCTTCGATGGGTAGCCATTTGAGGGTTTTCAAGGCGGGGGAGATGTGGTCGAAACGTTTGTAGTCGGAGATAAGTCTAGCAGCTAGGTTGAGCACAGATTTGAGTGGAGCAAGGTGGACTTTAGGTGTTCCAGCGGGATAGCGTTGCCATAGTCGATTCTCAACAGGACCAGCGATTGGACAACAGTTTTAAAGTCATCAGCCGGGATGAAGGGCTTAATTTTCTTGAGATGACGGAGAGTGAAGAGTGCTCCTTTGGCTGAGGTTTTTATGTGGGAAGTGAGGGCAAGGCTATTATCAATGGTGATGCCTAGAGACTTAACTGAATTAGAAGTGGTGAGAGAGCAGTTGAGAGCATTAAGGTCAGAGATTCAGTCTTGTATGGGAAGTGGGTTGTTTTTAGGTGCGAAAAGAATGATTTCAGTTTTTTTAGGGTTGAGTTTGAGATGATTATGGTGGAACCATGATTGGATCTTGGTCAGGGTGTCATTTAGGTGAAGGATATCGGAGTGGGATTTAATCTTATAGTAAAGTTGCGTGTTGTCGGCATAAAGGTGGTAATTTATTCCTGCTTGTTTGAGGATGAGGGTGAGTGGTTCCATGAAGAGGTTGAAGAGAGCAGGAGAGAGACTGGATCCCTGGGGGACACTGAGAGAGATCGGAGTGGGGTTGGAGAGGCAGTTCTCAATTTTGATTTGTTGGGTTCTGTGTTGGAGAAAGGAGGTGAACCAGTTGAGGACATGGCCATTGAGGCCAAAGCGGACTTTAAGAGTGTTTAGTAAGGCAGTGTGGTTAACAGTATCAAAGTCAGCGGTTAGGTCGAGGAGAATGAGAAGGCATGATTCACCTTTGTCGAGTGAATGATGTATGTCGTCCACTATATTGAGCATGGCAGATTCTGTGCTGCATCCTTTTCTGAAGCCAGATTGTAGTGAGTCAAAGAGGTCAAAAGTGTTGATGTGATTATCTAGTTGGAACAGGGCACATTTTTCAAGGGCTTTGGAGAGAAGAGGGAGGTTAGAGATGGGTCGGAGGTTATTTGGGTCGTTGGGATCTGCGTTAGGATTTTTGGGGATGGGTGTGATTTTACCCAGTTGGAGGGAGGCGGGAACACACCCTGTGGCCAGGGAGGAGTTAATAATGGTGGTCCAGAAAGGGGCAATTACATGTTTTAGGTCTTGGACAAGGTTAGGGGGCAGAGGGTCTTTGGTGTGGGAGGATGGTTTTAGCTTAGCGATGATTTTGTAGACTTCGTGTTCGGTGACAGGGTGAAAATTATGCCAGGAGGCATTGTTTTTTTGTTGCTGGGGGAGAGAAGGGTTGGGTTCAGGTGGGAAGGAACCGGACGAGAGATGGGCAGGGACAGGGGGAGGATTTGAAGGGGAAGGAGATTCGGGAGAAATGTCATAAGAAAGTAGTGGGTTAGGAGAGAGCGGATTTAAGATGAAGGATTGGTCTATTTTGGTGATTTTATCAGAGAAGAACTTTGCAATTTCTTCGCATTTCTCAATAGAGGCTGTCAACTTTTGGGGGGCAGAGGATGTTTGATTTTTGACGATGCTGAATAGTTCTCTAGGTCTTTTTTTGGCCCTATCAAGCTGAGTGCGGAAGAAGGTGGGGGCATATTATCAAAGAAGAGCGATAAACATCGCTAAGCGCACTTAGCGTGTTTCTGTTTATCGCCGTCTATCGCTGAATTACATCGCCGTGTTAGCGGCGTATTATCAACGCTTTGCGAACAGGCAATGTAATTCCAGCGATAGACGGCGAGAAACATAAATATCGCCTGAAATCCAGCGATGAGTATGGAGATGCTTGCTGATAGGGGAGTGTGGTCGTAACATGGCGATCCACCTCCCATTATCAGCATAGCTAAGTAGAAGAAAAAGCAGACGTTAACTTCATGCGATAACCGCGGTTAGCGCGGTTTGTTTATCGCTGGGGCCGCATTGTTAATAGTGCGAAGTTGTGTTTGCCACTTTAATCATGCAGACATTGTGAGAACGCCCACTTTGTATGTCATTAGCGATAATAATCGCGGACATGCAAAATGGAGATAAAACGGCTACTAAATCAAGGAAACACGCGTTAGCGTGTCCTTGATAATAGTGCGATATTTAAATCGCCGCTTTTCGTCCGAAATCGGCCGCCAAAGAGGCGAAAATGGGCTTGATAATATGCCCCGTGGACGTTTCATTGAGGATGTGTTTTTTGTAGTTGGACCTAGCAGATCGGAGGAGGGCTAGATGGGAGGGGGACGGGTGTTGCCTCCATGTTCTTTCAGATTGTCTAAGGGAGCGTCTTTCGTTGTTGAGATCAGAGTTGAACCAGGATTTGGAAGGTATGTTTCTTTGGGTTTTAAGTTTGGGGTATGCTGAAGATGCACCCACATCTGCCACAGCATTGAAAGACAGCATCCCTTCTGGTGGACAATTACTGGACGCTGAACTCTTATGGTGAACAAAGTGCAGCAACACAAATTAATCATGTGGCTCTTCATCAGAAGAAATGCAGAAAATGTTGTTCTTTTTCTCAGTTTTTTTTCTTTCACTGCCCATGCTCTGTTTTGTTTAGTTGTCTCCAAAAAAGAAACAGTATAAGAAACTAAAGTGAAGATTGGTTGGTACCTGTCCATGGTCTCTGGCAAGGTCCTGCACCCGTCCCCTGTGGTAATCTGACCCCTGTGGCATATGGCCTTTGGCTTTTTGGAGTAGGGTGGAGTGCAGGGCATGTATTCTGAGCAGTCGCTGTGGCACATGTGTCAAACTCAAGCTACTCATGGCCATTGACTGTGTGCAGTGCGGTTGGTGTGCATAGCCTGGTCTCCTGCCAGAACATGTGTTCCGTCCTCTGTAGGTGAGCACTCCCCTTGTGCACAGCCTTTGTCCATACATAGTAGGGGTGGGGCGAAGGGCCTAAACTCGAGCCAGAACCTGCATCCCACCCTCTGTGGACATCAAACCCTGGCAGCAGACAGACTATTGTCATGTGGGGGTGTCACTTTTTGTGATGTTCTGTGGCGCAGGAGCCTGTTCCATATTTACGAGGCAGCACTAAGCCACTTTCTTTTGGCTTAATGCTGCCTTGTAAATACCGTTCCCTTTAACGCAGTTTTCTGCGTTAAAGGGGCTTGCAATGGGTGTTGCTGGGGGCGTTCCTAGCAACATCCATGGCTTTTTAACACTGGCCCAGATTGATGAGAAATCGCAAATCTGAGGCAGCGCTAAAAACTTACGCCTCCCCAGGGGAGGCGTAAGGGAGGCACAACGAGAAGAAATATCTTTATTTATCCTCGATTTTCCTTTTTCTATGTGTTCTACATTATGCAGCACACATAGAAAGAGGAAAAAGCCTTTTGTGATTGTTTTTGTGCACAACGGTTTCCCTTCCTGCACAAAAATAATCATCCCCGCAACGCAGGCACCCTTGCACCATGGTGCAAAGGTGCTGCAATGCAGGCACCCCTGCACCATGGTGCAAAGGTGTCTGCATTGGCGGACGGCAGCCCATTGTGTGTGACCACAGGGGAAAAGGACAGGAATGCACCGTATCTGATAGATACGGCGCATTCCTGCCCTTTTCTTTATTGTAGGCCAGCGCAGCAGGAAGGCCAGCGGCGCTGCTCTACAGCAAAATCTCATACATAAGGCCCAGAATGTTTTAAAAGCCTAAATGTTAATGGCTGCAAAAACATTTACCATTGAGGGCGTCATTGGTTAAGAATAATGTGCCTGTAACACCTTGCTTTCATCCAGTTCCTTGCAGGAACCTTGTCCCCTCATGCTTCAGATGTTCCCCAGACAGCGGAAAACATATCAAGCATCCTTTTACACGTGATACCCTAAACAAACTTTTGCCAAGGCTCATGAAACTTTGTAAAGTCAAGTGAATGCAGAAACTCACTAGTACCAACCTTTGCCACCAGTGATCAAACGGACAACATCCGCCTAACTCATCACTGCCACTAATTGTACTTCTGCCCGTTTTTCCAGAATCGTCCGAGACTGAATGACTCTGGTAGTGCACTAATAGGAATATTAAAAAAAAACAACAATTGGAATAGTCATTTGGGTTCTTAACACCGATTTCATGCAGGTTTTGTTTCAGTATTACTGACACGGGTAATCAATTATCTTGTCAAAATATATATTAAGCATACGTTTTGCTGACTGACATATTGTAGGAGATTCAGCTATACGCTTACCTAAATGCTGTTCTGTGACAGTTCATCACTTCGGAAGCTTCCAGATGTTTTGATGGGAATGTGAATATTTCTTAGGGTATCAAAATACCACTTAAAATGTGTGCAGTATTTCAAGCAGAGCTGCTAAGCGCTAAGCAAATCTGCACAGTTTATTACTGAGCTGTAAGGATCTGTAAACTGCATGCCATATATGAAGGCACTGATATTACAAAATGATTTTCTACATTTGAAAGGAACCTGTAATGCTGCATCTATTGTAACGTAAGTAATTACACACAGAGACATAAAAGTACTTTTTTTCTTATTCACCGACACTCCCAGTTGTTTTCCAGGAGCAATACTGGGATTCTCATTCGAGCAATCTTGCAGGATTCTATTCTTCTTGGGCCTGATTCACAAAGGTAAACTTACACTTTTACCTACGTTTATGATTGTTTGCTATTCACCAAGGGATTTACAGGTAGTATCTTTACGAGGGCAGAGTCTTAGCACATAAAAAAATAGGTATTTTTATGTGCGGAGACTCTGCACTTGTAAAGACAGAACTCCTAAATCCCTTTGTGAATAGCAGCAAGTGTAAGTTTACCTTTGTGATCCAGGGCCCTTGTGTGGATTTCTACATAGTGTAGAAATCTAAACAGGGAGAACAGACCCACCCCTGTGCAAATGCACACTTTTGTACCCCACGGTGAAAAATGTTTTACCTGCGGAAAGCTCTTCCCTACACCCCGAGCAAATCTGAGGGTGATCCGTTCCCTTTTCCATCCCGGAAGGTGAGTTACTCCAACCCTTGGATGCAGTAGCGGCCTGTGGTGGGAGTGCTGCCGGGCGGTGATGTGGGGCGGGGGAGGGGCAGGGTGGGGGGTAGTAAAGTACGGAATACGGACGTATAGAGGTAAGTAGACATATAAATAAATAAAACGAATTTCGTTGCGCGCACTGCATCGCATTTGGCGATGCAGCGCGCGCACGAGATTCGTTTTATTTATTTATATGTCTACTTACCTTTATACGGCCGTATTCCATGCTACCCCCACCCTGCCCCTCCTGCCCACATCACCGCCCGGCAGCACTCCCACCACGGGCAGCTACTGCTTGAATGGCGTAAATCCCCAACCATTTCCAGAGTGGGAGGGGATCAATCAAAGTTTGAGAATGACATCAAACGCACATTTTTGTTTCCTTCCACAAGCTTCCAAGGCAAACTACACCCTGGAATGCTCAGTTTCCACCCATTGGGTGGGATTTACTACTGTATATTTTTTTGCCACTTTTTTCACAGTAATTCACAATAGTAAATGCATGTACGCCCACTAGGAAACCTTTTGAGAATTCCTGACAAATATAAATGAGGAGGTATTATCAGGTGTAAACTTACATTTAAGCCTAAAAATAGCTTTGTGAATAGACTACATTGTGCGGGACAACGCCCTCATCATTGTGGGTTTTCTTTGGGAGGTGCATCAATCACTGGAAAAGGCAAAGGGGTGTTCTTGAAAGCCAGTCAATCATTCTGTTCTGTGGGGTCTGGTATGAAATGGGCCAGTCAAATAATATCAACATCTTCTCTCTTAAAATAATTGATAATACAGTCTCAAGACTACTTGCCATTGATATCCTGCTCATTAGCTTGTACAAAGCCATATTGATGAGGAAAAGGAGCAGAAAATGCACATGGGTCATTCCAGACACTGTTGGACATTAAAACTCAATCACTATACAATGTGAATTATATGCACTGGTGTGCAAAATGTTCAGTCTATAGAGAGAACATACGGAATACAGAGGGCTTCCACAATGTCAGCTTTGAATAAAAAGTGGAATGCGCTGCTATTGATTTTGCTACACCACCAGTAATAAAAGGTTTGTTGTAACTCAATGGTTTTTGAGGTATAAGCGTTTAAAAAGTTTGCTGGGCAGGCGAGACAGCTTATAAAAGGTTAACACTTTAGTATACTTCTACAGTTTGGGGCTCAGGAATAATTTGTGAGTCTGTGAATTCCAAAAATATAGGAATCTGAAATGATGAGCTAGCCTTTTCCCCTGTCATCCTTTTCAGATACACAGAATTAGAAATGGTACTGCATGTATGAGAGAGAAAAAATGTTGTTTCAGCTATCACAGCATGCGGAACACTGTCCTCTAGCCCCGAAAAATCCTCAAAACCTCTAAAATAAAAATTGGCAAAAAAAGAGGCAGAATAGGCACACTCTGACGCCCTGGCCACAGTGGATGGACCCCAAAGGGCCACCCCTTTGCTCACATTTTTTTTTAAAAAGGTGAAAAAATCACTGAACTTGTTATGAATCCATGTCACCTAAAATGGTGGCTGGTGTCCGCGGTATTAAGACAGGTACAGCGAACATTGCCTGCCTTTTTAGGTTTTGAGGATTCGGAAATCACAAGAGAATCGCAAAGGAGGCACAAGATTTAAAACATAATGCTTATGTTGGAATTGCAAATCCTATTTTGGGACCTGCAAATCCAAAAAGAAATGGATAAAAAGAAGGCTGTGCTAATTGACTCAAACCTTAAGCGTAGAGTGTCGTTGAATGGAGTGTCATCGTGTGAAATGTTGTTGAATAGATTGTCGCAGACTGGCATTGAGTGGAGGGTAGTGTTGCAGTGTGTAGTGGCAAAAGAGGAGAGGAGTGGAGTTGAGTGTTGTACAGTGGAGCATCGTCGAGTGGAGTGTCATAAAATAGAGAGGAGTAGAGTGTCATACAGTGTAGTGTCATACAGTGGAGTGTCAGTCAGTGGCGTGTGGTACAGTGGCATGTCATAAGGCCACATGTACTACGGAAACATTTTGTGAGTTCCAAATAGAGACTTTTTTGCGACTCGCAATTAGGAAGTTGCAAAACGCGATGTACCACTGTGTCTCAGAAACATATAGTGATTGCCAATGGAGTCACAATTGACCTGCCTCATCAATATTCATGAGTCAGGTTGCAATTTGCGACCCATTTTGAATGACCTGTAATCACAGGGATGGTGGCCGCTGGGGTCAGCAGACCACCATGTCTGCGATTGCTTTTTAAATAAAGCAATTTGTTTTTTGAAAGCAGCTCATTTTCCTTAAAGCAATGGGATGCATTTAAAAAAGAAAAAATGAAAAGTTTCCTATTCATTTTTAAGGGTAGGCAGTGGTTCATGGGACCACTGACTGCGCTTAAAAAATGTTGTCGCCCACATTCACATAGGGGAAGGGGTTTATGGGGACCCCTTCCCGTTTGCGAATGGATTATTACCTCTTTCATGGAGTCGGTAAAATCTGAATGTTATGTGACTGTAATGCAGTTGCAAAACATTCATACATCCCCCTGCGGCTTGCTATTAAGAAGGGACCCTGTTAGAAATGGGATTTCTGGTTGGCTAGGGCTTGCGCCTAAGCCAGGCAGAAACCACCACTCTAGTCAGGGCAAGGGAGTTACACGCTGAAGATAACCCCTGCTCACCCCCTTGGTAGCTTGGCACGAGCAGTCAGGCTTATCCCAGAGGCAATGTGTAAAGCGTTTGCGCAACACACACACAGCAGCAACATACTAGGCACACCACAAAAGGAACTCCACACAAGGTTATATATAAAAATAGCCTTTGTATTATCATAAACACATTAGAATAGTAATCACACAATATACACTGTGCCAACTGGCACTAGGCAATATTTACAGGGGATTATATACACATGACAGGGCCAATTGGGCCACTGTCAGAACCATCACAAGCACAAATAATAAATGTAGAACACAACCAGTAATGACTGGCGAAATACTGTACTCAGCATTATATCCTGCAGCATAAATCATAGTATGCAATCAGCATCACATCAGGCGTAAAATACATTATGCGCCAACCTCATAAGCCTAAACATATTAGACCATAACCTCCTAATCATAAATCACATTAGAGGCATAAATCACAGTAGAGAACAACCTCACAAGCATAACCTACAGTATGCAAATAACCTCATATCAGAAACCACAGTAGAGGCATAAATCAGGGTGCATAAATCACATTTCCTGCGCACCACATAAATCACATTAGGGCCTGGCGCCCTATCAACCTCACACAGTCCCCCTGGCCAACTGGCCTTCTTAGAGGGCTCAAATGCCCTAGGTCCATAATGTCAGGGCTTGGGCTGCCAATGCAGCAGAATTCACAAGTGCGCAATTGCGTAGACCTAAACGTTGCAGCTGTCACTAATTGCTGTACAGCTGGGAAAATCAGATGTGGGCATGGGCACTCACTGTGCCCTCTGGGTGGGTCCCCACTGGGACTCTGTAGAACAAAAATGTGGCCCACGTTGCAGTTGCCCGCTAAGGTGGCGCAACTGAGGAATACACAAAGAGGCCCTGCTCTGGGGCTCTCTACAACAAACATGCGCAAAACGTTGCAGCTGCCCGCGCTGGTGCGGCGCAGCTGAGAACAAAGTAAAGGGGGCCCTGGCACGTCTGTGCCCGCGGGGCCCCCACTGGGGCTCCCTACATCACAATTGCCCCCATCGTTGCAGCTGCCCTCTAGCAAGCGGGGCAGCTGTACAAAAATAGCCACACAAAAGAGGCACGGGCACCCCTGGGCCCTCTAGACCCCCACGGGGGCCCTAGAAACAATGTGGCCCACGTTGGAGCGGCCCGCTCTCTGCCGGGTCTGCTCAGATCACCCAAGCACCGTCAATGTGCCTCGAAAGGCACCAACAACATAGAGCCCTCACTCACCAGGGCTTTGCAGGCTCTTCTCCTGCTGGGGGCCGTCTCATAGGCACCTCCGGTCTCCCACTTCGCAAGGCAGGCTCCTGGGCGGCATGCCTTGGAGAGCCTCCATCCCTCGGGGACTCCCTCCTCTTCTCTTTGGGTCGCCAGTGCGGGGTGGGCTCCCGCCTGGCCTCTACTGCACGCGGGGCTCCCACAGCTCACGGGAGCCCCGCTCACTTCCGGCGGTGCGCGGCAGGCCCCGCCCACAACCAGACAGCTTGCCTGGCTTCCGGCCCGGCGGCTATTTCTCACGGCAGCTTCCTCTTCCTTCGGCCGCAATGCGGGGTGGGCACCCGCTTCTTAAAATAGGCACAGATGCGGGGTGGGCACCCGCAAAAATAAAAGCATAAGCGGGGTGGCACCCGCAATTTAAATATACACTAAGCGGGGTGGGCACCCGCAATTTAAAGATACAATAAGCGGGGTGGGCTCCCGCTTGGTACGCACAGAATGCGGGGTGGGCACCCGCTCCACGGCATCACTGGGAGGGGGGTCCCCACGTCGGGATTCCCCCCAAGCAAGTTGTAGCTCGGCGCTGCAAGGCCCACGCACTCTTCTCCTTGGAATAATCAAAATATAGTGCTCACGAGGCGCTAGATGCAGCAAAAGTCCGGAAGGTCCTGGAATATTAAAAGAAAAGCGCTCACAGGGCGCAAGAGTCTTCCAGGGTCCATGGGGCATAGCTGGGCCCAGGGAGGCCAGCACACAGGGCCCTCCAGCAGAGAGGCAAGCCCCCATGGTGGCTCCTCCTGATCCCCAGCAGCAGAAATCCCCAGCAAGTCAGGAACAGCACACCAAACATGGGGTCACAGCCCCTACATTTATACCACTTCTCTCCTTTGTCTGCAGTGCAGGGTTTGGGGGAACCAGCAAAAACTGGTTCAGGGGGGAATTGGAGCACTCTGTTTACCAGGCTCCTCTTCCCCTTTGTCAGGTGGGGGCTCGGTGATCAGACACTCCACAGGGGGCAGAGCCAGCATTGTACAGGCTAGGCACAGACCTATTCAGGGTCAGGGGATTACTCCTCCCACTACTCCCAATGCAGATGTCCCATTCAGCCTAGTGCTGACTCACCCTGCTCCTCCTGGAGCCACACACCTCCCAGCCCCTGTCACTCAAAAGCCAGACATGCAATTCACATCAGGCAGGCAGACACATAGCACCCAGAAATGCCAACTTCTAAAAGTGGCATCTCTAAAATAGTTATAATAAATCTGCGCACACCATTGCGCAGCATTTATTATGACAATTCCAAATATACTAAACTTGACCACGCTGCTCCTCTCATATCAGGAATTACCACTGAAACACTTATCAGGGACTTCCCAATGCATTCCTATGGGAGGTCAGCCCCACAGTAGTGAGAAACCAAAATGGCTGTTTGTCACTACCAGGACATGTCCCACACTTAGGGTACATGTCCTATCTTTTACCTACAATGCACCCTGCACAAAGGGCTAGCTAGGGCCTACCTTAGGGGTGACTGACATGCAGTAAAAGGGGGGTCACAGACATGGCACACACTTTAGGTGCCACATCACAGCGGCAGTGACACTGCGCGCACAGGCCCTGCAATGGCAGAGGCCTGAGATAGGTTTGAAAGGCTACTTTGGTGGGTGGCGCAATCAGTGCTGCAAGCCCACCAGTAGCATTTAATTTACCAGCCCTGGGTATATGAGATACCACTTTACAAGGGACTGACAGGTAAATTAAATATGCCAAACAGGTGTAGACCAATCTTACCAAATGTAACACAGAGAGCGCACGCACTTTACACTGGGCAGCAGTGTTAAAGTGCCCAGAGGCCTAAAACCACCAACACCATGTCAGAGAAAAGGCTAGGAGAAAGGCAAAAAGTTTAGGGATGACCCTGCAAAAAGGGCCAAGTCCAACACAACCCCCTTCCAGCCAAAACGCAGGGTAGACCAATCACTACCTTGATGGGCTTCCCTGCTTTGGGCGATAGAACAGGGGCGCGGGCCCGCCACTGCAGGGACACCCTCCTGTTCTACGCCACTCTGAACCCATGTGGTTCCCTCTGTAAATAAAACTCTCTGGCCCAACTAGGCTACCCCACTGGTACTCCCTAGTTGTCCACGGCCAGGACCAGGCCCTAGGCCACCCAGATGTCACTGGTCCTTGCCAATCCACAGAGTGGGGGGCAGTAACCCCTGGCACATAGTAACCATTCTCCACTCTTCCTCTCAGTGTAGTTCCAAACTGCCACTGATCCTCCAACCTGGGGTTCCGCACTCTCCTCCTATGAGAGGCAACCTCAGAACACAATTCACCCACCAGTTCAGGACCTCTCTACAGCAACTGGTCTACCAACCTGGGATCTAAACCCTCCGGCTGCACCGGGGTCAGAGGCGAGGACTTACTCCCTCTGCACCCCCTTCCAGAATACTGCACCCTCCCAGGAGAAGCACCCCCTAGAAGCTACACTGGTCAGGACACTGATTACAGTTGCCCTTCCCTCCAGGTCAGGCATACCCTGAACCTGGTTTCCCAACCCAGGGACGGAACCCTTTGGTTGGACAATTGCCCGGCGAACCAGGACTTCCTGAGGATTACAGATACCCTCCCCGAGGGTGACACTTAACTCACGTGTTGTGTGACAGTCTGCCTGGCGCAGATCTCCCGACCTCCTGTCCATCTGACAGTGCGTGAAGATCCCCCAGGACAGAAGTGGCGTCACCATGGTCAATCATTGGTGATTCAGCCCTTCTGGCTGGCCCCTGACCCAATGGTTCTTCCACTGGGGATTCTTTCCCCCTCTCACCCCTCAATCTGGACTTCTGCACCCTCCACTTAGGAGTGGCACTGCCAGACACCAGAACTGATGGAGGCCTGATTACAGACACTTCCAGCTCACCTAACACGGGGAGATCCCCCTTAACGGATGGTCCAACAGGACAGACTAGGCTCCCTACCTGGTGTTCCCTTAAAAAAACACCCAGTACTGGAGACTGAGGTTGAGGCTCGGAATACGGCCCAGTCTCACACCTTCCCCTGCGAGACAGAATGTGAGGCCTTGCAACCGTCTCACTATAAGGGTACCTAGCTGGGCTACTCTGAACCACTTCCACCACTCTGGGTTGGAAGATACCTGCACCATTCCTTAGGATCACTCCCCAATGCAAGCTCCCTAGAATCACAAGAACTCACACTCCAACAGGTGTTGGCGCAACCCTGGAAAACAATTACGGCACATGTGCTCTCTGGCAAAACAGATTGAACAGCCCTTTAACATCATTTGCCGTGCTAACCATCGCCCAAACGACCAGTGCACCACAACATTCATCCACACTCCCCCCAAGACTGTTGAGACAGTATCTTACTGCCCCTGAATCTCAACCTGTACCCCTCTTAACTGGGAACCAGGTACCATACTCTGGGAACTGGGAATGGGACTTCCTGCACTGGACTCCATATTGCTGCCACCACTGGATCCCACCCTTACTGGGGAATCCAGAAAACTAAAACTGCACTTAGGGGATAATCTACCCTCCAGAGCTAGTTTCTCCTTGCCAATTAAGTTACCACTGTAGGCCAACCCTAGAAATAGCAGACAGCACAGGGGCAGTTACCTCCTCCAGCTTGCGCTGCAGGGCCACCCCAGAAATAGCAGTCTGCACAAGAGCAGTACAAAACTCCTCCAGATTCTCTGGTTTCTGTCCTTGGCAGGACCCCCAACTCATAGTGCAACAAGAAAACACATTTCAAAGAAATGTTACTTAAAACAAAATCAGAAACAATAATCCCCAAACATGTGACTATCTAAATGCAGAGTTTGTAGTGCAACCAGTTGTCGCTGTGGTACTGCGCAAACGCAAGTCCTATCCTCACCGCTGACAACCAATGTTAGAAATGGGATTTCTGGTTGGCTAGGGCTTGCGCCTAAGCCAGGCAGAAACCACCACTCTAGTCAGGGCAAGGGAGTTACACGCTGAAGATAACCCCTGCTCACCCCCTTGGTAGCTTGGCACGAGCAGTCAGGCTTATCCCAGAGGCAATGTGTAAAGCGTTTGCGCAACACACACACAGCAGCAACATACTAGGCACACCACAAAAGGAACTCCACACAAGGTTATATATAAAAATAGCCTTTGTATTATCATAAACACATTAGAATAGTAATCACACAATATACACTGTGCTAACTGGCACTAGGCAATATTTACAGGGGATTATATACACATGACAGGGCCAATTGGGCACTGTCAGAACCATCACAAGCACAAATAATAAATGTAGAACACAACCAGTAATGACTGTACTGTACTCAGCATTATATCCTGCAACATAAATCATAGTATGCAATCAGCATCACATCAGGCGTAAAATACATTATGCTCCAACCTCATAAGCCTAAACATATTAGACCATAACCTCCTAATCATAAATCACATTAGAGGCATAAATCACAGTAGAGAACAACCTCACAAGCATAAACCACAGTATGCAAATAACCTCATAATCAGAAACCACAGTATAGGCATAAATCAGGGTGCATAAATCACATTTCCTGTGCACCACATAAATCACATTAGAGCCTGGCGCCCTATCAACCTCACACAGTCCCCCTGGCCAACTGGCCTTCTTAGAGGGCTCAAATGCCCTAGGTCCATAATGTCAGGGCTTGGGCTGCCAATGCAGCAGAATTCACAAGTGCGCAATTGTGCAGACCTAAACGTTGCAGCTGTCACTAATTGCTGTACAGCTGGGAAAATCAGATGTGGGCATGGGCACTCACTGTGCCTTCTGGGTGGGTCCCCACTGGGACTCTGTAGAACAAAAATGTGGCCCACGTTGCAGTTGCCCGCTACGGCGGCGCAACTGAGGAATACACAAAGAGGCCCTGCTCTGGGGCTCTCTACCACAAACATGCGCAAAACGTTGCAGCTGCCCGCGCTGGTGCGGCGCAGCTGGGAACAAAGTAAAGGGGGCCCTGGCACGTCTGTGCCCGCGGGCCCCCACTGGGGTTCCCTACATCACAATTGCCCCCATCGTTGCAGCTGCCCTCTAGCAAGCGGGGCAGCTGTACAAAGATAGCCACACATAAGAGGCACAGGCACCCCTGGGCCCTCTAGACCCCCACGGGGGCCCTAGAAACAATGTGGCCCTCGTTGGAGTGGCCCGCTCTCTGGCGGGTCCGCTCAGATCACCCAAGCACCGGCAATGTGCCTCGAAAGGCACCAACAACATAGAGCCCTCACTCACTGGGGCTTTGCAGGCTCTTCTCCCGCTGGGGGCCATCTCATAGGCACCTCCGGTCTCCCACTTCGCAAGGCAGGCTCCTGGGCGGCATGCTCTGGAGAGCCCCCATCCCTTGGGGACTCCCTCCTCTTCTCTTCGGGTCGCCAGTGCGGGGTGGGCTCCCGCCTGGCCTCTACTGCACGCGGGGCTCCCACAGCTCACGGGAGCCCCGCTCACTTCCGGCGGTGTGCGACAGGCCCCTCCCACAACCAGGCAGCTTGCCTGGCTTCCGGGCCGCACTTGGCAGCGGCCCGGCGGCAATTTCTCGCAGTGGCTTCCTTTTCCTTCGGCCGCAATGCGGGGTGGGCACCCGCTTCTTAAAATAGGCACAGATGCGGGGTGGGCACTCGCAAAAATAAAAGCATAAGCGGGGTGGCACCCACAATTTAAATATACACTAAGCGGGGTGGGCACCCGCAATTTAAAGATACAATAAGCGGGGTGGGCTCCCGCTCGGTACGCACAGAATGCGGGGTGGGCACCCGCTCCACGGCATCACTGGGAGGGGGGATCCCCACGTCGGGATTCCCCCCAAGCAAGTTGTAGCTCGGCGCTGCAAGGCCCACGCACTCTTCTGCTTGGAATAATCAAAATATAGCGCTCACAAGGCGCTAGATGCAGCAAAAGTCTGGAAGGTCCTGGAATATTAAAAGAAAAGCGCTCACAGGGCGCAAGAGTCTTCCAGGGTCCATGGGGCATAGCTGGGCCCAGGGAGGTCAGCACACAGGGCCCTCCAGCAGGGAGGCATGCCCCCATGGTGGCTCCTCCTGGGCCCCAGCAGCAGCAAGCCCCAGCAAGTCAGGAACAGCACACCAAACATGGGGTCACAGCCCCTACATTTATACCACTTCTCTCCTTTGTCTGCAGTGCAGGGTTTGGGGGAACCAGCAAAAACTGGTTCAGGGGGGAATTGGAGCACTCTGTTTACCAGGCTCCTCTTCCCCTTTGTCAGGTGGGGGCTCGGTGATCAGACACACCACAGGGGGCGGAGCCAGCATTGTACAGGCTAGGCACAGACCTCTTCAGGGTCAGGGGATTACTCCTCCCACTACTCCCAATGCAGATGTCCCATTCAGCCTAGTGCTGACTCACCCTGCCCCTCCTGGAGCCACACACACCTCCCAGCCCCTGTCACTCAAAAGCCAGACATGCAATTCACATCAGGCAGGCAGACACATAGCACCCAGAAATGCCAACTTCTAAAAGCGGCATCTCTAAAATAGTTATAATAAATCTGCGCACACCATTGCGCAGCATTTATTATGACAATTCCAAATATACTAAACTTGACCACGCTGCTCCTCTCATATCAGGAATTACCACTGAAACACTTATCAGGGAATTCCCAATGCATTCCTATGGGAGGTCAGCCCCACAGTAGTGAGAAACCAAAATGGCTGTTTGTCACTACCAGGACACGTCCCACACTTAAGGCACATGTCCTATCTTTTACCTACAATGCACCCTGCCCATAGGGCTAGCTAGGGCCTACCTTAGGGGTGACTGACATGCAGTAAAAGGGGGGTCACAGACATGGCACACACTTTAGGTGCCACGTCACAGCAGCAGTGACACTGCGCGCACAGGCCCTGCAATGGCAGAGGCCTGAGATAGGTTTGAAAGGCTACTTTGGTGGGTGGCGCAATCAGCGCTGCAAGCCCACCAGTAGCATTTAATTTACCAGCCCTGGGTATATGAGATACCACTTTACAAGGGACTGACAGGTAAATTAAATATGCCAAACAGGTGTAGACCAATCTTACCAAATGTAACACAGAGAGCGCACACACTTTACACTGGACAGCAGTGTTAAAGTGCCCAGAGGACTAAAACCACCAACACCATGTCAGAGAAAAGGCTAGGAGAAAGGCAAAAAGTTTAGGGATGACCCTGCAAAAAGGGCCAAGTCCAACAGACCCCCTCAACATGCCCCTTCCTAATACCGACTCGCAAATCCTATTTTGCGAGTCACAAAATAGGGTTATTACATATGAAAAGGCTCTTTAGCGGTCGCAAACAGCCCGGTTTTCCGTTTGCAACAGCTAAAAATGGGTCGTACATGTGGCCCATAGAATGTAGTAGAGTGGTGTTCGGTGGAGTAGAGTGGTGTGGAGTTAGGGGCATACAGTGGAGTAGAGTGTTCTAAAGTGGAATGCTGTAGAGGGCATGTTGTAGAGTACAGTGGAGTGGCATAGAATGGAGTGGAGTGTCGTCGACTGGAGTGTCGTGCAGCAGAGTGTTGTGGAGTGGAGTGTCGCTGAGTACAGTCCTGTAGAGTGGCATAGAGTGGAGTAGAGTGTTGTAGAGTGGAGTGGCATATAGTGGAATACAGTGGAGTAGAGTGTAATAGAGTAGAGTGTTGTTGAGTGGAGTGTCATACAATAGAGTGGAGGAGAGTGTTGTACAATGTAGTGTTCTAGAGTGGAATATCGTACAGTGGTGTGTTGTACAGTGGAGTGTGGTAGAGTGGAGTACAGTGGCATACAGTAGAGGAGCATACAGTTGAGTTGAGTCTATTAGAGTGGAGTGGCATACATTGAAGTGGCATGTCATAGAGTAAAGTGGAGTGTCATACAGTGGAGTGGAGTAGAATGGAGTAGAGTGGCCCAAAGTGGTATACAGTGTAAAAGAGTTGTGTACAATGGCATACACCGGAGTAGAGTGTTTCACAGAGGAGTGTCATATAGGGGAGTAGAGCGTGGTAGAGTGGAGGGCCACAGAGTATCATAGAGTGGAGTACTGTGTCATAAAGTGAAGTGACATAGACTGGAGTGGAGTAGAGTGGAATGTCATACAGTGTTGTTTCATAAAGTGTCATATTGTGGAGGTTCATGTCATACAGTATCATGCCATAGAGTGTTGTGGCATAGGGTAGAGAAACATACAGTGTTCTGGAGTATAGAGTTGTGGCATAGAGTAGAGTGGCGTAGAGTGGCATTGCATAGAGTGGAGTGGTGTACAGTGGAGTGGCATAAACTGGAGTGGCATTTCATAGAGTAAATTTGAGTAGCATAGAGTGCAGGGGCATAGAGTGGAGTGGCGAAGAGTGGAGAGGTGTAGACTGGAGTGTCGTCAACTATTGTGTCATGTAGTAGAGTTTTGTGGAGTACAATAGAGTGGAGTAGAGTGTTGTGGAGTTGCATATAGTGGAATACAGTGGAGTAGAGTGTCATTGAGTGGAGTGTCATAGAGTAGACTGGAGTGGAGTGTCGTACAATGTAGTGTTCTAGAGTGGAGTATCATACAGTGGTGCGTTGTGCAGTGAAGTGTGGTAGAGAGGGGTAGAGTGGAGAAGAATGGGGTGGACAGGCATACAGTTGAGTCAAGTCTTATAAAGTTGAGTGGTGTACAGTGAAGGGGCATGTCGTAGAGTTCAGTGGAATGTCATACTGTGGAGTGGAGTGGGGTGTTGTAGAGTGGAGTAGAGTGGCGCACAGTGGTATACAGTGGAGAAGAATGTGGTACAGTGGCATAGACTGAAGTAGCGTGTTGTACAGTGGATTCCCAGAGTGGAGTTGAATTTTATAGAGTGGAGGGGCATAGAGTGTCGTAGAGAGTAGTAGAGTGTTATAGAGCAGAGTAGAGTGGAGTGGCATAGTGTGGGGTGGTGTAGAGGGGAGTGTCATATAGTGTCTTGGTGTAGAGTGTCATATTGCAGAGCGTCATGCCATAGAGTGCAGTGGCGTGTAGTCTCATGGTGTAGAGTATTGAAGCATAGAGTGTCATGGTGTACAGTGTATTGCGTCGACTGAAGTGGAATTGAGTAGAGCTTTATAGAGTGGAGTGGCGCAGAGTGGAAAAGCATAGAGTGGAGTGGCGTACAGAGCACTGGCATAGAGTGGAGTGGCATGTCATAGAGTACAGTGGAATGGCATAGGGCAGAGTGCAGTAGAGTACAGTGGTGCAGATTGGAGTTGCGTAGAGTGGAATAGCGTCAAGTGGAATAGAGTAGAGTGGAGTGTCATGTCATAGAGTGGCACAATGTACAGTGTCTTACAGTGGAAGGGGATAGAGTGGAGTAGCAAAGAATGGAGGGGCATCTGCAATAAAACTAATCCTTCTCTTTATGAAGTAACTAATTTCTTTTGGTGCAAAGATTACCAAGCTAGAGGTGCTCCACATATTCACATGCTGGTATGGGTAAAAGATGCCCCAAAGTTTGGAAAAGACACTGACAAGTCAGTCTTGTCTTTTATACAACAGTATGTGACTTGCGCAATCTCAAAGCACAGTGGTGACAAGATGTCAAGACAATAAGTTCTACGATTCCAAAACCATAGGTGTGGGAAATACTGTCATCAAAAATACAAATCTAATGGAACATTTTACACAAGATGACGTTTTGGATTCCCAACCTCTGATCTCAGAAGGAAGAGTGAACAGTTTTTTGTCTGCAGTCAAACATACCCTCAAATGGAAATCACAGAAAAATACATGCAACCTGAAAAGAACAGAGGCTTCAAAATATATTAATGACTACAATCCTGTCATTCTGAAGATGTGGAATGCAAATATCGATCTACAATTTGTTGCAGATAGTTCAATCGCTGTTGCAAGCTAAATGAGTTCTTATATAACAAAATCAGAGAAGACAGAGATGAAAGAGATTTTGGAGGAATTTTCTGCAAAAAGAGTCTTATTAAGAAACTGTGACGTTCAGCATGAAAATGACTTGCCATAGAGAAATAGGTTCATATGAATGCTCGGACACTTTAAGCTTGGCTAGTTCTGCAAGTGAAAAGGGATTCTGTGGGTAAGCCTAGGCCTTGCAAGTACTCCTAATAGAGTTTTAAAGTCTTTTCCAGAAATACAATACCTTGCAGAATTTGAACCCGAGAGTAGAGACATTCTGAAGTCTCACATGCTGGATGTATACTACTCAAGAAGAAGCCCTCATCTTGAAAGCATGTATCTCTATGAAGTACTTCAGCACTATTCATATAAATGTAATGTAACTGAAAATATAGAACAAGGAAGATATGCAGTTGTAGGATGCAATGGTTGTTTAGTGAGAGACAGCAAAGGTAATCTAATTTACCATAGAAAAGTTAGTATTCAAACTCCAGAAAAAAAAGAGGTTTTATACTTGAAAATTTTACAGTTGTTCAAACCATGGCATGAAGAATCAGAATTACTTGGACAGTATGACTGTTAAGAAAACTCTTTTAATGCTGTGAAAGACAACACTGAGTGCTCAGTGTTTCCAACCTACCTACAAATGTTGAGAGAAGAGATTGAACAAGAAGAAAACATTGCTGGTGAGATAGCCAAGGAGAGTTCTCAAAGCAGCCAAAGTTCTGCACCAGCAAGTCAAGATCCTCTTGGAGAACCAATAATTCAAAATGAAGCACCAATAGCTATGAATTAGGTGGAGAATTCAATGCAGCAAGCAAGACAGGAAAGTGTAGGTTTTGAACAGTTAGTAACACAACTGAATAATAAACAGAAATACATTTTTAATGAAGTTACAGATAAAATAGAGCATGGATTCCTGCATGAAAAGAGACAGTGTGAATGTTCTTCATTTAAACCAATTCTACTATACATAAGTGGGCAAGCCGGTACTGGGAACAGCTTCTTAATTAAAATCCTAACTAGTTATTTACAGAAGATTACAGATTTAAATTTGTCATGTGTAGTTACTTCACCACCAGGATTAGCTGCACATATCATCAAAGGAATTACTCTTCATTGGCTATTAATGCTACCTGTGGAACATGACAACAAATTAAAATACCAGAAATGATCTGGTGGCGCTTGTCATGAGGTAGCAAGAGTATTGAAAAAACTGAAGCTTCTAATTATTGAAGAAGTAAGTAAGGTCTCAAACCTAATGCTTGCTTTCATACATTTAGGAATGCAGCAGATATTGAAAACAAACTATTATATACTGTTCAGTGGGAAACATGTAATAGTATTTGGTGATCTACTACATCTAACACCTGTAAAAGGACAACCTGTTTTCAAAACACTTCTACATGATGAAATAAGAAATTCCCAAGGAAGTATTGGGAATGTAAAAATTTGGCAAAACTTTAAATACAAAGAGTAGGTGGGAAATATGCGTCAAGCATCAGATTTGCAATATGGAGATATACTGAAGGACATTAGAGTAGGAGTTCTAACAAAAGAAGGCAAACATGCTTTGGATAGTCAACTTGTGCTGCTCTTATATTAGATGGAAATAGATTCTTGAAACTATTTCATCTAATATTAGAGCAGCACAAGTTAAGTATAATTTCATTAAAGAAAAAAAGTCTGTAGTCTGTTTAATGCCAACCCTTTTGGACTGCTCCAAATTCAATGAAGAATTGCTCGAACTGGAGAAAAAAGATATTTTGGAAATTATAGCTACTGATAAAATGGAACATCAAGGAGTGACAATACTACTCACTGAGAAACTACAAGCAAAATTGGATTCTTTGGAGAAGTCTGTATCAAAAACTGCAGGGTTAGAGAAGCAGTTGCGTGTGGGCACAAAGGGTCGTAAAATTTTGCATTGGAATTTACATGTTGAAGAAGGGTAAGTAAATGGTGCAATGGGTAAAGTTATACATTTCATTAATTACTCAAACAGAGATGAAGTGGAATACTTGGTCATAAAATTTGATGAGGTTGATGGTTTCAAGCAGATTGAATGTGTTGTACATTTTATGCTAGTGAAAGACTTATATATCCAGTGAAAGCAGTTTTCATTGTCTCTAGTATATGCTGTAACCACTCACAAATCTCAAGGTTTAAGGGTATATAACAGCTTTTGTTAATATTGAAAGTACTGTATTCATAGAAGGAATGTCATATGTTGCATTGTCACAAATTAGAACATTGTCCGGTTTGTTTTTTATTGACTTTGATGAGAAAAAAGTTAGTGCTGTTGGAAGCTGTGGAAGAGAACACAATCATTTAAAAAGTATATATGCTCCTCATTTAGGCCAGTATCCTGTTTATGAGAAATGGTTAATCTGCCAAAGCGTAAGATTACAAAACAGTGTGTAGATGCTCAAGAAAAGAAAGGAGGGATAGAGAATCCTTAAGGATCAAAGAAGAGAAAACTGCTAAATGATGTAGAAGTTGTAGGTACTCAGAACGAAAACAGTTCAGGAGTCAACTGCTATGCAAATGTTGTTCTGAATGTACTGTTCCATTTGCCACATGTAGCAAACCAAATGGAACAAAAAAGAGATAACAGAATCTGTTCTGTACTATATAGTTTGCTCCACCATTTATTAAATGACAGAACAGTAATACATTCTGTTTCAGGAATCCGAGATCTTATAGATATACCCACTGGATCAGTGGTGTTTTCTCTAAATATTAAACAAGATGCACAATAATTTATTATGGTAATGCTGGGTGTATTAGAGATAGAAGAAGTAAATATTAATCAATTATTTGGATTGAGTTACAAATGGAATCAGGACTGAGAAAATTGTGGATTCACACCCAGCACTGTAATTATTTCAGAATGATTCCCCTACTTAACATTGCCAGATACTAAAACTGTGCCTTTTGACAAATTGTTGAAAAAGGCCAACCAAAATGTGACCTGCCTAAACTGCAGATCAGATGTCATATCTACCTTGTTCCTACAAACAACTGCGAAATATATTATACTGATGCTACAACGATGCAGAGCAGATGGCTCAAAATTTGAGACTGAAATTGCAAGCTTTGTAGCTGGACAAATATCAATTTCACGAAGGACTTTTACTACTTTGGATATCATCTTTCACAAAGGAGTTAATACTGCATCTGGACACTACACATTCTATTTAAGATCCCAGTCTGGGTAGACAGAATGCAATGACATTAATCTAAAATTCAAACCAAGACTACCTAGGAGATTACCAAACTCATATCTCTTCTTTCTTCAACCAAAGTTCTGAGGAAATTTTTTGGATGAAAAACTGATATATGTTGGTTTTTATTACGTGGTTTATATGTTAAGTAGACATAATTCGGCCTATTGGGGTTAATGTCTTCAAAAAGTTGTTCCAAATGTAAAATTCCTTATACCTTAAATAAATGGGTTTATATAACATCTAAACACTACATTCTCTAATTATAGTTAAAAACTGAATGAATATAGTGTAATTACAGCAGCCTTAAGTTGAAACTAAAAACTGTTTTAAAAACTAAAAAAAATCACCCCTTTTGTTTCTTCAACAACAACTTCTACATACTACTGCGTGAGATTATTCAGGCTACTATGGGTAATGTTTTCAAAAAGATCTTCAAAAATTAACAGGCCATTTATATTGGAGAAAGGAGTAAATATACCAATTCAACTTAACTCTCTATTCAAAATCTAAAAGTGGGTGGACATACTCCATGTACTGCAGCCTTAAGATGAAACCAAATACTTTCTTTAAAAGTAAAAAGGTCTCTTTTGCTTCTGCAATCAAAATTCTACTTCCTATTACTGGCACAAAACTACTATATGAGGTTTTGTCTAGATGGATCATCACTACTTCATACATCATTTGGCCTACCAGGAGGGATGTTTTTAAAAGGATCTCCAAATTGAAGACTACTTCACATTTATTTCTGATATTGTACTAGATGTAATAATATGAGAAGTATTTGTAACATACATTTTTTCAGATTACTATAGTAAGTGCAGAAAAAGCCACTACGTAATGACTTGTAGTGAGTGAAAAGCATAGTAGCACTTATTTGTAGTTATCCACTGTGTGGCTTTGTTTTTTTTTCTTTTACAATCCATTGATTGTTTTCCCCCCATTATTCATGGATGATGTTTCATACAAACCATCATTTAGGGTGAAGAAGTATGAAAGCTGAGAACAGTAAAAAAGAGAAAATTGTATTTGTAGTATATTGTGATATAGTCTTACAGTATAAGCAATGTGCATTGTTATGTATGTGTAATTTTCAAGGTTAAATACTAACATATCTTTATCTTCTTTTTTGTTTTCAATAGTGGCTGCAGTTCAACATTGTTAGATGTCTCAGACAAGTTCTTCCACTTCACACATATTCCTTACTTATACTCACTGAATCATCCATACACCACTCATGCACTGATTCTAATATCCACGACCACTGATACACTGTAAAAATCATCCATGAAACCAGTCATGCACTCATTCAATCATCCATGCAACTCATCCACTTATTCAATCATCCATGTACCTGTCATGCAGTCATTGTAATATCTATCCACTAGTTATGCATTCATTCTAACATCCATGCACTGCTCATGCAATCATTCTAACATACATGCACCACTCATACACTCCTTCAATCATCCATGTACCAGTTATATGCATGTAACATCAAAGTACCACTAAGACATGCATTCAGTCATCCATCAAACACTCATGCTCTCATTCAGTTATCCATCCAACACTCATGCAGTCATTCTAACTTCCATGCAACACTCATGCCGTCACTCTAACACCCATGCACTAATCATGCACACATTTTAACATCCATGCACCACTCATACAATCATCCATGCAGTCATACTAACACCCAAGCACCACTGAAGCACTCATTCAATTATCTAGTCACCTCTCTTGCACTTATTCTAACATCTATATATCACTCAGGCACTCATTCTATCACCTATACAACACTCATGCATTCATTCAATCATCCATGCACAACTCATGCACTTATTCAGTCATCCATAAACCAATGATGCACTCATTCAATCATACACAGACCACTGATCCATTCATTAAATTATCCACATACCACTCATGCACTAATTCAGTCATCCATCCAGCACTGATGCACTCATTCTAACATCTATGCACCACTCACACACTCATTCAATCATCCATACACCACTCATGCACTCATTTAATCATCCATGAATTAATCACACACCCATTCTAACATCCATGCACCACTAATGCACTTATTTAATCATCCATGCATCACTCATGCATTCATTCTAACATCCATGCACCACTCATGCACTCATGTAATCATCCATGAATCACTCATGCACTCATTCTAACATCCATTTGCCACTCATGCACTCATTCAGTCACTCATGCACTCTTTCAATCATCCATACACCACTCATGCACTCATTGTAATATCAATGTACCACTCATGCACTCATACTAACATCCATGCACCACTCATGCATGGATTCAATCATCCATACACCATTGATGCACTCATTCAATCATCCATGCACCACTCATGCACTCATTCTACTATCCATACTCCAGCCATACACTCATTCCAACATCCATGCACTACCCATGCACTGATTCGATCATTCATACACCACTCATGCAATCATTCAGTCATCCATGATCCACTCATATGCTCAGTAACCCTGGGTGGAGTTCGCGGAGTTGCACTACGCGGAACACCACGAAGTGCAAAAAAAACTGTTGCACTACGCAGAGCTCCGCGAGCGGCGGAGTATAATAGAAAAATGCCGTTCGCGGTGATTGCACAGTGCCGGATGCTTGTCCGCACTGTGCAATCATTGCGAACGGCACCATGCACAGCGCAAGCTTTCCTTTTCTGCCGCCAGCATACGCGACCACTCGCAATGAGAAACCTGACCCCCGCCGCATTGAGAAATCTCGCTGGGATGTTAATTTTCCACGCTCGCGCTCGCCAACTTGATGTTGACGATCGCGAACGAGGAAAAATCTCGCCGGGAGGTTGATTTTCCTCGCTCGCGGTCGCCAACTTGACGTTGACGAACGCGAGCGAGGAAAAAAACTACGCTACGCGAAGCAGAGTTTTTGGGAGCTCCGTGATCTCCGCGTAACGCGGAGTGCACAAAACTCCGCAAACTCCGCGAGCGGAGTGGAGTTCACCACCCAGGCCTAGTGCTCAGTCAATCATCCATGATCCACTCATCCTCTCATTCAAGCATCCATGCAGCACTCATGCTCTCATTCAAGGATTCATGCACCACACATGCACTCATGCAAGCATCCATGCACCTGCCATGCACTCATTCAATCATCCATACACCACTCATACACTCATTCATTCATGCCCCACTCATGCATTAATTCAATCATCCATGTACCACTCATACAATCATCCATGCCCCACTCATTCAATCATTCATGCACCGCTCATGCACTCAGTTAATCATACATGCCCACTCATGTACTCTTAAATCATCCATGTACAAAATATGCACTCATTAAGTCATCCATTCCCCACTTATCCACTCTTTGAATCATCCATGAACCACTCATGCACTCATTCAATCATCCATGCTCCACTCATGCATCCATTGTAACATCCATGCACTACTCATGCACTCATTCAGTCATCCATGATCCACTCATGCACTGATTCAATCATCTATGATCCACTCATACACTCATCCAATCATCCATGTACCTCTCATCCACTGATTTAATCATCCATGCACCAATCATGCACTCATTCAATCATCCATGCAACACTTATGCACTCAAGCAAACATCCATGCCCCACTCATGAACTCATTTAATCATCCTTGCTCCAAACATGCACTCATTCAATCATCCATGCCCCATTCATGCACTCATACAATCATCCATGCACCTCTCATGCACTCATTTAATCATCTTGTCACCTCTCATCCACTCATTCGATCACCAATGCACTACTCATGCCCTCATTTAGTCATTCATGCAGCACTTATGCACTCCTTCAATTATCCATTGACCACTCATGCACTCATTCCATCATCCACACACCACTCATACAGTCATGCAATCTTCCATGCACCTCTTATGCAGTCATTGTAACACCCATCCCCCACTCATGCACTCATTCTAACAACCAAACACCACTGCTGCATTCATTCAATCATCCATCCAACACTGATGCACTCTTTCAATCATTCATACACCACTCATGCAATCATACTAACACCCAAGCACCATTCATGCCCTAATTCAATCATCCATTCACAACTTATGCAATCAATCAATCATCCATGCGCCTCTTATGCACTCAGTGCACACATAAATACAATGTATCTTTATTTAACCAAGAAAGGTGGTTCTATAAAGAACCTTATTTTTGGGGGGGTCTGTTTTTAAGTTTTTTTAAATATTTTTAAACATTTTGTAATTTGTTGGTATTTATTTTCAATAAGGGAAAACAATCTAAGTTCAAACAGAACAGCAGTTAAAAAACTGGGGAAAATGATAACAAAAATGCAACATCCATGCTTCTCAACAGATTGCTCTCCAGCAGTTAGGGTGGCATTGCAATCCAAACATTGTGTACCCATACAGTGTAATTGAGGAGCGCTATTGGGCTGGTGTCTCTGCACCTCAGATGGCACTCTAGTTACTGTTGCAAGTGCTGCTGCTGTAGATGTGCATGACTGGTCTTTCTCTCTCTCATTCTGTTATTCATGATATAACATCCTACAGAAGAGAAACAATAGCTGCTAACTAATTAAAAACAATTAACTCCTAACTAATAAAAAAAAAGGTTTACTACATGTGGAACCAAAAGTGAACCATAATGACAACACTACGGGCACATCGAAATATCAAACTGACATAGAAGTGAAAACATTTTCAGCAGCCTGTTCAAGGAGTAATTCACATTTGCAGTCCACTGAAGGACAGGGATAGACAAAAAATGCAATGGATATGGAACATCCAAAATGAACTAAAACAGGTAGAAAACAGCCTATAAAGCAGACGCCAATGACTTATCAAAGAGTAGATATGTAACAACTCGGACATTACAACACTGACTCATTCGCGTATTTTTAATCACACAGTTATATTATATTGTTTAGACTGTATTTGCACTACTTGTTTCATAATGCATTGAGCACTTTTGCAAAAAAAACTAAAATTCCCATGTAACAGGAAGTTGTACAAGGAAACATGTTGTAAAATAGAAGGAGGACTGTCTTAGAGATATCCGTGAGCAAGGTCCAAGGGGACCGAAATTCTTGGGGCGTTGTTCCAGCCATTTTGACTATCTCAATAAATGGAATTGTGATCCTAAACTGGGAGTGTGACTCATGATATACTGGTGACAGTATTTGTGTTTTTGGCATTTTGTGCGGCGTGGTCCTGTTGCATAAGAGAACGCACCACCATATCATGAAGAGCGCCGAAACACTTGTAACAGCGGACCGTTGGGAGCATATATGTATATATATATATATATATATATATATATATATATATATATATATATATATATACATATACATATATATATATGTATATGTATGTATACATGTATATACATATAAATTACAAGGTTAAGTCTTCTTATTCAATGCTTTCCAGTGGGTTATAAGCTTGTATTTCACAGAAAAGAGGTCTAAATGTGAATGATTTCTCATAATTCACAGTTCTGAATTAATTTGCAGGACATTTAGCTTCCCTCAACAAATAAGATAATTAAAAGGATGTTTAACAAAGCATTTTGTCTTTCTTTTAGTGCTGGTACGAAAAACCCATTCACAGTGACAGTACAACTCTCAGAGCATTGATCAACACACCTGAGAAGCTTCCCCTTATAGTCCTATCCTTGACGAGAGCATCCACCAATGAATCTAGTGTGTGAAAATTAATATTGTAAATGCAGAACCCTGTCAGCAAAATGTTATATTGCCCCACACTGAACTTTATTTTCTTACTCTTTATGCGTCTAGTTAAACCTACTCTATTGTATCCATGTACTACAAAAGAAGAGCACATTTTGAAATGCAGGTTTTTGATTTCCTTACAATGCACATTGTATTAAAATATGACTGAGAACAATAAACATTGCTGCATAAAACACATTAAAATATTAGCATAGTACACACTATAAAAACACACATGCATTAGAACATTGACAGACATATGTGCAGTCTCAAGCAAACAATGAATAATAAACAGTTGGTGTTCAAATGTTTGCACTATAATGATTAAGTCATATAATATAAAAAGCACATCATGCCTAACATGCTTAATATGGTCCTATATTGCCATCTCTTTCACATGACAATCATAAACCACTCAGCATTAGGCCTCCTGGTTTATAAATTTCACCAAAGCCCCTCAATGGAAATATTACACATTTGCACATTGGATATTCTCTCTCTCTCTCTCTCTCTCTCTCTCTCGCTCTCTCATTCTGTATGTGTGTATTACCATTGTTAAGTGTAGATAGTGGTCATGATTCAAGAGAAGCAAAACCTCGAGTGGATCGTGATACCTTCCCCCTCCCTCAACAAGGGTAATAAATAGCATAATATACTCAACACATCTGCATCTATGATGTATAATATGGAATTTTTCATCTGTATTTGTATTACAAAGAATTTAACCAAAACCTGGATGCAAGAGATTACATTTGTGCAATAAGTTAGGATCACACTGAAAAGGTCTCCAGAATATTTGGCCAGTAGTTTTCCTGTGTAAATTCACGTAGCATGGAATCTGTGAAGCAGTTACTATGATGATAAATGTGGAATTTGAACTATGAACTATAATAATAAATGTGTGAAGGAGCATTTATTAGTACAGTTTCTCGAAATAAAGTGTTATTGGGCGGCATTTATTTTTGCTCTGTGGTAATGTATTGTCATATTATTCTTTTATAATATTTTCCCTATGTGTTTTACCCTCCAATTGTTATATGGTAGATTCCCCTTTGGTGTTTTTTATGGAATGTTTATGTTTGCATGAGGAGACTGTGAAAGTCAGTTATCAGGATTCCTCTGAAAGCTGTGGCTGGAGTTTACTTTTTCCTGAATGAATACACCTACCTGAAATATCTCAGCTTGCATCAGCAGTTTTCTTGGACCTACACCGCGACTTCCACATTGATATTCAGATCTAGAAGAATCACTTTTCCATCACAAAAATGGTCTTAGTACTCATCGGACACCAAAGACAATCTTGCACCTGATTCATCATCAGCATGGACACTTCAATACCATTTAGCTTAACAATATAAGCAGGATGCTCACAGCTCACACCCGTTATGCATATTATATCATTGACAAATTGCAAAACAACATCAGCATCCTCCATTTCCACTTCATTAATTTTTTCTTTCACAGAAGTGAATCTGCAACACTTTGCAAAATGCCTCTTCCTCCCACATAGTTTGCATTAGACAAGGATAGCAGGGCAATTGCTGCAATTAAATAGGTGATTAGGGTTACAGCACCTAAAGCAGAAATTCTTTACTTTGAAAGTATTTTGTTGCTTTTTGCAAAAAGTGCTAATAGTTTGAACAGGAGACACACTTTCTTTACATTTTTGCAGATCTCACATTGCATGCAGTGCTCTATTTGGTTTGCTATAGTCAGTACCTCAGAGAATGGGATTGTTCTTAGACCATAATTCTCCATTTACTTTGTCACTCTTACACTCAAGCATGAATGGATCTCAGATTCTCTCTTCAGTGTGTTCTCCAAAATTACACAATGCTACTTTTCTATGAGCAGAAACAAAATCTTCTACAGATTTGCCCTTGCCTTGTTTTCTTTTCTCAAAATAATAACGTTGTAGTAATATAGACACTGTAGTTAAGAAAAGAATGTCAAGTTTCTTAACAGCAAGTGCAAATTCATTTAGTCTATCACCCAGTGGCGGCTCGCATAGGTAAAAGCGGTGGGTGGGGCGGGGCGGGGGGGTACTTTGCAATGGCTACGTGGGTGATGCGGCGAGTGTAAAGTAAGAGGTTTTATTTATTTATTATTACTTATCCCATTGTCTGCCGACTTCCATCACCCCCCACCGCGCCCGCCCCACTGCTCTTACCCGTGCGAGCCGCTACTGGTATCACGGTCCTCTCTAAGATCAAACCAGGTACATTTTCAAATATTTCTTGCCCTTCTGCACTGAGGCAGTATATAAGCATGTAGGTTCTTTTTCTGGAGATAGATTGGATCCAAGGACCTTTAAATAATTAATAAATACCTTTTTCCATTAAGACCTAGCATAAATGGTGGCCACGTGGCATTGTTAAAAAAATGTGGGAGGTGAAATATGGTGCATGATAAGGCAAAGTAAAAGAAAGGTGGAAAAGAAAATGGAAGAAAAAGAAAAGAAGGGAAGAACAACAAATTAAAGATAAGACAGAAGAAAGACAGTAGCGTGAATAAGTTAAATACCGTTAATAAAGAGCAAGAAAAAGATAGAAAGACAGACAAGCTCAATAAAACTCTAATACACAGTATTCTATTCGAAATTCCACCTGTAAAATCAATAATATTATCCACTGTTAAGTGATAAGAAACTAAATAGACCTCTTTCTATATTTATGGGACGGCAGATGCAGAGTTGTTCTTCATCGATATTGCTAAGGGTGCTAATAGTGTAAGGTGGAGCGAGATAAAAGTAATGTCTGTAGTAATAAAAGAAATGGAAGCCGAAATTCGCTGGAGCACGTCATTATCATGGAGCGAAGCAGAGAGATAAAAGAATGCTGCCGGTGGGATGGGAGCAGGCCGGCACAAAAAGAGCGTGTGTGGCATGTTGCAATCGAGATGCAGAGATATGGCTTCCTGTGGACACGGCTGAGAGACAAGCCCAGGTGGGTGCAGGTTAAAGCACGAGGCTTCTTGTGAAGTACAGGAATGAGAGAGAAGTGCAAAAGACTTCTCAAGGAGAAACGCTGGAGATGGTCACAAGGTTAGACAGTAAACGTGCAGTGCATGAGAGGCCTCAAAATCAATCAAAATTCTGGTATATGAAAAAAATAAAATTTAGATAAAATAAAAGCCAGGGGCCCCTTTACCGCATGTGTGAAGGCACTGTGGAAGTAAATAAAGAATGTCTGAATATGAATGGAGGGATTGTAGTCCGGCTAAATAAATTGAAAATATACAATTGTTTGGAAGTGAAACAATACCTGTAGAACTAGTGAAAACCACGAAAAGGATGCTTGCAATCCCCGCTTACAAGGGAGATTAACAGGGAAAATTCAGTGTGTGTACAATGAATGTAGAAGCCGTGTTGAAGTTTATTGCAGCAGATTAGAAGTGGGTTCCTAGTCGTCACTAATGTGGAAGTCCCGTGATGTCACCCCAAACAGTTATGGTGGGAAACCTCTAGAGTTGGTAGGCTATTTTGAGGCAGATTTCGGGTTTAGAGGGAACCGTGCCACAGGAAAGGTGTATATCCCTGTACAAGTGATACAATTTTAAGCTGGCCACATCAAAAAGTCCTGGGTATATTTCTTGATCCTAATCTCAATCCTCAGGTACAAGTTAGAAAAGTAGATACAATGTCAAATCTTTTCCTTTAAGAGTTTCCTCAAGTGTTTTACGATAAAGTAGGATGTGTCAATAGATATACCCACTGCATCATCTTGAGAGATAATGTCACATCAATTACATGCAAAGTGAAGAATATTTCTTTGAGTCTGCATGGTGCAGTTGAGGCAGCACTCAATAGGCTGAACAAGGAAGGAATAATTGAACCAGTGGAAGCCTCATAATTGGTAGCACATGTTGTGGTGGCAACTAGGTCATCCAGAGACATACGTTTGTGTGTTGACCTCAGGCATCTCAATAAGGAGGTAATTGAGGACAAATTTCGATTACCCAACATCTTGGAAATGACAACAATGATGGGCAATTCCAAAAGTTTTCACCAGTCTAGACTCCACTTCTGGCTATCATCAGGGTTGGCTGACTGATGATTCCAAAACACTCACAGCATTCATTACGCTGTTTGAAGTTTCCATTTCAATAGAAGGCCCTTTAGACTTTATTCAGCGGCGTCTGTCTTTCAAAGGGTAATGTTGAACCTGTTTCAATGGATATCAAATGTCAAGTTTTTCCAAGATGATGTGTTGATTTTTAGTGATGGTTTTAGTGCGCATAAGGACAAGATGACGGAAGTTTTTAACATTTCTGAGCAGAAAGGCATGACACTGAAAATTTGTAAATGCTTTTGTTTCACAGCGGTCACTTATTTAGGGCGCATAATATCTGGTGAGGGTTTGAAACCCAAAGAAGACTTGATCAGGACTGTTTTGAATTTACCACCTCATGCAAAGAAAGAAGAGGTTAAATCCTTTTTAGATATTGCTGAGTACTATTAGAGGTTTGTTCTGAATTTGCAGCTCGGACCCTTGCCATAAGGGCCCTTCTTAGGAAAAATGTCCAATATGTGTGGCCTGATGCATGTCAGATAGAATTTCAAGATGTTAAGACTGCACTTTCATTGGCTCAAAGCTTAAGAAGTTTAATTCCAAGTCAGCGTGTGCGAATGTGGCTGACGCCAGTGAGAAAGGCCTGGGAGCTCTTTTGAGGAAGGCAAAGATGTGACTATTACTTTTGTATCACGGTCTTTAGGGGTGCTGTAAATGCTACTCAACCATTGAGAAGGAAGCCCTAGCTGTTTACTGGGCAATAAAAAAATTCAGCCAGTTTGTATCAGGTCAGTTTGTCAGGCTTCTAGTTCAGACAGACCACAAACCATTGCAGGAAGTGTTTAGTAAAAAGGGTCTTGTGTTTGCATCTAGTCATGGATTTGCAAATGGATGGTGGCACTGCAAGATTTTCAATTTGAGGTTTTGTACTTGTCAAGAATATGCAATAAAGTGGCGGATTTTCTCTCAAGATTAGCAGTGAATGGGTGTGACCAGGAAGGTGAGAGTGATGCCTGGTGGAAAGATGTAGGAAGCTGGGTATTATGTTGCAGGACCCCCCACTTTTTGCCTGGCTTTTGATGCAACTCTGATTGTAGAGTACCAGGTTCCCAGTACCAGTGTTCTTTCCTTGAAACTATACCACAATTGGCACAGCTTCAGTTACCCCTGTAAGTCCCTAGTAGGTGGTACCCATGGTACCTAGGGCATGGGTACTGAAGAGGGTCCTCTGGGGCTGCAGGACTGGCTGTGCCACCCCAGGGACCCGTTACCAAGGCTACATGGCACATAGCCCTGTGTGTCTATTAACTGAAAAAAGCAAACAAGTGCACACCTGTTTCTTCCGAATATTTCAATGTCAAATTTTGTCCATAATTTTAACTTTCGCGTGCAGCCTGGAAGCGTGATCTGCCCTGGTACCACGCGCTCATGAACACATCAGAACTGGAGCGAGGTAGCACTCCATTACCAGACGCACAGCATAATCTGTGATTCATAACATAGATACCACGCACTTGTCCACGTTTAATATAATTTATTCCATGTACTCCCAAATTTTCTGTTACTCATTTCTTTTATCCTTTCACATGTGAGATCCTTATGTATTCCAAAGTTTCTAATGCAACAGATATGCCAATCCAGGCCTTTTTCTGGGGCATGAAGCATACATAAATCATCCTCAGTAGTTGATCTTATATACCCAATGCATTTCGGGCTTTCCATAGCCCTTCTTCAGGGGTTCACTACAAATTTAAAACAGTACCATTAGATTTGTTATTCAGACCTCTGTGCATTCACATTACCAAAATACTTCAAGAAATTCATACCGTGTTTTACTGCTAACCCCATAGCCAGCGTTTTCCCTCTAAATGCGTAACTGCACGCTCTGAAACTGTGCCCAAACAAGCCTCTCCCAAACCTCATAACCCTCCCTTTTATTTGCCTCCACGTTCTCATATGGAATCGCCAATAGCTCGTACTCGACATTACTCCAAATTAACCAATGCCCATAAACAGCATGAACATTCTCCCGTACCTTAATCATCTTTTTCAGTGCAATCTACTTCCCAATGTTGTCCTTTCCTCGCGTAAAGTAGTGTTCCACTCTCTCCTATCATCTCCCTTATCACTCATGTAACGTGACCCCACCCCTCTGAGTTGGCCAATCAAATTAACCAAACTGTTCAAATCCCCAACCCTCATAACTACACATCCCATAACCCACTTCTTCAGACTCCTCATTAGCCCCGACTTGCTGTTTAAACCAGTGACTCATGATTACACTGACCCGCTCCCTGTTGGCAGAACTTCCCCAGGCAACTTACTCTAATACCCCGCCCTCCCGCAGATGTTCTCGAACGCCGATTCTATGATGTTACACTTCGTGCTTTAAAACGTGGAAATGTCAATAAATATATTTTTTACGATGTTGACAATAAACGTATTCTAGTACTTCATGGATTTATGTACATCATCCAAACCAAAGTCCTCTGGCATGTCTTTAAACATAGTTCTTGAGCTTCCGTTCCTGGGATGTGTTGTTGTATTGTCGTCTCACATGTGACTTTCTTTCTGTTTGACATATTTTACCGATAATCCTGTGGGTGCAACTTGTCAATGGGGCAGACAAGTAATTTAAGTAACTGAAAAAAGCGAACAAGTGCACACCTGTTTCTTCCGAATATTTCACTGTAGAATTTTGTCCATAATTTTAACTTTCGCGTGCAGCCTGGAAGCGTGATCTACCCTGGTACCACGCGCTCGTGAACGCATCAGAACTGGAGCGAGGTAACTCTCCATTACCAGACGCACAGCATAATCCATGATTCATAACATAGATACACGCACTTGTCCACTTTTAATATAATTTATTCCATGTACTCCCAAATTTTCTGTTACTCATTTCTTTTATCCTTTCACATGTGAGATCCTTATGTATTCCAAAGTTTCTAATGCGACAGATATGCCAATCCAGCCCTTTTTCTGGGGCATGAAGCATACATAAATCATCCTCAGTGGTTGATCTTATATACTCAAGTGCCTTGCCACCCATACACTGTATAAGGTATAGGTAAGCCACCCCTACTGCAGGCCTTTAGCCCTAAGGTAGGGTGCACTATATCCGATGTGAGGGAATATCAGCATGAGCAGATATGCCCCCACAATGTCCATTCTATTCTGAGATTTTGTAAGCGCACAGGGAAGTTATGAGAGTGCATGGGCTGGATACTTGTCAACACGAGTTTCCTAGCACCATGATGGCTTCATTGATTCCTAAGATGTTTGGTACCAAACATCTTGTATTAATAAATCCTCACTGATGCCAGTGGTGGATTTATTAATAAATTCACACAGGAGACTCTCTTAGAGGGTCCCCTGAAAACCTATCAAGCACTGGTGTGGTTCCTGACTTTTTTTCACCAGCCTGCCACTACCAAACATGTTTCTGACCTCATGGGGTGAGAGAGAGATCTCTCAGAGGATAGAGACAAAGCCTGCTCTGAATGGAGGTACTTCACACCTCCTCCAGGTGAGGATGGCCTTCCTGGGCAGGAAGCTTCAAAGACAATGCCACATTTGAAATCTAACCTAGGAACATTCAGATGGTGCCCCGTTTCCTGCTCCACTTTTGGTGGCGAGAAAATTAGTTAGATTAGGAGGAGGGTCCCCATTTAGCCTACACCACCCCTAGGGCAGGGCAGGCGATGCATACCCCTCTCCTGCAATTCCACCATCTTGGGATGGTGGGAAAACATCCTATCAGGGCTAGGGTAGTGCCTCTGCCCAAAGGAAGTGGTCACTAGAGGGTGTAGACACCCTAAAGGTAGGTATCCCATTGGCTACTACCTGTTTCTCCTTGTAACACCCCTAAATTCAGTATTTAGGGGGAACCCCAAGACCTGAACATCAAATTTGATGGACAGGAGATGATGAGGACAAAGAAGACCCGCTGCATGAGAAATGAAGCCCTGGTGCAGAAGAAAAAGGTGTCAAACCTTACCTGCTGCTCCCAGGACTTGACAATCGCTGCTGCTGTGATGTCCTGAAACCTGAGAGGAGTCCAAAAACACCGGAGCACCTCCAGCCTTCAAGAAATTGCTGAGGACCTATCTTGGAGTGAAAGTCTCACTCCTCTGCACACCGCATGCACCAATCCCGTGAAGTCCAATTTGTCGGCTTGCTGCTTCCTGATGACCTTGATGCATCACTAAAGCAAGAGAAGGTACAACAGCTCCGGAGGCTTAGATCTGTCTCCTCACCAACTTTGGAGAAACCAGGACTTACCGGAGCCGCAGGGTACCAATACCCCGGGTACCGGACCCCCAATGACAAAAACAAAGAAGAAGAGTCCCCTACGGACTCCCAAAGCACCAGAAGCAAGCCCCTGTGAAGGGACATCGAGACACCTGAGACCCACTCCCTGAGTGGCCCAGCTGTACCGATATCGCCTCTCCAAGTTGCCTGCTCCTGACAGCGAGGACCTCAAGGCACATGATGCACGACACCCGGCTGACCTGTTTGCTCTGCCTGAATAACACACAAGAAGTGCACTCTCTATCATCCCGAAACCAATGGCATGCTAGAGAGGACGCTCAAGGAAACTATTCAAATTCCAAGGTACAGTGGTAACAGTTGGATTCAGGCTGCGAAGAAGAGGATGGAAGAGTTTAGGTTGACCCCACACTCCATAACGAGAATTAATCCATTCGTTTTGTTCAGGAACCACAATCCCAAAACCACCATGAGTCCTCCATGGGTGAAAACTTACAATGGATATGCTGTGTGCTCCAAAAGTTCAAACGAGCAGTTAAGGGAGAGAGGAGCAAATGCAGTTTAAAAGTAAAGTACATTTTGATCTTTGTAAAGCTGTTAAACAAAAGACAGTTTGTGTCGGGAACTTAGTGAGGACAAACTGCCCAGAAGAGGTCAAGATGTCACTCACTTCAGTAAACCTTATAGAGTAACTAAAGTATTCAGAGGTGCTGCCAAAATAGATAATGGGCGCATTTGGAATTTCAACAGGATCGCTGTTATGGGCTGATGGTTTTATGCAAAGTTCGTATTTTGCGTAATTGGTTCTTTTTCTGTTCTGACTTATGGGGAATGGTGCGTGTTAATGTATTGTTATAGTACTCTTATATAATATTGATCCTATGGGGCATATTCTCAAGCCCCTATCGCCACGGGAACGTCACTTTTTTTGATGTTCCCATGGCGATAGGGCAGGCGCTCTATTCTCAAGGCAGCGTTAACCCACTTAACGTGGCTTAAAGCCACGTTAAGTGGCTTAACGCTGCCTTGAGAATAGGGCCCCTTTCACGCTAAACTTAGCGGGAAAGGGGGCGTGCAGTGGGTGTTGCGGTGGGCGTACCACCGTAACACCCATTGAATTCGACGCTGCCACCTATTATCAAGGGCGGCGATAATAGGTGGCAGCGCCGAACTTAAGACCAGAAAATCCTGGTCTTATAGGTGGCGAAACGAGGAGAAATGCTGAATTTCTCCTCGTTTTTAGTATTTCCATGTGTGCTGCCTTGTTCAGCACACATGGAAATAGCAAATGCCATGGTTTGTTTGTGTACAGGAAGGTGTCCCTTCCTGTACATAAACAAACCTTTAAAAAAAAATGCAGTTTTGTAACTTACATGTGTGTTGCATGAAGCAGCACACATGTAAGTTACTAAACGGCATTTTAGGTTTGTTTATGTGCAGGAAGGGACACCTTCCTGTACATAAACAAACCTCCCTGCTCGCAGACACCCTTGCACTCTGGTGCAACGGTGCCTGCGTTGGCGTTAAGTCGTGAGACTTAGCGCCGTCGCAGGGGGGAACGCCAGGCTGCACCACATTCTTGAGAATAGGGTGCATCCTGGCGTTTCCGAAGTGGCGGTGAGAGGCGTTAAGCCAAGGAGGCTAACGCCTCTCACTGCCACTTCCTCGTGAATATGCCCCTATGGGGCATATTCTCAAGGAGCTATCGCCGAGTTATCGGCACCTTATCGCAGCCAAAGTCAAGATAAATATATCGCTCCATTCACAAGCTGGTGCTAACAGCCGATAACACCAGTTTACCTGCGAAAGCATCCTCAAAAAACATCGCCACAGATGACCCCTGCAACTATCGCTAATGAGATGCAGAGTAGGCGTTCCCGAGCAAAAATCAGCGACAACACCACACCTCAACATTCTCAACGACCAGCCCGATCAGCGATAAGACTACAAAACAGGCGATAAGGCGCGTTAGCAGCAGGAAACTAACACCTGCTCTGACCTGGTGTAAAGTTGGACCACAGCCTGCACCACAAAATGGAGCCCAGCCCAGAGCCACACCTGAAGGGCAACAGATGCCATGGAGCCACTGATCATGCAGCTCGGAGCCCCAACAGGGCCACAAAACCCACCGCCACCACCCCAGGACCCCCACACCCCGGGCACCCCTCCCCCGGCCAAAGACATGCCACATCAACCACACAGAATCATGTACCAAATAATCCGCCTGATGTCGCACAACCACATTTGGTGACATGCATGTGTCGTCACAAAAATGAGCATCACACATACACCTTCGATGTAACAAATGAAAATTTATTCAAAGAAACACAGAACAGAAATGAAGACACATGGCGGCTCCCCTCGGGACAATCCGTAGGTCACAGCCTGCAAGACAAAAATCATGATGAGAAGGTGTGTCTTGCACACATCAAAGGACTGAGAGAGAGCGAAGGAGAGAGAGAGAGAAAGAGAGGGAGCCAGAGAAAGACGGACAGAGAGGGGGAGCGAGAGAGAGACGGACAGAGAGGGGGAGCGAGAGAAAGACAGACAGAGAGGGGGAGCGAGAGAAAGACGGACAGAGAGGGGGAGCGAGAGAAAGACGGACAGAGAGGGGGAGCGAGAGAAAGATGGACAGAGAGGGGGAGCCAGAGAAAGACAGACAGAGAGGGGGAGCCAGAGAAAGATGGACAGAGAGAGGGGGGAGCGAGAGAAAGACCGGACAGAGAGGGGGAGCCAGAGAAAGACGGACAGAGAGGGGGAGCGAGAGACAGACAGACAGAGAGGGGGAGCCAGACACAGATAACAGAAGAGATGGACAGGGAGAGAGAGAGTGCCGACAATGCGCACCCAGGCCACACTGCTCACCTGCTGCCACAGGTGTGTCTCCAACCACGTGCCGGTATGTAGTGCAGTTCACCAGGTCACACATCTGAAACTGATCCGTCATCTGTAACAGAGTCCAGATACCTGAATGGCAAAGTACATACAATTGCACAAGACATCATCACTTGTCCGCCCCTGCACACCCAGGCAGATGCACCCCGGCCCCTCCCGCCGCCCAGTGGTGCATGCCCGCCCATGCGCACCCAGGCAGATGTACCCCAGCCCCTCTCACCGCCCAGTGGTGCATGCCCGCCCCTGCGCACCCAGGCCTCACTGCTCACCTTCTGCCCTTGGTGTTTAGCAATGAGGGCCCACCACGTGCCGCTGCAAGCCACATGCCCGGGGCCCGCGGACATGGCACCCTCCACATCATGCAGCCCCGCTCCGCAGACCACCAGGTCTCACATATGATTCTGGGTCTTGATTTCACCATGGCAGAGGACATACCAGTGCACCCGGCATCATCGCAGGCTGCACACCAGCTCAGCCCTTGAGGTGCCACTAACTCTGTGATCCGGGATGCGATGCCACGTGGCGGTAAGCCTGCGCTGCCTGCTGGCTCTGGCCTACACCTCGGTCCAGCAGGGCACACAAATCCTGAGCAGTCCGGACCGCCGGGACGGGGCATCATCGCAGGCTGCACACCCACTCAGCACTTAAGGTGCCCCTACCTCAGTGCACCCAAAGTCACCGTCCCGTGGCGGTGTGCCTGTGCCGGCCGCAATGTATCCGGTGCCACCAAGTCTGTGTCCCAAAAGTCATGGACCCTGTATGAATGGGTATCGTGTTGCGGACGCCATCATGTCACCTCCGGTCCTGGGAAATGTGATGTTGCAGGGCCCGAGGCCCTCATGCCTACATTGACACCACACGGATGCACCCAGATAGAGAGTGGAAATGGCGTCGAGCACGTGCGCCCGGCCCTTATTTTTGGCAGGGTCACATGTCCTGTGACGCGTGTGCTGGATGGGTGTGGTGTGGGTGTACACCAGCCGTGAGGGAGTGGCTGTGGCATGCTGACAACTAGACCTGTGAGCAGCAGATCACTACAGGAAATACATTGGACATGTAGCGTTGCCGTCCCCCCCTGTGAGCTTAAGCGGAGTGGGCTGGCCTGGCAGTCCAGCATAAGGGTGTGTAAATGACCCCGGGGCCCTGGGCGTGGTTCCTTACTGGGCTGGACAAGGAAGTAACTCATGCGTGTGTCCCTGTTGTTGTGTCAGCGCCACCCGGACCGCATTCGGCAAAGTGTCACCCTGTGACCCCTGTGCTACAACATGAGCCACATGGACGTAAGAGGAGTCCAGTGAGCCTACATTCATCCATACTTCCACACTTGAAAGACCATAGACATGACACATCTGTGTGAATATGACTGTTTAATGCACATTCAGTGGAGTGTTGCATCTGGAGCAGTACAGGGCCATGCAAACCCCACATGACGATGTTGTCCCGTGGAGGGCCAGCCAGGGTCCGTCAGGGAATGACAAGTCCAAAGGAAGAGGACGAGTTCAGTCCGCAGTCTGATTGCTGTGTCAATGGCGATCAAACAACATATGGCAGTCCATGTCGAGGTCCAAGGTGAGTGTCGCAGAGTTCATCGGGGGACAGTGGAAGGTGATGATGCAGAGGGCAGTACCAAGCTGAAGCCGGATCTATGGCTGAGATGCATGCTGCTGCATCCTTCTTACCACAAGGGCAGAATCATCTGCATCTTCGTCCTCTGCTGTTTCATGTGCCTCACGTGTGGGTGGTGGTGTTCTGTCTCCAGCACTGTGCGGCAGTGACACATCAGGGGGCAGAGATGTGGATGGAGTGGTGGCAGCAGCATGCGTCCGCGCCAGGCCTTGTGGCAGCAATGCCATGAGGATGGTTCTGAGGTCATTGAGGAACCCAGCTACCTCTCGCTGGTGTGCAGCCATGGCAGCCGCTCGTTCCGCATTCGCCCGCTCCATGGTCTCCATTAACCTCTGCATGTATCCCAACTCCCGTGTGACATCGCTAGAGAAACTCGGACTGGTCAGTTGTACTAATCTCTGAGTCAGGGCTCCAGCAATGTCAGCCATGGTCCGTTGGAGAGCATGGAGCGGACTGTGGGTGTCCGTTAGGGACCGTGAGTGGTCCCTGATGGGACTTAGATACCCACGTATGGCATCTAGTTTGTCTGCCATGCGGTCGAAGCCCACCCGCACTTGTTCAGCCAGATTCTCCTGGCACCCCAAAACACGGCGTTGGAAGGCCATGTGTTCTTCGTGGGGGTCCAGGGAGCCAGCAGTGGTGGTGGGTGCTGCCTGCTGTGTGGTCTGTGCAGGGGGTGGGGTCTCCTCGTAGCAGCTGGGCTGCCCAGCTCCTGGAAGTGGGCTGCGTAGGCTGCCCACGAGCAGTTGGAGGGCGTCAGAGTCGAAGCTGTGGTGGTCCTCTTCATCTTCAGAGAAGAGAGGGTCGGGCTGCTCTGCAGGAGGTGTTGATTCTCCCTCTGCAATGTGAAGGGGAGATGCAGTTTAACGATGTGTCCACATGTATGTTGTCGCATTGTACATGTTTTCATACAGACAGCATGACTGGGTACATTGTGGCTGTTTGGGAGGAGCTGCCTATTTGATGGGGGACAGTGGACATTTCGACAACAGACGTGTGTGTGTTTGTACTTGTACATTATCAACGCACATTTCCCTGCAATGTCAAATGTGATTGGCCAGTGTCTGCACCCAAGCGGCGCCAGTTGTGTCCTGTGTTCTGTTGTAGGTGTTTTGCGGATTGTGTCACATCGTTGTCAATGTAGATGTGCTATTCATGTGATGTGTGTGCTGCATTTTGGGGGAGTCGCCCCTGCAGCTCAGATTTTGCTGCCCCTTATCCCTTTCATGAGGTGTGCCTTTGACTTCTGTGCTTGTACAGTGCTGACATGTTGCATACTTGGGTACATTGGTCTCTTGGTGGGAGTTGGTGGTCTGGGGCATGGTTTGTCCGCATATGTGCTCAACTTAATTGTGCATGTGTGCCATTGTGCCTATCTCCCCCCGTCCCCCCAGGCCCTGGTCGTTACTCACCCTGTTGCTGTTGTGTCGGGTCCTGTTGAGCAGTGTCCGGGCCCCCAACTCCTGCCACCGTCTCCCCACTGATGACTGTGGACACCATTTCCTCCATGTCGTCCAGCTCCTCCTGTGGCGCTGGGCTCCCACCTCCAGTCTGCATTGCTGCCTTCAGGTTGTTGGCGAGTTTCAGCTTGGTTTTGCGCTTGACATCATTCCAGCGTCTCTTGACCTCGTCCATTGTCCTCTTCAGCACTCCGACTGCATTCACCTTGTCCACGATGGACTGCCATATTCCATTTTTTGTTGCCAATGACACAGTGGAGGTGACGAACAGTTGTTGATGGTGTTCTGTCACCTCCGTTATCAGGATCCTGTTTTCCTGCGGACTGAACCGCTTCTTCCTACTCTTTTTGTCCTTGCCCTTCCCTAACCCCGAAGTCCCAGGATGGTCCTCAGGGGGGCTTGTGGGGTTCTGGTTCTCCTCCGTACTTGCTCCGGCAATGTCCATTGTGCTTCGCTGTTGTTTGGCATTTGTTTGTCTGTTTTTTTTCTATTTTTATGGTGATTGTTCCCGCCTGACGCGTGTGAATTTCAGGCCTGTAGCTGGGTTTCGCTGATTTTCGTATCGCGATTGGCCTCATCGCAGCTTTTTTTGCGTTCGTGTTTCGCATTTTTGCGGCGTGGCGTTGATTTTAATGCGGTCAGTTGACGCGTTATCTGGTGACTTTCGCATGGTACCGCCGTGTTGTGAATACTTGGTTAACACGGTGTAAATTTCCCGCGATGGTCTGCGATGTTGAAGGTTGCGTTAAGTAACTTTTGCGATGGTTATCACACGTTCTTGGGAATATGCCCCTCAGTGTTTCCCCTTCCTATGGTAGATTCCCCTCTAGTGTTCTGTATGGAATGTTTACTTTTGTATGAGGAGACTGTGAAAGTCAGTTGTCAGGATTCCTTTGACATCTGTGGCTGGAGTTTTATTTTCCTGAGCGAATAAACCTACCTGAAATACCTTAGGTCTCATCAGCAGTGTTTTCTGTACCTACACCGCGACTTCCACACACCGCCATACCATAGTACACACACACCTATATATATATGCGTGTCTTTAAAGGGCATTTCTGCAATTTCTAATGCCTATTTAGTATGTGCCAGTAAGCAGTACAGACATACAGTAATTGAATTTTTTCAACGTATCCAAATAGCATCGAAATTGACTTATTGTTGAGCTGCAGGAAAGACTCGGTCCCGCGGGACTATTAGTGTCATTTAAAAGGCTAAACGTACCATAAAATCTGTCTTTACTCGAATAAAGTTGTACAGACCAACGCAAATTAGAGCTAATGTTTTCCACATTTTCTTGTGAAAAAAAAAAGTTGGCTGTGGAGCAAAGTTCTAAGAGGCCACGCTAGTATTAATAGCGAGCGCTGTAGTTCATTAGGTGTTTTCAACAATTCAAAGGATTGTTGTTCAGAAATATTATGTGGCAGAGTGGAACTCGCCGGACAGCTGCTGGAGCCGACCTGTGTTCAGCATTAGCTCTCGTTACTTAAGGAGAACGCCAATCTTCTCGGAAATGGAGAAGTTGACGCCACATATCTGGCCTGTCTTGTCGCTCATTAAGTGAACGCTAAATGCTGGAAGTGCCCCGTTCAGACTTTTGTCTGGGATTCCTGGGACCAGTCTGCCGCATGACGGAATTATTGTTATGATATTGCCAGTGAACAACGACTTGTATAATTAGGGGCATTAAAATCTCTTTTTAGCACCGCTTGAAAAATTCAGCAGCAAACTGACACTTTGTAACCATTCGCATACATTCGTCCATCCGAGTTTGCTGTTCCTTAGATCTTCATTTTATAATAAACTATAGTGGGCTTTCTTATCTGGCGAGTTGTAATTCACACCTAACTCTATTGCTGGACATATTTTTACAAACAACGCATCATATCAAGATGTACACTGCACTGTGTGTCAGATGAGATATTAGCATTTTAGTACCGTGATTCCCCCCCAGTAAAGGCATACTTGTTTACTTTCTTTTCTCTTCAACTTCAGTAGTTGCAATTAATTAATTTATTTCATTTGTTTTTGAAAATCATTATTTTCTTTTTCTACAAAGGTAGTCATTAGATAGTTGTTTCTTAAATTGTTCTTTTTAAGTGAAGCAGTTTTTTTTGCTACTTAAGCCTTGTTTTTTTTCCTTTTAAATAGATCAGTTGTGCATAGCAAGTTTCAAGTTTATTAATGACTTAATGACTGATTCAAACCTCTTCTGAGGTAAACAATATAATGGTAAAACCAACATAAATATTACATATATAAAAAGATACATTGGAACAATTTACAAATAGTCAACTAGAATAATTTCCAAAAACTCATAAAAAATTAAGAAATTCATCAGGAGTTATTATATTGAACTTAAAATATAATGGTTTTAAATAACGATTCCGAGATTCGACAAGTGTCCAGCAATTACATAAAACATGACATAAATCTTGCTTTCATCTGTGGCGAAAAATACATTTGTAAGGATCATTTGGATGTTCTGCCTATTTACCTATAAAGGCATTATGGGCAGATTACCTAGTCTCGGTAATATTATCCTTCTGACACTGTGTCCAAGAAATAGCATTAGAAATGGTTTAGCCCGATTATATAATGCATTATTTGGAAAGTATATATGCATTTTTAAATTAGCACAGTGTTTGCTATCTCGTGAAAGGTTTAATCTTGGCATACCATTTTTTCAAATAACAAACGCAGTTGATCCCATAATCATGTTTTAAGAAATTCCATTCTACACTCTAGCACTCACAGAGGTTGTGTTGGACAAGACAAGATATGATAAAACATCGTAGTCGGTGAGCCTTTCCGCTCCAGCTTCAGCTAATGGTTCATCGAGTATTCTTCAGGTACCAAACCTGTTTCAAGACAAAGCCACTCATTACAAGTGGCTGTTTAATGCCAATGTGCACACCGTCACTGTATTGCTGCCACTGGAGCTTTCATGACCTAGTTTTGTCCTCCTTTTGTTGTGTATTGTACACGTCATGGGAGGCAATGAAGCATTTTTTGCCAGGGCTAACGTTGGTTTCTGGCCAGGCCATGGAGGAAGCAGTGGAGAGAGAGGCTTGACAAACCCACCACAAAAGATGACAATGCGCACAACTTGCTTGGAACTGCCGCCTGATAGCCTGTGTTTACTTTGTGAAAGTGAAGTGAGCGTCAACGCACAGGTAAACTCTGCTCTGCCGGCAGTCAGCAAAGGTTTTTTGCCGAACTTTGCGTTTCTAAGCAAAGCTTGGAGTTGCAAAACTCTGTGATCTCTGCTGGCAGAACGGAATTTCTCACCCACCCTTAGCAGCAAACTACACTCCGCCGGCAGAGTTTGCAGAGTTTTGCCACTCCATGCTCTGCTTGGAGCGTGGAGTTCAGCAAAAACTCCACCATCCGCCGTGTAGCTGAGTTTCCTAATGCCACCATCCACCCCCTAGCTCCCAGCGCCCAGCCTGAAATGGCGGTAGTGTTGCCATGACGACTAGAGTGCCAAGGCAGTCCCTTCTGGGGTTACAGGGCGGCGCTTCCTACTCTACTGAGTAGCATCATAGTCACTGGGACGTGGCTTGGGAAGGGGAGCATGGCAAAGGAGTGTGCCCAATCCCTATAGTTCCATTAAAGAACTAGAGCACTAATCTTACCATAATACCTTCACTCTGCACAGCCACTGCTAGCTTCACCGACCACCTTCAAAACAGGATGTGAGGAGGAAGTGTGGCATGAGTGACCTCCGCCAACCCCTTAGCCCGTGTGTGCATTGAAACCTTGCTGTCCTACTTGCGGCATTCACCGCTGCCATTCCTGTTGGCGTGTCTGCACTGCTTCAATCACCAACTGGTAAGGAGCCTGGGGGTGCTCGTGGCGGAAGGAGGGGGAGGGAGAGTGGTGTAGGTGCAACCTCTTGTTGTTAATTTGTTAGATAGGGGAGGCTAATTAAAGGGACGTGAGCAGGAGTGGGGGCGGCGCTTTTGAGAGACTGCAAGGAGGCCGGCAAGGAGGTTTGGTCGAACGTTCTCAGACCCGAGCTGCAGCTACTGGAGCAGGAGCCGTGGTTTCACAGTGAGTAAGTTTTGGTGGCAGCAGCAGGAACAAGAGAGTGTAATGTGCAGTGCTCCCAGCACTCTGTGCATCTTTCAGCGTATTTTACAGTCTACCTCTGCACCTTTGTAGTGTACCTTTCTCTCTGTCCATCATTGTTGCTGTACTTTTTTTTTGCAAGCTATCTCCGAATCCTTGCCACCGCAATTTTAGCTTTGTAACTAACTCTGCTAAAGTGCTTTTTCTCCACCTCTTTGTCACTGTATCTTTGCTTCTGTCTTGTGTTCTTCTGTCTGTGTACCTCCTTCTCTGCCACTCTAGGACTGTACCTTTGAATATGTTACTCTGACAGTATACTTTTGTTACTTTCATCACCTTAACTTTCATGCTGTACCATTCTCTACATCTCTGTCGTTGTGCCTTCTTTAGCTATGGCACTTGTATACCTGTCAGCATGGCTACCCGTACTGATAACCCTGCATCTCTCTGCTTTCTACCCCCTATGGCTCAGTGAACTGACCTGGATATACCTCATCGCATCCTAAGTGTCTACACCTCTAGCTGTACCTTGTAGCATTCTTCGCAGTGCCCCCGCACACAACCTGTATCACAGCCCTCCCGGAGCCTCATTACATTGCACCCCTCTCTGTAGTACAGCTCCCGAGGCCCCTTCTGTAAGGCAGAAAAAAAAGCCTGACTTTCTTTTTAACAAACTTGTTTACTTCTCCCTCACATCCTCTGGCTCTTCTGTCTCTATTTTTCCTTTTGCTACTTACCATGATGGTTCCCTTCTGCTTCGGTGTGCTTCTCTCTCCTTTCATGCTCAGGGACAGCCAAGGAGTGGCTGTGGCACTTGGTCTGACCCCGGCATAGTCAACCTCCGCTGGGCTTCTCACAAGGCATTGCATCTGTGCAGAATGGCAGAACCCTGGTGCTATTTACTTACTGCATCTCCCCTTACGTTGCACATTTCATGCACAGAATCAGTGCAGTGCACCACCCTTTACTTAAAATACCCAAATACACACCTTCCTGTAACGAATTTTGTGCATTGTCTATGTCACTATGGGTATATATTGTACAGGAGTAGGTGAGTGGAGCAACTCCGCCCGCTCGCGGCACTCCGTGGAATTGCATGGAGTTTTTATACAGCTCCGCGGGATTCCGCGTAGTGCAACTCCGCAAGCTCCGCCCGCCCCTACCTGTAACCTTTGTTTTTTTCTGTGAATTTCTAAGTATTTTTCAAATTCTATTTCCTAACTATAACGTCCCTGTAACCTTTATTTTTTTCAGTGACTATATATATATAAGTATGTATATATATATACATACATACATACATACACGCTAAGGTGAAGTGTTTCCCATTAACCCTATTTGTAAATGAAGTCAGCATTAATGCATTAATGACTTCATTGTTAGACTTCATTGTTAGCAGCAATTCGGAATCTTGTCAGCCTTCTTGCATGTAGACATAGAGATGACATAAGCCTTTGTTCAACCTTGTGTTCCCACTTACATTAGGATCTCAGAACCAGATGTGAAAGTGTCAGATCTGCCTGGTCAACAGGATTTGAAAACAAAGTTTAAAAATTCGAAAACAGTGTGATCAAATTTCCTAGGCTGTAGGAGAACATTAAAGGACTGAAAAGAATCATAAAATTGCTATATATTGCCAAAGACAATTTTCTTTTCTCGGAAGAGTGCCAGACATAAACTATTAGTTCCTTTCACAAAGAGTAAACACTAGAACATGAAGCAGCACAGGCCACTGTTGACTGGAGCTAAAAAGTTCAATTTTGTGATGCTGAGCCTTATTTTGAAAACTGGCCAAATTATTATTTCTCAATCACATTTTACTAAAGGGAAAAATGGGTCCTATAACCTAGTGTTGTATAATATTGATTAACATGTTAATATCTTTACATGAGAGTGTACGAACCTACTGGTGTCATTTGGTCTGATGGATGGTCTGCTGGCCTGTGGGGTCAGTGAAGACATGGCTTCTACACCTTTGGCAGTGTACCGCCTGCCTGATTTAGACACTCCTGTCTTCAGCATAGTCTACACTGCATTCACTCATTAGAGGGCACTTTGCAGAGTGGGCACCATGTTTCACGTGCTTTTCAGCATAGATGATTTTCAGTAGCAAACTCCAAAAGATTTTTTTTTATTGATAACCAAAAAACATCAGCAACCCTGGCATGTTAAGAGTTTCCCTCAATGTATGGGGGCCATTTCTGTTGTTTCCTGTTCTGCACCTCAGACTGTCCTTCATGGTCCCAAACAGGAAAAAAGTACAGCAGAAGGACTGTTATAAATAGGGCTGTTGTTCTAATGTACATCACCTACCTCTAAATGGAGCAGGTGAGCAAGACGTATGGCAGACAGGGCATCTGGCATATTCTAAATGAACCCCTATGTCTAGGTTGATAATATCGACCAACAAAAATATCACACCAACTACATCGCCTACCATTACATGATCATGCTAGTATATATTTAATAGTTATAACTTCACATTAAGTTACCTTGCAATGTAGTGGTTAGGTCGATGTATGAGAGATGATATTTTTGCCATTCAAAATAAGGCATGCAATACAGTGGGGGTATATCACTGCATGACATATCAGTAGACTTTCCATTCATAATCTTTTAAAATATAAAGTTGCTTTGTGTAACGCATAAAAGTTCCACTGTACGTTGCAACCTTTGGTGCAAAGCTTAGTGGTAGCATTTTGCCCCCTTTTGTTTGCAAGGAAAAATGGGAGTGGGTTTTGTTGTTCTAAGCATTGGCTATGTGGAACCATTCGCAAAGGCAAAAAGACTGTGGGACCAATTCACTAAGAGAAAGAGGAAAAACCTTTAAATTTACTCCAATTCGGTAACTTAAAGTTTTTAAGTAAATTTCAGACATAGTTGGAAATTACAAAGATTTATGTGACTACTCTTGAAACACTACACATGGTATGTGTTACACAATGCAACATTTTTACATGTAGAATTGTAAACATATATACAATTTTAGATGTTACAGCATGGCACCATGATTGTATCTCTTCCAGACATTTTACTATGGGGGCGTTCCCTCCTTATTTCCAACCTCATGATGTACTTACCTCCGCCCCTACAAGAATCGTTTTGCATGTGTATCCAGGGTGAAACCAAAAGTAAAATATTTACAAGCACACACACAAAGTTGCAAGTATTCACTTTGTTGAGACAGAAATGTCCCCTGCATGGTGACAGATGTATACTCCTGCCCTGTGGGCTCCAGCTGCATGAATATCTGGACCTGTTGTAATGATTCTTGATCAGTGGCGTAAAGCTATGCATAGGTGTTTGCCATGATCTAGGCCTGTCTCAGGTTAGACCGGGAGGGGCATGCCAAGAACTACCTTTGTTAATGGTAGTGGGCTATTGCCCCTACCAGGAGTTAAGTGACATGAGCACAGTGGTGGCAGCATACCCGTTTGGTGCTATTAGCAATCACTGGCGTGAACAGGCCTTTTTACCTGTGTCACTGGAGAGGGCCTACTGGCCCACACATGTAAAGTTCTGTGCACTTAACTCACCCTTTGCCTGCATGGATTGTGTGTAGTGTCAGTGTGCACATGATACTTTTGTGTCCGTGCTGGGAAGCATGTGTGCGCATTGGTATGCTACCTAACATGGAGGCCACTGGGTTCTATTTTGTAAGCTCTGGGCCTGAAGAGGCTTCTGGAAGTGAGGACAGCAACCTCCAGATAGGAGATATGAATTGCTGACGTTCCTGAGGGCTGAGTGGGAACACACACACTGGAGGAGAGGGGAGCAGAACATCCTCTGTGCACATCAAAGCTCTCTTTGATTCCAGAAAGAATTATTGGCTAATGGGGCCTGGGTTCATTTTTAGGGAGCTGGTGGGACTGTGTCTGTGACTCCCGTATGCCAGGAGAGGGCCACTGAGGCAGTTGGGGCCATCATCCATTGCCACTGAGACTATTGGGTCTGTTGTCCCCTGCAACTGAGTCTACTGAGGCATCCCCATGTCTGTAACCCCGTATTCCAGAAGGGGGCCACAGAAACTGTTGTGGCTGTCACTCAGAAAATCTGACCTCTTTTTTTCCCCGGAGTTTTATATAGCGCAAACTTGACCTGAAGGTATCAGGTATTAGAGCGCTTTACATGAGCACCAGTTGCCTTACATAAGGACACATTCATTTTTGTTAGGCACAGGAGATTAAGTGATTTGCCCAGAATCACAGGATGTTGAGCGTCCTTGCTGAGACTCGAACCTGGTTCCCCTGATTTGAGGTTAACCGCCCTAGCCGTTAGGCCACATCCTCTCTTTGGGACCACCACCCATGCCAACAACCCCCAGATACCAGGAGGCGCTACTAGGATTGTTGGGGATCTTTGACCATGTTTGAAGAGTTCCTGCGACCAGAGGAGGGACTCAAGAGCAAGAGCAAATGCCACTCTGCAGCATCTCTGCTGCTTCATTACCTTATCAGTGAGAACCATGGAGAAAGAGCCACTGCATCCGGAAGCCATGACCATCTGCCACCACCTCAGCAGCCCACTGACCATACTGACCACGATGCTGTAATTGGTAGGACTGAAGTAGGACCCCAAATTGTCTACAGGATAATCTGGCTATCCCTTTGTTGGAAGCAGGAATAAATAAAGGGGACAATTATTGTGGGACAACAAATTAGTCTCTTGGGAGTTTCTAGATACTATTACGATCCAAAAAGTCTCTAGGTTCAAGTTCTAGCAATTTTGAGCTGGGCACGTGGTCTAGGTAAAGACGGGGAAGGTAATGAAGAATGTGTAAACCAACTCCTGGGGCCTCTTCATCAGCGTAAGGATGTCTCTATGTGGTACTGGACACTGGTAAAGGGGGAATTCTTCGTCATTGCCCTTGGAGGAGACCTGGAGGAGTGACCAGCCATTGACTGATATTACACACTTATGGCAAGTATTAATACTCACTTTATGGTCAGTTGTTAAAGCTGCTCCACTAAGAAGGAATCATTTGTTTACAGTCCACAGAGATACTGGACCCCTAAAATGTTATCCAAACTGAGAGGTGAAGGAACCAATTTTGCCTAAAGTGTGCCACAATGAATGCTGATGACATGCATATTTTCTGGCAGTGTCCGCAGATCTAGGTCTTCTGGGATGATGTTGATAAGGTTATTTCTGAAATGTTTGGAAAAGTGATAGAGCTAAGTCTCGCTATAAATATTTTTGGGATCCAGCCAGGAGAGGGGCCACGAGTTAAACTTACAAACAACTTGTACAATTATTATTTGTTTTAATCTTAATGGCAAGAAGAGAGATCCGTCTAAAATGGGTTTCCCCCTTGCCCCCAGCACTCCTGGACTGGGTTAACTCCGTTAAAAGAGTTAAAAGGCTTGATCGCAGATGTTTTTCAGAAAAAAGAGTTCGATTTTGGGATGCTTGGGAGGAGTGGGTCAAAGAATCCACCTAGCTATTACCAATCCAAAGGTCCAATGATTATGTAATAAGTAACATCACAGCAGGCAGGAGGAGGTAATCTCAGGCCGCTACTCTCCCTCCTGCTCATCTGGTTGTCTTGAGGCTGGCTTTAGGAGGACCATCAAGAGGGCTGGAAAATCTCAAGCTGATGGGTCCCTCTCCTGTTGGGACCGCTTTCGAGCCCATACCTCACAAAGACAAATTACTTATTGGTGAATGAGGACTAAAAAAAAGACTGCAGTAGGGCCACAGACCCTTTTGAGACTTGCACAAGCTTGGCAAGTTAACTGCTAGTGGAGCTGAACTTTCAAGGCCAAAGCCAGACTTTGATGCACCCTGCTAATGTTGCCCGCACCTGGGGAAACCTCCTGAAATCTGCCAGAGATGCAGTGTTTATGTGGAGGAGAAGGGAAGAGAGAGGACCTGCGGGGGGGTTTGCAAGTGGTCCCGTCCCGCGCTGGGGACCTTGCCTTGAGAGGGAGCTAGCTTTGAGAAACAACTGTATAGCATATTTAGTGTGCTGGGTTTGCATGTATAATAAATATTGCTTTATTATGCAAACTAAGTATTGGTCTGGACAATCAACATATTGGGGTCATTGTGGATAGTTTGAATTATGAGCTTAAGCATACCTTGTGCTTATATCCCCCTGAAGAGCCTTTGACTGCTCAACCCGCACTACCACTGAGAGTCAAGTGCCGAAGGGGTAGCACTTGGCCGAGGTACTCATGGCCCATAGTAAGACGGGACCTGGGACAGCAAAAGTAAAAGACCACAATCCCCATGGTTGGGCCTAGTTATCCCTGCTTGCCCCGTGGCCCTCTGAGGGGGTTTGACACTGCATTTTGAAGGGTAGTGGGGGATTCAAAGTGCAAGTGACCGAAAGAAATTCTTACTAACACAGACCTACTGCACTCTTTTCTATTTTAAATATGGGTGAGAGAGAAGCAAAGGCAGATTTTTTCACTGCCCTTGCAACCCAAAATGTATTCCAATCTGCCTCTGGTTAGGACCACTTCAATCACTGCTCAGCAGTGGGCGGTGTGGCAGTTACTTTTGTGATACTGGTTCTTAGTACATTATAGTGCATTCCTTTGCGCATGGCCTAAATAGGCCTGCACAGGTCAGAGAGAGGAATGCTATAAATTGTAAGAAAGTGCATAGCATCTGTTGTATCAAATTTGCCTTAGTAAAATTCTTTCATATAAAAAAAGATAAGAACATTAACACTGGGACACAGTGGCAGTGAGCTCAAGTGGCATAGACCTAAAGAGAGAAAAAGCTCTTATGGGAGAGTCCACTGACAAAGTTAGATAAATCAGACAGCCCTCAGCATTAACTTGAATCCAGTGGCAAAGTGAGCAAGGGACCCACGTCTGGGCATACCCTGCCAACTTAGGGCGAACAAAGCAAACACAAGGAGATGATGAACGGAGTGCAACTCTTCAGACACCACCCCCAGTCATAGATCTGGGTTGAATCCATCATCGTTCTTTAGCTAAGTTCTCCACTCCAGTTCAGACCCAGCCATATGCAAATCAGTCTTGACCCTGATCCTCATGGGAACAGTCCAGCCCGAACTGCCAAGCCAGGTCTTCCTTAGACCGGAAATAAGCATCCTGGGACCGGTTTCGGGGTAACACCCCTTATCAACCAGGCTAGCTTGAATCCAGTGGCAAAGTGAGCAAGGGACCCACGTCTGGGCATACCCTGCCAACTTAGGGCTAACAAAGGAAACACAAGGAAAAGATGGACGGAGTGCTGACATTTTTCAGGCACTCACCCCCAGTCACAGATCTGGGTTGAATTCATCATCGTTCTTTAGCTCACTTCGCCGTCCCAGTTCAGACCCTGCCATATGCAAATCAGTCTTGACCCTGTTCCTCATTCCATAACTTAAAAGGTGTCAAATAATAAAACTCAGAGAGTCCAATTGTTTTTATCTTTAGAAGAATGAAAGGTTGATTTAACATTAACACATGCAAGGATCCAAACATTGTTTGACCCCATTTGTTTCCCTCTCTTGCCTAGGGCCAAAGTCTAATAATGAAAAATAAGTGCTGGCCTCCTAAAAATAGTACTAATGCCCTTCTTCACCTGCAACCACTGGAACAAATTAAGATTCAAACATATTGGATTTGTCTTGGTTTTATGTGCCATGTTTGTCCCTTACAAGTGCATTCTTTGATTCAAAAATATAGCATTTTATTAAATTCCTGAGGAATAAATTTATTCTTTGATTACTCGGAAGGTGACATGCTGAGTAACAATACATTACCTATGCTTCAACAGTTTTTGGAATTGATAACTTGAATAATATTAAATTTAAATCCTTTAATGTTAAAGCACTTGGGCATGCTGTTAAAACGAAAAACAAACGGAAGCATTATATTTGTACACTAGATTGTAAAATTACATTCATGTAAAAACCACATGGAAATACAAAACTATGAATAGAGTGACAGAGAATTGTATTGCCAAGATTGACATTATTCTTACATTTACAAAAGCTAAGAACAATACAGTTTTGATTAGACCTCAGTGTTTTTTTCTGGCATAATGGCCCTCTTCATCATGGCTCATCTCATCAATTTCCTAAGTACTGCATGAACTATGTCGGAATTAATTTACACATTCCCAAATTTTATTTATTTCTAAATGACCTGCAGGTTGTGCGTTCCTTTTTCGAAGTCATGTGGTGACTTGCCCCACCAACATGGTATTTAAAAAAATTTACAACCTCCACCTTCTTAATTAGAGTCATGCTTGCAAAGCCTCCAGAAGCCCACTCATCCAAAACTTTGAATGATTCGGGATTTATTCAAATGTATCCACCCAAGCCTAGTTCCAATATCATGCAACTGTCGCAAAAATGTACACATTGATTTAAAAATGGGATTCATGGAATTCTGTTACTCTCCAGAAATTATTATATTTTAGTTCTAGAAATTTGTAGCCATTCACTAGCTTCACTTTCAAAGATAGCTGACTCATCACATTATTCCTTGGCACCAAATCATTTCAGGATGCTGGTTATAGCACTCAGCTGTCTGGATGATGTGTTGGTGCTGCTTGCCACTATCTCACAGCTCTTTTTGGCTGATCTCACATCTCACTGATGGAAGCAGCTTTACAGCATCAAGTCAGACAGTAGCAGTAAGACCAGCTATACTGGAGTCTTAATGCCCTTCCTGTGGTGATCACACTGGTTGATTCAGAGAGCTACATGATTCTGAAACTGGCAGAGTAGTCAGAGGGAGCTGCAAGAAGGAAGGACTGAAGCCATGGTAGGCAATGGCAGTGGTCGTAAGCTCTGTTGTGTATTTTCTAGTGTGTGCATATAGAGGTTGACTTGGGGATGGAGATTGATCCACCCACCATCTTTTTGCACCCATTGGCAAATCTCACTGCTGGTAGGTGGATCTATCTCCTTCCCAATCGACCTGTGTAAGAACACACTGAGAAGTGGGTAATATCCACAAGTAATGACTTCAAACATGTACCTTGCAGTTTCCTCTAGGTGCTCTGACTATTGGAGAATCATATACCTCCAAAATCATACCAGCACACACAGGGAGATCATTAAGACTGCAGTGTATCTTGGTCCTACTGCTGTTGACTGCCTAGACTCTGTAATACTGCTACTATTCTTCATCTTGTGGCTCCCACAGATTGGTCACCCGGCTAGTAGAGTGGGTGGCTCCCCTTCTGTGAGTCAATGTGTAGATACGCACACTGGGATTGGGTAGAGACCTCACCAGAACTTGATCCTTTTACTGCAGGGTGATGGGAAGTTGTGCTGCTGCTGTCATATTGCAGCTACCACACACTAATCTTCGAGTACTCCTCATTTTGGTCCTCATGTTGTTCACTTTCATCCTGCATCAATGGGAACTCGACATCTCATTCTTTCAAAGGACAGTCTGAGCACTCAAATAGTAAATGTACGTCAATGTCCAAGCAAGGTAGATAGAAGTAAGTCCACTTTTGATCCATGTATGAGTCCTTGAGTATACAATCACAAAAGATCTTCACATCCGGTAGATATTTTGATACAATCCATGAAAGTTTTCAACATCAATGGTGTTACTTATTCATCCCAAAGAGATCAGCCAACACGTGTTTCGTCATTGGGTAGATAATACCATGACTTCATCAGAGCTTAACTGACTGAAAATCCGCAAAATTAGGCAGGATATAGCCGCTAGACAATGTTGAGAAAAACATTGAGAGCACACAGGGTAAAACCTGAATCCAAGTATTATATATAAATCCCAAAGTATTAGCAAAGCGAAAGATGAAGTAACATGTTGCAGAGAGTACTCCATTTAGCGTTATATATAATACTTGGATTCAGGCTTTACCCTGTGTGCTCTCAATGTTTTTTTCAACATTGTCTAGCTGCTATATTCTGCCTAATTTTGCGGGTTTTCAGTCAGTTAAGCCCTGATGAAGTCATGGTATTTTCTACCCAATGACGAAACACGTGTTGGCTGATCTCTTTGTGATAAATACGTAACATCATTGATGTTGAAAACTTTCATGGATTGTATCAAAATTTCTACCAGATGTGAAGATCTTTTGTGATTGTATACTCAAGGACTCATACATGGATTAAAAGTGGACTTACTACTGTCTACCTTGTATGAACATTGACGTAAATGTACTATTTCAGTGCTCGGACTATCCTTTGTTGATTTAAGTGCCCTTCTGTTGAGGGGCCCTTTTGGGTTCTATGGTAACCAACCCCTGCCCTGGAGCACCGTGTACAATACGAATTCTATTTACTTTCCCCATACTTATTGCAGAGTGCCTATTGCTGTAAACTAGTTACCATATCCTTATAATCTCACCCTTTCCTGTCATCTACACCATTTCTAAAATGCTCCGTGGAATGGTGCTTTACATGTAACAAACAAACTCTACAGCTGACTTCTAATGAAAAACTGGATGATAACAGAGTACCCTCCAAATTGTGGAGGATGTTTGAATTTCCTCTACTATGCAATTTTTAAAGTGGAGAATATTAAATCGGAGGACTCACCTCCAGATTTAGAACTTCTTCCACAAATCAGGGGATTTTTCTATTCACACCAAACTCTAAATCAGGTTCTTAATCTGCATTCCATTTGAACTTTTATCCCTTTAATAATAGTGACCCTTATACTTCTTTACACATGGCTATAGTGGTACCAGGGTGTTGCGGGGATTCTGCACCTACACAGAACTATGCGCAGGAAAACAGGACCTCGGTGTATAGGGGTATACCAACCTACCACCTTAGTACCCAAAATTCCAAGACCGACTAGCTATAGTGTCTCATTCGTTCTCCTCCAAAATCACGAAGCTACAAATGATTAGACAACCCAGAACACAACACTCCCGACTCTCTCAGGAATTGCAGTAACAAGACATACCCTTTCGCTCGATCAGTTGTACTTGTCCACAATAAGAATTGGCAGCGTCACTTTGATAGTTTAAAATATTTATTTCAACTATCGTGCTCTATAATGCAGTATACTAGCCACTACCAGCAGCAAAATGCATAAACTCAGAACATCTAGCATTGTTACAATTCCATGTAATATAAAGGGGGATGTCATCATATAAAGGCAGTGGAAAAAGGAATATAACGCCTAACCACCCTCCCCTTGACTGGAGGAAGTTTATTATATAAAAGAACATCTCTGGGCTTTGTCAGCAGACCCCATACCTTAAAGCCTAGATGGAAGGTTTACATCATAGGAACAGCATAGTTCATCTCCATGGAAAGGGCTCTCTCCAAGTGTGTTTTAAAACAACATGCATCCCCGTAATATCAAAGCACGAGTCTCCAGCAGTGCAGTTGTGTTTAGCATGTTTTGTCTAGGTGCTAGGGACTGACCAGAACAGAATAACAAGGGGCATTGTTTATCAACCTTGCACATCGTGTTCAGACTAAACTCCAGGAACTTAGCAGAGAACGCGAAAAGCAGGCAGTTCTCATGTGAAAGGCATAAACAGAGTCTTGCAAAATAAAGTCATGTAGTAACATGCGCAAAAGCAGCATCATGGCAGCAAAGCTCATGCTAACTTAGCAATGTCGACAATGACCCTAATGGCCATAAAACAAGTGGAGGCTCTGAGTTTCTCTACAAATCATCCTTGCTCCCCTCATTTTCTCCACCTTGTTGTGATGATTCTCAGTTGAACAGTTTTTGCCTACTTAGTGTGACCTTTTCTTCTTTTGTTCCTGATCATTTATCATACTTGAAGCATCCATATCTACATTTCTTACAATCTCAATTTTCTACTGAATTATCTGTTGCCATCCTCCTTTTCCTTCTTGAGAAGTTTAATCTTAGCATAATTTCCACCCATGCTTCTTCCTTATTTTTTTCAAATCTTGACTCTTGTTACATCACACAGCTTGATTGTCTCCCTCACAAAATTCAGACTTCGATTACTATCCTATTTTCAGTCCAAAGGCACTGCCTCCACTGGCTCTTAACTTCCTATAGCTTGGGTTGACCATCACACTTTTTTCTTTGCCATCTCTCCCCTGCCCCCTTAATCTCTGCCCCCTTCCTCAACCTTTTTGTCAAAACCTATGCTCACATGCCATCTCTGTCCTTGTCTATTCCATTTTTTATCTCTTCCCTCTGCTGATTCTCTGATGTTTATTTAAGCTAACTTGTCCCAATTATCAATGCCATCCTCTCAACTATGGATTCTTTCATCTCATCTTTCTCCTTGGACTCTAACCATGGCTATCACACACACACTTCCGCTCATAATAATCTGTAAAACACTGAGCATTAATAGAATAAGTCTTACCTTTCATCCTATCTTCATTCCATATCCTCCGTTAAATCTTCCTGTAACTTGACACTTGTATTTGCTAAAGGGCAACACCAAGGCTGGACTGGCTACCGGGAGTTTTGGTAGGCTGCCAAGCTGGGGGCCGATTTCACTGCGGTGGGGGCTGATTTTGTTTATAGGGACCTGCATGTACTTCTAAATAAAGAAAGCAAAACAAATGGTTTTAAAGCATACTTTAAAACCATTTGGTTTTGCATTGTTTACTTAGAAATGCCCGGTAGCAAGTCCAGCCCTGGGCAACGCTAACAACAATCAACTCTTTTTATCCACTTTTGCAGTTTCCTTTCTCTTCTTAAGTACCACCTTCCTCCCTTGGGAACTGCTACTGTCACCTTATGACTGCCTCTAATTTTGCTTTGTTCTTTATTTTAACTTTTACCACACTTCACAAATTGCTCTCTCATTGCTCTCTCACCCCATCTACTATAGTTATATGTCTCCACTTCAACAACCTTTGTTTTCCCATAATTGTACTTGATTGTAGATTTAATTCACCCACCTATCCATAATATTGATGGGACTGTTATTTGGTCCCTTCTTCAATTAGCCCTCTACGCCTAACTTTTATCATAATGCTAACCATTTCCTTACTCCTATTTTTTTATTAATTACAATACATTACATTAATAGTAACCATTACCTAACCCTAAATTGAATTAAATTACATATTTCTAAATATTTAATGTAGGCAGCTTATATATTCTTTCACTCACACTAACCCCAGCCCTAAAGCAAATTAAATTATTTTACAGTTTTTAGTTAATTTCTACTAACCCGAGCCTCAGTTGTATTGTACTTAATTATATAACAAATTGAATAACCTTGTTGTAATCCTAAACTACCCATGACTTTATAAATAATGCAATTTAAATCATTCAAATCATATAAATTTATATTTCATTACATTATTTTCTCACCCTAACACTAAATTAAATTAAAATATGTATAACCATATTTTAGCCTTAATGGTTGGTTTGTTATTTGGATAGTCTGCTTCTCCCCTAGCATGGCCTTGTTGTGGTCATTTTAATTTACGGTTTGTTGGAGACTGGAGCCTATCTACCTTTGCCAAGTGGATGAAGGCAATACCATCCATGCGTTGTGTGACCCACTGCAAGCCAAATCTTGCATGTGCGGTTGGAGGCGTGTGTGGTTGGAGAGTAGTCTAAATGGGAAGAGTATGATGCAGGTGACGTTTGAAGTGGGGTGAATAGATCGTGCATTTAGGCTTCTTGCGTTGAGAAGAGAGTGAAGAGGATAGAACACATTCATATGTACCTTACATAGATGCCATCCAGAATTTTCCTTCATTACCTACTCACTTACAAGTTCCAAATTAAAAAGGTCATGCTACGAAGAGTTTTCTGAGAGAGTAAATGTATGTCTTGTCAGTATAGTGAGCAGTTTCTTGGAAACTTTCAATTCTTCAAGTGATTTGGATCAGTCATTCACTTGTTGGGGGCAGATGCTAGGCAACATGACCTCTCACAGCTGAATGATAAATCCTTATGTTCCTGGCACCATAGCCTATGATGAAGCTCCAGGTGAATGAATGCAATCTATACCCTTAGCTTGTCTCCATGATCATGTGCCACAAGAAGCATGGATGCTGTATTAATTGATAATGAAAATGCATCCCAGCTGGTGGGTGCCAAGGCTCAATGTGATTTGATGAGTGGTGCCTCATCTATCGTTATCTGCAAAGAAGGCAGTGGATTCAGTTACATCTCATGGTGGATGCAGTGAAATCCCAATGGTCCATCTGGATGCTTCATACATCCCTGAGTGTTGGAAAAGGCAGAGATGAGATATTAGCCCAAATGTTTAAAGTAAACTGTTCCCTTCAGTAATGGTATTGTGTTTCATGTAGATTGCGGGATATGGTAATAATGTCTCAATTGCATATTTATACCAAAAGGGAGTCACTGTTCCTTAGTAGAGAAAGAAAGAAATAGAAGTAAGAGGTACTCTCGTCGTGTGCTACTCTAGCTGTGGGGAACAGTGTGTCCTCTTCTTGTTGCCCTCACACACCCCGAAGGATGCCATGATTCATCATTGGGCTTTGCTCCTCGTCGGGCCGGCGCTGCAATGCCCTACGGGTCCCCCGAAGGGTCTCTTTATCGGAGATCTTTTGATGAAGCTGTATGGGTGCGTGGGTGTAAGTGGCAGTGAAGTCCTAAAGGGTGTATTAAAAAATGGCTGGAGGGAGAGTGATTAATTTTATTAAGGTGATCCCTCTGTCATTATTAAAACAAAGTGCGTGGTGCTGCTCTAAGGGGTATTATGTCCCTTGGTAGCTGGGTTAACCATATGTCCCTAATGGGCATATGTTCTGGTCAACATGTTTCGCGCTTTTATGGTCTCAGGAGGAGATTCAGAGTGCTTCGTCAGGACCAAGTAAGAAAGTTAAATCTACAGTGGCCCGAAGGTTTCAGTGCCGCTGGATAAATGAAGGGAGTAGAACTTCTGAAACAACGAGTCAAAGGTACAGTTTGCCATTAGGATAATTATACTAATGGTAGTTTTAGCTCAGGTCTGGGTTCTCCATTGGAGGGCCAGGTGCTCATAGACTGTAACGTGATCATTATAGCTAATGGTCGCGGTATGTACACGTGAGCTATGGGTGTTGTGATCATTTAAAAATGCTAAAGGAAGTAGTTACTAGGTGACAGACAGACATACACATATGATCACTGAATAGTGCCCAAAAAGTAGTGCCAGGGTTGTTCTCTGTATTGATATCTTACCTATAAACATGCCCTGGTATTATCAAGTAGACGTGATTGGTAAAAATGAAAATAAAAATAAATATAAAAAGGTTCTGTTGTCTGGTAGATTCGTGAACCTTCAAAAACTAGGTAAATAATACCATCGGGCCCCACCATTGATGGCAAACCTTGAGACGCTGTGTTTAAATGCATAAATACACATACAATATATCTCACCCCTTAGTAAGTAGGGTAAGACCCCATGAGATCAGTGAGGGTCACTTGAGAGCTGTAATGGAAAGAAAAACAGAAAACCACAAATTACATTTTTGGCTGGCTTCCTTGTGCTCTATGGCAGTGCCAGAGAAAGGTTTCTCAGGCATGGAGAGGAGCTCATGCCATGTGCTTGATCTGTCCTGGACCGATCCTACATCTCAGTTACTCACGGTTCTCTCAGTGCACCTGGGCTGCATCACCTCTGTGCCGCTCGCTGTCTCCGCCGGTGGGGATGTGAAAAGCCCTGTCTCCTTTTATAGGAGTTGCTTGCTTCCGGGTGGGGCACTAATTGTTTAATTAATGGATTGATTGGCAAGTTCTTGGTGTTATTGCGGGCGCCATCTTAGAGTGGTGTGTTTTGCACTGAACCTGTATGTGAATGAATCACGCGGTATACCATCCTATGGGGGATGTTAGTTGTAAGGTTGATGACAGTTTTAATTGTCACTATTATGATCCTGATACTAAAAAGGGAGGCAGTGAATGATTTTTCCACATGTAAAAATATGCGGCGTGCATGGGCAAAATTTCCGGGCGCCATCTTGGAGTGGTTTTTACAATGCTAGTTGGGGTTATTGTGGGTGCCATCTTAGAATGGTGTATTGGTGATGAGCCCGTATGGGAATGAATCACGTGGTGTGGCATTCTATGAGGGATATTTGTTGTTTAAGTTGCTGACAGTTTTAATGTGTCACTGTTAGGATAATAGTTCTAAAAGGGGAGGCGGTACATGTATTGTGCACATAGACATATATGCCGCGTGCATGGGAAAAATCCCGGGCGCCATCTTGGAGTGGTTTATACAATGCTGGTAGATGAAGTACCCATGGTTATCTACTTAGTGGATTGTAATAAGAGTGTATAGCCATTGATGGTATAACACCAACTAGCATTGTAAAAACCACTCCAAGATGGCGCCCGGAAATTTTGCCCATGCACGCCGCATATTTTTACATGTGGAAAAATCATTCACTGCCTCCCTTTTTAGTATCAGGATCATAATAGTGACAATTAAAACTGTCATCAACCTTACAACTAACATCCCCCATAGGATGGTATACCCCGTGATTCATTCACATACAGGTTCAGTGCAAAACACACCACTCTAAGATGGCGCCCGCAATAACACCAAGAACTTGCCAATCAATCCATTAATTAAACAATTAGTGCCCCACCCGGAAGCAAGCAACTCCTATAAAAGGAGACAGGGCTTTTCACATCCCCACCGGCGGAGACAGCGAGCGGCACAGAGGTGATGCAGCCCAGATGCACTGAGAGAACCGTGAGTAACTGAGATGTAGGATCGGTCCAGGACAGATCAAGCACATGGCATGGGCTCCTCTCCATGCCTGAGAAACCTTTCTCTGGCACTGCCATAGAGCACAAGGAAGCCAGCCAAAAATGTAATTTGTGGTTTTCTGTTTTTCTTTCCATTACAGCTCTCAAGTGACCCTCACTGATCTCATGGGGTCTTACCCTACTTACTAAGGGGTGAGATATATTGTATGTGTATTTATGCATTTAAACACAGCGTCTCAAGGTTTGCCATCAATGGTGGGGCCCGATGGTATTATTTACCTAGTTTTTGAAGGTTCACGAATCTACCAGACAACAGAACCTTTTTATATTTATTTTATTTTCATTTTTACCAATCACATCTACTTGATAATACCAGGGCATGTTTATAGGTAAAATATCAATACAGAGAACAACCCTGGCACTACTTTTTGGGCACTATTCAGTGATCATATGTGTATGTCTGTCTGTCATCTAGTAACTACTTCCTTTAGCATTTTTAAATGATCACAACACCCATAGCTCACGTGTACATACCGCGACCATTAGCTATAATGATCACGTTACAGTCTATGAGCACCTGGCCCTCCAATGGAGAACCCAGACCTGAGCTAAAACTACCATTAGTATAATTATCCTAATGGCAAACTGTACCTTTGACTCGTCGTTTCAGAAGTTCTACTCCCTTCATTTATCCAGCGGCACTGAAACCTTCGGGCCACTGTAGATTTAACTTTCTTACTTGGTCCTGACGAAGCGCTCTGGATCGCCTCCTGAGACCATAAAAGCGCGAAACATGTTGACCAGAACATATGCCCATTAGGGACATATGGTTAACCCAGCTACCAAGGGACATAATACCCCTTAGAGCAGCACCACACACTTTGTTTTAATAATGACAGAGGGATCACCTTAATAAAATTAATCACTCTCCCTCCAGCCATTTTTTAATACACCCTTTAGGACTTCACTGCCACTTACACCCACGCACCCATACGGCTTCATCAAAACATCTCCGATAAAGAGACCCTTCGGGGGACCCCTAGGGCATTGCAGCGCCGGCCCGACGAGGAGCAAAGCCCAATGATGAAGCATGACATCCTTCGGGGTGTGTGAGGGCAACAAGAAGAGGACACACTGTCCCCCACAGCTAGAGTAGCACACGACGAGAGTACCTCTTACTTCTATTTCTTTCTTTCTCTACTAAGGAACAGTGACTCCCTTTTGGTATAAGTTTAATTTCGGGAGCACGAGTCACTGGACCTCTTAACTTGCTCCTAGAGTCCCCCCCCCTCTTGATAAATAGGATCAATTGCATATTTGCATGCTATTGGTTTGTGGAGCTGTCTGCAGCTGGATTTGCCTTTTACCTTCTAGTGATGAGCACACATATCAGTTCAATACAGGAAAAGTGATTGCACTTAGCTTTATTTGGCTATTGTCAGTAAGAATATTTGCAACTGAGGTTCACAAACTGAAGTCCAACAGTACTTATACCTAGTGCGTGGATAAGGTGTTTAAAGCGAGAATCAGATAGGAAGCTGAAGTCTCTGATGGTATCCAAAGAGGTGATTATCACCTAGCTTCCTAGTGCATCATATGGAAATTGAGCCTTATCTATGTGGATGATGGCATGTAGTTACTAGGATCTGTTTATCGTTAGATAATTTGGACATTCTTGGAGTGAGCATGTAGACTCTGTTCAAAGAGTAAATTGTTAGGCAGATGTGAGAGAGTGATTTCTGTTTTGGAAATGTATAAACTGCATAGTATTGGTTCTTTGTGGAGGAAATGTGACAGTAAAAGGCTCCCTACTTAGCAATTGCCTTTGTTGCAAGTCAGTGCCTAGCAGCCAAGGGAGAGTAAGGCATTAGGTTTTCCTAGAAAGCATGATGACTGTTAGTTTCCAGATAAGTGCCAGCATTGAATGTAATTGTTTTGTTGATTGAACTGAAAAGGGTGTCACCCAGGTAATGTTTATTTATTGCTGGGTGTATGAATTTGCACCTACGTTTTAGATCTTAGACTCTGTATGGTCTGCTAGATGTGGAATGTATCCTGTAAGTAGAGCAGGGCAATGTTATGAATGGGCTTGTTTGAAATGGATAGAGCTTTGTAGATGATTTACTTCGTGATTGGAAACAAATGTATAACACATATGACCAGCGAGATATAGTTCCAGGGACAGACATTTAATACCTGTCTTGCAGCAGTGTTTTGCACCCCTTGAAATTGGCAGTAGGCATGCTGAAGCTCTTAGGTATAACCCATTTACGGAGTGTTGTCTGGACAGAATCAGCACAAAGTAACATAAACATGTTGCAGAAGAACAAAAAAGTGAATTTTCCTTCACAAAAGTTTCTGAATGTGAAGCAAACATTTCGGCCCAGATTTACATGGAAATCACGCAACAGAGAGCAGCAAGTAAAGTTGCTGTGCTGTGCTGTGTGAACAGGAGACATCAGATCATTAGAACTGCACCATATCTACTAATATGTGGCAATGTTCTGCTCTCTCCCTGCGCTGGTGCACTTTAGGCAGTCATGTGCCAATTGAGACACCATTGTGCCATAGTGCAAGTGTGTCTTCATTGCCTGAGGCATAGCTTTTTTACTTGAAGGGGGCTCTACCTATAAAAAAAAACTATATTTGAAGGCTTTTCCCACTTTATATGTGTGTTGTACAATGCAGCACATATGCAAAGTGAGAAAACATTCTCCTCTTTACACCTGCCTCAAGGAGGCACACGATTTTGGCATAAATCCACATCTACAATTCTTTGTAGGAAGAGTCTTGCATCAAAACCCATGGGTGGGTGCATGGGAACACCCGTGCACCACCCATGGAATGCTCCTTTGACACAAAGTAACACAAGGCAGCATATTGTGCAACCTTGTGTTACGATCTAACACAAATTGCAATAGAGTGACTCACGAATTGAAAACGGTACATGTGGTATTTTAGTGACAATCAGAAATACATCATATTCCAAACATATAGTAAGCATGTATACTTACCAGCTTCCAAAAGGTGAGTCATGGTGAAGCTAAGCGATGAGGAATTTGTAGTATCTTGTTCATGTTAATATCTTGTTATTATCTCCCTACCTGCTCGGCCCAGTGTGAATGTGCTGTGTGCTGCGTGGAATGTTGGTGTGATGATGCTGAATGGAATGTTTGGGCGCCTGTGAGGTGAAGTGTGACAGTTGGAGGATGGGCTGAGCAGCAGGCAGGCTGCTCCTAGTGGAGCTGCTTCACAAATAACTCTACAACCTGTAACTGAACTTAATAAATCTACTGAAACTACATCTTGCCTGTTGGACTTAATTACTACAGTATTGAAGCCAGTAATTCACAAACTAAGGCAAGGATTCGGGATACATCTGAGTTGGGAATGGAAGTGGTAGAAATACAGCCATAAATCAAAGCCTAAGCAGAGTCCAAAGAGCAAAGTTAGTATGACAGGAAAAATGATCAAATAGGTAAGTCCGCATGAAAACACCAGAGCCAAAACAGAATCCGAGTGCAAGGTCAGGATAAATAAGCAAAGCACCAAGGAGTAGGAGAGGAGGGAAGCCAAAGTCAAACAGAATCCAAAGTGCGAGGTCTGTGTAAACAAGCATGGAGATCAAGGGAACTGGCGAACTGTAAAAGGAGAAAGCAACAAAGATGAACAATGGAACTGTGGACGAGCCAGTGACGGCAAATTAAAAGCAAAACCCTCAATTGGAAAACTCTAGGGCTCATTTACAAACCCATTGCGCTGCTTGTGCCTCACTTTTTTTGACGCAACGGCGGCGCAGTGTGCCTGCCCATATTTACAAGGTCACATAAAGCCACCCTGTGTAGCTTTTCAAGGCCTTATAGATATGGCCACCTTTCACGCATTACTCTACGTGAAAGGGGCATTCCTTGAGTTTTGCTGTGGGTGTTCCCACGCAACATTCATGGAGCCTGATGCATTCTCGGATTTACGTTTTGTAAACCTGGGAATGCATCAGATTCCTACCCCTCCCCAGGCGCAACGAGGAGAAATACCTTTATTTCTCCTTGTTTTTCCTTTGTCTATGTGTGCTGAATTCTGCAGTACACATAGAAAGAGGAAAAGACCTCTTGTGATTGCTTTTGTGCAGTAAGGTGTCTTTTCCTGCACAAAAACAGTTACCCCCTACACCGCAGATACCCTTGCACTATGGTTCAAGGGTGCCTGCGTGGGCGCATGGCAGCCCATCGTGCACCAACACAGGGGAAAAGGACAGGAATTTGCCATATCTAGTACATATGGCGCATTCCTGCCCTATTCTCTTGACTCATGGTACCACAGCAGGGTGGCTTGCTGCTCTGCTGAGGTGTCAAAATATTGTAAATGAGGCCCTGTGAGTCTTGGGTAGCCAATTCCACCTTTTCTTACCTTAATAGTCTTCAAAACTCCAAAATGAGCCATACTCTTTATAGATTTAGGGCCTCATTTACTACAAAATGATGCAGCATGGCGCCGCAAGCCATTTTGCTGCTCCGAGCTGCGTCATTTTAACAGCCCAGGGATGCGTCGTATTAAAAACAATACTACGCATCCGTGTGCTTTCCCCAGCACTGGAGCACAATTGGCTGCCATGCACCAGCGCAGGCACCCTTTTGTCGTGTTGCAAGGGTGCCTGCATTGCGGGGATGATTGTTTTTGTGCAGGAAGGGATAGCTTCCTGTACAAAAACAATCATAGATGGCATGTTCCTCTTTGTATGCATGCCTCAGAATGCAGCACGCATAGAAAGAGAAAAAAACAAGGAGAAATAAAAGTATTTCTCCTCGTTGCGCCACTCATAGAATTCTTACGCAATCCCAGCTTTACAGAACGTTGTAAATTTGTGAATGTGTCAGGCTCCATGGATATTGAGTGGGAATACCCACAGCAACACCCATGGAATGCCACTTTCACGCAAAGTAATGCGTGAAACGGGCCCAAATGTACATGGCCAGGAAAAGCCATGCAGAGTGACTTTAAGTGGCCTTGTATATATGGGCAGGCACACTGCGCCGCCCGTGCATTAACAAAAGTGAAGCACCGGTGGCGCAATGGGCTTGTAAATGAGGCCCTAGAGTAAGATTATACCCACCCCATGCGCACTCTTCTGGGATGTGTTCGTTTAAGGCGGAAGCAGGTATATGTGGATGTGGGCTTCAGAGACATTGTTCGAAGATCATATACTTTTAGACTGCCTTTATTTTGTAACTTTGCGACGGGAAATCTTACAGCATATTTAAAAAAAAATATTTTTCTAAATATAATATTAGATCAAGATTCGTGGCACTTTGTTAGAATGCACTTTTTAGATGTAACATGTGCCTTGACCAGATTTTTTTTTAATGTCTAAAAACGTTAGTGCACTATAACACTTGTAGCAGAATTATTTGTTTCACCTATGTCTGCTTTTAGCTAGGAGTTTATTATAAGCATTGTATAAATGTTTTCTTGTACACTGTAGGTGATTACATGACGAGTTTAAACTATTTTTTTTTGAGAGGCAAGGTCTCAAATAAACAAATATTTTCAAATTTAAAATTCAGTGACAGCAAAGAGCTAATATAATGCACAGTTGTCAGGTAGCTTTCGAGTATTTTCTTGAAGGTTAAATACTGCCTTTGCCTGTCTTGACACAGAAATCCCGTCCTTGACCCTGGCCAGCTAGCTATTTATGGTGCCCCAGCCACCACATGCCGGTATGTCACAGCCTTAAAGGAAAATGTTTCACTGCTGTTTTCATAAATTTACTAGAACCTAAGAAAACCTGCTGATTCCAGGCAGTCATACAGTTTGGAATTGCACATGTAAGAGCTCTGGTCGTACTTCTTAATATCAAACTGTTTCTTCTCTACCCACAGAAAATATTTGAGTAAAAAAAGTTAGAGTCAGTGTCTCGTTGGAAATTTAATATGGCTCAAGGTAATCTTATACAAGTCTTATATATTTGTGCTCATGGAATATATTTCAAAAATTAAATATGATCTAAATGTAAATGATTTATTATTGTTCACTTGTTTCTACAGTATTATTTTATACAAATCTGCTGCATTATCAAAACAAATATTCTACTACTCAAAGTAGGCTTTTTCGCCATTTAAATAATTTTTGAAATCACTGCTGTGTTTAAATCTGTCACAATTAATTGTAAATCTAGTGAAGATGCTTAAGATATGTGACTCCATTTATTATAACATTTAAAAAAAATTCAACAAAAAATAAAAAGGAAGGAATATACTGATTCAAATGCCAAGAGAAAAAAAGCATTGGCAAAGCCAATAGGTCTCGCCTATGCAAGAGCTCTTGGCTTTGGCAATGTGGTTTTACCATGTTGTACACCAGTGTGGCTGCTGGCCAGCATGGCCAAAAGTTAGTGGCGAGGAGTGTTTTAAAGTGGAGTGGGGGGTGTAGAGTGTTGTAGACTGGATTTGTTAGAGTAGTGTGTTGTCGTGTGGAGTAGGGGAGTAGCGTGTCATAGAGTTGAGTAGAGTTCAGTAGATCAGTGGCAGAGAGTGTCGTAGAATGCAGTGGCAGAGAGTTCAGTGTCATAAAGTGGAGTGGAATAGAGTTGAGTGCCATAGAGTGGAGTGGAGAGGAGTGGAATCAGGGGGAGTGGGTTGGAATGGATTGAGGTAGTGGGTTGATTGGATTGAATTGGAGTAGATTGGCCTGGATTGGAATGGAGTATTGTGGGTTGGATTAAGTGGAGTAGAGTGGATTGGAGTGGGTGGACTGGATGGGGTGGATTTTATTGGAGTAGGGTGCATTGAAATGGGGTGAGGTGTATTGGGTTGGGGTGGATTGGAGTGAAGTGAATGTGATTGGTGTGGGGTGCATTTGATAGGGGTGGAGGAGTGGATTGGGCTGGAGGGCAGTGGGTTGGATTGGAGTGGGGTGGAGGGGTGGATTGGACTGGAGGTGGTGGGTTGGATTGGAGTGTGGTGGGCTGGATGAACTGTATTGAGTGGGGTGAACTGAACTGAGGGGATGGATTGGAGTAGAGTCGGGTGGATTGGACTGCAATGAAGTGGGGTGGATTTGAGTGGGGTGGACTGGATGGGGTAGATTAGATTGTAGTGGGGTGGATTGAAATGGGGTGGGGTGGACTGGATTGGGGTGGGGTGGTTTGGACTGGGGTAGATTGGAATGGAGTGGGGTGGACTGGAGTGGGGTGGAATGGACTGGGGTGGGGTGGGGTGTAAAAGAGTGGGGTGAATTGGATTGGCATGGGGTGGGATGAGGTGAGATGAATTGGAGTGGAGTAGATTGGATTGAAATGGGGTGGGTGGATTGGATTGGAGTAAGGCAGATTAGATTAAGTGGGGTGGATTGAATTGGATTGAGGTGGATTGGATTGGGGTGGAGTGAAATGGATTGGGGTGGGGTGGATTTGATTGAGGTGGATTGGGTTGGGGTGAGGTGAGGTGGGGTGGGGTGGTATGGTGGGGATGATTGGAGTGTTGTAGGAGGATTGGAGTAGGATAGATTGGATTTGGCTGGATTGGGGTGGATTGGTTTGGGGTGGGGTGGCTTGGATTGGATTGGATTGGGGTGAGGTGGATTGGATTAGGGTGAGGTGGATTGGATTGGATTGGAGTGTGGCAGATTGTTTTGAATTGGAATGGGGCAGATTGTTTTGGATTGGAGTGGGGCAGACTGGAATGGTGCACATTGGAGTGGGGCAGATTGTTTTGGATTGGAGCTGTTTGGAGAGAGTCAGAGTGGAGTGGGGCCAATTGTTTTGTATTGGAGTGGAGCAGACTAGAGTGGGTCAGATTGTTTTGAATTGGAGTGGGGCAGATTGTTTTGGATTGAGTGGGGCAGATTGTTTTGGATTGGAGTGGCATAGATTGTTGTATGGCAGATTAGAGTGGGGCAGATTGTTTTGGGTTGGAGTGGGCTGGATTGGATTGGTGTATGGTGGATTGAGGAGACAGTGGTGTGGATGGATTGGGGTGAAGTGGATTGGATTGGAGTGGGGTATATTGGATTGGGCTGGGCTGAATTGGGTTGGATTGGATTGGTGTGGGGTGGATTGGATTGGATTGGAGTGGGGTGGGGTGGACTGTGGTGGATTGGAGTGGGGTGAATTGGGATGGAGTTGGTGAATTGGGGTGAGGTGGAGTGGAGTGGAGAAGATTGCTTTGGATTGAGTGACACAGATTGCTTTGGATTGGAGTTGGGAAGATTGTTTGGGATTGGAGTGGGGCAGATTGTTTTGGACTGGAGTGGGGCAGATTGGAGTAGGACATATTGTTTTGGAGTGGGGCAGATTGTTTTGGATTAGAGTGGGGCAGATTGTTTTGGATTAGAGTGGGGCAAATTGTTTTGGATTGGAGTGGGGCGAATTGGAGTGGGGAAGGTTGAAGTGGAGCGAATTGGGGTTGGGTGGGTTGGGAGGATTGGAGTGTGGTGGATTGGATTTGGATGGGTGGTTTAGATTTGAGTGGGGTGGATTGGTCTGGGGTGGATTGGATTGAGTGGGGTGGATTGGTGTGCGATGAGGTGGAGTGGATTGGCATGGATTGGAGCGGGGTGATTGGAATGGGGTGGATTGGATTGTACTGCACGATTATGTGTCAAAACATAATTTCAGAAATTACACATAAGAAAGAAACAATGTTGCTTTGCAATACAAAATAATCCTCATCTTTTGAGAACAGCGCCTACCAGCAAAAACAAAAGAAAACATGAGTGCAAAGTGAGAAAAGAAGATTTGGCAAAAAAAGAAAGTTAACTATAGAAAATAAATCTTTGCAATTTTGTTTGTCCTGCTGAGCACATTTTTGCCAGTCACAGGCCTTCTGTTTGCAGGGCACTAAAAGTTTAACAGAACAAAACAGTACCTCAGTCCCATCGGGAGCAGCGGACGGGCACTGATTGAGTTGAATCAATCAGTGCTTGGTCCCTGTTCCACAGAGATTAACGGAAATGATGGTAGGCCTGCCTTGATGAATTACGAGGCTGTAATGAACAGTGCCACACAATCTAACAAATGGTAAGCAACGGGCGGACTCCAAGTACTTTTATGTAGAGAACAGTGTCTCACAAGCAAGATGCATGTGCTAGCGCATGCATCTCCCAGGCTCAATCCAAAAAACGGAACATTTGATTTAAACACTGACCTGTGTCTTTGCCTTCAGGCCACATCTTTGTCTCTGATGTCCATCTCCACAAAGGAACTCGGTATCGGAGTGAGAGACCGATCCCTTACCTAAGCCATTTCCTAATAAAAACATGGCTGTAATATCCACAGCAGAAAGGAGGGGGGAGCTTCTGTTTTCATGAACTGTAGAATCTTCCTCATGCTGTTTACCTCTGTGGAACAGACCATTCTCTTACAAAAGGCTCTTAAAGCCCCGTGAGAGCAGTGGCTTAATGGACAATTTTGACATAACAGGAAGTGCCCAGGCATTCCTGGGTTCGTATAATGTATGTGGTGCACTTTCCCTGTTTGCGCCATGGTGCACCTTTTAAAAAGTGTGTCGCACACAACAGGGATAGAGCACCATATTACAAAAAATGTGTTGCCCCCAGGGGAGCCGCCAACTCGCAGAGCTCTAGGGCAATGCATTCAAGTGAAGTTTGGGGTGGCTGCTTTAAAGTCACTCTGTGTTTCACAATGTAGGCGCATACCGCCTGCACTTTGAAGAGGTAGAGAGATCCCCTTGCAGTCATGTGTAGTGAGTGACTGCACCCACCTGCAAGGGGATGTCTTAGAGTACATGGGACCTTTTTTCTCCCCTCCTGAGAGCTGCTTTTAGGAGGAGCACTGAAAGTGTGCCACTTTTTTGTGGTGCACTTTCTGTGCGCCTCCTAAGGGCATGTTTGCCTCTGTACCTGCATCCATAATACCTCGCAGGAGTAGAGGCACAGTGATTTTCTCTTTTGCCTCGTGCAACGACCTGAGGCAAATGAGGGAACGCCCTCTCATGATTGCGCTGGCGCTACATGTTCACCAGCACTATCAGTGTTACAGAAGGGGTCGCACAAAAGCCTCCGGCCCCTTCTGTAATACTGTTCTGCCCAAGGGGCACACAAAGCAGGCACACACACCAAGGGAACAATGTATAATAGGGCCCCTGGTTTTCTAAGGTGTTTACTGGACTTTTTTCACATTCTGAAATATTTCCATTTGGAAGATTTCTTTTTAACAAGTTCAGTGTAATCTGACTCCTGCCTTGCATTGCTTTGAAGAGCCTCAAAAAGTAAAGATGGTGAGAATTAATTGGGGTAGCCTATCCTGACTGTGACATTGCTACTCTGAGCATCAAGCCCAAGGGCAGAACAGAAAAGTAAAGAAGTGCAGTTCTCCCTATGTCTTTTTTTCTGTGTGATACTTTGACACATCACTATTCTTTCTCACTTTCTCATGAAAAAACAATATTTGTATCTCCCTCCTTATGGCAGAAATAATTTCCATCAGATACAACGCTTTCACCTTGAGATAGGATATATACAGTGGTTAATTTGTAAAAAGAAATAAGTGTTAGGGCTCTTGCCAGGTGGCCACTGCAGCTTGCACCACACATTGCCCCTACCATGCTGCCAAAGATCATAACAACACAACTACTAGCCATCACACTCCTACAAGTGTGACAATTTGGACTATTCCAGGCCCCCAAATCTATAAGAATGGCTTGGGAGGCAGGGAATATTAATTTATCATGTATTTTGAATTGAAAATGAACTGTTGTTGTGGTCATCTCTAAATTCGCCCTATGTGGGAAGGGTATGCCCAGACGTGGGTCCCGTGCTCACCACGCCACTGGAGTCAAGCTATCCTGGCTGATGAAGGCTGATAGCCTGAAACCGGTCCTAGGATGCTTGATTCCGGTCCAGGGAAGACATAGCTTGGCAGTTCGGTCTGGACTGTTCCCATGAGGCACAGGGTCAAGACTGATTTGCATATGGCTATGTCTGAACTGGGGTGGCGTGGTGAAGCAAAATAACGATGGATTAAACCCAGATCTGTGACTGGGGGTGAATGTTTGCCAATGTGCAGCATTCCGTCCATCATCTTGTGTGTTTTGCATTTCACCCTATGTGGGAAGGGTATGCCCAGACGTGGGTCCCGTGCTCACCGCGCCACTGGAGTCAAGCTATCCTGGCTGATGAAGGCTGATAGCCTGAAACCGGTCCTAGGATGCTTGATTCTGGTCCAGGGAAGACATAGCTTGGCAGTTCGGTCTGGACTGTTCCCATGAGGCACAGGGTCAAGATTGATTTGCATATGGCTATGTCTGAACTGGGGTGGCGTGGTGAAGCAAAATAACGATGGATTAAACCCAGATCTGTGACTGGGGGTGAATGTTTGCCAATGTGCAGCATTCCGTCCATCATCTTGTGTGTTTTGAATTTCACCCTATGTGGGAAGGGTATGCCCAGACGTGGGTCCCGTGCTCACCGCGCCACTGGAGTCAAGCTATCCTGGATGATGAAGGCTGATAGCCTGAAACCGGTCCTAGGATGCTTGATTCCGGTCCAGGGAAGACATAGCTTGGCAGTTCGGTCTGGACTGTTCCCATGAGGCACAGGGTCAAGACTGATTTGCATATGGCTATGTCTGAACTGGGGTGGCGTGGTGAAGCTAAATAACGATGGATTAAACCCAGATCTGTGACTGGGGGTGAATGTTTGCCAATGTGCAGCATTCCGTCCATCATCTTGTGTGTTTTGCATTTCGCCCTATGTGGGAAGGGTATGCCCAGACGTGGGTCCCGTGCTCACCGCGCCACTGGAGTCAAGCTATCCTGGCTGATGAAGGCTGATAGCCTGAAACCGGTCCTAGGATGCTTGATTCCGGTCCAGGGAAGACATAGCTTGGCAGTTCGGTCTGGACTGTTCCCATGAGGCACAGGGTCAAGACTGATTTGCATATGGCTATGTCTGAACTGGGGTGGCGTGGTGAAGCAAAATAACGATGGATTAAACCCAGATCTGTGACTGGGGGTGAATGTTTGCCAATGTGCAGCATTCCGTCCATCATCTTGTGTGTTTTTGCATTTCGCCCTATGTGGGAAGGGTATGCCCAGACGTGGGTCCCGTGCTCACCGCGCCACTGGAGTCAAGCTATCCTGGCTGATGAAGGCTGATAGCCTGAAACCGGTCCTAGGATGCTTGATTCCGGTCCAGGGAAGACATAGCTTGGCAGTTCGGTCTGGACTGTTCCCATGAGGCACAGGGTCAAGACTGATTTGCATATGGCTATGTCTGAACTGGGGTGGCGTGGTGAAGCAAAATAACGATGGATTAAACCCAGATCTGTGACTGGGGGTGAATGTTTGCCAATGTGCAGCATTCCGTCCATCATCTTGTGTGTTTTGCATTTCGCCCTATGTGGGAAGGGTATGCCCAGACGTGGGTCCCGTGCTCACCGCGCCACTGGAGTCAAGCTATCCTGGCTGATGAAGGCTGATAGCCTGAAACCGGTCCTAGGATGCTTGATTCCGGTCCAGGGAAGACATAGCTTGGCAGTTCGGTCTGGACTGTTCCCATGAGGCACAGGGTCAAGACTGATTTGCATATGGCTATGTATGTACTGGGGTGGCGTGGTGAAGCAAAATAACGATGGATTAAACCCAGATCTGTGACTGGGGGTGAATGTTTGCCAATGTGCAGCATTCCGTCCATCATCTTGTGTGTTTTGCATTTCGCCCTATGTGGGAAGGGTATGCCCAGACGTGGGTCCCGTGCTCACCGCGCCACTGGAGTCAAGCTATCCTGGCTGATGAAGGCTGATAGCCTGAAACCGGTCCTAGGATGCTTGATTCCGGTCCAGGGAAGACATAGCTTGGCAGTTCGGTCTGGACTGTTCCCATGAGGCACAGGGTCAAGACTGATTTGCATATGGCTATGTCTGAACTGGGGTGGCGTGGTGAAGCAAAATAACGATGGATTAAACCCAGATCTGTGACTGGGGGTGAATGTTTGCCAATGTGCAGCATTCCGTCCATCATCTTGTGTGTTTTGCATTTCGCCCTATGTGGGAAGGGTATGCCCAGACATGGGTCCCGTGCTCACCGCGCCACTGGAGTCAAGCTATCCTGGCTGATGAAGGCTGATAGCCTGAAACCGGTCCTAGGATGCTTGATTCCGGTCCAGGGAAGACATAGCTTGGCAGTTTGGTCTGGACTGTTCCCATGAGGCACAGGGTCAAGACTGATTTGCATATGGCTATGTCTGAACTGGGGTGGCGTGGTGAAGCAAAATAACGATGGATTAAACCCAGATCTGTGACTGGGGGTGAATGTTTGCCAATGTGCAGCATTCCGTCCATCATCTTGTGTGTTTTGCATTTCGCCCTATGTGGGAAGGGTATGCCCAGATGTGGGTCCCGTGCTCACCGCGCCACTGGAGTCAAGCTATCCTGGCTGATGAAGGCTGATAGCCTGAAACCGGTCCTAGGATGCTTGATTCCGGTCCAGGGAAGACATAGCTTGGCAGTTCGGTCTGGACTGTTCCCATGAGGCACAGGGTCAAGACTGATTTGCATATGGCTATGTCTGAACTGGGGTGGCGTGGTGAAGCAAAATAACGATGGATTAAACCCAGATCTGTGACTGGGGGTGAATGTTTGCCAATGTGCAGCATTCCGTCCATCATCTTGTGTGTTTTGCATTTCGCCCTATGTGGGAAGGGTATGCCCAGACGTGGGTCCCGTGCTCACTGCGCCACTAGAGTCAAGCTATCCTGGCTGATGAAGGCTGATAGCCTGAAACCGGTCCTAGGATGCTTGATTCCGGTCCAGGGAAGACATAGCTTGGCAGTTCGGTCTTGGCTGTTCCCATGAGGCACAGGGTCAAGACTGATTTGCATATGGCTATGTCTGAACTGGGGTGGCGTGGTGAAGCAAAATAACGATGGATTAAACCCAGATCTGTGACTGGGGGTGAATGTTTGCCAATGTGCAGCATTCCGTCCATCATCTTGTGTGTTTTGCATTTCGCCCTATGTGAGCAAGGGTATGCCCAGACGTGGGTCCCGTGCTCACCGCGCCACTGGAGTCAAGCTATCCTGGCTGATGAAGGCTGATAGCCTGAAACCGGTCCTAGGATGCTTGATTCAGGTCCAGGGAAGACATAGCTTGGCAGTTTGGTCTGGACTGTTCCCATGAGGCACAGGGTCAAGACTGATTTGCATATGGCTATGTCTGAACTGGGGTGGCGTGGTGAAGCAAAATAACGATGGATTAAACCCAGATCTGTGACTGGGGGTGAATGTTTGCCAATGTGCAGCATTCCGTCCATCATCTTGTATGTTTTGCATCTCTAAATTAGCCAGACATCGCCACCTTGTGGCAGACTGTCAGAAGCACCGATGTTGACAATTAAGTGCTGGTGTAGAGCACTGGAAACCACTTGCTCAAATTAAGCACTGGATACAGTGGCGGCTCGCATAGGGCGTGCTGCAGGGCGGTGTGGTGGGGCAGGGGAGGGGCAGAGTGGGGGGTAGTAAACTCGGACATACGACGGAACGGAGGAAAGTAATTATTACGTTCCTCCGTTCCGTCGTATGTCCGAGTTTACTACCCTGCCCCTCCCCCGCCCCACCGCCCCGCAGCACGCCCTATGCGATCCGCCACTGACTGGATATATATCCCGAAAATTCTTTTCATTCCCACACCACCTCCGATTAATAATGAGATTATAGTTATTTGGACACATGGTTCCAGGTCAAGGTCTACTGATGTATGTCCAACCAAACCCTACTAGAGTAACAAGCCATGATACTTCCATCAACTTACTCCTCACTGCGTTTTAACGAAGAAACTGCACATGTGATTGACCACTAAACATTGAAGCCTTCAGGCATTATCCTTTCACTCTGCCTGTGGAATGGCCTGAGCCTGCCCTGGAGGGCAGAATCAAACTACATGTGCTTCAAGACATTAGGACAGCGAGAAAAAAGACTCAGGGGCATATCATCAAGCCCCGGAGATATAATTATCGCCGCTTTAGCGTCCATTTTCTGACGGAAAGCGGCGATAATTATATCTCCTAATCAGCAAGGTCACGCTATCGCGTGAATCCTTGCATTATCGCCCTTTCCCCCAACGCCCATCTTTGCATCTCTAATGAGATTCAAAGTGGGCGTTCCGTGCTAAAATAACTGGAGAAATGTCGCTAACCGACATTTCTCCAATTATCAAGCTGCACGCAAACAAGCAGAGCGACAAGCAAAGTAGCGATAACCTCTGTTATCGCTACTTTTCTTACGCCTGCTTCAAGATTGACTTAGCCATGATATCCTATGTAAGGTGGATATCATGGCTAAGTATGTCTTGCCCTATCAGCAAGCTATCGCCAAACATTGTGCGATTATCGCTGTATTTCCAGCGATAATCGCACAATTGGCAGCTTGCGCTCTGAATTTTATCGCTTTGGAGATAAGCGTTGCTGATAGCACGCTATCTCCGCGATAAAATTCAGAGTTGGCCGGCGATAATTATCCTCGCGCTAAGAGCGCTGAGCGATAATTATCGCATGGCCTTGATGATATGCCCCTTATTTAGTTCCCATTTCGCCTTCTTCAGCAGTCACACAAACGTTGGAAATGAAAACCAGAGAGTTCTGCAGTGACTAAGATATAAACAGGTAAAATGTGATGCAGAATATATTAATTAGCCAATCATAATACTTTAGGGACAGCGCAGCTATCACAAATTTCGACTATCAAACTGTAATGCTCGGAATCACATTTTTACATGAGAACGACTCCATAAACGGTGATCTAGAACAAAAATGAGAATATAAACTTTAGAACTATTAAATGATTCCAACTATTAACAAATCAACAAAGCACGAGGACAGAGTAACAAAGCAGGAGGGCACAGTGACACGTAGCAAAATATCATGAGTGCTTTCAGCATTCTTATACCCAGCACATTTTTGGAAAGAAATATACATATGCATATTTATTTTATTATTACTTGGGGCCTTTCCATAGTGCGTTACTCTCACCGATGGGCAACTCAACCTGATGGGCAACATCTTTTACATAGGAGTAAGGATGCAAGTCTCATCAGCATGGTTAGAGATTACTTGCACGGTCGCTTACAAAGTGTCAGGATATCTGAATGGTAAAAGTAATTAATGCAGGGGAAAGACAGACCCCAGAGGGGAGAGCTGGATGGAAAAGAGGGGAGGGGCTTTCAGTGTCTGGGTGGTAGCTTCCGGGAAGGTTGAGTATACAAATCTGTTGCAAAATTCCTTCATTTCTTTACTCCATGCCTTTGATCCAAAAAACGATATGAAAAATGTATATAGATGTCTTTTGGTCGTCGTTTGGATGGATTACATTTCAGTAACGGATCAGAGTCTTGCCAATAAACATTTACTCATTTCGAAAAACACTCCATCTATAACCCTGAGAAAAACCTAAACAGTGAGCATGCCAGCTACTTATGTGTAACTTGACAAGGTCTGGGCAGCTGCATACCTTCCATTGTGTGGCATGACATATGCAAAAATATATTCCAGTTCACTGTAAAGAACAACATGGCACATCTTCGTTTCTTTTGTGTACTTTTCAGCTTTGCTGTTCAAGACACTGGCATATTATGTAAACCCTTCAAGAAAACGTATCCTCTCTGCAATTAAGCCTGTCACCCACAATGTATTAATTACTATCTGCAAATCAGTCAGTTTATGCATTGAAGGGCTTTATGCAGCAGAAAAAACAGGAACATAACGAGCAGTCTTGAAAAAGAAACCAGGTTTTTCTTCCTTACAAATGGATACCTCAAAAGAATCCCTTACCAAATTTAAATGAAGGGTTACATTTAAATGAATCCCCTCCACAAAGCACTCACTGACCCGTAAATGCAATAATGTCATTAAATATGTGTGTGTCGCTTCCAATATTTTTATCAATATGATAACATTAGTGCCTGAGTCATGGCATGTGGCACAGTTCACCAAAATGCAAGGTGTAGCGGAAGTGACATCACACAGTTTTTGACCCCTGATAATATCACAGTGCTGATATCTTCTACCTTTTGCCCTTCAGCAGCCTGGTGTTTGCTGCTGACAGACAAGTAAAGGGGCAGGGAGGGTAACTACAGAGAGTAAACAGTATTTTAAGCCATATGTCCATTGGACCTCTATTGCAGTGACCAGGAACAGCGAGGGCAGTGCCAAGCAGGAGCGGCCCGTGCAGGTAAGAGCGGTGGGCGGGGTGGGGGAGACTCGACAGACGACGATGAGGGAATATTAATTATTTATTTATTTTTCCCTCCTCGTCATCTGTCGAAGACCCCGCCCAGCCCCCGCTGCTCTTACCTGCACTGGCCGCTCCTGAGTGCCAGGGGTATGAAAAGACTACCCTGGGGTAGCAGAAACTACTGCTAGAGGCTCCTTATTGACTTCCATGAGGGAAGCATGCCACTTTCCTCCTATACTATCCTTATTACTGCTTAATTTTTTTAAATATAAGTGATGGGGCACTTTGCTTCTTCTTGGCAGCCAGCTGCTAGTGCTGTCGACTGTTGGAATTACTAAATACCCCAAAAAAACGAATCTTGTTTGCTCCTCAAACCTCTATTCGCCAACACCCTACTCTCCCTGTCTCTTTCTCTTAGTCCTGCAGATTCTTTTTAATTTCTGCTTTCACCCTTTGCCAGACTTTCAACGCCTTTCTCTTTCTTCTTCACTCTTCCTTTCTCTCGCTTGCTGTGGGCAAAGTTCTGTTAAAAATATATATGTATTTTGGTCCCCAAAATAGAGAGCTGGTGCCCACAACCAGCAAATACATCTGAGGCAATTCAGACCAAACGAATCCCTTCTAAAAGACACTTACATTGAAGCCTCTAGCAAGTGACTAAGACAAACGTCTGGTCGGTGCACAGCACTTTGCTGTTCTTGGTGATTTATGTCAGGGGATGGAAGTCAGAGTGGCATGTATTGACAGCTCTGGAAGTTTCACAACTTCTCAGGCTTGCTTTTAAAAGTAGTGACAGACCTTTAAAGACAACGTAGTAAATGCCTGCAATAAAGTGCCTCCTGAGAGACAATAAACATTACCTGACTCTGGCAGCTAAACCCAATATGCACCCTTCCATCATTGTAGAAATTGCCCTCTGACAGCTGGAATTGCGCAAATCATGAATGGCATGATGTCAAGCCCCACACATTAAGATCTTGTATGCATTGTTCCATAACCCGTGAGGCGTAAACAACAGAAAGTGCCCATGCGCATCGCTAAGTGAAAGCTTAACTCGTTTTGTGAAATCAGGATTCACAAGAAAATGGTGTTGTACTGTATAATCATGGATTTTTTCTGGGTCTGTGAGCAAACAAGAAAACAACCTTTGCAAATCGTTCGTGTATTGCTCTGCGTGGAAGATCCTGATAGAAAGGCGTGACAGTTCCTATGGCTCATGTATGTGTTCAGTTGCGTGGTACTGACGAACAAACATGCATTTGGTAGCTCATTTCTCTGTAACTAAGAACAGTTGCTCTTTTTAGATTGGTGTTTTAACGCAGGAGCTATTTTTTGGCCAGTTTCTTATAAATATATCGAAATGGCACCAACATCCTGGGTCCATGAGAATGAAAAACACAAAAGCCATTTACACATCACAGTGCAGTCACATGTAAAAAGCACACAAAACACAAGAACTTTACTGTTTCTTATTTTTTTTTAATACTTTACAAGATAACAGTATATCAATCCTAATTCAACGGTGACTGTTTTATTGACTTCACTGAGCAGGTAGTAACCTCATCCCCGCACAATAAATTCCACCAATTACACATCACCATAGTCAAATGACAGAGCAAACGTAGAAACATTTAAAACAAAAGTATGTAAATCCAACTGAAAGCCACAGCACGTTATTTGCACAAAAAAGATAAAGGAAACAAAAACGCTACACCTGATGAATGGATGAACCAGCACACAATAGGGTGCAATCTGTCAACACAAAATGCATACACAAGAAGTACTACCATTAGCCAGCACATACCACATAAAATGTAGGCGAACGCTGGAACTTCTTTCTGCAATGCCAGACCCCCTACTGTAGGAGAATACTTGACAGCAGGAAGAGAAAACAAGCACTGGCAAAGCACATTGGGTTTGAGCTGGTTAAAATGTTTAGGCTTTGTTAAATACTTGTTTTCTTTGCAAATATTTTTATGTAAAACTTTATTGAATAAACTATTTGAAGGTGACTGCCAGCGTGTGCAGATAAATGTGCATGCACCAGCAACAATCTTGGAATGCATTTTGCAGTAACGTTTTATAAAGCCATTCCATTCTTCATGCATGTACACGCATAAGGGGCAATTGTTATTTTTTTATTTTCCAAAGTATAAAAAAGAGCATTCAAAGGTGGGTGCATGTGCACGCATGCTCATGCATAGGCAGACATGTTGGTACAGTATTAAAGCTCTTGAAAGGTGGCTGCATGTGACTACCATTACAAAGCATGCTTTTACATCTCAGTTTTTACAACGCAAATACCATTACATCGCATGTTTTTACAACGCATACCATTACAACGCATGTACATTGAGATACATTAAAACAACCATTACAACGCATTCCATTACAATGAATACTATTACTACGCATACCATTACAACGCATACTATTTTTTAATTTTTTTTTCTAACCTTCCCCTGGGACGGGATGCAAGGAAAATAGGGGTTTTGGGTGGGAGAGATTATTTATACCCAGGTATTACTTTTAATACTCGTGTACTTTTTAAAGTACCTTTCCATTAAAATACCGGAGTATGAATAAAAAATAAAAAAAAAGTTCAAAAAGACAGGGAAAAAGAAGCATAAATTTTAAACATTTTGCAAAAAATAAACACACTACTCTCAGAGCCAAAAATAGATTAAACATACAATCTGCTTCGAAGAACATAAAACGTAAGTCCAACTATTTTTATTACACTCCCTGTGCCAGCAACTACACAAAATGGCTGACATTCCGGGAAGGAACGTATAAACTAACATTTTTACACATGAAAAAATAAATATACATTCAGTCAGGTTGTGAATCGCACAACAATACTGTTTCCAATACATATTTTCTTTTAAATTATTGTTTACCCCCAAAAAACGTATAAAAGTAGCCGGCCACCATTTTGTGCTCAGTGGTTAACTGACTTCTGAGGTGACCACACACAGCAGGAGTAGCAGGAGAATATTGCCGTTTGACAAATTGAACACTGCCATCTACAGACCGAAGTAAGTGTATGTTTACAATAAAACAGCATCAAAATATTGACACATAAATCACAAAAACTCACAATATAATTTTACATTAATTTACAGGATTTACACATTTTGAAAAGCAGCCAGCAATCTAAAGCAGATATTCGACAAAATATCTTAACATTAAAAAGTAAGTGATTAAATGAAAAAAATGTATGTAAATTTAAAAAACCCATAAGGTAGAAAAAAAAATCACATTTTACTTCTGATATTAATAGATTTTGGACATACAACAACTCCAAATACCTAGCAGGAAGAAACAAACCTTTACAGAATCAAATGTAAGTAAAATGTTAACAATAATCTGAACGTAAAAAATAAATTAAAAAACTTAATTCATCCCAGAAATAAAACATTAGCAGACAAAGATCAGAATTATTTTTAAAATATTACTAATTTAACTACTTCATGTTTTTAACTCAGGAAACAGGCTGAGGGACAGAGTTGGATAATGGTGGAGGCAAAATAACTATTCCTACTCCGACAGGTGCTTGCCTCAGGGAAAGTGCTGGATGGTGGTGGGGGCAAATTTACTATTCCTACTCCGACCTGTGCTTGCCTCGGGGAAAGTGCTGGATGGTGGTGGGGGCAAATTTACTATTCCTACCCCAGCCTGTGCTGGCCACAGGGAAAGTGCGTGATGGTGGTGGGGGCAAATTTACTATTCCTACTCCAACCTGGGCTTGCCTCAGGGAAAGTGCTGGATGGTGGTGGGGGCAAATTTACTATTCCTACTCCAACCGGTGCTGGCCACAGGGAAAGTGCTGGATGGTGGTGGGGGCAGATTTACTATTTCTACTCCGACCTGTGCTTGCCTCGGGGAAAGTGTTGGATGGTGGTGGGGCAAACTTACTATACCTACTCCGACCTGTGCTTGCCTCAGGGAAAGTGCTGGATGGTGGTGGGGGCAAATTTACTATTCCTACTCCGACCTGTGCTGGCCTCAGGGAAAGTGCTGGATGGTGGTGGGGGCAAATTTACTATTCCTACTCCGACCTGTGCTGACATCAGGGAAAGTGTTGGATGGTGTTGGGGCAAATTTACTATTCCTACTCCGAACTGTGCTTTCCTCAGGGAAAGTGCTGGATGGTGGTGGGGGCAAATTTACTATTCCTACTCCAACCGGTGCTGGCCACAGGGAAAGTGCTGGATGGTGGTGGGGGCAGATTTACTATTTCTACTCCGACCTGTGCTGACATCAGGGAAAGTGCTGGATGGTGGTGGGGGCAAATTTACTATTCCTACTCCGAACTGTGCTTTCCTCAGGGAAAGTGCTGGATGGTGGTGGGGGCAAATTTACTATTCCTACTCCAACCGGTGCTGGCCACAGGGAAAGTGCTGGATGGTGGTGGGGGCAGATTTACTATTTCTACTCCGACCTGTGCTTGCCTCTGGGAAAGTGTTGGATGGTGGTGGGGCAAACTTACTATACCTACTCCGACCTGTGCTTGCCTCAGGGAAAGTGCTGGATGGTGGTGGGGGCAAATTTACTATTCCTACTCCGACCTGTGCTGGCCTCAGGGAAAGTGCTGGATGGTGGTGGGGGCAAATTTACTATTCCTACTCTGACCTGTGCTGACATCAGGGAAAGTGTTGGATGGTGTTGGGGCAAATTTACTATTCCTACTCCGACCTGTGCTGGCTCCAGGGAAAGTGCTGGATGGTGGTGGGGGCAAATTTACTATTCCTACTCCGAACTGTGCTTGCCTCAGAGAAAGTGTTGGATGGTGGTGGGGGCAAATTTACTATTCCTACTCCGACCTGTGCTGGCCTCAGGGAAAGTGCTGGATGTTGTTGGGAGAAAATTGATTCTACGTAATGTAAAAAAATTACATTTTTTACAGTAATTGTCCTATTTACATTTCAGTTATTTGTCAAGCATACATTCAAACATTTGTATTCTCTTTTAACTTCTCAACAGATTAAACCATAAAAACCATCAAGAATAAAGGAACACATTCCTCAATCACAGTAAATTCAAAAGCTCATCACCACTGGAGAAGCCAAAGCATACATGGTAAAAATATTCAAAAACAACAGTAAGCTTTTTTTTTGCAGGTTTCAAGTACAGAATCAATTTATTTACAAAAAGTATCTTTGCAATAAAAATGTCAGCCTCATAAACAACAGCAAAATGATTTTCTTTTCAACGTCAAAAACACTAATCAATTTCTTTGCAGGCTAATTGCAAAACAAAAAAAATCCAAATAACAATACTATAAACGTTTCTCCACTTTTTACAGAACCAAAGAATCCAAACCACCAAACAAAACATAGTGAAGAACTGCAACAAAAATCCCAAGTAAACCAGCAAATACACCAGGGGGCAAATTCTCAAGGAGCTATCGCCGAGTTAACGGCACTTTAACGCAGCCAAAGTCGCGATAAAGTTATCGCCCCATTCACAAGCTGGTGCTAACAGCCCAGAACACCAGTTTCCCTGCGAAAGCAGTCGCAAAAACATCGCCACAGGGGACCTCGGCAACTATCGCTAATGAGATGCAGAGTAGGCGTTCCCGAGCAAAAAGACACGACAACACCACAACGCAACATTCTCAACGACCAGCCACATCTGCGATAGGAACACAAAACAGGCAATACGGTGCGTTACGAGCAGGAAATTAACACCTGCTCTGACCTGGTGCAAAGTCGGACGTCAACCTGCACAAGAAAAGGGAGCCCAGCCCACAGCCACACCTGAAGAACAACAGATGCCATGGAGCCACTCACCATGCACCCCGGAGCCCCCAGAGGGCAACAACACCCACCGCCACCACCCCCAGGACCGCCACCCCCCCAACGGACCCCCCTCGGACCACCACAGAGGCAGCGCAGACAAAGACAGCAGACCTCATGGAAATGCACCAGCCCCACAGACCTAACACCAGACAATGCCAATGCCCACTACAGGCCCAAAAGGACAACCATCCTCCGCAACCTGAACATCATTGCCCACAGGCTGACGGTACCAACACAGCGGACAACCAACATCCCTCCGCAGTCAAAGCTGCTTGCTGCGCTGCACCTGTTGGCCTCTGGTACCCTCCCAAACAACAACCGCCCGATTCGGAGGAGTCTCACAGCCAGCCCCATCCAAGTTCCTCACACCTGTTCCGGATGCCCTCACCAGCTCGGGACCCCAGCACCCATACGTCCCCCACAATGCGCAGGAACAGCTGGAGACCAAGCAAGGACTATACGCCATGGCTGGAGCCCCGCACGTGTCGGGAGCATCCACTGCACACTTGTCCCACATGTGCCCCCTGCCAACACCGCACACAATACCCCAACAGAAAGCACATGCATCCCATCAATGTGCAGGCACTAGTGGACCACAGGGGACTCCTCACCAATGTCATGGCCAACTAACAAGGCAGTGTGCATGTCCCCTTCATCTTCCGACAGTCCAACATCAACCAGCGCTTCCAGGATGGCACCCATGGGAATGCATTGCCCATTGGCAAGTACCAAATGAACACACCACACACCTCAACCCCACAATCAATCAACTCACAACTCTGGCACTGCACACATCACAAAACCACATACAACATGCCAAACAACATGCCCCCCCACCAGACACGATAGCACAACTTACTGTGGCAACCTTGGTCAGCCAAGTACATGAGCCATCGATGGCATGGCACCTCAGCCACACAATACCGGAATGTGGGGAGAGGTGGGAACCAGGCATGTGCGAAGGAGGCAAGTGACCCATAAATGAGTATGTACACAATGCCAAGTGTGGCAGAGATGTGCTGGACAGACTGCAGTATGCAGACCACAGACACAGCCATGTCTACATGCACTGCTGGTGTCTGGAGTGTCGTGGACAGTGGACGCAACCATGTCACCCCAGCCAGTGGGGAAGATCACGGAAATGTAGCCTGTGACGTACCCCCCATAAGCGTGTGCGGAGTGGGCTGGCCCGGCATACGCCAGGCCAGCGCAGGGGTGTGAATAAAAAGCACATAGCACTGGGCGTGGTTCTCTTCCAGAATGCCCAACGCGTCTGCCAGGGCGGGGCCTCCCACCCTGCCACGAGGGCGACGCCGTCAGCGGTGTGGCCTGCGACCCTGTGCGCCTGCTGCACCCTGGGCCGCTGGTCCCTGGAGCCGTCATGCCTGCCCCTGCACAGCCAGGCCTCACTGCTCACCTGCTGACAACGGCGTGTGTCAAAGAGGGCCCACCACGTGCCGGCGCAAACTCCAAGCCCGAGGCCCGCGACCTTCGCAGCCTCCTCAGACCATCACGGCTTCCGCGACAGAGGCCCGCTTTACTCCTTTTTCGTTGACGTACACCACCGCTGCCTCCGGCCTACACTACGCTCAAGTAGGTCACACATTTGGAATGGAGTCATGATCATGCTACGGCAGAGTACACACTTTATGGCGGAGTTTATATCACTATACTCCCTTCGATGTAGTGACACAAAGTATGTGCATGGCATCCCAACCACACGTGTCTGTGGGCCCTTGATGACTACGCCTTCGGCCTACACTGCCATCGAGTAGGACACACATGTGGAACTGAGTCGTGATTCCCTTATGGCGGAGTAAATATCATTGTACGCAAGGAGACGAGTAAGAGGAAGACGCGGTTCAGTCCGGAGGAGAAAAGGACCATCGTTACGGAGGTGTACGAACACTGCCGACAACTGCCCTGGTGTCACTAACTCTGTGCATCGCGGGCCAACGACACGTGGCTGTGGGCCCCTACTGACCGCTGCCCCGGGCCTACACTGCAGTCAAGGAGGTCACACATATGGGACTGAGTCTTGATTTTCCCATGGCCGAGTACACACGACAATGCAGAGTTTATATCACTGTACTCCCTTAGATGTGGTGCCACCAACTCTGTGAATAGCATCCCAGCCACACGTGTCTGTGGGCCCTTCAGACTACACTGCGGGCCTGCAGGCCTCACAGAAATCCATTCCAGTCCGTACCAGGCAGGACACGGCATCGTCGCTGGCAAAACACCCGCTCGGCTCTGTCGCTAATGCCTCGGTCAACAACAAGTCATCACCACATGCCATTTCAACGCCGTGTGTTAGTGTTCCAGGAGGAGCGTGCTGAACAGTGGTTGGCCCGCGCTGCCCGCTGCTTCTGCCCTCAACTGAGGTCCACCTGGGCTCACACATCAAATCGAGTCCTGACCTGCCTGGACGTCGCATCACCGCAGGATGCACGCGCCACCACCGCCAGGACCAACTCCAGACAACAGGTGCCAGAGTCGGAAGTGTCTTCCTGCCAGACTTTCAGAGTAGCTCACACCAGTCGTGGGTGCCATCATCAGCTTGATACCCTGCTCAGCTCCTCAGGTGCCACTAACTCAGTGCACCACAAATCAAGGACCATTCTGTTTGCATGTAGGGTGAACACTGTACTCTCTCCGGCAACCACCATGATGCTTCACAGTTGTTTCTGTTATGCTGATGTTTTATGTTTCTGCTTCAATTGTGATCACTGTTCAAGTCTTTGCCAGCACCGACGACTCCCTGCGGGCTGGCTTACACTCACCCCCACACACATCCAGCACATGCGTCACTGTACATGTGACCATGCCAATAAAGGTGTCGAGCGCACGTGCTTGTGGCCAGTTCAACGAACTATCTGAGTGTGTCCGTGTGCTCATGATGTATGCATTAGGGCCCCGGCCCCACAACCTTACATTGTGCCGTGTGCAGAGGACGCAGCCATGTCACCGCAGGCAGAGGGTGGGACATTGCACATGTAGCTTTGTCGCCCCCACCCAATACGTAAGAGGAGTGAACTTGGCCGGCATACGCCAGTCCGGCGTGGGGTTGTGGGTGATTATCACGTGGCTCTGGGTGTGGTTCAGTACTGGAAATGTGCAAAGGCATGTGTCCCTGTCGCAGTGTGGGTCTCCGTTGGGGTGTGTAGGTGGTCCACGATGGGACTTTGACACCCACGTATGGGATCTAGTTCGTCTCCCATGAGGTAGTACCCCACCCGCACATGTTCGGCCAGCCCCTTCTGGCAGTCTGACAGCTGGACTTGTAATGGGATGTGTGCTTAGGTGGGCTGCTGTGAGCCAGCCGGGGTGGTGGGTGCGTCCAGCTGTGTTGTTCGTGCAGGGGGTGGTGTGTCCTCGGTGCAGCGGGGCTGCCCTGCTCCTGGAGCTCTATTGCCTGATATGTCCATGGACTGTTGTAGGGTGTCGGTGTCTGAAGTGTGGAGGTCCTCTTCAGCATCACTGATGGGTTGTCTGGTCTGCTCTGCTGGAGGTGTTGTTTGTCCCTCTGCAATATGAAGGGGAGATGCTTGTTGACATTGTAACAAAGAGACAAGGTAGTGGTGGTCTAAGCAGTAGCACATCCCTCCTAAAAGTTACTGTTTATAGATTAAATTGTTAACAGTGATGGTGCCCCTCAAGGTAACAAATAGAAACACCCCACTACCAAGGATGTTGCCCAACGAGAGTTCTACAGAAATCCTGTTTCAATGCAATTCAATAAATGATTGTACCTCGGCACTCCAACAAATTAAATGCTGTATTTTGTCCCAAGTCTTGGGCTTCTGGCCTCTATACAATGGTAGAGTATCCACAACTACCAACTCACAGAAAATATCAATCAGGAAACATAGGTAGCGCAGAAATCTGTATTTATATATAATGTGTTTCACTGATCAGTAACAATCATAAAGTTTTAAAGATCACAAAATCATATCAATATTCTTCAGCAACTGAGATGTAATTAATACAACAAAAATACAGTCGCCATGTGGAGGTCCTGTTCCTAGAACCTCCCAAGTGATGACAATGGATGGCAGCCGACACGTGTTTCGTTACTTTCTGTAACTTTCTCAAGGCTGCAGAATGATGTGGAAAAAATGACAATCACAAAGCAGCCCTGCTCCTGGAGCTCTATTGCCTGATATGTCCATGGACTGTTGTAGGGTGTCGGTGTCGGAAGTGTGGAGGTCCTCTTCAGCATCACTGATGGGTTGTCTGGTCTGCTCTGCTGGAGGTGTTGTTTGTCCCTCAATATGAAGGGGAGATGCTTGTTGACATTGTGTTGGCATGTATGTTGACGCATTGTTCGGGTTTACATACAGTCTGCATGACAATGTACATTGTGACTGTTTTGGATTGGCGGACTATTTGATGCGGGATAGTGGACAATTGGACTACATGACGTAGGTGATGTTGTACACGTACATTTTCATCTCACAGTTTCCTGCTATGTCAGATGTGATTGGCCATTTTCTACACACAGGCGGAGCCAGTTGTGTCCTCTGTTCTGCAGTGTAAGTGTTGCACTGTGTCCCACATTGCCATCCATGTGGATGTACTGTGATTGCTATGTATGTGTGCTGCATTGTGTGAGTCGCACCTGCTGCTGTGATTTTGCTGCCCCTTATCCCTTGGAGGCAGTGTGCCTTTGGCTTTTGTGCTTTTGAGGTGATGTGATGTTGGCGACTGGGGTCATTTGTGCTCCTGGACGGATTTTGTTCTCTTGTGCATAGTTTGTCTGCAGATGTATTGTTGACGTCAGTGGTTGATTGTGCACGTGGATGTGTCAGGGTGTGACCTGCTCCTTCCGGATGTAGTCCACACTCAGCCACCTCAGTCTCGTGGCGTGCACAGTGTCATGGTGATTGTACTCCGGCCATGCTGCTCGTCATGTGGTGTCACTTGCATTGTCAGTGTGGCTCTCGCATACGCATCTTTGCTGTGTTTCGCACTGGTGCATGTGTGTGTAGTGGTATTGGTGTTGTGTGGGGTGGGACCCCTTCGGGCACATGGTGGACGGGGGCCTACTTGGTGTTTGTATGTGTGCTGCAGTGTGCCACGGGGCTCAGGGACATGACCCAGGGTCGTTGTGGGTGTGCGGTGTGCTACACATCGTTGTGCATGTGTGCCATTGTGCCCGTCCCCCCAGTCCCTGTTAGTTACTCACCCTGTTGATGTTTTGTCAAGTCATGTCGAGCAGTGTCCGGACTCCCGACTCCTTGCACCATCTCCACACTCATGACTGTGTCCACCATTTGCTCCAGCTCCTCCTGTGGCGCAGGACTTCCACCTCCATTCGCCGATGCTGCCTTCCGGGTGGCAGCGGGTTTCTGCTTGGTTTGTCTTTTGACTTCGTGCCAGCGCATCTTGGCCTCCTCGGCAGTCCGACTGCATTCACGTTGGAATGCCATTTTTCCATCTGTGTTGCCAATGACACGGTGGTGGAGACAGACAGTTGTTGTTAGTGCTCTGTCACCTCCGTGACGACGATCAGGTTGTCATGCGGACTGTACCCTGTCTTCCTCTTCCTCTTCTCCTTGGCCTTCCACGACCCCGAGGTTCCTTGCTGGTGGTCTGTGGGGCTTGTGGGGTTCGCGTTGACCTGGGCACTCGTTCCGGGTGCGTCCATGTTGCTACGCATTTTATTTTGTTTATGGTGTGGTTTTCTTGTTCGGCTTTTATGGTGCATTTTCCCGCCAGGCGCGTGGGAATTGCAGGCCTGTCGCTGGTTATCGCAGTTTTTTTTTTCGAGGTTGGCCTCATTGCAACTTTATTCGCGTTGGTGTTTCGCATTTTTTGGGCGTCACGTTGTTTTTTACGCGGTCATTTGGTGCGTTATCGTGGGACTATCGCATGGTGCCGCCAGGTTGAGAATGCTACGTTAACATGGCGTTGTTTTCCCGCGATGGACTGCGATGTGAGAAGTTGCGTTAAGCTAAACTTGCGGTGGTTATCACACGTTCTTGAGAATATGCCCCTAGGCCTTTTCAACAAGACAACAGAAAAACCTTAAAAAGGTAACCTTTACCATTCTGTAAAATCTAACCAAAATTAACCTTTTTTTTCATCCAAGGAACAAAAGCAGGAAACAATTCCAACAAAACATTTTTAAAACAATGCATTTAAAACCTGGTACAATTTTGCAAAAGATGAAAGCTGTAAAATAAACAATGTGTACTAACTTTTCAGTTGCAGGTAAATTAGTTTTTAAAACAACCACACTTAAAATCACTAAAGAAATCCTTTTCTCTTTTTCTTCTTTCTACAGAGAATGGCAGCAAGAAAAGAAGCCAAATATATCCAATCAAGCTGTGGTAATAGACTCTTATTCACATCATATGCATCTGTGAGAAGTTAAAAGACCTTCGGAAAATGTTACTAAAGCCATTCTTCAACCAGCATGGTGTCAGGTCTTGTAGGCAGGCAGTTATGCTGTGCTTCAATCCATCCTTAGTACAGCTAAACTGCCGCCTCATAACATTTTTTGCACTGACTGCAACGAAGCTGAAAAGCCTACCTGCAATAGTTACATCCTTGGGAACTGTTTGATCCACCTTGTAACACCGGCCTCTCACAACGGAATCTGGATGCTAAAAATAGCTGCTACAGGTTGCCTATTTGCCGTAAGGGAACATTTTGCCAGTTTAAAAAGAAATTCCCTATTGAGCTGCCATCTAATAGACTCGGTGCTGTCTGTGTTAGGGACACATGCACTTTTTGATATTATCTTAAAAGTTTCACGTATATATAAAAACGCTTTATTTAAAAAAAAAATTAATTTTTTATTGTATTAACGTAATGTGATTGATCTTATTGTTAAATGCATTGTATGCAACGGTTTTAATTAATCATGCACAATAAATAAATAAATAAATAGACTCTTAAGTCAACCATACCCACAAGGGCTACCTCTGTTATTTTTTCGTTGGAGGAAGTCACTGTTGGTATTGAAGGGCTGATGCGAAACAAGGCCCCAGGCCCAGATGGGATTCCACCCGACCTTTTCAGATCGAATGTACAGGTCTGGGCACCTTTATTAACAAGGGTCTTAAATGCGGCAATAAGTGTTTCAATGCCTACATCTTGGTCTTCGGCAATTATAGTACCGATTTTTAAAAAGGGTAATCGGGATAGCCCGCATTGTTACCGACCAATATCTTTGATAGATGTATCAGCCAAGGTCTTGGGGCGGGTAATTTTAAATAGACTAATGGAGTGGGCCGAGTCTGCTAATATAATCACTGATGTTCAATACGGATTCCGCCCAGGGAAATCAACTGTGGACCAGTGTCTTAATCTTTATCTTATTTCTGCTAAATATACGCTGTTAAAAGGGGAGGTTTTTTATTTGGCTTTTATGGATTTATCGGCGGCTTTTGACCGCGTGAACCGGAATAAGTTGTGGCGAGTAATGGCTAACCAGGGGTGGATTTAGAACTAATAAATATACTCCAATCACTGCATAATCACACCACGGCTGCAGTAAGGTATACCCAGGAGGGAAAAGTAACGGATCGGTTTGGATGTTCAAGTGGTGTCAGACAGGGATGCATTCTGGCCCCCTTCTTATTTACTTTATACATTAATGGCCTGGATGCGGCACTGCGGGATATTAGGGCAGATGTACCACGAATAGGAGAAAGAACTGTGCCGGTTTTATTATATGCAGACGACGCGGTGTTATTGGCACGCACCCCTCATGGTCTACAACTTTTAATTAATGGTTTTGTAGAATTTATGGAAAAACTCGAGATGGCCCCCAATCTCACCAAATCATATGTAATGGAGATGGGGAAAAAGCCAGCCAAATCATTTAAATACACTATTGGCTCACATGTCTTAGGTAAAGTCCCCGTTTTTGCTTATTTGGGCATATTATTTGATGGGAAGCTTAACTTTAAACAGTTATTAGAAGAGAAATCTCTGTCTTTAATTAGATCCACAGGTTCAATTGCGAACTTTGCAAGCAGGCTTGGGCTGTGGACCCCGGACGTGATTTTGAAATTGTACAACTCAATCTGCTGTGCCAAGGTGTTGTATGGTAGTGAGGTTTGGGGCTTTGTGAAAATTAATAGCCTACAAACGGAAGAAAACAAATATATGAGGCGCCTATTAAGGGTTCCCCATAGCACCCCAGCATTTATTGCACATGAAGAATTGGGAGCTAGTTATATCTCAGATTTAGTGGCTGTTAGACCCATAATTCACTGGTTAAAGGTCTGGTTAAATGAAGAGATAGGCCTGACAAGGCTTGTTGTTCAGGATTGCCTGTCCCTGGCTAACGTAATGAAGATCCCATGGTTAAAATATGTGCGGGATTGCCTACAAAAAATGGGACGGCAGGCACTGTTCGATGACCCAGATATAATAAGACAGAAGGACAAGGCAGCTGTCAAAGAGTTGTTTTTCAAGTTTAGTATGGCGCAACGTGAGAGCAACGAGTTGGTTAAACCCACAGTAAGAGAACATGTTTTAATTAAAACCTCCTTGAAAATAGAACCATATTTAACTATCATGACAAATGCCCACGATAGATTTTTAATCACACGCTTTAGATTTAATTTTATCCACCATATTTTAGCGGTTCCAGCAGGCTTTAGAGTAAAGCCTGGGGAGAGAGGGCCCTGCGGCTGCGACAATGTGTCTCCGCAGGATACCCTCCACTTCCTTTTTAATTGTTCATTTTATGACTTCCCTAGAAAAAGGTTTTTGAAGTCTTTATTACAGACTACTGGTATCAGACAGGCACGCGTGGCATTGCTCTTTTTAAAACTTTCCGCAGATGTTTTAACCTTGTCCTGTGTGGTAAACTTTTTAAGAACGGCCCTTAAATCTAGATCTACAAGAGTGGCTAATGATATTGAGACATGATTTGTTAGTATGTTTTTAGATATCATGAAATATTGGGTTATTTTAATTTTTTTACTCTTTGGAAATACCCTATATTTGTTTTATATTAGCAAACGTTTTATATTCCGCTTTTCGGACTAGGAGAAGATCTTCAAATAGGGGTGTTGTTTTATGTAATTATTTTTACCAATCATCATCAATTGTTAATATTGTTTTTTATTAAATTGCTGCTAGTTAGCTAACATGTTAAATTGAATCTGTAAAAGAAAAATGAATTGTCTACGTGATGGTGATATAATTACACGTTGATTAGTGCAAATATTCCTCTTATGATATATAGTAGCTAGTCTTAGAAATGCGGATGCACTTAAACTATGCTATTTTTAATAGGCAAGTATAGAAAATGAAAGTTTTTTTAAATGTTTTAAAATATCTTCCGATCAATTTGTATTATGATAATTATTTGTACTTTTATGCATTTTCCAAATGCGAATAAAGTTATTTGATTGATTGATTGATTGATTGATTGACTCTTAAGTCACAGTGGCTACGTTTATTGTAAGGAGAGATTAACTGAGCCCAGGTGTCATTGGAGGTGTGTGCATTATTACTCATCCCATTGCACAGGCAGAGCGTTTACTCTTGGTGACACTGTTGAAAGGACCACCGAGCATAACCACTCTTCCTGTGCAATGGAGATAGAGGTAAGGGAGAATATAAATGAAATTAAAATTAAAGCCCTGGCATCCACCTCCAAAGAACCCTGTGGCTCAGTTTTGAGGGAGGTGTCTCAAAACATTTCAACACATGTAGCAAGTTGTATGCCCACAATCCCCAACCTACGCAGAATTATTCAGAGTAAAAAACAGGCAAGTAACCCCCTATGCCCCAACCTTTTCTGACATTAACATTCCACCTGAACGTTCTGTAGCCGTTACTAATGAACCCTTTCTTTTGCATGACAACAAAAACCCTCTTAAAAGAATACTAATCTTTAGCACACCCCATAATCGTGTTAAGTTGGAGAGTAGTAAATTTGGATGATGGATGGAACGTTTAAATCCACACCCCATCAATTCACCCAAATATACACTATTCATGCCTACATTAATCAAACAGTAGTGCCCTTAGTGTACAGTTTACTCCCTGATAAACAATCCTCAACATATACTGAATTTGTGTCAGTGATAAAAGCTAAAACCATGAACAAAAGTCCTAGAAAAGTGTTAATTGACTTTGAATTACCTATGATTAACACAATTACCAAAATGTACACGGATACCCAAATTCAAGGATGTTTTTTCACTTTTCACAGGCATATTGGTGAAAAATTCAAAAAACATCCTTAGTTGAGGATTATATATTAGACAGCAAACTACAATTTGAATTAAAAAAACTAACTGCACTTTGTTTTGTTCCTCCTGACAGTGTAGATGAATACTACACATCTATTACTGAATCTGACTACTTTACTGCAAACGAAGACAAATTGGCACCCCTTCTAAATTATTTTGAAGACACATGGATTGGCCATCTAAGCAGGTCAGGCCGCAGGAGGAAACCACGTTTCCATGTGAAGTGGTGGAACTGCTACTCGACCTGCTTAAAGGGAGGAGCTAACACAAATAATGCCATCGAGGGATGGCACAACTCCTTCAACAAATCTATCGGTAAACCACATCCTAACTTCTATCATTTCTTGGAAATTTTGAAGAAGAAGCAAAGTTTCCAAGAAATGAGAATTGCGCAGTCATTAACTGGTAGTCTGAACCCACGAATCTCTAAAAGAACAAAAGAAATGTCCGAGAGACTATTGGGTGCAATTCAACAATTATCGTTGATGGTGGCTTCAGACTACCTAGATAATATTGCACATATCCTACATTTCTAATCTACACTAACTCCTAAACCACCTTACTTGCCTGTTTTGACAAACAATCCCCCTAATTCAATTGGCATTTTTCCCCCAAAAATTAAATTTAAAAAAAAGTTGGGTTTTTTAGCTTCAGTTGTCTTCTTTTTTCAACTCTTGGACTTACGTACAATCCAGCATTTCACCAAGAGTCTTGAGCAGTCCTTTAAACCATTGCAAATAATCCATAATCAGTGAGATTATCCATGACCCAAGTTAAACTAACCAAAAGGGCACAGTTTGGCAAAGCCATATTTTACAGCAAAAGATTAAACTGTAAACTATACTGTGCACACCTACTAAAAATCACGAAAAAGAATTCTTGTTTGGCAAAAACGCAACAAGATTCCATCAATGCAATTCTATCTCGACCAAAGTCCAGCAGAAATCCCAAAATCCATATAGCAATGGTTTAAAAATGGCCCAAAAAGTTTTTTACCAAGCCACAAAGTCTTTCTCCATGTTCCTTCGTCCTATCTGGAAAACCACAATGACTCAATTACAAATTTTCTAAAAACCCGTTGCAACAAAAAAATTACCCAAAAAGATTACATTCATGACACTTTCGTTTACTAGAATAAATAATCAATCTTTTAAAATTAATTCTATGAAACAAAAAGTGTTACAAAAGCAACCCGACGTGGGCCTACAACTGCTACCTGTTTTGGAAAAGATTTTTAAGTTAAAACACACAATAACATCAAAATACACCTTTCCTAGTTCTTACTACCTCCCTCCTCTCTCCTTACAATATGCTTTACCACCTTTAATCTATTTTTAATAATTCAAATTCGCTTTACCTGGGCGCAGCTCTCCCTTGCTTCTGATCCAGACTGCAACGAACCTCGCAATGACGAAACTTACGTATACGCTGCAATGTCATCTCTTTCTGTAAAATGGATAAAAGGACAATGTCACCCATTGACTCCAATGGGAAACCGTGGGAAAACCTACAAAGAAATTAAAAAATATATGTTACAATACATACAAAAAACTATGAATATTTAAAAAAACGAATAAAATATTTTTACAACATTATTTGCATATTTCTTTATTCTGTTTTATATTTTTGTTAAATACAATACTATTAATGTCTATTGATTTTTCTAAAAATATTAAATTTTTAAAATTACATTTTTACTTCTACAGATTGTATATGTCTATTTATGCATACCTATGTTGTACAATTATGCTCTATTAATTTTTGGAAATAATATAATTAACTTTTAAATAATTTTTATTTTTAAAAATGTAAGTTAAAAATATTTTTAAAAATTTAATTATACATTAAATGTTTTCTTTTACATCAAATCACCCCCTACCCAATATCACCCTGATTTTATCTGCACATTACTTATATATATTTTTTATAATTAAATTAACTTTAACAATTAAAAAACATATAAATTAAATACTAAATAATGCTAAGGTATTAAATTTAATACCTGAGTAGTAATACACTGCCCCACCCAAAACCCCTGTTTCCCTTGCATCCCGTCTCAGAGGATAGGTGCAAATGCTTTTGTAAATATTATTAATTAAATATTTTTTTATAATGTACTATCAGTAGATCTAAATATCAATTAATACTCTTGAATTTTTAAAACATACCTGTGTATTAATACTCTCCCCCACCCAAAACACCTATTGCCCTGACTTTTGATGCAAAATATTTTTTCATTAAATCACTTTTAAATTAATTTAAAAATTAACTAACAGTAAAACTATATTTCTATTAATTCTCAAGTATTAAAATTAATACCTGAGTATTAATACATTCTCCCACCCAAAACCTATGTTTCCCATGCATCTATCCTCAAAATTATAGAAGCCTAAACAGTTTATAATTATATAAATCAAAATGTTATTTAAAAAATGTTCACTATAAATTCAAATTATTTTAATATAAATAAAAAAAAATATTACCTGGGTATTAAAACACTACCCCAACCAAAACCCCTACTTCCCATACAACACATCCAAGAGGATATGTGCCAAAGAACTTTTTAATAATCTAAAAAAATTAATTATAAAAAAATTATATGACTAAAACTAATTATCACTAAATACTCAAGTATTAGAATGAATACCTGAGTAGTGATACACTCCCCCACCCAAAACCCCTATTTCCCATAAATCCCATCCCAGGGAAAAAATGCAAAGCATATTTAATATTTTTTAATTTATTAAATTATATTATAGATTTTTCTTAAAAAAAAAAAAACATTAACTCCTAATCTAATACTCACATATTCTTTTAAACAGAGTATTAATACACTACCCAACCCAAACCTATCCAAATTAAATGCATTATATGATATATATTTTTTTAAACTAATTAAAAAAATGTTTTAAATTATTTTAATATTTGTAAAATAATACTTACCTTAATTACAATGATTACTTACCTTACAATGCGTTGTAATGGTATGCGTTGTAATGGCATGCATTGTAATGGCACATGCGTTGTAATGGCATGCGATGTCACCTGCATTGTAAAAGTTGTGTTGTAAAGGCATTACAATGTAAGCCTGCGTTGTAATGGACGTCTCAATTTAATTATGTGTTTACAAAACCTGCAAGCAGTGTTTACGCATCGCTTCCAGGTTTTGTAAACACATAAATAAAAGGCATTAACATTTACAATGCCAATAGCTCAAACTCTCGAAAATGCGAGACCTGTTGCATTGCAAATGCTTTTTCTTTTGTGGAAGGAGTGGTATTTTTAGAATTTGAGGTACCCATCTGCCTGAAATGGAAGGTTCCCAGCTGGATCTATTTTGCCAGAGTTGCTGTTTCAGCACTCCATCATGATGTGCTGCAATTGATTGTCCAAGCTATGCAGCAGAGTGATGGTCACACTATCCACCTGATGACAGTCATGTGGACCAGTTGTACCTTATTTACATGTGAATCACTGCACACTAAGGGCCATATTATCAAGAACGGGCGATAACATTATCGCCGATTTAGCGGCGATAAGGGGCTTGATAATATGCCCTATAGAATTCCAATAGAAGCCCAGGTTCTGGTGTGAAGGACATCAAACCTGGGCTTCTATTGGAACTCTATAGGGCATATTATCAAGCCCCTTATCGCCGCTTTAGCGGTAGTTTCCTGCCGCTAAAGCGGCGATAATGTTATCGCCCGTTCTTGATAATATGGCCCTGAGTCTCTTTTGTTGGAGTTAGGCCTCAGCACTTAAGAAAGATTTAAGGGCATTGGGCAGCACGCAACATTAGCATTGTTCAACATGGAGAAATCCCATACAGCTGTAAACATCCTGGAAGAGTCTAACAGCAAGGTATTTGAATGGCTTTGGCCCAGATGTCTCAGAACCGCATTTGTTGCTGCTGACAATGGCAGTAATGTACTCAAGCCATGGCAGATGGTGTATGTTTCAAGGTCCTGTATTTGGCACACTTCATCAACCTGAGTGTGCAGAACTTTCCAGAAAAAGAAGACATAGTCAGCAACATACTGGCCACCTGCTGAAGAATCTGCACTGATTTCAGTCATTCTTTTAAAGTCCATAAACAGTTGCGGATCATTCAGCGTGCTAATAGTGTAACGGTTACAACCGTCATTATAAGAGGTGCCAACACGTTGGAACTCGACCTACATCATGCTGCAACGTCTGTTTAAGGAGTACAGACCGATCAACAACTATGTTCTTCAAAGAGGAGGGGATGCAATTGGGAAAACCATGACAATGTAGGTGGACAAATGGGGGGTAGTCAAATGACTGGCACAAATGGTACTTCCTTTTGAGGTTTTCAAATAGAAAGTTAGCAAGGAGGACAGTACGATGAGCCAAACAGGCCTGTTGTTGCACCTGCTACAGGACCAGTTGAAAAAGGTGGTGCAAGGTTCATCGGTGTGAAAGAAGACGCTAATGAGTTGGTTCAGCTTAATCCTTCATTTGGCTGTTAATTCAAGGCTGCAAAGAGAGATTGTGTTCTCCAAAGAGCACGTATGTGCCACAATACATGATCCACAGTAAGAAAAATACTGCCCACATTCATTCCTTTTTCAGACGGGGAGGTTTCACTTTACAAGACTTGTAGACCTTGAAGAAGAATGGCTGGAAGTTAGAGGCCCCAGCAGAAGTTCTGGCATGCAGCCTTCAACCCCCAGAGAGGGCAGTGCTGTAACTGTTGTCTCAAAACTAACACCATCATCAGCAGTACCAGCAACACCAGCAATGACTTGGTTACAAGTGGCAGGGCTTAAGTCAAGTGCAAAGTCAAAGGCAACAGAGGTCGAGCAAGTGGGAGCACCAATAACCATTCAGAACATGGAATATAATGGTTATCCCTCAAATTTCTACAGGTTACTCCCAAATGTTATGCCATTTTATGTGGATATATCCTACCAGTTTTGCCCTGGATATATGCTCCGGAATCATCCTCAGTAAATTACCTCCTATTTATGAATACCAATTTACCTGGAAAGTAGGCCTGGTGTAATTTCATTTACTCTGGTGTAGTCACGTGTAATTTCTAACATTTCACGTTACAGTTCTTACACAATATGCCTGAGGTTACACCAGTATGCCACTTTAGGAAATTGAGAATTCAATCACATAAAATTCTATTGTGGGAGCATGGGAAGAATGCAAACAAACCGCACATGTTTGGCTGTTGTTTTCTTCAATGATGGAATGCGTTCTTGTGCCAAAAATGGACATGATGCTGTAATTTCCCCCAAAATGATGTAAAATGCCAAAGCCGGCATTTTTCATATTAATGTGTAATTCTGCATAACTTTTTCACTACTTTCTGCAAAGAAAATTGTACAAATTTCACCTAAGCCTAGCTGGAAACTTCTGTTTTCCCCTAAATTAGCATTCGCAGGGACCTTGGTGGAGGCTTTAATGCTGTATGCATTCTGGATCAAGTGAATGCACTCTGATTATACTTTCGGAAATCTCAGAAGCCACTGGTTGAAAATAAGATTCTGATATGTTCTAAAAACACACACATTGATTTAGAAGGTTCCAGGGCATGCTGTCCCAGTTTCTCCAGATGTTGATACATCACTTCATCTATAACTTGGCCAGCAGATGTGCTTAAAGGCAGAGCTTAATTTGTAAAAAAATAAGCGCTGTGGCCCTCTTCAGGAACCCACTGCAGCCTACACTACTCATTGCTCCTGCTAGCGCTACCAATGACAGTACCATACCAGCTACTAAACATCACACTCCTACAAGTATGACAATTCAAACTATTCCAGGGCCCCAAAGCTATAAGAATAGCTTGGGCTGCAGCAATTAGTCATTTTCAACTAAAATAAATTAGTAAACAACTGTTGTTGTGCTCACACTAAATCAGACAAACAGCACATGTGGCAGACTGTCATAAGTGCCAGTTCTGAAAATTAAGTGTCTGGTGACGAGCACCGGAAACCATTGGCTCAAATTAAGCACTGCTTAAAGGGGGCTCCACAAATTGGTTATGTCATATGGACTTTCAATGCACCCTTCATATGGGTTACAACAATTCCTCAAGAATTCATTAAGTTCTTTAATTTTCATGATTTAAGTAGCTAATTAGAGTTTGGCAGATGCGATACTCTATCACAAACCTGCGAATACTCCGTCCATCATATTTCAGGTGCATTATAACCTATGGCAGACAGAATATCCGCCACATTTTGGTAGGTGTCCCATCCGCCAAACTTAAATTAAGGCTCTTAGCTATTAAAACCCTTGATTGAATTGTTTGTTAGTTATAGTAAAATGCTGATTTCTTAAAATGAATCCAGCCAAACACTAGACCTATGAATAATCACTGGAAAAATAACTATTGTCCATAGGTGGGATACAATAACACCCTGAATTTTCATGAAGCCTAATTCAAAGGGTTTTTTCAAGAGTATGGCTCTACGCTTGGATTGTGAATTAAAAAGTACTTTCAGTTCCTACTCATGTGGAGAGTTCTTTCTGAGGAAATATACGTATTTATTTCTCCCAGTAGTGATTATTAAATTGTCATTTTCATACAAGAATTTTACAAAGAATATTTCTGGGCTCAAGCAACGTGTTGGAGGGGTTTGTGGAGCACAGATGTATGACGGAACCACGCACTGCATTGCCAAGCAAATTTTTACCACGCATGTACCTTTACCATGCATGTCTTTACAATGCAAATGCAAATATTTATAAACACACATATAGATATGTATATATATTTATTTACACATGCATACATATATTTATTGTATGTGTGTATATATATATCTATATTCACTGAAAAAACCATAGGTTTCAGACACGTTATAGTTAGAAATTAGCATTTAAAAACCTTTGAAATTCACTGAAAAAACCATAGGTTTTAGGGACAGTTATAGTTAGTTGGACATTTCACTCGTACAAAACCATAGAAATTCCCCGTTATAGTTAGTTCAGCTAACTATAACTCGCGCCCGCAATGCACTGCTGATGACGTCACATATTACATCACTCATAACATGGTCAGTGACATCACTGATGACATCACTGATGACATCTCAAATGACATCACTGATGACATCATCCAGTGACTGTGTGTTTCTGTAAAGTTTAAATATGTTTAATATATATTGGGAAAGGCGTATTGAAGAATGAGTGGGTGTATAAGTGTCTGAATGGATGATTTAGTACGTGAGTGACTGACTCTACAAGTGAGTGATTAAATGTATCTTACTGAATGCATGGGTTAGTGACTAAACTGTGTGAATGTCTGTATCCATCTGTCTGTTGGTTTGTAAGCGGCTGCATGGCTTTCTGAATAGCTACATGAGTGTCTACATGGGTTATTGATTGATTGTCTGAGTATCTGTATGGGTGCCTGAGTGTTTGTGTGGGTGGGGTGTGTGTGACTCTGTGCATAGATGTGTGAGTGGGTGATTCACTGGGTGCATGGTTTCAAGAGTGCATTTGTGATGGACTGTATGGGTGGGTGAGTGTGTGTACACACAGTTTGATCACTAACCCATGCATTCAGTAAGATACGTTTAATCACTCACTTATAGAGTCAGTCACGCACCTACTAAATCATCCATTCAGACACTTATACACCCACTCATTCTTCAATACGCCTTTCCCTATATATATTAAACATATTTAAACTTTACAGAAACACACAGTCACTGGATGATGTCATCAGTGATGTCATCAGTGATGTCATTTGAGATGTCATCAGTGATGTCATGAGTGATGTCACTGACCATGTCATGAGTGATGTAATATGTGACGTCATCAGCAGTGCATTGCGGGGCGCGAGTTATAGTTAGCTGAACTAACTATAACGGGGAATTTCACGGGTTTTGTATGAGTGCAATGTCCAACTAACTATAACTTTCCCTAAAACCTATGGTTTTTTCAGTGAATTTCTAAGGTTATTTAAATGCTAATTTCTAACTATAACGTGCCTGAAACCTATGGTTTTTTCAGTGAATTTCAAAGGTTTTTTAAATGCTAATTTCTAACTATAACGTGCCTGAAACCTATGGTTTTTTCAGTGAATTTCAAAGGTTTTTTAAATGCTAGTTTCTAACTATGCCTACAGAGGTAGGACATGTGAAGAAAGAAGAAAAAACGCACAGAAAGAAGCAAAAGAAATGCAGAAAGAAGCAACAGAAGTCCACAAAGACGAAGAAAAGTGCAGGAAGAAGCAAAAGATGTGCAGAAAGAACCAACAGAGGAGCAGAAAGAGGCCTTGTTGCAAAATCATCCTGTGCCCACAACTTTTTCAGACGGGTACTGGTGGTAACTGACTCTGACTAACCAGAGCCAGTGCTATGCTAAAAGACACTTAGAATACAGTGAAAACACCTACATACACTAGGGAACACTATGCGTTGGGGTACCCCTGTGATTAGCATGACCTCCTCTGTAAGTCCCTAGTACATAATAGGGCAGGGGGATTAAAACTTCCTCTTAAAACGCGCCCGGGGTGCGTTTGCACAGTGGTGAAGGGGGCCTGAGGTGACATGTGTGCAAACAAGCCCTGTGGCGTGTTTTAAGTTGGGGATTAAGTCCCTTGAATCCTGAGGGACTCTGGGGCCAACTAGCCCACTAGGTACCTCCAGTATGCGCCACAGAGCTGCGTTGCACAGAGGTGTAAAAGGGGCGTAGCCTGGACCACCTCTCTGCAACGCAGCCCTGTGGCGCGCACTGGAGGTACCTGGTGGGCTAGTTGGCCCCAGGGTCCCTCAGGATTCAAGGGGAATTAATTCCCCAACTTAAAACGCGCCACAGGGCGTGTTTGCACACATGTCACCTGAGGCCCCGCCCTCCCTTCACCACTGTGCAAACGCACCCTGTGGCGCGATTTAAGTTGGGGTATTAGGTCACCTTGAATACTGAGGGTCCCTGGGGCCCAACTAGCCCACCAGGTACTTCCACTAAGCGCCACAGGCCTGCGTTGCAGAGAGGTGGTCCGAGGCCATGCCCCTTTTTACACCTCTCTCCAACGCAGCTCTGTGGCGCTTACTGGAGGTACCTGGTGCACTAGTTGGACCCCAGGGACCCTCAGGATTCAAGGGGACTTAATCCCCCAACTTACAACGCGCCACAGGGCGTGTTTGCACCCATGTCACCTCAGGCCCCGCCCCCTCCCTTCACCACTGTGCAAACGCGGACCCAATTCTTTTACATATTTTAAATACACACACCATTTCCCAAAATGGGAGGGGAAAAAAGGGAGTATTGACAAAGACAGAGGACATTACCCATTGAAAAAGTGAGGCATTAGGTTAGTTATTTGAGCGCCATCTTGGAACATGTTGTGTTGTGTATAACACTCCTATATAATGCAATACATTTACATTTCATCTTGTTTGTTAAAACTAATTACAAGAGATCTATTATATTTGTATTTATAAATGAATTTATAAAAGAAAAATGGTTGTTCCATCGTCGATATGAGAATAAATAAGACAAATTGAGACTCATAAATAAATAGAAGCGGGAAAGTTCCCCAATCTATAAAGTGCATTAGTGCTTCTAGTGTGAACCATATTATACTGCACATATTATAAAGGTTTCCCTCTAATAACTTGTCACAACTTTCTAATACATTTACTCTCGTCTGTTCTAGTTCATTAGAAAAATCAGAAATATATATTTGTATAAAAAGAAAGCGGAAAAAAGTTTTTCTTATTCTCAAAAAAGTGTGTTAGTGCTTCTCGTTCCTTTGCTGCCTTCTTTACACCTCATTTCTTTTGGTGTTAACCACAATTTATTGCCGCCCTTATCTAAAGTGCTAGTGACGAATTGTTATTTTTATTTCATACTTTTTTCTCTTTTCTTCAAGTGCTAGTGCTTTTCCTATTTCTAATATAAAGTGCTTTTGTCTAGAAAGTGCTAGTGCATATGTCCTCCTCCATAATTCTAAAATACTTGTGTCTAAAACGGGGCTCTCTTGAATGTACAGGTTCTACAGCATATTTAATATAGACATGTGAATAAATCTTCATCCATATTTAATCCATTAGGCTCTTTACTGTCTAGTTCCAGAATGTAATAGGTTTCTAGTTTCCATTACTCCTTTTCTCTATTACCACCTCTTCTTCTTTTAGGCACTTCTGCAATGCAACTGTAGCGCATTAATGCAGGATCACTCTGATGTTTCTTTTCAAAGTGCCTGGCCACAGGGTAGCTCCGATCCTTGTTAGTTATAGCTCTCCTGTGTTGCAGGATCCTTTTATTTATGAGCTGGCAACGTAGTGCTGCCTACATATGTTTTTTCACACGGGCACTTTAAAATGTATACTACAAAACTTGATTTGCAGGTTAAAAATCCTCTTATGTTTACAGTTTTATTAAAAACGGTTTTACAATAACACGCTGTGTGTGGGCTTTCCATAATGGAGCGTTTCGATTGGATTATATAGCGGCCTGCTCTGGTCGCGGAAACGGCCCCCTGCTGACTGAGCGGGTCCTTGGCACCGACGATGGAAGTGGTGCCATAGGAGCAAAGTGTTTCATTTGGTGGACTCTCAGAAAGCACAGTAGTCACCTGGCCTGTTTTCTGCTAACCCACAAGGGTAAGAGACATTGTAAGGAGCGTGATGGGAGGCACCCACTATGGGTTTAAAATGTTGGGACTCGCATTACCACAATGCACCTAAGGACACGCCTATTAAGGCAGGACTTATAATCATGCTGCGAGTGCAGCGTTACTGTTTGCCTCACCGGTCTCCATCTTTGCCCAAGCCAGTGATCAAGGGATATGCTTCCAGATACGTGTATGACACAGAGGGCTGATGAACTGCTGGAACAGCCATGTTTGTATTGTGCAGTCTACCAATAAAAGGAGAAAATAACACGCTGCGTGTGGCCTTTCCATAATGGAACGTTTCGATTGGATTATATAGCGCCCAGCTCTGGTCGCGGAAACGGCCCCCGCTGACTGAGTGGGTCCTTGGCGCCGACGATGGAAGTGGTGCCATAGGAGCAACGTGTTTCGTTTGGTGGACTCTCAGAAAGCACAGTACTCACCTGGCGTGTTTTCTGCTAACCCACAAGGGTAAGAGACATTGTAAGGAGCGTGATGGGAGGCACCCACTATGGGTTTAAAATGTTGGGACTCGCATTACCACAATGCACCTAAGGACACGCCTATTAAGGCAGGACTTATAATCATGGTGCGAGTGCAGCGTTACTGTTTGCCTCACCGGTCTCCATCATTGCCTAAGCCAGTGATCAAGGGATATGCTTCCAGAAACGCATATAGCACAGAGGGCTGATGAACTGCTGGAACAGCCATGTTTGTATTGTGCAGTCTACCAATAAAAGGAGAAAATAACATGCTGCGTGTGGCCTTTCCATAATGGAGCGTTTCGCTTGGATTATATAGCGGCATGCTCTGGTCGCGGAAACGCCCCCCCCCCCCGATGACTGACCGGGTCCTTGGCGCCGACGATGGAAGTGGTGCCATAGGAGCAACGTGTTTCGTTTGGTGGACTCTCAGAAAGCACAGTACTCACCTGGCGTGTTTTCTGCTAACCCACAAGGGTAAGAGACATTGTAAGGAGCGTGATGGGAGGCACCCACTATGGGTTTAAAATGTTGGGACTCGCATTACCACACTGCACCTAAGGACACGCCTATTAAGGCAGGACTTATAATCATGCTGCGAGTGCAGCGTTACTGTTTGCCTCACCGGTCTCCATCTTTGCCCAAGCCAGTGATCAAGGGATATGCTTCCAGAAACGCGTATGGCACAGAGGGCTGATGAACTGCTGGAACAGCCATGGTTGTATTGTGCAGTCTACCAATGAAAGGAGAAAATATCACGCTGTGTGTGGCCTTTCCATAATGGAGCGTTTCGATTGGATTATATAGCGGCCTGCTCTGGTCGCGGAAATGGCCCCCCGCTGACTGAGCGGGTCCGTGGCGCCGACGATGGAAGTGGTGCCATAGGAGCAATGTGTTTCGTTTGGTGGACTCTCAGAAAGCACAGTACTCACCTGGCGTGTTTTCTGCTAACCCACAAGGGTAAGAGACATTGTAAGGAGCGTGATGGGAGGCACCCACTATGGGTTTAAAATGTTGGGACTCGCATTTCCACAATGCACCTAAGGACACGCCTATTAAGGCAGGACTTATAATCATGCTGCGAGTGCAACATTACTGTTTGACTCACCGGTCTCCATTTTTGCCCAAGCCAGTGATCAAGGGATATGCTTCCAGAAACGCGTATGGCACAGAGGGCTGAAGAACTGCTGGAACAGCCATGTTTGTATTGTGCAGTCTACCAATAAAAGGAGAATATAACACGCTGCGTGTGGCCTTTCCATAATGGAGCATTTCGATTGGATTATATAGCGGCCTGCTCTGGTCGCGGAAACGGCCCCCCCGCTGACTGAGCGGGTCCTTGGCGCCGACGATGGAAGTGGTGCCATAGGAGCAATGTGTTTCGTTTGGTGGACTCTCAGAAAGCACAGTACTCATCTGGCGTGTTTTCTGCTAACCCACAAGGGTAAGAGACATTGTAAGGAGCGTAATGGGAGACACCCACTATGGGATTAAAATGTTGGGACTCGCATTACCACAATGCACCTAGGGACACGCCTATTAAGGCAGGACTTATAATCATGCTGCGAGTGCAGCGTTACTGTTTGCCTCACCGGTCTCCATCTTTGCCCAAGCCAGTGATCAAGGGATATGCTTCCAGTAACACATATGGCACAGAGGGCTGATGAACTGCTGGAACAGCCATGTTTGTATTGTGCAGTCTACCAATAAAAGGAGAAAATAACACGCTGCGTGTGTCCTTTCAATAATGGAGCGTTTCGATTGGATTATATAGCGGCATGCTCTGGTCGCGGAAACGCCACCCCGATGACTGAGCGGGTCCTTGGCGCCGACGATGGAAGTGGTGCCATAGGAGCAACGTGTTTCGTTTGGTGGACTCTCAGAAAGCACAGTACTCACCTGGCGTGTTTTCTGCTAACCCACAAGTGTAAGAGACATTGTAAGGAGCGTGATGGGAGGCACCCACTATGGGTTTAAAATGTTGGGACTCGCATTACCACACTGCACCTAAGGACACGCCTATTAAGGCAGGACTTATAATCATGCTGCGAGTGCAGCGTTACTGTTTGCCTCACCGGTCTCCATCTTTGCCCAAGCCAGTGATCAAGGGATATGCTTCCAGAAACGCGTATGGCACAGAGGGCTGATGAACTGCTGGAACAGCCATGGTTGTATTGTGCAGTCTACCAATGAAAGGAGAAAATAACACGCTGTGTGTGGCCTTTCCATAATGGAGCGTTTCGATTGGATTATATAGCGGCCTGCTCTGGTCGCGGAAACGGCCCCCCCCGCTGACTGAGCGGGTCCTTGGCGCCGACGATGGAAGTGGTGCCATAGGAGCAACGTGTTTCCTTTGGTGGACTCTCAGAAAGCACAGTACTCATCTGGCGTGTTTTCTGCTAACCCACAAGGGTAAGAGACATTGTAAGGAGCGTAATGGGAGGCACCCACTATGGGATTAAAATGTTGGGACTCGCATTACCACAATGCACCTAGGGACACGCCTATTAAGGCAGGACTTATAATCATGCTGCGAGTGCAGCGTTACTGTTTGCCTCACCGGTCTCCATCTTTGCCAAGCCAGTGATCAAGGGATATGCTTCCAGAAACGCGTATGGCACAGAGGGCTGATTAACTGCTGGAACAGCCATGTTTGTATTGTGCAGTCTACCAATAAAAGGAGAAAATAACATGATGCATGTGGCCTTTCCATAATGGAGCGTTTCGATTGGAATACGGAGATACTTACCAACTGTGTGGCGTTCCTACAAGGGCAACCTTCTTCTTTGTGATTTAATTGCGGTGCGCCTCGTCGCAGGGACGCTCTGCCGTGATGACAGTGGACCTTGGCGCTTGACATTTTGAGGGCCGTTTGGTGTTGGTAAATCCAATATTGCAGGCGAAAAACGAGCAGGAACTTTGATGTTTCTCCTCCATGTAACCCACATGGGGAGTACAGTTTTAATTCAAGCTTTCCGTCCAGCATCCACAATGGAAAAATAGGAAAGGACTTCCATACCCATAAAGCATTGTGTAACGATGGGCGGGGTATTTGGTATTTAGTCCACCTGGCTGTGAGGACCGTTTGAATGAGCCAGTGAACAAGGGCAGGAGCCCGAAATGCATTTGGCGTATTTTGGGAGGAGACAGTAAGTTTTGCCTGCAGCCTGCAATAAAAGCTACGGAGATACTTACCAACTGTGTGGCGTTCCTACAAGGGCAACCTTCTTCTTTGTGATTTAATTGCGGCGCGCCTCGTCGCAGGGACGCTCTGCCGTGATGACAGCGGACCTTGGCGCTTGAAATTTTGAGGGCCGTTTGGTGTTGGTAAATCCAATATTGCAGGCGAAAAACGAGCAGGAACTTTGATGTTTCTCCTCCATGTAACCCACATGGGGAGTACAGTTTTAATTCAAGCTTTCCGTCCAGCATCCACAATGGAAAAATAGGAAAGGACTTCCATACCCATAAAGCATTGTGCAACGATGGGCGGGGTATTTGGTATTTAGTCCACCTGGCTGTGAGGACCGTTTGAATGAGCCAGTGAACAAGGGCAGGAGCCCGAAATGCATTTGGCGTATTTTGGGAGGAGACAGTAAGTTTTGCCTGCAGCCTGCAATAAAAGCTACGGAGATACTTACCAACTGTGTGGCGTTCCTACAAGGGCAACCTTCTTCTTTGTGATTTAATTGTGGCGGGCCTCGTCGCAGGGACGCTCTGCCGTGATGACAGCGGACCTTGGCGCTTGAAATTTTGAGGGCCGTTTGGTGTTGGTAAATCCAATATTGCAGGCGAAAAACGAGCAGGAACTTTGATGTTTCTCCTCCATGTAACCCACATGGGGAGTACAGTTTTAATTCAAGCTTTCCGTCCAGCATCCACAATGGAAGAATAGGAAAGGACTTCCATACCCATAAAGCATTGTGCAACGATGGGCGGGGTATTTGGTATTTAGTCCACCTGGCTGTGAGGACCGTTTGAATGAGCCAGTGAACAAGGGCAGGAGCCCGAAATGCATTTGGCGTATTTTGGGAGGAGACAGTAAGTTTTGCCTGCAGCCTGCAATAAAAGCTACGGAGATACTTACCAACTGTGTGGCGTTCCTACAAGGGCAACCTTCTTCTTTGTGATTTAATTGCGGCGCGCCTCGTCGCAGGGACGCTCTGCCGTGATGACAGCGGACCTTGGCGCTTGAAATTTTGAGGGCCGTTTGGTGTTGGTAAATCCAATATTCCAGGCGAAAAACGAGCAGGAACTTTGATGTTTCTCCTCCATGTAACCCACATGGGGAGTACAGTTTTAATTCAAGCTTTCCGTCCAGCATCCACAATGGAAAAATAGGAAAGGACTTCCATACCCATAAAGCATTGTGCAACGATGGGCGGGGTATTTGGTATTTAGTCTACCTGGCTGTGAGGACCGTTTGAATGAGCCAGTGAACAAGGGCAAGAGCCCGAAATGCATTTGGCGTATTTTGGGAGGAGACAGTAAGTTTTGCCTGCAGCCTGCAATAAAAGCTACGGAGATACTTACCAACTGTGTGGCGTTCCTACAAGGGCAACCTTCTTCTTTGTGATTTAATTGCGGCGCACCTCGTCGCAGGGACGCTCTGCCGTGATGACAGCGGACCTTGGCGCTTGAAATTTTGAGGGCCGTTTGGTGTTGGTAAATCCAATATTGCAGGCGAAAAACGAGCTGCAACTTTGATGTTTCTCCTCCATGTAACCCACATGGGGAGTACAGTTTTAATTCAAGCTTTCCGTCCAGCATCCACAATGGAAAAATAGGAAAGGACTTCCATACCCATAAAGCATTGTGCAACGATGGGCGGGGTATTTGGTATTTAGTCCACCTGGCTATGAGGACCGTTTGAATGAGCCAGTGAACAAGGGCAGGAGCCCGAAATGCATTTGGCGTATTTTGGGAGGAGACAGTAAGTTTTGCCTGCAGCCTGCAATAAAAGCTACGGAGATACTTACCAACTGTGTGGCGTTCCTACAAGGGCAACCTTCTTCTTTGTGATTTAATTGCGGTGCGCCTCGTCGCAGGGACGCTCTGCCGTGATGACAGCGGACCTTGGCGCTTGAAATTTTGAGGGCCGTTTGGTGTTGGTAAATCCAATATTGCAGGCGAAAAACGAGCAGGAACTTTGATGTTTCTCCTCCATGTAACCCACATGGGGAGTACAGTTTTAATTCAAGCTTTCCGTCCAGCATCCACAATGGAAAAATAGGAAAGGACTTCCATACCCATAAAGCATTGTGCAACGATGGGCGGGGTATTTGGTATTTAGTCCACCTGGCTGTGAGGACCGTTTGAATGAGCCAGTGAACAAGGGCAGGAGCCCGAAATGCATTTGGCGTATTTTGGGAGGAGACAGTAAGTTTTGCCTGCAGCCTGCAATAAAAGCTACGGAGATACTTACCAACTGTGTGGCGTTCCTACAAGGGCAACCTTCTTCTTTGTGATTTAATTGCGGCGCGCCTCGTCGCAGGGACGCTCTGCCGTGATGACAGCGGACCTTGGCGCTTGAAATTTTGAGGGCCGTTTGGTGTTGGTAAATCCAATATTGCAGGCGAAAAACGAGCAGGAACTTTGATGTTTCTCCTCCATGTAACCCACATGGGGAGTACAGTTTTAATTCAAGCTTTCCGTCCAGCATCCACAATGGAAAAATAGGAAAGGACTTCCATACCCATAAAGCATTGTGCAACGATGGGCGGGGTATTTGGTATTTAGTCCACCTGGCTGTGAGGACCGTTTGAATGAGCCAGTGAACAAGGGCAGGAGCCCGAAATGCATTTGGCGTATTTTGGGAGGAGACAGTAAGTTTTGCCTGCAGCCTGCAATAAAAGCTACAGAGATACTTACCAACTGTGTGGCGTTCCTACAAGGGCAACCTTCTTCTTTGTGATATATATATATATATATATATATATATATATATATATATATATATATATATATATATATATATATATATATATATGTGTGTTTCTGGGTTAAGGCTCCTTCTGCCTTCCCCCGCCCTCCGCAGAGGATCGCCGAAAGTTGGCGGAGCACGCCAAACATCCGAATTCTTACAAAATTACAATAAGGCGATCACTCAGAGGTCTGCAAACACCAGTGGTTGATTTATTCTCGGTTATGCGTTTCGCCTGCACAGCAAGCTTGGTCACACACCAAGCTTGCTGTGCAGGCGAAACGCGTAACCGAGAATAAATCAACCACTGGTGTTTGCAGACCTCTGAGTGATCGCCTTATTGTAATTTTGTAAGAATATATATATATATATATATATATATATATATATATATATATATATATATATATATATATATATATATATATATATATATATATATATATATATGAACAAAAACAGTCTCTTCTGATGAAGTAACTGAAGGGACACAGCGGGGTTCTCAGGAAGAGTCTTTAATGCAGCATAGGCATGACACGTTTCGGTATAAATACCTTTCTCAAATGCCATAAAATCACGGTTTTCCCTCCAACCTTACTTTTAAATTATCAGGACACTCCCACAATTAATTGTAGTCCAGCTGAGCCATATTCGCATTTCCTGCTTCCCTGTAGTCCACATTGGTGAACCACAGTACCCAGCGTGCACCTCTCCGGATAACTGGGTAAGTACTGATTTCGGGCTTGTTCAACTCTTAGTGAGGGCTGGAGGAGTGCAATTAAAATGTCCAGTTGGCTAAAAACAACGTTGTTGCTGTAGAAAGTTTCTCCTCCCCAGTCCCCAACGTCCAGCCGCATGTACCAGATTTCAGCATGTCCCGAGACTTCAATATAATGATTGAGTCCCTCCGTACAGTGACGGACTGCTGCTGCAGAGGAGACATACTTGTGCTGTATGCGGCGGTCTGGAAACTCCCAATACCTTGGAAAACTCACAATCTTGCCCATCTTGTACCAGACACTTCATGGACGGGTCCCCCAAGCGCGCAAGGGCAGGCACGCGAAACATGAACAAAAACAGTCTCTTCTGATGAAGTAACTGAAGGGACACAGCGGGGTTCTCAGGAAGAGTCTTTAATGCAGCATAGGCATGACGCGTTTCGGTATAAATACCTTTCTCAAATGCCATAACATCACGGTTTTATTTACACATGCATACATATATTTATATGTATGTGTGTATATATATATCTATATATACATAAATACATACATATAGATATCACCTAAAATACTCTTGCCACCCAAATACCCTTATCCATCCTAAACCCTAAAAATACCGTTGCCCCCTAACTACCCCTACCCATCTTAAAACCTAAAGATACCTTGCGACCCAAATGCTCTTACTCACCCTAAACTCTAAAAATAACTTTGCCACCCAAATACTTTTACCACCCCTAAATATATATATATATATATTATATATATATATATATTCACTGAAAAAACCATAGGTTTTAGGGACGTTATAGTTAGAAATTAGCATTTACAAAACCTTAGAAATTCACTGAAAAAACCACAGGTTTCAGGGATGTTATAGTTAGTTGGACATTTTACTCGTACAAAACCAGAGAAATTCGTCCGTTATAGTTAGTTCAGCTAACTATAACTCGCGCCCCCATAATGCACTGCTGATGACGTCACATATTACATCATTCATGACATGGTCAGTGACATCACTGATGACATCTCAAATGACATCACTGATGACATCACTGATGACATCATCCAGTGAATGTGTATTTCTGTTAAGTTTAAATATGTTTTATATATATATATATATATATATATATATATATATATATATATATATATATATATATATATGCCAAGGTGTATTGAAGAATGAGTGGGTGTATAAGTGTCTGAATGGATGATTTAGTAGGTGCGTGACTGACTGTATAAGTGAGTGATTAAATGTGTCTTACTTAATGCATGGGTTAGTGACTGATACAGACATTCACACAGTTTAGTTTGTCAGTTGGTGTGTAAGCAGTTGCATGGGTTGGTGAGTAGCTAAATGAGGGTCTATATGGGTTATTGATTGGTTGTCTGAGTATCTGTATGGGTGCGTGAGTGTCTGTGTGGGTGGGTGGGAGGTGTGACTCCGTGCATTGATCTGTGAGTGGGTGATTCACTGGGTGTATGGGTTCAAGAGTGCATCTGTGAAGGGCTGTATAGGTGGGTGAGTGTGTGTATGGGTGTGTTGGTGAGTGAATGGATGCCTCAGTGGTACATGTGTGAGTAACTGCATATATGAAGGCAGTATATGTGGCTGTTGGAGTATATAAATGACTATATGTGAGAGTGAGTGATTGTGAGAGTGGCTGTATGGATGAGTGCGTGCTTGTATTAGTTATTGTATAAGAGTGTAAGTATGTGTTAGTATATGTTTGAATAAGTGAGGTGGTGTGTGTATAACTGTATAGGTGAGTAAATGGGAGTGTGATTGATTCTTTGCATGACTGACTAGGTGTGTGAGTAACTCTATGGATGAGTGGCGGTGTGTGAGTGTCTGTATAGATATGTGAGTGCATATAATAGTGCTGTATTGATGGATGACTGCATGTATGAGTGACTGTATGGGTGAATGAGTGGATGTGTGTGTAGATCTTGGAATTATTGAGTGGGTATGCACTAACTGGTATTGGTGTGTCTACTGTTTCGAAAATGGTAGTCTGTATTTTAGAGTGGGTGTATCAAAGGTTATATTAGGGTATGAGGAGGTGCATCAGATTATCACGTGGATGATGTCATCAGTGATGTTATTTGAGATGTCATCAGTGATGTCATCAGTGATGTCACTGACCATGTCATGAATGATGTAATATGTGACGTCATCAGCAGTGCATTGCGGGGGCGCGAGTTATAGTTAGCTGAACTAACTATAACGCCCGAATTTCTCTGGTTTTGTACGAGTAAAATGTCCAACTACTATAACATCCCTGAAACCTGTGGTTTTTTCAGTGAATTTCTAAGGTTTTGTAAATGCTAATTTCTAACTATAACGTCCCTGAAACCTGTGGTTTTTTCAGTGAATTTCAAAGGTTTTTTAAATGCTAATTTCAAACTATGCCTACAAAGGTAGGACATGTGCAGAAAGAGGAAGAAAGGCGCAGAAAGAAGCAAGAGAAATGCAGAAAGAGGAAACAGAAGTCCAGAAAGACGAAGAAAGGTACAGAAAGAAGCAATAGATGTGCACAAAGAACCAACAGAGGAGCAGAAAGAGGCCTTGTTGCAAAGTCATCCTGTGCCCCCAACTTTTTGCTGACGGGTACTGGCGATAACTGACTGACTAACCAGGTCCGGAGCCAGTGCTATGCTGAAAGACACTTAGAATACAGTGAAAACACCTACATACACTAGGGTACACTATGGGTTGGGGTTCCCCTGTGATTGGCATGACCTCCCTGTATGGCCCTAGTACATAATAGGGCAAGGGGATTAAAACTACCTCTAACTAAGAGGTGCAGAAGGAGGCAAGAGAATTGCTGAAAGAAGCAACAGAGGTGTAGAAAGAAGCAAGAAAAGTGCAGAAAGAGGCAAGTGAGATGCAAAAACAGGCCTGAAAGGTACAGAAAGAGGGAAGACGAGTGCTGAAAGATACAACAGGGGTGCACAAAGAAACAAATGAGGTGCAGAAAGAGGCAACAGACATGCAGAAAGAGGGAAGAGAAGTGCAGAAAAAGGCAAGAAAAGTGCAGAAAGAGGCAGAAGAGGTACATAAAGAGACAACAGGGGTGCAGAAAGAAGCAAGAGAGGTGCAGAAAGAAGCATGGCAAGTGCAGAATGAAGCAACAGGGGTGCAGAACGAGGCAGGAGAAGAGTAGAAAAGAGCAAGTGGGTCACTGTATGAGTACTTGGGTACTGACTGAATGATTAGAGTACTGCAAGGAGAGTGCCTGGGTGAATTTATAAGTGTTTGGGTTTTGGCGCAGTGTTTGGATTAGTACATGGTGCTGGATGGCTGACTTGAGGAGTGCATGGGGAGTGACAGGGTGATTGCTGGAGTGTATAGGTACTGCCTGGGTAGCTGAAGGTGTGAAAGACAAGTGTGTAGGTGGTTAGAGGAATGCATGCGTAGTGGACAGGGGTTTGTAGCAGTGCATGTGTTAACGCCTGGGTCACTGCATGACTACTTGGGTACTGACGGAATGATTAGAGTACTGCAAGGAGAGTGCCTAGGTGAATTTATAAGTGTTTGGGTTTTGGCATAGGGTTTGGATTAGTATATGGTGCTGGATGGCTGACTGGAGGAGTGCATGGGGAGTGACAGGGTGATTGCTGGAGTGTATAGGTACTGCCTGGGTAATTGAAGGTGTGAAAGGCAAGTGTATAGGTGGTTAGAGGACTGCATGCGTAGTGGACAGGGGTTTGTAGCAGTGCATGTGTTAAGGCCTGGGTCACCGAATGAGTACTTGGGTACTGAAAGAATGATTAGAGTACTGCAAGGAGAGTGCCTGGGTGAATTTATATGTTTTTGGGTTTTGGCGCAGTGTTTGGATTAGTACATGGTGCTGGATGACTGACTGGAGGAGAGCATGGGGAGTGGCAGGGTGTTTGCCGGAGTGCATAGGTACCGCCTGGGTAATTGAAGGTGTGAAAGACAAGTGTGTAGGTGGTTAGAGGACTGCATGCGTAGTGGACAAGGGTTTGTAGCAGTGCATGTGTTAAGGCCTGGGTAACTGCATGAGTACTTGGGTACTAACTGAATGATTAGAGTACTGCAGGGAGAGTGCCTGGGTGAATTTATAAGTGTTTGGGTTTTGGCATAGTGTTTAGATTAGTATATGTGCTGGATGGCTGACTGGAGGAGTGCATGGGGAGTAACAAGGTGTTTGCTGGAGTGTATAGATACTGCCTGGGAATTGAAGGTGTGAAAGACAAGTGTGTAGGTGGTTAGAGGACTGCATGCGTAGTGGACAAGGGTTTGTAGCAGTGCATGTGTTAAGGCCTGGGTCACTGCATGAGTCCTTGGGTACTGACTGAATGATTAGAGTACTGCAAGGAGAGTGCCTGGGTGAATTTATAAGTGGTTGGGTTTTGGCACAGTGAATGGATTAGTACATGGTGCTGAATGGGTCACTGGAGGAGTGCAAGGGGAGTGACAGGGTGTTTGCTGGAGTGTATAGATACTGCCTGGGAATTGAAGGTTTGAAAGACAAGTGTGTAGGTGGTTAGAGATCTGCATGCATAGTGGACAGGGGTTTGTAGCAGTGCATGTGTTAAGGCCTGGGTCACCGCATGAGTACTTGGGTACTCAAAGAATGATTAGAGTACTGCAAGGAGAGTGCCTGGGTGAATTTATATGTGTTTGGGTTTTGGCGCAGTGTTTGGATTAGTACATGGTGCTGGATGGCTGACTGGAGGAGTGCATGGGGAGTGACAGGGTGTTTGCCGGAGTGTATAGGTACCGCCTGGGTAATTGAAGGTGTGAAAGACAAGTGTGTAGGTGGTTAGAGGACTGCATGCGTAGTGGACAAAGGTTTGTAGTGTTGTATACTTCATAGGGTGTCCATAAACGGGCTTTCTAGACTCATGTCCTTATATAGGCATAACCCAACCTGCCCTTATATAGGCGTAGAATCCCAGGCCTTATTTAGGCATAAACCATGCACACCAAATACAGGCATGGCTTCCGACATCCGTCCACCCTAGCGTCTCAACGAGTCCATAAAAAAACAGACCCTCAGGCTGCGGGAGTTTCCCTTGCCCAGGACTATTGATTTCTTCAAGGACTCATACATTATGCATGAACCTCTTATTCCCTAAGGGATTCATTCATGACGTCTTTCGCTGCCCAACTCACGTCAATGCTACCATTTTCAGGTATAAATATACCTTCCCAAACCCCTGTAAATCAGAGGAGACCTCGACTTCAGAGGAGCCCGATTCCCGGCCAGACGCACTGAGAAGACACTGTCATTCCTGCACGCAGAGAGTCCAGCTTCCAGTGATCTAACTTCCCTTGCGGGGTGTTGGAGTTCGAGTCCGGATAGAGATTCCTACCTCTCTCATTCTTCAGGTATGGAGCAGACTAGAACCTAGAGGGACTCTTGGCATACTAGACTCTTGGCATACTGGGCGTAACTTACTCTTGGTATACTCTAGTCAGGAATACAGCACCTACTACTACTTCTCCCTATACCTAGGATAGGTTAGGTACACTGGGATAGAACTAGGGTAGAAACTCATCGTATGAGTACTCGCATTTTTAGGTTGTGTCATTTTATGTAAATGCATACATGCTAAAAAGATAATGCTGACGCAGTATTATTTATTTTTACTGCTCACCTTGTACATTATTTAACTCGCATACTGTCTTGTGATCATAACAGCACATATAACTTACAACAGAAACAAGACTGTTCAATAAATCCTTTATTGAAACGCCCGTCTGTTATTTCTGTGTAACTCTGAGAATAACTGAAACATGCACGACTGAGCTGAGTGAAATGGTTATCTATTGTTTCTACGACTCTGGGACACATCCTGATTCTGTAAGGGAAACACAGTGGTCATGTTCTGCGGCAGCCAGAAACTAATCCCTTCTTGTCGTCAAGAAGTTTCTAGTGGCCTCTGAGCTAGCTGGCACAAGTAATTAAGTTTAATATACTCGATAGGGACATACCGACCTTAGTCCTATGTCAAACCTATAGGATATATTATTCCAATGCGCAGAGCCTATAAGGGAAATAGGAGCTACACTACATGGCGCCCAACGTTTGGTAAGGCAGTAATTCAACGTTAGATACTGAGTAACTCAGCTGTGCACTTTTATTTTTCTCTCAGAGACCCCTACCCCATATACTCCAACAGACGTCTGGAGTGGGCAGGGTTAATATCTGCCACGGCTACTTAGGGAAGGCCCCTATATATTAGCTGTTTGGTTTGCTCAACGTTGAAGGATAGACTGTTCCACAATATTGTGCATCTTATCTTTGTTTCCTTGAAACTAGTTCTACAAAATGAATGTAGACGCCGAAAACGGTGTAGCTGCGGCTGAACCAGCCCAAGCAGCGTTATTTAACAACACAGGTGTAAATGAAGCCGAAGAGGGTGTCAAGGACATTCCTCCTAACTTAAGAAGAGCCATTACTCTAAAACTTATAAAACATGGCCTATCTCCAAGAGGAGGTAGAGCAGTTTTCGTGATAGAGGCACACGAATCCTTTCAGACAGAGGTATTCTATTCATGGGTAATATTTCCTGAATCTAATCCAGTAACTCACTTGTTTAACTTCTACAAAGAAGATGAACAACCGGAGGAATACATTCCTTTCGAGGATATTGAAATTCCATTAACATACCAGGAGCACCAGCTCTGGTTTAAAGGCGCCCTAAAACATCACAGAAATATAACCAGGCTCGGTCCGCTAGGCAGACCAGGAGCAACATGGCCGATTCTAGCCGGCTACACACCTCATCCAGACATCGAAATAATGTCAGACGAGGAACTACTTAATCAACTCACAGAGTTAATAAAAATCTACAGACAATTGGTTCAATATGTCATGAGGACTTTCACAGTCCAACAACCATTAACACTTCCAAATCAAGCTCCTCCACAGGGGAGTACACTAAAAATTACACCACAGACTCTATACGCAGTCATGGGTAAAATGCCCACTAAGCGGGAGCAAATTCCGTTTTGGATAGCTCAAAACATTACTCAAATCGAAGCAGTATTTCCAAATACTAGCCCATATGAGAAACACAGAATCCTAACAATCAGTTTACCAATGGGGATCACACCACAACTGGAAGACTGCACCACTTGGGGCTCAGTCTTTACTGCCATCTACACTAAAACACACGGCATTCCGTCAATTGCGGTAATACCAGATGTCCTAAAACAGATTCAAAACAAATATGGAGCAGAGCCTGCTTTAAATTTAGGTATGAAATTACTGAAAATTTTTGAACAGGTCTCAACAATAATATTATCTAATATTAAAGGGGAGGCAGCAGCAGTGGGGATCCGACAAAAACTAAGGGAATTCGATGTTACAGAACATCAAACCGAGCTACCCAGAATTATAGAGCAGTCATATGCAGAATTAGGCAGAGATAGCTTGGGTGGGAGACCAGTTAAACCAAAACTATCTGAAAGTCCTGAGAAGGACTCAATTAAACAAACTCCTACATCTTCTAAAAAGAAGTGGGAGTCTACTAAACAAAATTCAAACGAGAAAAGATCTCAATCCCGAGGTAGGTCTCCTCAAAAGGAGCCCTCTGAAAGGAGGTATAACCTCAGGAATAGGGATAATTTGAGAAAACCTGATAGGTATCAAGATAATGATACACGTTCCTCTCGTCCCTTTCAGGTCTCATCACAGACTTCGGAAAGAAGAGGACGTACAGAACATAGAGAAGAACGCGTGAAATCAAAAGACGACAAGCACGCAACAAAAATTAAAGCTAAACCTCAATTCTCCAAAAAGAAAGTAGCAGGTCTGAAGATAAGACATGCCGAGAATAATGAGATCACAACTCAAAAACGGGGAATGGGCTCAGACGATGCTGGACAGTGCAGCAGAAGTCACAATAGCTCGCCAGAACCTGATGGAACTTCTGGAGATAGTGGACTTGAATGAGTACATTACGGTAGAAACTGTAGATACCAGGGTTAGTACTCCACAAAGGTTATATGAAATAACACTCCGGATGGAGGGAGACAAACCTAGACAGGTTAAAGCACTTTTTTGGGAAAAACTATCAAAGGGTTATGATATACTTCTAGCAGAAAAAGACTGGCCACCACAATTTGTCAGGGAGTGCCCACACGGCGAGGACATGATTATGCCTGCCTTCTCCAATCACATTCCAATTCACTTAAAATATACATATGCCAGAAAATGGGCAGTAGCCCAGGCTCCAGCATTATATAAAAATCATGTAGGATGGGATGAGGACTCCCCTCACCATAAAATACATCTGAAACATGAACCTACTGCACAGAGGCAGTATCCAATTAAGCAAGAAGCTAAAAAACAGGTCAGGGAGATTTTAAATCAACTTGAATACCAAGGGGTGATTGAAACTAGCACCTCATCTATGAACAATCCTTTGTTTCCTGTCTCCAAACCAGACAATACATATCGTCTAGTTTTGGACTACAGACATTTAAACACTTGTTCTAAAACTTTTGCAGTGCAAAATGCACATAGCACAGCATTAATGAATAACATTGTGCGCAAAAAATACAAAACCACATTAGACATCTCAAATGGATTCTTTTGTCAAAATATAGCACCTGAAAGTAGGTACTTAACGGCATTCTCAATAATGGGGACCCAGCGTCACTTTTGTCGACTCCCACAAGGGTTCAAGAACAGCCCAGGTTTATTCTCAGCGAGAGTAACGGAGTTGCTACAACTTTATGACAACGAGGCATTGTCCTATGTCGATGATACTTATCTGACAGACGATGACTTAGAAAAACACTTGAACAGGGTGAGCACCATTATATTGGGATTCGCCTCTGAGGGCTATAAGTTCAACTTTAAAAAGTCCCGAATTGCCCATCTCAATGTCCTATTTTTGGGATATGAGCTTTCAAGTGAAGGCAAGAGCTTGGCAGCTAACTTTCTAGAGAAGTGTGCGCTGATCCAACCTCCTAAGACGCTAAAAAGCTTACAATCAATCCTGGGTTTCGTCAATTTTGGTAGAACATACATTCTAAACTACGCAGAAAGGGTTAAACCTCTCTACGCACTAATCAATCCTGATTTTTCAATCAAAAACTGGACACAGGAACACACAGAAATTTTGCGTTCACTCCAGGCTAACATGTTAGCAACAAATCACTTACAAACACGCGTAAGTCAAAGAAATTTGGTGATTCGAATAATTTCGGGTCAATGTGGATTCACTTACTTAACCTTTAATGAGGGTGAGAAAGTACCAATCGCGTACAAATCACATTTGTACACACAAGCAGAAATGCGCTTCAGTTCAACTGAAAAAATTCTGACAGCAGTTCAAACAGCTGTAGCAAAAGAAAGAGCCTTAGCCCAAGGGAAACGCATAATTGTCGTTACCCCAGTACCAGCTTTAGAAGCAGTCACAAAAGCAAGCATTCCAAATGCTAAAGCTTTACATCCGAGATGGATACAATGGGTTAATTCTCTTGCTGCAACTGATGTTGAATATGTATTTGATCCAGATTTAAAAACACAGGCATTTCTCCAATATGAACAAGAATGTCCTCTGCCCACTGAGATTCTGCCCCTCGATCAGTATGAATTCGTAATTTACACTGACGGATCCGCACAGCCCGCAACAGGGAGTAAGCAAGCTTACAGTGCAGCGTGTGCTATCGTTAAAGGTCGCATGCGAAATGGCATCTTCAGACCTATGGTCACAAAAACTCAGTCACTAGGTGATTGTACAGCTCAGCGAGCTGAACTACAGGCATTCAAACTGGCACTTGAGAGTACGGATCGAGAATTCCTCACACTGATAGTGTGCGATTCCTTTTACTGTGTTCAGTCGTATAATGACTATATACGAACCTGGCTTGAAAATGGTTTTAAGGATGCAAAAGGAGGCACAATTAAGCACAAACTGCTTTGGGAACAAGTAGTTCTGTTGAAAAACGAACTACCAAAGGCTCACGTGATTCACACACTGAGTCATCAGCGTGATGGCGTTCACGTTGCAGGGAATTCATTGGCTGACGAAGCCGCGAAGGGGGCTGTTCATACGGCTTCCGTAGCTGCGATCACTCGTTCAAAAACGAAAATAGACGGTGAGATAATGTTAGCTGTCAATGCTTCAAGCAAAGGCAGCAGTGCAGCATTACCAAAAAAGTTTCCACTCAAGTACTCTTATGTAATAGATGCGAATAACGTTCCTTTTGCTCGAATCCCTGGAGTGGGGGATAGGGTAATTCCAAACAAGGAACGCAGATTAGGACTTATCCTAGCAGCACACGAAGGGATGGCTTCTGCCCATGCAGGTGTTTCTGCGACAGTATCTTTACTCAAGCAAAGATATTGGTGGCCTGCCATTCGGAAACAAACTAAGAACTATGTTTTAGAATGTGATATTTGCCAACAGATGAAAGTCTCAACAGTGAAACGTCCTGCGCAGACACCCTTGTTAATTTCAGACAAACCATTAGCTTGTGTTTATCTGGACCACTGTGGTCCCTTGCAAAGGGACGGTAATTATAAGTACATCATGGTTGCAGTGGATTCATGCTCTCGGTTCCTATGGTTATGGCCTCAGCGCTCAGCTGACGCTCGAACTGTTATAAAAGATTTGCGAGTCTTTATCGGCACATACGCAATAGGCACGTTTCATTCTGACCAGGGTCCTGCGTTTAGCTCTAGGGCTTACAAGGAGGCCATGGCCAGTCTGGGCGTTGCATTGCGGTACTCCTCTCCATTCCATCCTGAGGGAAATTCTGTTGTGGAAAGGAAAAACCGGGACATAAAGCAATCTATAACAGCTAGGGTATTAGGTTCGGGTGCTGGGTGGGTCAAACACCTCATTAGCGTTCAGCGCGCTCTTAACAATCTGCCAAGAAGTTCTCTAGGGGAGTCACTCCATATGAGGTCCTATTTGGGACAAGAATGTGGGTTCCAGACTTAGAACACGTAGGCACAGTGGTGGACAAAAAGAATTTGATATCAAAGATCGTTTGGCTGTTTTACAGGAACTTAACAAGTTAAGAACGAAACAAAGCAACGTATCCTTACAGCCAACCACCACTGGGGAAAAATCGGCGGTCCCAGCAAGGCCTGTCTGGATTCCAAAAGTTGGGGATCTGGTCAGAGAAAAAATCGCGGACAAGAAGGAATTTGGACCTTCTTACAGACAACCAGTACCTGTTCTAGCTGTTCAAGGAACAAGGACAGTACTTCTGCCGCCCCTTGCTGGAAGAAAGGAGAAAAGATTTGTGTCAATCGACCTGATCAAACCACAGTATGTGGCCAATACTAAGCAGTAGGCCTCGTGGACTCCGACCTAGTAGCAGACGCACTCCTCTCGCTACTATTCAAGAGGTTCAGACTGAAAGACTGATCACGATCGAGAATTCAGCTGTAACGAATGAAGGACTATGCAACCAAGCTATGGAACTCATCCCTCTTGAAAACCAAATAACAGTTCGTCCAAATACACCTGTCTACACCAATGTGACTCGTGAAGAACTGGTTTCTGTGATTTCAACGAATCCTGATGCAATTCCAACAATTGACAGAACTGCTTCTGGCTATTTCATTGACTTTGATACGTTCTCAGAGGATCCAAGCGAGCCTGAAACGACGCCAGCATCATTCAAACTCAAGCAGCAAGTACAAGACTTTGTTCACTTTCTGAAAAAGACTTATCTGGTTTCTCCATGGATTGAACTCTGGATTACATCTGGACTTTTTGTTTTCCTGCTCTGGCTAGCTTTGGTAACAACAGTAAGCATGCTTATAGGTGGCAGATACATCCATGTGAACATTGAAGGAAAGGACATAAACGTGCTTTTGAAACCACATAAATCTTCCCATCGTGAAGCAAGAGACTTGTCATCAGTGAACATCACAGCTGTTCCTATACAGGATGGTATAGTGTGGGACAAAACAGATTATGAAATATTCGGCCCAAGTGAACAATTGAACATTCCACATTTGTTTAAAATTTCACTAAGCGATTTGATAACGTCCAGTACCTATTCAGATGATTGGGACTTACAGACTGTTCAAGATATAATGTTTGATCTAGAAAAATCTGCTGCATTTTCTAAAAATGAATATTTAGAGGGTACAACTGATTACGAAGAAATGTATTGTTATAACCACTATGGTCATCATTATTTGCACAAAACTGCATATCCGAGAAATGTATTTATGTATAATCAATGGGAACATTGTCCTACACCACCACAAGGTAGTTCGAAAACATTTGCTAGTAAATTTCCATATTTTTCAGGTTATAATACATCTGATCCAGAAACGTTTTACTATAAAAATGTAAACAAGGCAGGACTGAAAATTATGTTAACAAATACAAAACAGATTTACTCTGAAGCATTTATTGCCCAACTGTCTACACAGGGTTTCGACTTATGGAAAGACACAATTGAGACAAAAACTGTCTGGGGTAGTAAAGATTGGCAAGTACAGGGTATGGAAGCTTTATTTAGGGCCTGCATAATCCCTGAACAAATACTGTTTTTGAATGACACCGTCCAACAGACATCTTGTCTTGGATTAGCCAAGATCAAAGAGATGAAAACACCTTCTGTGCCAACACCTGCCAGTGATAATACAACAAAGGCAGTGGTGACAGTTGACAATATACTACAACTCAACAGAACCAATTCAAATTGGAATAAATGGTTGATCTGGCCCACAGACACAAACAACTGTCAGGAAAGGTTCCTGAACAAAACTCAGGGCTTTGCTCTTCATAGGCCAGACCCAAGATATGTCCAGAGACAACATCCGGGGGTAGTAACAACATACAGTGTAGGAAAATTATGCCTCAATTGGCTGCATAAATCTACACTACAGGATGTGAAGCAACACTTAACCTTACTTGCACATGACGCAGATCTTAGGGAATTCTTGCTTGGACCAAGAAAACCGCGTCAAAAACGTTTCATATATGCCGGCATCTACGCTGTTTATAAGGAAGCATGGAAAGTGTCACAGATAGAGGCTGCAGAACGAATACGTGAACTTGATCGTATCAATTTAGAGAAAACACTCTCTGTAGTCGACAATGGGTTAACAACTTTGTCCTCCAGAATTTATTCATTGGATGGCATTGTATCCTCTGCTATCGACATTCTAGAACAAGATTTGGCTATGTTACAACAAGGTCAGTCTCAATTACGTTCTATTGTGTTATTGACATGGACGCTGCAATCTTTGCGAGCGGGCTATGTGCCTTGGCGTTTCATAAACACGTCGTCCCTGTTTGCAGAATACAATCTGACTGATAAACAGATCGAATTGGCACAAAGAGGAGCGAGGTATATAGTGCTGAGCATTGAAAAAATTGACAAATTACCATTCACAGTGGCAGAAAAACCAGCTACAGAATGGCTTATTCATGGAAAAATAACATTACCTGTGACAACTTTTCAGTTCCAGTATTGCCTCAGACAGATGCAAGCAGGCAAATATGAAAGGTTGGGTAGGGAATACATTAAGACATCTTGGAATTTACCGTATACACATAAATGTTGGAGTGGGGATCGTGAAGTGTTTCTTAGCGGTATTAACTGTAAACCTGCACTGACCGGTTCACTCATATGTCAGGACATTATTTTGCACGGAGCTTGTAATGGTTCTGCGGCAAACCTGTCTTGCCATCAGCACGGTTCACCAGCTGCTGTGATTAAACCAACGTTTGGACAACTTTCTAATGGGAGTTACCTCATGTTGAATGATCAGAGCTGCTGTGGAATGTTGCCCGGCATCCCATATCTAGTAACGGTCAACTCCAGGGTCACTTGCTGTATGCAAGTATTGTTTCCCCGATAGACACAGTCAGGGAGTCGGCTTTATGGCCTTCACTGAATGTCTCTTTTATAAGATTTGATACTTTAAGCAGAATGAAAGTCATGCTTTTACAGCAAACAGTGCCTTTGACCTCGGCCAAAGAAACCTATGATCTACAAATTGCAAGGACTTCGTCTGAGATACAGAATTTAATACGTGCAAACTGCCCTATACATTTCGTAGAAATGTTATCACGTATCTTCAACATGTCAGATACAACAGGAATTGTACATGTATTTAAGAGCATTTGCACCGGTCTCTTAGCACCGTTCCAGGCAATACTTGGAATCATTCCGAACTTTGCACATTCGGTGTTTGGTGGCATACCGTTGATTCTAGCACTTGTTGCGGGAATTCTATTCATCTGTCTGCTATTGCGCTATGGCCAGCCACTTCGCAGAAATAACTCCGAGCGAAATGGAGAAAGCTCTCCTTGAAAGAAAGTGCCGTGAGCGAATAGTACAGCTATTTGGCATGACTCGTCTACGGGACCTTAATACCACATGGTTCCTGTCATTCCGACCAATCTGGCAAGATTGCATCTTACCTGTTCTACGCTGCCTGCTATGCGGTGAAGAATGCATGTTGGACGCTTGTCTAACATATCCATCAGCTGCGCCAAAGGACGTCGATACTTTGCTGGTCCCGATAACGGTCCATGCTTCGTGTTGTCCCCAGAGGCTCCCAATACTGATGTCAGCATTCATTGAGATCTCACAGACGCTTCCAGCTGCTGCTGAGGTATGAGAAACAACTCCAGGCACACAGGTAACAACGGACGCGAACATTGCTGCGGCGACCTATGCTGTGGGCGGTGTTTCCCATCTTTGTGCGGTCAATCTCTTACGTGAGGTGTTCGAACTTACACCATCGACAGTGGATGATGTTTTGTCTATTGAAATAGATGATCTCATGTTTACACCAGACCCGTGAACTGACTCTAATTCGGCATACTTTGTTCCAGTGCAACAGCAACAATTTGGCCTTCGTTTTTCAAAGACCTGGAACATTACCAAAATTTGAACTTTTCTCATTTTTCGAACACAAAAATGGCACTTCAATCTGCTTATAGTAGAACTGGCCTTATAATACAGACTTGGCAGTACTTCCAGGGACACTTAGTCATCTTGTGTGTCTAAATCAGTTCATTTAAATTTCATGATAGGAAATGACTTTGATTTTGAACAAACTTATCGATCATTTTCGTCATATGTAAATATTGCTTTTTATTTATCATTCCGATTGCATTTATTTCACACTTTATGCAGGAAATGAAAAGCTTTTCTTATAAATGTACAGAAACCTTTGCATTTTCAATATGTCTTTTAAATACTTTTAGGATATGTTTTAATATGCGGTACTCTATTTTAATGTTTAGCATTTTAGATGTTTAGCATTTTAGTATCATTGTTTCCACGAAAGAGGAGTGGGTGTTGTATACTTCATAGGGTGTCCATAAACGGGCTTTCTAGACTCATGTCCTTATATAGGCATAACCCAACCTGCCCTTATATAGGCGTTGAATCCCAGGCCTTATTTAGGCATAAACCATGCACACCAAATACAGGCATGGCTTCCGACATCCGTCCACCCTAGCGTCTCAACGAGTCCATGAAAAAACAGACCCTCAGGCTGCGGGAGTTTCCCTTGCCCAGGACTATTGATTTCTTCAAGGACTCATACATTATGCATTAACCTCTTATTCCCTAAGGGATTCATTCATGACGTCTTTCGCTGCCCAACTCACGTCAATGCTACCATTTTCAGGTATAAATATACCTTCCCAAACCCCTGTAAATCAGAGGAGACCTCGACTTCAGAGGAGCCCGATTCCCGGCCAGACGCACTGAGAAGACACTGTCATTCCTGCACGCAGAGAGTCCAGCTTCCAGTGATCTAACTTCCCTTGCGGGGTGTTGGAGTTCGAGTCCGGATAGAGATTCCTACCTCTCTCATTCTTCAGGTATGGAGCAGACTAGAACCTAGAGGGACTCTTGGCATACTAGACTCTTGGCATACTAGGCGTAACTTACTCTTGGTATACTCTAGTCAGGAATACAGCACCTACTACTACTTCTCCCTATACCTAGGATAGGTTAGGTACACTGGGATAGAACTAGGGTAGAAACGCATCGTATGAGTACTCGCATTTTTAGGTTGTGTCATTTTATGTAAATGCATACATGCTAAAAAGATAATGCTGACGCAGTATTATTTATTTTTACTGCTCACCTTGTACATTATTTATCTCGCATACTGTCTTTTGATCATAACAGCACATATAACTTACAACAGAAACAAGACTGTTCAATAAATCCTTTATTGAAACGCCCGTCTGTTATTTCTGTGTAACTCTGAGAATAACTGAAACATGCACGACTGAGCTGAGTGAAATGGTTATCTATTGTTTCTACGACTCTGGGACACATCCTGATTCTGTAAGGGAAACACAGTGGTCATGTTCTGCGGCAGCCAGAAACTAATCCCTTCTTGTCGTCAAGAAGTTTCTAGTGGCCTCTGAGCTAGCTGGCACAAGTAATTAAGTTTAATATACTCGATAGGGACATACCGACCTTAGTCCTATGTGAAACCTATAGGATATATTATTCCAATGCGCAGAGCCTATAAGGGAAATAGGAGCTACACTACAGTAGCAGTGCATGTGTTAAGGCCTGGGTCACTGCATGAGTACTTGGGTACTGACTGAATGATTAGAGTACTGCAAGGAAAGTGCCTAGGTGAATTTATAAGTGTTTGGGTTTTGGTGCTGTGTTTGGATTAGTACATGGTGCTGGATGGCTGAGTGGGGGAGTGCATGGGGAGTGACAGGGTGTTTGCTGGAGTGTATGGATACTACCTGAGTAATTGAAGGTGTGAAAGAGAAGTGTATAGGTGGTTAGAGGACTGCATGCGTAGTGGACAGGGGTTTGTAGCAATGCATGTGTTAAGGCCTGGGTCATTGCGGAGTACTTGGGTAGTGACTGAATGATTAGAGTACTGCAAGAAGAGTGCCTGGGTGAATTTATGAGTGTTTGGGTTTTGGCGCAGTGTTTGGATTAGTACATGGTGCTGGATGGCTGAGTGGAGGAGTGCATGGGGAGTGACAGGGTGATTGCTGGAGTGTATGGGTACTGCCTGGGTAATTGAAGGTGTGAAAGACAAGTGTATAGGTGGTTAGAGGACGGCATGCGTAGTGGACAGGGGTTTGTAGCAGTGAGAGGAGGAGGCTGCTATTGTCCCAGTGAGAGGAGGAGGCTGCTGATTTCCCAGTGAGAGGAGGAGGCTGCTGATGTCCCAGTGAGAGGAGGAGGCTGCTGATGTCCCAGTGAGAGGAGAAGGCTGCTGATGTCCCAGTGAGAGGAGAAGGCTGCTGATGTCCCAGTGAGAGGAGGAGGCTGCTGATGTCCCAGTGAGAGGAGGAGGCTGCTGATGTCCCAGTGAGAGGAGGAGGCTGCTGATGTCCCAGTGAGAGGAGGAGGCTGCTGATGTCTCAGTGAGAGGAGGAGGCTGCTATTGTCCCAGTGAGAGGAGGAGGCTGCTGATGTCCCAGTGAGAGGAGGAGACTGCTGATGTCCCAGTGAGAGGAGGAGGCTGCTATTGTCCCAGTGAGAGGAGGAGGCTGCTGATGTCCCAGTGAGAGGAGGAGGCTGCTGATGTCCCAGTGAGAGGAGGAGGCTGCTGATGTCCCAGTGAGAGGAGGAGGCTGCTGATGTCCCAGTGAGAGGAGGAGGCTGCTGATGTTCCAATGAGGACGCTTCTGAAGACCTGCTGAGGCATGTAGGCGAAGGCTGTAAGAAGGCATGTAGGGGAAGGCTGTGAGAAGGCGTGTAGGGGGAAGGCTGTGAGATTGCGTTTCGGGGAAGGCTGTGAGAAGGCATGTAGGGGAAGGCTGTGAGAAGGCGTGTAGGGGAAGGCTGTGAGAAGGTGTGTAGGGGGAAGGCTGTGAGAAGGTGTGTAGGGGGAAGGCTGTGAGATGGTGTGTAGGGGAAGGCTGTGAGATGTCGTGTAGGGTGAAGGCTGTGAGAAGGCGTGTAGGGGGAAGGCTGTGAGAAGGCGTGTAGGGGGAAGGCTGTGAGAAGGCGTGTAGGGGAAGGCCTTTAGGGGGAAGGCTGTGAAAAGGCATGTAGGGGGAAGGCTGTGAGAGGAGGCTGCTAAAGTCCCAATGAGGACGCTTCTGAAGACCTGCCAAGGCGTGTAGGGGGAAGGCTGTGAGAAGGCGTGTAGGGGAAGGCTGTGAGAAGGTGTGTAGGGGAAGGCTGTGAGATGGTGTGTAGGGGAAGGCTGTGAGATGGTGTGTAGGGGAAGGCTGTGAGATGGTGTGTAGGGGAAGGCTGTGAGATGGTGTGTAGGGGGAAGGCTGTGAGAAGGCATGTAGGGGAAGGCTGTGAGAAGGCGTATAGGGGAAGGCTGTGAGAAGGCGTGTAGGGGAAGGCTGTGAGAAGGCGTGTAGGGAAGGCTGTGAGAAGGTATGTAGGGGATGGCTGTGAGAAGGCGTTTAGGGGAAGGCTGTGAGAAGGCGTGTAGGGGGAAGGCTGTGAGAAGGCGTGCAGGGGGAAGGCTGTGAGAAGGCATGCAGGGGGAAGGCTGTGACAAGGCGTGCAGGGGGAAGGCTGTGAGAAAGTGTGCAGGGGAAGGCTGTGAGAGGAGGCTGCGCAAGTCCCAATGAGGACGCTTCAGAAGACCTGCTGAGGCGTGTAGGCGAAGGCTGTAAGAAGGCGTGTAGGCGAAGGTTGTGAGCAGGTGTGTAGGGGAAGGTTGTGAGCAGGCATGTAGGGGAAGGCTGTGAGAAGGTGTGTAGGGGGAAGGCTGTGAGAGGAGGCTGCTGAAGTCTCAATGAGGACGCTTCTGAAGACCTGCTGAGGCGTGTAGGCGAAGGCTGTAAGAAGGTGTGTAGGGGAAGGCTGTGAGAAGGCGTGTAGGGGAAGGTTGTGAGCAGGCATGTAGGGGAAGGCTGTGAGCAGGCATGTAGGGGAAGGCTGTGAGCAGGCGTGTAGGGGAAGGTTGTGAGCAGGCATGTAGGGGAAGGCTGTGAGATGGTGTGTAGGGGAAGGCTTTGAGAGGGCGTGTAGGGGAAGGCTGTGAGAGGGCGTGTAGGGGAAGGCTGTGAGAAGGCGTGTAGGGGGAAGGCTGTGAGAAGGTGTGTAGGGGGAAGGCTGTGAGAGGAGGCTGCTGAAGTCCCAATGAGGACGCTTCTGAAGACCTGCCGAGGTGTGTAGGGGGAAGGCTGTGAGAGGGCTGTAGGGGAAGGCTGTGAGAGGGCGTGTAGGGGAAGGCTGTGAGAATGCGTGTAGGGGAAGGCTGTGAGCAGGCATGGAGGGGAAGGCTGTGAGAATGCATGTAGGGGAAGGCTGTGAGCAGGCATGTAGGGGAAGGCTGTGAGAAGGCATGTAGGGGAAAGGCTGTGAGAAGAGGCTGCTAAAGTCTCAATGAGAGCTTCTGAAGACCTACTGAGGCATGTAGGGGAAGGCTGTGAGAAGCCGTGTAGGGGAAGGCTGTGAGAAGGGTTCCCCAAAAATGCATGGGATGCAAAGAACTGCAGCCTGCCTGCTTGAACACAAACAAAAGGCGGGGTCACTATGTGACAGCTTCAGTGACCCTCTAAGCTGCAAGGCAGCCTCCCCTTGGCTCACGGGGTGCAAACACAGATTGGAGACACTGCTGAGCCCCCCCAGGCCTCAGCCCTCATTAACTCAGGCGACACTGAAGACGACCACAGGGACATGTGTGTACAAACAAAACCCAAGCCTCCAGGAGAGCAATTATTCCAAACCACTGAGCCTAGCGCCAACCCTGAAGCAGTGCCACGACAACAGGGAAGCCCGAGCAGGGGGGGGTTGTTATTTGTAATCACCCTGCCAGTTGTCTCTGTCGCATTAAGAGCTGGCTGCAAGATAATTGTGTTATTAACTTATTAGTTCAAAGCAGTCCCTAACCCTGTGGGGGAGGGGGGATTATCCATCAGCTTAAGTAAGAGGAAGGCATGGGACGGGGTGTAGTGCACGGGATAACTCGACAACCCCATAGCGTTTGATCACGTTTACCCTCGCCTGGGGAGATTCAGATCTTCAGATGACTGGAAAACCCGGCCCTGCCCTCCCTCTTCTGCAGACGGCAATGCTCCTCAGGCCAAGGGGGCAAACAGACATTTAGGGAGCCAACCTTCCAGGGGCTTTGGAGGGGTGCAGTCCGCTTCCGGTGCCGGACATGCGCTGGTCCTTTCACCAGCCTGTCCTGGCGAATGAAGTAGTGCCAATGGTGCGAGGAGTTGACATGTTTCAATCCAGGCAAACTAAAGCAAGCCTTAGGCAGGTGGTCGGCACTGCTGAGCAGTCAAAAGTCACAACCAACACCAGGTCAGGCCTGTCAGCGGTCCCTGGGGGTCTTCGCGGGCGAGGACTCCTGCAGGGTAACACTCAGATTCCCGTCATCTCAGGTGATCTATTCACCAGTCAAAGATGCCATTCCTGCTGGTGATGTCAGAGACCAGGTGAGCACTTGTACAAACACAAACCAGAGCTCATGGAGGCCGAGGAATCTGAGACCCAGGCCACACCAGGAGCCATTCAGATACCAAACTAAAGCAGCAAAGACGCGACAGGAGAGTGAGCAGAAAGAGTACCGGGAGGGGCCAGACAAGGAAGCGTGCACAGAGAGGGCCCAACCAGCAGGGAGGGTAGGAGAGAGGGTGCCAGCAAGGGGAGAGAGTGCCAGCAGGGAGGGCAAACAAGGAAGGTGCAAGTGAGGACAAGCACTTTGCCAGGAGCGAGAGGGAGCAGAGAGGATGCCTGCAATGGCCCAGCCAGTAGCAATGCCTGGAGAGGGTGCCTGGAAGTGCCTAGTGAGTAGAAAGGGTGCCGACAAGGGCCTAGCCAGTAGTGAGGGTAAGCAGAGAGGGTGTCAGTGAGGGCATGGGCCGAGCTAGCAGCAAGGATGAGTGGAAAGGGTGCCAGTGAGGACTTAGCCAGTAGTGAGGGTTAGCGGAGAGGGTGCCAGCGAGGGCATGGGCCCAGCTAGCAGCAAGGAAGAGTGGAAAGGGTGCCAGTGAGGAACTAGCCAGTAGTGAGGGTAAGCGGAGAGGGTGCCAGTGAGGACATGGGCCCAGCAAGGATGAGTGGAAAGGGTGCCAGTGAGGACTTAGCCAGTAGTGAGGGTAAGCGGAGAGGGTGCCAGTGAGGACATGGGCCCAGCAAGGATGAGTGGAAAGGGTGCCAGTGAGGACATGGGCCCAGCAAGGATGAGTGGAAAGGGTGCCAGTGAGGCCTTAGCCAGTAGTGAGGGTTAGCGGAGAGGGTGCCAGTGAGGGCAATGGCTCATCTAGCATCGAGGGCACGCAGAGGGTGCCAGTGAGGAAAGGGCCCTGCGAGGAGTGAGAGCAAGCAGAAAGGGTGCCAGCAAGGACCCAGCAATCACACAGGGTGAGCAAAGAGTACCTGGCATTACAAGGGCCCAGCCAACCGTGAATGGAGAGGGCACCAGAGAAGGCAAGGGTCCAACCAGCAGGGAGAGGAAGTAGTGTGAATGACCAATGGCAAAGGCCCAGTCACCAGGGATGGCGAACAGAGAGGATGCCAGTGAGCGGAGAGGATGCCAGTGAGGCCAGCCTGCAGGCAGGGTGAACAGAGCGTTGCAGCGAGGATAACAGCCCAGCCAGCACTGAGAGTGAGTGGAGCGGGTGCCAGCAAAGAAAAGAACCCAACCAGCAGGGAGGGCGAGCAGAGAGGATGCCAGCAAAGGATTTCAAAAGAGGCACTCCCAACTCTCATGCAATCAATCATCCCCCGCCCTCATGCCCACAGCCAGCTCTTGTGCCCCAGCCACCCCTCAGCCAGCTCTCATGCCCCAGCCACCCCTCAGCCATCCCTCATGCACCAGCCACCCCTCAGCCAGCTCCCAGCTCAAATGCCCCAGCCACCCCTCAGCCAGCTCTCGTGCCCCTGCCACCCCTCAGCCAGCACTCGTGCCCCAGCCAGCTCTCCTGCTCCAGTAACCCCTCAGCCAGCTCTCGTGCCCCAGCCACCCCTCAGCCAGCTCTCGTGCCCCAGCCACCCTTCAGCCAGCTCTCATGCCCCAGCCACCCCTCAACCAGCCCTCGTGCCCCAGCCACCCCTCAGCCAGCTCTCATGCCCCAGCCACCCCTCAACCAGCCCTCATGCCCCAGCCTCCCCTAAGCAGTTCTCGTGCCCCAGCCACCCCTAAGCCAGCTCTCATGCCCAGCCACCCCTCAGCCAGCTCTCATGCCCCAGCCACCCCTCAGCCAGCTCTCGTGCCCCAGCCATCTCTCCTGCTCCAGCAACCCCTCAGCCAGCTCTCGTGCCCCAACCATCCCTCAGCCAGCTCTCGTGCCCCAGCCTCCCTTCAGCCAGGTCTCGTGCCCCAGCCAGCTCTCATGCCCCAGCCACCCTCAACCAGCCTTCGTGCCCCAGCCACCCCTCAGCCAGCTCTCGTGCCCCAGCCACCCACCCTGCACTCAAGGCCCAGTCATCCCCCACAAACCGTTGTGCCATCAGACACCCCCAGTCCATTATGCCAGCAGCCTCTCCATTCCTCATGGAACCAGCCATCCCTCAGCCCTCATGGCCTACATCCATCACTCGAGCCGCAGCCAGTCCCAGCCCTCATGGCTTCCAACCATCACTCAGCTGCAGCCAGTCCCAGCCCTCCCACCACACCCCTCGCGCCCTAGCACGGAGCCTCACCTCTGAACAGGTCGTCAAGGAACTCTTTCCGTTGTGGATCACCGTCCAATTCATACAACTGGGCTGCAGATCTCAGCGGTCTGAAGCTTCGGCTCTCAGAGGTCCGGAGCTTTGGCTCTCAGAGGTCCGGGGCTTCGGCGGTCTGGGGCTTCAGCTCTCCGCGGTCTGGGGCTTCAGCTCTCCGCGGTCCGGGGCATCAGCTCGCGCAGCTCGTGGCCTCGGATCCACTATTCTGGCTGCAGAGCCTCCGCCAGTGTAAATAGTGCTGTTCGCTGGAGGCTCCAGCATCTGCCGGGCATCTCCCTGCTCCCCAGCGCCCGCTGTCTGTGCCAAGCTCCTCTCTCTGCCGCCCATCAGCCCGGAACCTGCCTCTCCCTCCCACTCCCTCTGCACAGAACAGCAGTTCCTCTTGGCCGTCCAGAGCCCCCTCGTGGCTTCGGATCCGCTATTCTGGCTGCAGAGCCTCCGCCAGTGTAAATAGTGCCGTTCGCTGGAGGCTCCAGCATTTGCCGGGCGTCTCCCTGCTCCCCAGCACCCGCTGTCTGTGCCAAGCTCCTCTCTCTGCCACCCATCAGCCCGGAGCCTGCCTATCCCTCCCGCTCCCTCTGCACAGAGCAGCAGTTCCTCTTGCCCGTCCGGAGCCCCCTCGCTCTATTCACAGTTGCAGCGACTGTAAAGTTTTGCAGAGCAGAAAAAAAGTTTGGTTGCCGGTTGCTTGAGGCCGAGTCTCCGAGCAGCCTGGGAGCACAAGATGGCTGCCAACACTTCCTGGTTTGAAGTGTTGGCAGCCAATTAGAGCCAAGCTCGTGCTCGGAGGGTTAGGCTCCGCCCATATATCGAAACATTTTATTTTTTGAATATCTCAGGAACTACTGAACGGATTTACACCATTTAACAAAAAGGGCTCTTTCTGAACCAAGGGCTACCTGTTTGCCAAATTTGGTGTAATTCCGTTTGGCAGTTCGGGCTGCAGCCGTGTCTAAAGTTTCCTATGGAAAATAACATAGGGAAAACACGTTTTGGGACCCCCCTTTTTTCTCGGTCCCCGCTTGGCGAATCACCCCGAAACTTTCAAGACAGGAGCTGACCGGAGAGCCCCACTAGTTTTGAAAATTTCACAATGATTCGTCAAACAACGCCAAAGTTATTAGCAAATCAAAAAATGCTTTTCCTATGGAAACTAGGTCCTAACTATAACTACCTACTGGCGACCGCCAGTAGGTAATATATATATATATATATATATATATATATATATATATATATATATATATATATATATATATATATATATATATATATATATATATATTTCAATCTCAAGATCCTTCGTTTCAAGGAAAAAACAGCACTCCAAAGGTTACTCCACTCGATTTTTATTTATTTACTGATGGCATTATCTACGCGTTTCAGCTGCCGCCTGCAGCCTTGGTCACAATACTAAGCCAAATTCTTTTGCATTTTTTAAATACACACAACATTTCCCAAAATGGGAGGGGGAAAAAAGGGAGGATTGACAAAGACAGAGGACATTACCCACATGTTGTGTTGTATATAACACTCCTATATAATGCAATACATTTACATTTCATCTTGTTTGCTAAAACTAATTACAAGAGATCTATTATATTTGTATTTATAAATGAATTTATAAAAGAAAAATGGTTGTTCCATTGTCGATATGGCAATAAATAAGACAAATTAAGACTCATAAATAAATAGAAGCGGGAAAGTTCCCCAATCTATAAAGTGCATTAGTGCTTCTAGTGTGAAACATATTATACTGCACATATTATAAAGGTTTCCCTCTTATAACTTGTCACATCTTTCTAAAACATTTACTCTCGTCTGTTCTAGTTCATTAGAAAAATCTGAAATATATATTTGTATAAAAAAAAGGTGAAAAAAGTTTTTCCTATTCTCAAAAAAGTGCGTTAGTGCTTCTCGTTCCTTTGCTGCCTCCTTTACACCTCATTTCGTTTGGTGTTAACCACATTTTATTGCCTCTCTTATCTAAAGTGCTAGTGACGGATTGTTATTTTTATTTCACACTTTTTACTCTTTTCTTCAAGTGCTAGTGCTTTTCCTATTTCTAATATAAAGTGATTTTGTCTAGAAAGTGCTAGTGCATATGTCCTCCTCCATAATTCTAAAATACTTGTGTCTAAAAATGGCTCTCTTGAATGTACAGGTTCTACAGCATATTTAAAATAGACATGTGAATAAATCTTCATACACATTGATTGAATCCATTAGGGTCTTTGCTGTCTAATTCCAGAATGTAATAGGTTTCTATTTTCCGTAACTCCTTTTCTCTATTACCACCTCTTCTTCTTTTAGGCACTTCTGCAATGCAACTGTAGCGCATTAATGCAGGATCACTCTGATGTTTCTTTTCAAAGTGCCTGGCCACAGGGTAGCTCTGATCCTTGTTACTTATAGCTCTCCTGTGTTGCAGGATCCTTTTATTTATGAGCTGGCAACGTAGTGCTTCCTACATATGTTTTTTCACAAGGGCACTTTAAAATGTATACTACAAAACTTAATTTGCAGGTTAAAAATCCTCTTATTTTTACAGTTTTAATAAAAACCGTTTTACAATTTGAAAGATTTTCCCCATGCTGGCAGGCTTTACATTTTAAACATTTTCTAAAACCTTCTCTCTGTTGCAGCCAGGTTTGGTTTCCAGCATTCTCACAGTATTCACTTCTCACCATATGAGCTCTCAAAGGTTACTCCACTCGATTTTTATTTATTTACTGATGGCATTATCTGCGCATTTCAGCTGCCGCCCGAAGCCTTGGTCACGATACTAAGCCAAATTCTTTTACATTTTTTAAATACACACACCATTTCCCAAAATGGGAGGGGAAAAAAGGGAGGATTGACAAAGATAGAGGACATTACCCATTGAAAAAGTGAGGCATTAGGTTAGTTATTTGGGCGCCATCTTGGAACATGCTGTGTTGTATATAACACTCCTATATAATGCAATACATTTAAATTTCATCTTGTTTGTTAAAACTAATTACAAGAGGTCTATTATATTTGTATTTATAAATGAATTTATAAAAGAAAAATGGTTGTTCCATTGTCGATATGACAATAAATAAGACAAATTAAGACTCATAAATAAATAGAAGCAGGAAAGTTCCCCAATCCATAAAGTGCATTAGTGCTTCTAGTGTGAAACATATTATACTGCACATATTATAAAGGTTTCCCTCTAATAACTTGTCACATCTTTCTAATACATTTACTCTCGTCTGTTCTAGTTCATTAGAAAAATCAGAAATATATATTTGTATAAAAAGAAAGGGGAAAAAAGTTTTTCCTATTCTCAAAAAAGTGCGTTAGTGCTTCTCGTTCCTTTGCTGCCTTCTTTACACCTCATTTCTTTTGGTGTTAACCACAATTTATTGCCTCTCTTATCTAAAGTGCTAGTGACGGATTGTTATTTTTATTTCATACTTTTTTCTCTTTTCTTCAAGTGCTAGTGCTTTTCCTATTTCTAATATAAAGTGCTTTTGTCTTGAAAGTGCTAGTGCATATGTCCTCCTCCATAATTCTAAAATACTTGTGTCTAAAAATGGCTCTCTTGAATGTACAGGTTCTACAGCATATTTAATATAGACATGTGAATAAATCTTCATCCACATTTAATCCATTAGGCTCTTTGCTGTCTAGTTCCAGAATGTAATAGGTTTCTAGTTTCCATCACTCCTTTTCTCTATTACCACCTCTTCTTCTTTTAGGCACTTCTGCAATGCAACTGTAGCGCATTAATGCAGGATCACTCTGATGTTTCATTTCAAAGTGCCTGGCCACAGGGTAGCTCCGATCCTTGTTACTTATAGCTCTCCTGTGTTGCAGTATCCTTTTATTTATGAGCTGGCAACGTAGTGCTGCCTACATATGTTTTTTCACACGGGCACTTTAAAATGTATACTACAAAACTTGATTTGTAGGTTAAAAATCCTCTTATTTTTACAGTTTTATTAAAAACCGTTTTACAATTTGAAAGATTTTCCCCATGCTGGCAGGCTTTACATTTTAAACATTTTCTAAAACCTTCTCTCTGTTGCAGCCAGGTTCAGTTTCCAGTATTCTCACAGTATTCACTTCTCACCATATGATCTCTCAAAGATTTTGATTTTTTACATGTTATGTCTGGGTACTTTTTTTACCTGCGATCCTATTAAGGGATCACACCTAATAAAGTGCCAGTGCTTTTTAAAAATTAACCTTACTTCCTTATGTTTTGTGTTGTATGTTATTATGAACCTATGTGTGCTTTCGCCTTGTCTATGTTTCTTCTTCCTTTCGGCTGTCTTAGATGGCTAAAATAACAATTTCTCTCTACTTAACATCCTGGCTTTCTTGGAGGCAATTTCCGAAGACTTAATTGGATAGCCTCTCTGTAAAAACCGACTCGTCATCTCCTTTTCCACAATTTCATAGTCTTCTACAGTGCTACACGTTCTTCTTGCCCTATAAAACTTTCCAAACGGAATACTCCTGATTTGAGGTGTTGGGTGTGAGCTGGCCGCATGGAGTATTGTATTTCCAGCCGTAGGCTTCCTAAAAACCATGGTTTCCAACCTGTCTCCTCTCACCGATACTCTTACATCTAAAAAGTCTATAGGGTTTCTGCTATAGTGCCCTACAAAATTAAAATTCAAAATATTCTTGTTCAGGTCGATGATGAATATATCCACATCCGTTTCCGTGCCCTGCCACAACACGAAAAAGTCATCAATAAACCTTAGCCAGATTAAAACATTTCCTGTCCACTGTTCCAGTTCCGGCCCTCCGAGCACCCGCTCCTCCCACCAGCCAAGATGTAAATTCGCACAACTGAGGGCAAAGCAGGTGCCCATAGCCGTCCCTTGTTCCTGTTGGAACAATTCATTACCGAACATGAAAATATTCTTAGTGAGGCACCATTCCATCATTTCTAATAACATGGCATTGTGGCTTGAGAATCTCATTGGTTTTGTTTTCAAGAAGTGTTGCGTAGCCCTCAAACCATCTTTGTGCCTTATACTAGTATAGAGGGTTGAGATATCTAAAGTAACCAATACCATGTTATCATCCCATTTCACATCATAGATGTGGTTGAGGAAATCTGCAGAATCTCTTATGTAAGAGGGGAATGTTTTTACAATAGGGCTAAGAAAGAAATCAATATATTTAGAAGCGTTCTCAAATACACGGTTACAGGATGAGATTATTAGTCTTCCAGATGGATTAAAAATGTCTTTATGAACCTTTGGTATCATATAAAACACCGGAGTCACTGGATTTTCTTGTTTAATAAATTTGTACTCGTCCCAGCTCAGTAAATCTTGTTCCTTCCATTCTATAAGTCTCTCAGAAAATAGATCAATCACATTTCCATATTCTATTGGTGTAATTCTTTTATAACACTGTGTTATTAAGTTGCTTTAACGCTTCCTTTTGTAGCGGTCTCTCCCCCAGAGAACAACATTCCCTCATTAGTCCGAGGGTTTCACCAATATTCCTTGTTCCTTTTTGATTTTTTCCAGAACTTTATGAATTCGGATTTCTTTGGGGTCAGTTTTTCTTCTTCGATCCCCCATCTTTTGGTACAATCTCCACAGATCTCCTATTACGTTCTCAGAGAATATGTCTAGATTGTCCCTTGCCATTTGAGGTATAAATCTAGACTTTGGACGAAAGGGTGTGCGATCACTACTATTCTGGGTTAATGCTGTTACTTCGCCTGCTGGTTCTACTTCAGCAGCCTCCTCATTTAGTTGACAATCATTTTCGTTCTCATTTAATAGAGCCCACATATTTTCTAGAATAGGAATGTCTGATACAGTTAAACTATTTTGATTTTCTAGGGAGGTGGTGGCCAATTCTGATATTTGTGGGGATTCAAGGGTGTTCTTCATTTTGTGTAACTTCATCACTTTAATTTGTGAACAAATTTATAAAGGTCCATCCTACTGTGAGCATAATTAAATTCATTTTTATGACAATAAGATAGTCCTAATTCCAGTATATATATATAAATTACCTACTGGAGGTCACCAGTAGGTAGTTATAGTTAGGGCCACTTTTCCATAGGAAATGCGATTTCTGACTTGGCTATATCTTTGGCGCCGTTTGACGAATCTACACGAAATGCTCCAAAAAAGTGTCATGTTGGGTCTTGTGATGCATGGAATGTTTCAGGGTGATCTATTGAGTGAGGCCTAGAAAAGGGGGGGTCCAAAAAAATGTTTCCCATGTTAATTCCCATAGACTCTTTAGACACCCCTGCAGCCCGAACCGCTGAACAGAATTACACCAAATTTGGCAGAAAGCTAGCTTGTGGTCCTTCAGAGTGTGCTTTTATTTGGTGTAAATACATTCAGTAGTTTGTGAGATATCAAAGGAAATTCAAATGTGTATATCTATGATCACGAAGTCTTAGCTATTAATGACGAGCTCTTGCAGAACTCTGATTGGCTGCCAACACTTCAACCAGGAAGAGTTGGTAACCATCATGGGACTTGGCTTCAGCCAAGTTCCACAAAAAAAACAAGGAAAAGAGGGTAGGGTATGAGTACCCTGACCCCTAAGCTGAAATATTCACGAATAGTGTTGTGAATTAAATAAAAAAACAAGCACGGTCTCCTGTGCTTGCTTTTCAAGAAGCCCCCAGGTGGGCCAGGTCCTGGGGGCATTCTGATATTGATATAAAAATGGAGGGGGTGAACAGGTCCCCCTCCAAGGGCTTATTTATGCCCTGGGGACCATCACCTCCTTGGGGCTCATGTTATTATTAAGCGGGAGAGCTGTGCCATTCTCCGGTCCGGGGACCACCACCTCCCTGGAGTGGTCCATGCACAAGAAAGGAGGGGGGCCATGCAGCCCCACTCCTGGAGCCATACTTGGCCCTGGGGACCGCCACCCCTCAGGGTCAACTCCTGCTATTTCCTGGGGTACCTACCACCAAGACATAGCTGTTTGCTTTTTCTTGGCAGTAGCTGACAGCAAACACTCTGGTTCCAGCAGGTGAGCTGTCAAAGTGCTCCCGCCCACTAGAAGTGGAGGTTTCATCTCTGTCCCTGCCTGCAGACAGGTGAGTGAGTGGGTGTGTGAGTGCTTGTATAGGTCTGTGAGTAACTGTGTGGGTGAGTGAGTGGGTGTGTGGGTTTGTGAATGGGTATGTGAGTGGTTGTACGGGTATGTAGGAAGGAGCAATGTGCTTAAAATTAACCTGCTATCTAAGGTGCTTTATTATTTTAGGTCAGCACCATTAGAACTTAGCCACACTCAGCTCCAGAACTTGTAATCGATATGTGGCAGGCTTATTTGGGGCCAGAGGAAACCCTCTAAGGCAATGAAATTTATGACCCTACCCCGAAAGCAGGGAGGCTGGGCAGTCCCTAATTCTGCATTTTACTATTATGCCTGCCTCTTGCAGAATATGCGGATATTACTTACTGGTGAAGGCATTGGCGATGTGGCAGAGGCTCCATCTATCTATCAAATGTTACTTGGTTCAGAGGCCGAGAGATGTTTATTTAAGATAGTTGAACCAATCTATTATGAGAAGACTTGCTTTAAGGTTTTGTTAGCAGCCTTTAAAGTCTGGAAACATGTTTGTAGATATTTTGGGATAGATGGGGTTTGTTATTATACACCTATTACTGCATCTATGTTATTGCCCTCTATCTTTTGGGATACCACAATGGCTAGATGGAGACAAAAAGGGATAATGATGGTAGGGTATCTTTATAATAAAGATGGTATTCTCCCATTTTCTGCATTGGCTGAAAAATATCTTCTCCCTATAACTGATTTTTTAAAGTTTTTACAGATCCGAGATTTTCTGCAGGGAAAACTGAACCAGGTGGTAGGAACGAAAAACTCTCTTGTTGAGGCAATCGGACGGAGGGATAGGATCGGTAGTCTCTATAACTGTCTCTGTAACTGGGTGGAAACCCGACAGGATGATTTTGAGGCTCAAAATCTTAAATGGAATAAACTACTGTGTAAGATGGGGACATTTTGGAGGAATCTATTGAGGTGGCAGAGAAAATTTTGATCTCTTCTAATTTAAAAGCACAGCACTTTAAAACTGTTTTTAATCTGTATTATACACCCGCTAAAAAGCTTAAATGGGGGAGACGAATGATTGCAAATGTTTCTGCTGTTGCGCTAAACAGGCAGACATTCTCCATATGTTTTTTTACCTTTGTTCAATTAAGTTAATTCATGGGGCAAATGGAGGCTTTTTTAATGGAGGTGACTAGTGTAAAATCGACTATCACAACTTTAACGATGTTACTGGGTCTGGGGGAAGGACCGACAACTTGACAGGCCACACAGCATTTTAGGTATCTGATATGTATGGCTACTGTGGTTGCCTGACTCTGCATAGCTTACTCCTGGCTATGGAAGGAACCCCTATCTTTTGAGATGTGGAGAGCTAGATTTTATGCCATTTTTAATCTTGAGTATAGTCTCTTTTCTTTTAAAGGGCCACTGAGACGGAAACTGGGCTTAATGATCTGGGGTCCAGTGATAGATCACATCAATGATTAATGAAATGTGTATGCATCTACTCCTTACTGTCTATCTCTTTACTATGCGGACTATCTTCTTTGTGCACTTTATGAATCTGATGAAAGTGTGAGTTATGGTGCTTTTCTTTTGTTGTGGATATTTTTAAGCCCATATGAATTGTGACTGGTTTAACTATGACATGGATTGACAATAAAACATTAAATAAAATAAAAAAAAGGAAAAGCGTTTTTGTTTTTTGTTGCACATGGAAAGTATCGGGTGATCTATCAAGAGGGGACAGACAAAAGGGGGGGGTCAAAATGAGAGTTTTTTCAATTTTAACTTCTATAGAGATTTTGAGCACAACTAAAGCCTGAACCGCTGTACGGAATTACACCAAATTTGGCAGAAAGATAGCTGTTGGTCCAGAAAGAACCCTTTTTTGTGTTTGGTGTAAATCCATTCAGTAGTGTTCGAGATATTAAAGAAAAAACACATCTGTATATATTTGGACGCGAAGGCTCTGTGAACTCTTCCGATCTCGCGTTGAGATTTGATTTGCTGCCAACACTTCAACTTGGAAGTGTTATCAGCTATCTTGTGACTCGGCTTCAGCTGAGTCCCAGAAAAAATGTTTAAAAAAAATGAAAAGGTGGGCAGGGTAAGTATACACTGAGCCCATAGCTCTGATTGTGGAGTTCTAGAAAAATGTTTGCCAAAAATTGTGGTGGATTCATGACTGAATGTAAAAAAACTCAAAAAAACCCAAGTTTGCTTGTTTAGGAAAAAAACCCTGGGTGGGCTGGGTCCCGGGGACATGTCCACATATTTTAAAATTAAAGGAGGGGCACACAGGGCCCCTCTCCATGGATATTTCTATTACCCGGGGACTCCCACCTCCCCGGGTCTTATGTTTGTATTACTGGGAGGCTACACAGACCTCCCCGGGTCCTGGGGACCACCACGTCTGCAAACATTTTCTTTTAAAAATTGTGCGGGGGAGTGCTCGGACTCCTCCGGGTACCGGGGACCACCACCACCACTCCGGGGCTTTAAAATAAAAAATAAGTGGGGGGCTGCATGGACCCCGATGGGGACAATCTCCTCCTGGCTAACTTGATATTAGCTAACTAGAAAGAAATCAGGGGTGACTCATGGACCCCCCCTGTGTCCTGGGGACCACAACCTCCCTGAGGTTAAATTGTTAGTAATGGGGGGTCCTCACAGACCCCCGGGGGCCACCACCTCCCTGGGGCCAAAATAACATTTAAACTGGGAGGAAGGCCACGCGGCCCCTCTTCTGGGCCATATACGGCCCCAGGGACCACCACCTCCCCAAGGCCAGCCCTTGTACTTCAAAGAAGGGGGGACATGCAACCCCCTCCCAGTGCCATATATGGACCTGGGGACCGCCAGGGCCAGCTCCTGCTATATCCTGGGGTGTCCATCTGCAAGACATAGCTGTTTGCTCTGACTTGGTGAGAGCTTTGACAGCTCCCGCAATGTCAGAGCAAACACAAACTCTGCTCTCAGCAAGCAAGAAGGGGAAACTGCTCCCACTTGCTGACAGCAGAGTTTTTGTCTTTTTCACTGCCCATTGTCATGCAGGCAGGGAAACAGATGAAAGGATTACTCTCACAGACAGGGAGCTGCATGTTTAGCAACTATCTGTGAAAGCAATGCTGGCTCCCGCAGGAGGCAGGGAGCTGGCAGGGACCATGGGAGCCATGAGGCTCCCCTTAAGGTCTGCAACAGTGGTGACTGGGTGCCCTGGGTGATCTCCAGGGTACCCACAATGAAGAAGCTGGGCCCAGGATATGGGGTTCCCTTGGCTGAAACGGGCCCAGGGAGGGGGGCCGCGCAGCCCCCCTCCCCATTTCTTTGTAGCCGGGCCCAGGGAGATGGAATCCCGGGGCCAAAATCAGCCCTGGTGGTCAGGCAGCCCCCTCCCACTTTAATGGAAATATTAGACCCCACGGAGGTGGTGGTCCCCAGGGTCTTGGGGGTCCGCACACCCCTGCACAATTTTTAACTTAGCCCCAGGAAGGTAGTGGTCCCCAGTGTGGCCCCCCTCCTTTGGTAAAAATAAAGCCCTGGGAAAGTGGCGGTCCCCAGGGCTCTTGGAGCTGAATGGATGGGGTCTCGGTGGCCCCACTCCTTAATATCAGTATAGCCCCAGGGAGGTGGTGGTTCCTGGGGCTTTTAGGTGGGAAAACAGAGGACAGAAAAACAAGCAGGAAAAACAAAACAGAGGGCAGAAAAACGAGCCGGAAAGGCAAAACTGACGGCAACAAACCAGCAGAGAAGGAAAAACAGATAGCAGACAACAAGCATAAAAGGCAAAACAGAGGGGCAAAAAATTAGCAGGAAAGGTGAAACAGAGGGAAGAAAAACAAGCAGAAAAGGCAAAACAGACCAACTCACAGACCCACACAGAGACTCACGCACCTACTCATAGACCCAATGAGACATTCATATGCCCACTCACAGACCAACTCAGAGACTCATGCACCCACTCACATACCCATTCTGACACTCATGCACCCACTCATGGACCCACTTAGATACTCCTACACCCGCTCAGAGGCTCATGCACCCACTCACAGACCCACTCAGAGACTCATGTATGCACTCATTCCTCCAATCAGAGACTCACAAACTCACATATCTACTCACTCACACACACATAGACTCACTCGGACACTCTCATTCACAGACCCACTCAGACACACACACACCACACATACCAACTCACAGACCCATACAGAGAATTACACATCTATTCACAGACCCACTCAGAGACTCATGTACCCACTTGCTCACATACTCAGATAGTTGTATACTCACTCACAGACCTACTGAGACACTCACTTACCCACATATAGACTCACTTGGACACTCACAGACCCACTCAGACACTCACACACCCACTCACAGATCTACTGAGATACTCATGCACACACTCACAGACCCACTCAAACAGTCAAGCTCCCACTTATAGACCTACTCAGAGACTCATGCTCCAACTCACAAGCCCACTCAGAGACTCACAAAGCCACTCACAGATGTACCCAGACACTCATGGACTCATTGACAGACCCATTCAGACACTTATGCCCCATTCACAGACTAACTCAGATGCTAATGCACACACTCACAGACCCACTCAGACACTTAAGCTCCTACTTACAGACCCACTCAGAGACTCACACACCAACTCACAGGCCCACTCAGAAACTCACACACCCACTCCCAGACCCTTCCCAACACTCAAACACACAGATATAGAGCTACTTACACTCTGACACCTACTCACAGACCTACTCATATACTCATGCACCCACTCACGGACCTATTCACATGCTTATACACCCACTAACAGACCTACTCACACTTTCACACACCTATTCACAGACCCACTCAAAAACTCACAAACCCATTTATCAACCCAGTCAGATACTCATGCATCCACTCAGAGACCCACTCATATACTCACACACCTACTGACAGATCTACTCAGAGACTCCTGCACTCACTCACAGACTCACTCACACACCCATTTATAGACCCGGTCAGACACTCATGCATCCACTCAGAGACCCATTCACATAATCACACACCTGCTGATAGAGCCACTCAGAGACTCATGCACTCACTTACAGACCCATTCAGATATTCAAATAGCCACTAACAGACCTACACAGATGCTGACATACCCAGTGACAAACCCAAAAACACTCTCACTCACCCACTCACAGACAAACTTAGATACTCATGCACCCACTCACTCACCCAGTCAGAGACCCATGCACTCACTCACAGACCCATTCAGGCACTTATGCACCCAAGCAGAAACCCACTCAGACAGTCATGCTTGTACTCACCCACTCTGAGTATCATGCACCTATTCACAGACCCACTCAGACACTCACGTTCCCACTCACGCACCCACTCACAGACCTACTCAGAAACTCACACACCCATCACAGACCTACTTAGACACTCACACACCCATTCACAGACTCACTCAGACACTCCCTCACCCACTCAAAGAATCACTCAAATACTTATGCTCCCACTCACAGACCCCCTCAGACACTTACACACCTATGACAGACCCACTCAAACACTCATGCACCTACTCATAGACCCACACAGACATTGACACACCCAGTGATAGACCCACAGGGACACTCACACATCCACTCACAGATCCATTAGATACCTCATGCACCCATTCACTCACCCAGTCAGAGACTTATGGACTCACTTACGGACCGATTCAGGCACTCATGCACCCAAGCAGAGATCCACAAAATCATGCGTGTACTCATAGACCTACTCTGAGACTCTTACATCCACTCATAGACCCACTCAGACACTAACACACCCACTCACAAACCCACTCAGACATTCATGCACCCATCACAGTCCCACTCAGACACTCACATACCCACCTATAGACTCACTCAGACACTAAAGCCCCCACTCACAGACCTACACAGAGACTCATGCTCCTACTCACAGACCCCCTCAGACACTCATACACCCATCACAGACCCACTCAGATACCCATGCACCCACTCATAGACTCACTCAGACACTCATGCACCCACTCACAGAACTACTCAGAGACTCATGCTACCACTCACAGACTCACACAGACACTGACACATCTACTCACATACCCAGATATTCATGTATACACTCAGAAACCTCCTCAGACATTCATGTATCTACTCATAGACCCACTCAGATACTCATGCACCCATCAGATCCCCACTCAGAGACTCACGTACCCATTCAGATATTCACACACCCACTCACAGACCTATTTAGACACTCACACACCAATTCATAGGCCCACTCGGAGACTCATGCTTCTACTCACAGACCCCCTCAGACACTTATGCACCCATCATAGACTCACTCAGACACTCATGTACCTAATCACAGGCTTACTCAGACACTCACGTACCCACTTACAGACCCACTCAGGGAGTCATGTTCCTACTCACAGACTTACAGACACTCACACACCCACTCACAAACCCACTGGGACATTCATGCATGTACTCAGAGACTCATGTACCCACTCACAGCCCCACTTAGATACTCACACACCCACTCACAGACCCACTCATGCACCCATAAGAACCCCACTCAGAGACTCATACACCCACTCAGATACTCACACACCCACTCAAATACATACTCAGATACTCATGCACCAACTCACAGACCCCCTTAGTGACTCATGTTCCTACTCACAGACCCCCTCAGACACATGCACCCATTGCAGACCTACTCAGACACTCATGCACCCACTCACGGGCTCACTCAGACACTCATGCACCCACTCACAGACCCACACAGAGACTCATATTCTCACTCACAGACTTACACAGACACTCACACACCCATTCACAAACCCACTCCAATATTCATGCATGCACCCAGAGACCTACTCAGATACTCATGCACCTACTCCCAGATCTACTCAAATACTTATGCACCCATCAGAGACCCACTTTGAGACTCATGTACCCACTCACAGCCCTACTCAGACACTCACATACCCATTCACAGACCTACTGAGACACTCACACACTCACTCACTGGCCCACTCAGACACTCATGTTCCCATCATAGATTACTCAGAGACTCTTGCACCCACTGACATACCCACTCAGACACTTACACACCCACTCAGACACTGACACTCCCTCTCACAGACCCACTGAGACACTCACACATCAACTCAGAGCCCCACACAGACAATTACGCATCTATTAACAGACCCACTCAGAGATTCATGCACCCGTTCACTCACCCACTCAGAGAGCTGTGCACTCACTCAAAGACCTACTCAATCACTTACCCACATACACTCACTCAGACACTGATAGTACCACTCACAGACCCACTCAGTCACTCATGTACCCACTCACAGACCTGCTCAAATGAATTAAATGAATGAAAGGGCATTTAGAAAGTGCACAGCTACTCAGAAGGGGTGTCCTGGTGCTGAAAGACTCAATAAGACCTGCTGCTGCCCCACGGGGCGGGAGACCAGTGGTAAGTTCCGGAAAAGCCAAGTTTTGAACATTTTCCTGAGTATGGTTACATTGGACAACTGCCTAAGTGTCAGAGGTAAGAGGTTCCAGGCACATGCACCCTGCACTTGGAAGGAGCGGCCGCCTGTGCGGACGTGGCATATCTTAGGAATGGAAGCCAACTTCAGTGTGGAGGACCTCAAGGTTTTAGCAGGCACATAGAGTGTGACTCTCCTTCAGAGGTACTGCGCTCCGGTTCCCTGCCGTGCCTTAAAGAAGAGAACCAAGGCCTTAAAACAAATTCTCTCTCTTTTACTGGAAGCCAATGTAAGGCCTTCAGGTGAGGAGAAATATGAGTCCTGGGTTGGAGCAGGAGGACCGCCTATGCGGCCGCATTCTGGACCACCTGTAAGCGGTTAAGCAGATATTCGGGAAGGCCTAGGTACAAGACGTTAACATAGTCCAGTCTGCAGACAATCAGAGCCTGGACAATGGTCTTCCTGTGATCAAGAGGCAAGAGGGGGAGGAATTTCCTAAGCATCCGTAAAAGCCCAAAACAGAAGCCAGCAACTGACTGGACCTGCGCTCTCATTGACAGGGCGCTATCCATCTTGATGCCTAAATTTTTGACCGTGCTAACAGCGGAGAGGGGAGGTGACATATCTGATGGCCACCACAGTTTCCACTCATCCACGGGTGGAGAGCCGAAAAAGATGACCTCAGATTTCTCAGGGTTACATTTAAGCTGGTTCAACCTCAGCCATGAAAATACCTTCAAAAGACATAGGTTGATCTTTTCACCTTCGAACTCTTCTCCCTTGTCGCAGGTGAACAGAAGCTGCATGTCATCTGCATAAGAGATAATTTTAGCACCACACACTTCTGCCAGAGGAGCCAGGGAAGACATGTAAAGGTTGAAAAGAGTGGGACTCAGTATCGAGCCCTGAGGAACTCCCACTTTCAGGGTGGGGATGGAAGCAGCGAAAGGGGGAGTCCAAACTTCCTGGCGTCTGTCCTCCAGGCAGGAGGAAAACCACTTCAGAACCGTGCCACCAAGACCACAGTCCTGTAACCTTTTCAGGAGTCTATCATGCGGCATGGTATCAAAAGCTGCAGAGAGGTCCAATAAAATAAGCATGGCTTTCCCCCCTTGGTCGAGCTTCTCCTTGATACACTCAGAGACTTCAAGAAGAGCTGTCTCCGTACTATAATTGGATCTAAAACCCGACTGGCTCTGATGAAGGAGATTATTTTTTTCAGCGTAGTCGGAGATCACTGAGTTGACGTTTTTCTCCAAGGTCTTGGAGAAAAAAGGCAAAAGTGAAATAGGTCTATAATTAGCTGACACCGAGGGGTCAGCTGAGGGCCTTTTTAGCAGCGGGAGAATTTTAGCGCTTTTCCACATGCCAGGCACGTGGCCGGTCGTCAGAGAAGAATTGAGGACTTTGTTCGCAGTAGAGTTGATAGACTTGGTCACAGAAGCCAGCAAATTGGCTGGGCAGAGGTCCGAGGGGGAACCAGACTTCAGGCTTTTTATGATCTACAAGGACACTTCCAGTTGGAGTGGGGGAAACTGTACTAGTGCCATCTATAGTGGCCATAGGAGCTAAAATGTCAGCATGGGTGGAGTCTGCAGGGGGCCCCCTGGCGAAGGAGTCCTGAATGGTCCTGATCTTATCGTGGAAGAAAGATGCAAGTTGGTTAGCCCATTCCAAACAAGGTGGAAGAGCCCTGGCGACAGAAGACGGAGAGGAAAAGGCTTTCATAATTTAAAAAATGTCCTTTCCCTTATTGCAGGATGTCTCAATTTTGGCTGCAAAATTACTTTTTTTAGCTTCCCGGATTTTAGTGTGGTGGGACTTCAAGGCCTGTTTGTATTCAATTTTATCCTCCAAATTTAAATTTGTGCGCCATAACCTTCCCAGGCATTTGCAGGAGCTTTTACTCAGTCTCAGTGCCTCATTAAACCAGGGAGCCGAGAGTCTGGTTATCTTGGGGGAGTAGGTGGGCATAGGGGTGAGCGCATGAGTGCAGTGCTGCACCCAGGTCTCGAGATAGAGAGCATCACTCTCAGGATCACCACATAGTGACGGAATGTGGTTTTCCAGTGCATCACTCAAAGCAGATGGAGTGATCCGATGGAAAGTTCTTTGCGTATTTACCCATTTTGTGACCGGGGACTGGTGACCCCTTGCAGACCTGTAGACATTGAAACCGATAAGGCAGTGGTCTGACCACACTAAAGGAAGGGGCGGATCCACCTCGATCTCAGAATTTGAAAAAATTTGGTCGAGGGTGTGGTCCTTAATGTGTATGGGATGGGAAACATAAGGGGACAGGTTGAAAATGGCAAGGGACTCAGTCAAGGAAATAGCCTCGGGCTCTGTGGGTTTGTCCAAGTGGATATTAAGGTCTCCCAATACCAAGAAGTGATTATACCTGAGAACCAGGGGGGAGATTGCCTCATTGATGGATTTCAAGAAATTGTCGGCTGGACCAGAAGGCATGTATATTAGGACTCCGGCCAAGGATTGGTGTACTGATAGAGCACAATGAAAACCGAGGCATTCTGCACCATCCACTTCCCCAATGGAGATAGTGTTGCAGGAGTATTCCTGTTTAAAAATGATCGCTACACCGCCTCCTTTGTCGACTGGACGATCCCTCCTGAGAATCATGTAACCGGGAGGGATAGCAGTGGCGATGGTAGGATTGGAGGATTAAGTGAGCCAGGTTTCAGTAAGAAACATTAAATCAGGGCATGAATCTTGCAACAGATCAGAGACGTGGAGTTCATGTTTTTGCAGGGAGCGCGTGTTCAGTAGATACGCCTTGCATTTCCCACCCTGATTAACATTTGTGAGGCCCATCCCAACATGGCCCACCTCTGCAGGGCCCCGTAGGTCCCTGCCAGTTAGCTCCCAGTTGCAGTGTATACATTTAGAAATACCTCCCTAGTCATCTACAGCAATGTTGCCTTTGCAACAGGACTTCTTACAGATACTGAGCAGCGTGGCTTTGTCGTAGCTGATGCGCTGCCTGTAATTTGTGACAGAACCGGCAGCATGGCCAGTGCCGGCCTCCTCTGGGATGCTGACGGGTGCGGCAGACCCTTTAAGACACTCATACACCCAGACACAGAGATACTCACACCCTGACACCCACTCACAGACCTATTCCTATACTCATGCTCCTACTCACAGACCCATTCACTTTTGTACTCACCTACTTATAGACCTACTCAGACACTCACACACCAATTTGGATACCCGGTCAGACACTCATGGATTCACTCACAGACCCATTCAGACACTCATGCAGTCACTCAGACAAACAAAGACACAGACACAACCAGTTATAGACACCCACAGATACTCACTCACTCACAGACCCATTTAAATACTCCTGCATCTACTCACAGACCTGTACAGAAACTTATGCATCCATTCACAGGCCCACTCAAATACTCATGCTTCCACTTATAGAGTCAGTCACACTTAGTCATTCACACAGACTCACTCATATACTTATACACTCACACACTCATCTACTCAGAGAGTCATTCATTCTCTCACAGACCCAGTCAGACACACATGTACCCATTGACAGACTCACTCACATATTCATGCATCCACTCTCAGACCCATTGAGACACTCATACACCCACTCACATACCTAGTAAGACACTCATGCTCCTAGCTGAAGACCCACTTGGAGAATCATGCACTCACTCATAGACCCACTCAGATACTCACCCACTCACTGACCCACTCAAACAGTGACTTACATACTCACTGACAAACACAAACATTCACATACCCACTGACAGGCCCACTCAGACACTCATACACACATTCACAGGCCTACACAGAACTCATACACCCACTCATAGACCCACTTAGACACTCACACCCACTCTCAGACCCACACAGATATTCATATACCAACTCACAGACCCATTCAGACATTCACTCACTAACTCACAGACTGACTCAGAGACTCACACACCAACTCACAGACCCAACCAGGCACTCACACACCCCATCAAAGAATCAAACACTTACATACCCACTAAAAGATATATAGGGCCACTCACATACTCACTCACAGACCCACAAAGACACTCACAGACTGAATCAGACACTCACACACCCACTCACAGACCCATACAGGCACTCACACACCCACAAAGACACTTACACAGCCACTCACAGAACAATTGTTTGGATGCATATTTGAGACCAAAGAACATGACATCTCCAACAAACAAATATGCAATTCATTTAAGTAGTGAAGGGAAATTAGCCTTGTTTTAGGGTTCAACACCTGTTTGTACTCTTGTTGACTTCTCTATAGGAAAATTCATGTTATCACATGTTTCAGGATAAAGATGTATGAAAAATAATCACATTGCTGAAATGCACACCAGGTCACTGGAGATATTTCATCCTGGTCCATTACACACCTGTGCTGTAGAATATGTATTACACATTTACACAACCAGTTATCACTTCCTAATTAACCAGTTGAAAGTACTCCAGTTGATTACACATTTTGTGCAAAACTGTAGACTCTTGTTCAATAAGGGAACAGGTAAGATTACATTCTCCTTCAATCACTCACAGAGCTACTGTAGCACCCATTCTGAGACTGTGACATTCACCAAAAGATCCACACAGCTACTCACAGATTCACGTAGCTGCTCATACAGACACTCAAACACCCACTCTCAAACATTACAGCTTATAGTTAGGAATCACATTTTCAAAAAGTCTTAAAAATCTGACATTACAGGGAGGTTAAAGATTAGAAATAAACTTTGAAAAACCTTTGAAATTCAGTAAAAATACAACGGTTACAGGGATGTTATAGTTAGGAAATAGAAAATTAAAGAAATATAGAAATTCTGTTAAAAAACAAAAGGTCACTGGGACATTATAGCTAGGAAATAGAAAAAAACATAGAAATTCTCTGGAAAAAAACAAAGGTTACAGGGAAATTATAGTTAGGCTCAGATTTCACTCGTACAACACCAATGAAATTTAGCAGTTATAGTTACCTGAGCTAACTATACATTTTGCCCCTGCAATGTACTGCTTATGGCCTTATAAATTATATCACTCATGACATGGTCAGTGACATCACTGATGATATCACTGATGACATCTCAAATGCCATCACTGATGACATTGTCTACAAAACCACTTACACCCCACTCAACACCCATGCTACTCTCATATACCTACTCACACACCCACACAACCACTCATATACCCATTCACAGGCCCATACAAGTACTCACACACCCACTCACTCATCCATAGAACCATTCACACACCAATTCACTCACTCAAATAGCCACTCACCCATATAACTACTCACACATCCATTAAAACACCCATAGAGTCACTCAGATGAGCCACGCATTCACCCATACAGCTACTCATATCCTCAATTATTCTCCTATACAGCCACTTACAGAGCCACTCACTCACCCATATACCCAGTCACATTCCCACTCACTCACCAAAACTGACACCAACTCATCCAGTCATACAGACATACAGACACTCACATCCTTCATGCACTCAAACACCAACTCAGACACTGAGTCTCTCACTCATACAGCTACTCATAGACCCACCAGCTCACCCATACAGCCACTCACACAGCTACTCACTCACCCATACAGATACTCACACACTCACTCACTTACTCTTACATATACTAACACATGTACTCAGTCACTGATACAGTCACTGAGAAAAGCACACACTGATTATGCAGCCACTGTCATACTCACTCACACACCTATATAGTCACTAATGTACTCACTTACTTACCATTACACAACTCATGCACTCACTTATCATTCATCCATACAGCTACTCACACACCCACTGACTCACATATACAGTCTTTCACATACCCACTGACTCATTCATACACCACTGACACACCCACTCACTAAGCCACACTGCTACTGACACAGTCATTCACTCACCCATAAAGTCACTTACACAGCCACCCCATCACCCATACAGCCATGGACACACCCACTCACTCATCCATACAGAGACTCACACAGCCTCTCACTCACCCATGCAGCCACTCAGACACTCAGTTTCTCACCCATACAGTCACTCAGACAGCCACCCAGTCACCCATACAGCCACTCACATATCCACTAATCCACACATACAGCCACTCACATAGCCACTCACTCACACATAGAGCCACTCATATACCCACTCACTAACCAAAATGGCTACTCACACAGCCACTCATTCACACATACAGCCACTCACAAAGCCACTCACTTACCCATACAGCCGCTCACACACCCACTCACATACCCATAGAGGCGCACACACACCCACTCACACATGGCTGCACATAGTCACACAGCTACTCACATAATCTAAACTACAAAATGGAATCACTCATTAGTAGAACACAAAATATACTAATTTAGCACTTGTGGTACCTTAGTATATATGTTTAACACTCAAAACCTTTAGAAAACACTTACAATCAATGGATGATGTCATCAGTGTTGTCATGAGTGATGCCATTTGAGATGTCATCAGTGACATCTCTGACCATGTCATGAGTGATGTAATGTTTGAGATCATAATCAGAGCATTGCGGGGGTAATTTATAGTTAGCTCCGGTAACTGTAACTACTGAATCTAAAGGGTTTTGTACAAGTAAAATCTGAGCCTAACTATAACGTCAGTGTAACCTCACTGAAAAAAACAAAGTTTACAGGGATGTTATACTTAGGGTCAGATTTCATTTGAGATTCAGCAGTTATAATTACCTGAGATAACTATTAGTTACACCCCTGCAATCCACTGCTTACGATCTCACATATTACAACACTCATGACATGGTCAGTGCCATCACTGATGATATCATCCAGTGATTGTAAGTGTTTTTTAAAGGTTTTGAGTGCTAAAATATATACTAAGGTACCACAAATGCTAATATATATATATATATATATATATATATATATATATATATATATATATTCCAAATAAGATATTTTCTTTTCCAAAAATAATCGTCCAGCACTCCCAGGCGGGTTCAATTGCTCAGTTCTTTATTTGAACTACAAAAACAACATCTACACGTTTCAGCAGTCTCAGCTGCCTTGCTCATATATATATATATAATCTACTGGCGGGCGCCAGTAGATAGTTATAGTTAGGACCTAGTTTCCATAGGAAAAGCATTTTTTCTTTTCCCAATAACGTTGGCGCCGGTTGACGAATCTTCGTGACATTTTCAAAACTTGTGGCCCGCTCTGGTCAGCTCCTATCCTGAAAGTTTTGGGGTGATTCGCCAAGCGGGGGCAGAGAAATAATGGGGGTCCCAAAACGTGTTTTCTCCATGTTATTTTCCATAGAAAACTTTAGACACGGCTACAGCCCGAACTGCTGAACGGAATTAGACCAAATTTGGCAAAAAGGTAGCCCTTGGTTCAGAAAGAGCCCTTTTTGCTAAATGGTGTAAATCCGTTCAGTAGTTCCTGAGAAATTGAAAAAAAAGAGGTCGGAAAATGAATTTCCCATAGGAAACTTTAGACACGGCTACAGCTCGAACTGCTGAACGGAATTACACCAAATTTGGCAAAAAAGTAGTGCTTGGCTCAGAAAGCGCCCGTTTTTTTAAATGGTGTAAATCCGTTCAGTAGTTGCTGAAAAAATCAAAAAATAAAACTTTCAATATTTAGAGGCACGGAGGATCCGCGCACCCTCCCGACTACGAGCTTTATTCTAATTGGCTGTCAACACTCCAAACCAGGAAGTGTTGGCAGCCATCTTGTGACTCGGTAGAACCGAGTCACAAGAAAAGAGAAAAACAAACGTGAAAAACAAGAAAAGGGGGCAGGGTAGAAACACCCTGACCCCCTAGGCCTGCTCAGGGGGTCCCACAAGGACCCCCAGGGCCCAAAAAATCATTTTTTAAAAAAAAAAATCAGCCGAATTCTCGCTGGGTGCGCGAATCCGGCCGAGAAAATTTAAAAAAAAACGAAGCGCGGGCTCCCACGCTTCGTTGTATTGAAGCCCCCGGGTGGGCTAGGTCCTGGGGGCACTGAAAAAATGTGTGGGGGGGCCCCAATCCCCCCACACTGCCCTGGGGACTGCCACCTCCCCGGGGCTTGATTTATGAGTTGCGGGGGGCTCGCAGCCCCCCGCAGCCCCAGGGACTGCCACTCCCCGGGGCTAATTTTTAAATGTGTGGGGGGCCTCCAAGACCCCCCCAAGCCCCGGGGACCGCCACCCCCCATGGCTTTCATTAATTATTTGCGGGAGGCACAAGGCCCCCGCAGCCCCAGGGACCGCCACCCCCCGGGGCTTGTTTTAAAAAAAAAAAAAACCTGTGTGTGGGGGCTCGAGCCCCCCACACGCCCCGGGGACCGCCACCTCCCCGGGGCACTAAAATGCAAATTTGGGGGTCCGTTACGGACCCCCGAGTACCGGGGACCACCACCTCCCCGGGGCTTTGTAATTGAAGGGAGGGGGGCCGCGCGGCCCCCCTCCTGGAGCCCGTGATGGCCCTGGGGAGCGCCACCCCCCAGGGCCGGCTCCTGCAGTGTCCCGGGGTGCCCACCCCCGGGACACTGCTGTTTGCTATGGCAGGACGGGAGCCTTGCGGCTCCCGCCCTGTCATAGGAAACTTGCTTTGGATTTTGGAAGCGAGAGCAGGGAAACCTGCTCTCGCTTCCAAAATGCAAAGCAGATTGCTTTTCCACACGGGGAGCTGCATGTCAGCAGCTCCCCATGTGGTAAAGCAATGCCGGCTCCTGCAGGACGCAGGGAGCCGGCGGGACCGTGGGGGCATTAGGGCTCCCCCACGGTCCCCAACAGACAGGCCAGGACCCGGGGGATCGGTTCCCCGGGGCTAGAAGTGGCCCGGGAGGGGGGCCACGTGGCCCCCTCCCCCATAATAATGAAATTTTAAAAAAAAAACACGCAAAGGCCGGCCCGGGGGATGGGGTCCCCGGGGCCATAAATGGCCTGAGGAGGGGGGCCACGCAGCCCCCCTCCAAATATATTTTAAAAAAAATAAACACTGGCCATGCCCCGGGGGATGGGGTCCCCGGGGCCGAATATGGCCTTGGGAGGGTTGCCACGCTGCCCCCTTCCATTTTTGAAAAAATAGGGGTCAGGCCCTGGGGGATGGGGTCCCCACGGCCCATAAAATAGGAAAGGAAGGGGGGCCACACAGCCCCCCTTCTAAAAAAAATAATAATACAAAAAAAAGACGGCATTGCGGCGAGGCCACGCCCCCTCCCAGCAACACTCTGCAAACGCGGTATAAAAAACAAACAAACAATGCGGCTGACCAGGGTTTAGCACATCAATTCCCCAGTATAAATGTGTTAAGTAAGAGCCTGTGCAACTGCTTCCAGAGTGTACCGCACTTCCACTCCACTGGTAACCAGAAAATCGTTTTTATAAGGTAAGAAGGAAGGTGCACCAGATCAAAGTCCATACGCTCCAAGTGTATCCAAAAAATATATCTTTATTGTAATTGCAGATTAAAAGTTGAACATCAGCCAACGCGTTTCGTTCCAATCCTGGAACTTCATCAGGGCTCCAGCAGATAAATCAAATCTTATGAAAAGCTTCTGTACTTTAGTTTCAATATATCCAGAATCAAACAATCAGAGAGAGTAACCCAAGTCCGGCTCCTCAATATTGATGTCAAGTCAAATACAAAAACCTTTTTTGAAAACCCGGGAAATAGGAATCTTTGTCCTGCCTTGACCAGGTATTGGCCGCCACATTGGCCACCCGCAATATGGGACATTAGACCTTTGTATTTGACTTGACATCAATATTGAGGAGCCGGATCTGGTGCACATTCCTTCTTATTTTATAAAAACGACACTCTGCAAACGCGCCCTGTGGCGCGTTTTAAGTTGGGAAATGAATTCCCCTTCAACACTGCGGGTCCCTGGGGGCCAACTAGCCCACCAGGTACCTCCAGTAAGTGCCACAGGGCTGCGTTGCAGAGAGGTGGTCCAGGCCACGCCCCTTTTTACACCTCTCTGCAACGCAGCTCTGTGGCGCTTACTGGAGGTACCTGGTGGGCTAGTTGGACCCCAGGGACCCTCAGGATTCAAGGGGTCTTTATCCCCCAACTTAAAACGCGCCATGGGGCGCGTTTGCACAGTGGTGAAGGGAGGGGGCGGGGCCTGAGGTGACGTGTGCAAACACGCCCTGTGGCGCGTTTAAAGTATGGGAATTAATTCCTCTTCAATCCTGAGGGTCCCTGGGGGCCAACTAGCCCACCAGGTACCTCCAGTAAGCGCCACAGGGCTGTGTTGCAGAGAGGTGGTCCAGGCCATGCCCCTTTTTACACCTCTCTGCAACGCAGCTCTGTGGTGCTTACTGGAGGTACCTGGTGGGCTAGTTGGACCCCAGGGACCCTCAGGATTCAAGGGGACTTAATCCCCCAACTTACAACGTGCCAGGGGCGCGTTTGCAGAGTGGTGGAGAAAGGGGGCATGGCCTTTGTCTACCTCTCACCAATCCGCACTGCGTGGGGCTTACTGGAGGTAAAAGGTAGGCTAGTTGGCCCCTAAAGGACCCCCAGCAGTGAAGGGGACTTCAATCCCCATCCAAGAGCGTGCCAGGGAGCGCATTTGTAGAGTGGTGGGCAAAGTGGGCGTGGCCTGGTATGAGTACTTACCAATGCTGCTGTGTGGGACTGACTGGAGGTAATAGTTTGGGAAGTTGGCCCCCCAAGGATGTCCTCGGGGCCAACTACCCCTCTTGTTACCTCCAGTAAGTCCCACACAGTGGGATTGCTAAGACGTCTTCGGAGGCCATGGCCCCCTTTCTCTACCACTCTGCAAACGTGCCTCGTGGCAGACTACGGGATGGGGGTGAAGTCCAATTTAGTCCTGAGGGAGCTTGGGGGCCAAGAATCCCTCCTGGTACCTCCTGTAAGTCCTATGCAGCGGAATTCCTGAGCGTTGGTTGGACGCCCAGCACCCTTTCTCCACCACTCTGCAAACGCGACTACTAGTTAAAGTAGCATATTTCTGCACCTCTGACTTAGAGGTAATTTTAATCCCCCTGCCCTATTATGTACTAGGGCCTTACAGAGGAGGTCATGCTAATCACAGGGGTACCCCAACGCATAGTGTTCCCTAGTGTATGTAGGTGTTTTCAATGTATTCTAAGTGTCTTTTAGCATAGCACTGGCTCTAGGCCTGGTTAGTCAGAGTCAATTACCACCAGTACCCGTCTGAAAAAGTTGTGGGCACAGGATGATTTTGCAACAAGGCCTCTTTCTGCTCCTCTGTTGTTTCTTTCTGCACATGTCTTGCTTCTTCCTGCACTTTTCTTCATCTTTGTGGACTTCTGTTGCTTCTTTCTGCATTTCTTTTGCTTCTTTCTGTGCGTTTTTTCTTCTTTCTTCACATGTCCTACCTCTGTAGGCATAGTTAGAAACTAGCATTTAAAAAACCTTAGAAATTCACTTAAAAACCATAGGTTTCAGGCACGTTATAGTTATAAATTAGCATTTAAAAACCTTTGAAATTCACTTAAAAAAACCATAGGTTTCAGGCACGTTATAATTAGAAATTAGCATTTAAAAAACCTTTGAAATTCACTGAAAAAAGAGTCGTGGAAAGCAAGATGGCGGCAGCAGCGTAGTACGCCACGGTAGCTCCCCTTCCCCAGCCCTGAGTATGCCCCTAGACTAACCCTCTACAGAAAGACACAGCTCACCTCTTGCTCGCAGCGGCTGCCGTCGCGGGCCTGGGTCCGGCGGATGGACCGCATTTCTCGAGCGGCCGCGGAGCTCCAGCTGGGCATCAGGACGCCTGACGAAGCAGCGGGTGGAATTCCCAGGCGAGGGAGGACAGAGGCGGAGGCGGGGCCGGGCTGTGAGCCGTTTGCTACTGCAAGCTGGAGGCTTAACTCTTTGGCTGCCAGACCTCTGTCACTTCACGTTACCTGGAAGTTCTGGCTGGAATCTGCTTTAGTATTTGGCCGCAAACTATTGGAGAGGTTGGAGAGGGCTCAAAGAACAGTGCTTGGCTCTAGACGCACAGAGGAACCTGAAAATATTCCCCCGAAGTCCTCGAGAGCTGGAAAAGAAGCGGTGGGAAGAAATCCTGTGCAACCCCAGGGCTCTAAACCGGAGCCCTCACGTAGCCAGGTTGTTAAGCCTAACGAGCCGCATAGTCTAAAGAAACAAGCAGATAGTTTAGGAGTGCGAAAACGGAAGGCCCCGATCGAACGCCCACAAACTGGGGGACGGAAAACAACTGCTCCAAAGTTGATGGAAGAAGGAGGGACAACCCCGGATGGGGATGATTTCGCCCCAAATTCTGCACCGCCCCAACCAACTATTACGAGCTTCTTCAAAACGAAGGAAGATATACAAAATTTATGTACTCCTGGCTACATGGAGAACACGGACCTAGAATCTCAGGCTCAGCCTCTTAGTGACCTTCGAGGTGATTCCTCATGGGAGGGCTTGACGATACAGCCCGGAGCTTTGGAAGAAGATGGGATCAGTACATCAAGCGTGATGGCGCAGGATCACAGTGTGAACGGCTCTCGTACTATATCTGACCCTTCATCTGACATATCTGTCACTATACAAGAAGATGCTTCTGCGGGTCCAGCACATATCAGAACCTTAGATGTTTCAGCGGCAGACAACATCATATCGGATAACACAGACAAGTTTTTTTCACTTGCTGAGGAATCAATATCAGGTCTCTCTGACTCCGACCAAATTGAAAGCATCTTGTCCTCGGATTCTAGCACTCTTGAGGCACCAGAGACTGCCCTAAAACGCCAAAAACAACGAAGGAGTTCTAAGGGACACAAGGGGTCCGCTGAGATGCAAAACAACCAGGGAAGGCGGATCACCAGCACCGGTCTAAAATGGGACTACTCTCATACAAGGATTACTGGTCCTACAGAATTGGCGCTGGGTCAGGTTGCAGGTCCCTCGAAGGAGCAACATAAAGAGACAGCTGATATGAACTCTGCGCTAAGTATGATTCTTGAATCAATTAAAGAACATCGTGCAGAGACCAGGGCGGATGGCAAGAAAGCTAGACAAGCTACAAAGAAGCTGGAAGGCGCAGTTCGGAAAGTCGGCAAAGCCTGCGCAGAGATTGGGGAACGGATGAACGGCATTGAAGAAAGAACCGAAGCTGTTGAAAGAGAACTGTCAGTGGTAAGGGAAGGATCTACATCCCATGAAGCTCAATTAAAAGATGCAATGTGGAAGCTTGAAGATATGGAGAACCGCCAGAGGAGGAACAACCTCCGCTTTCTTGGGATCAAGGAAGGACTTGAGAGGGAGGACATTCGTGCTTTTATGTTGGACTTACTTAAGGAAGCTTTCCCAGAGCTAGGGGGCTGGGATTGGGACCGAGAAATTCAGCGGGTACACCTGTTCCCAGCTGTCCTCCGTAGATCCTCTGGCAGAGACTCTAACCAGCCGAGGGCTATTTTAGTTTTTTTGGGTAATTACCTGCTCAGACAGGCCATTTTTGAAAAAGCTCGTCCCGAAGCTAGAAGACAGTACAAGGACACTTCCTTCTTTGTTCGCCCCAATTTCTGCCACATCACGGTGGAACGTAGATGGCGGCTGAGACAAATTATCAAACCTTACCAAGATGCAGGCTTTGAGGCATTCTTGCTGGCTCCGGCTAGATTGAAGACTATTGTTAGAGGGTCCTTTAAGTTTTTTACCTCTGAAATTCAGGCAAAAGAGTACCTGGAACAAGTCAGTGGGAAATAAGCACTAGATGAGAACTAGATTGGGCCTTCTCTTTTTCTAAGGGGCCTCAGGGACGACTTTTGGTTTAAAGAGCAGAGGGGTGCACGGGGGCCTGGGGGGGGGTTGTGGTGTTCTTGCTACCTCCATCACTCGGACCCTATGGGTCCGGCTGCTTTCAAAGGGAGGGCAGGGAGGGGGGTGGGTGGAGGGGAAGGTTGGGGTGGGGGCGGTGGGTGGCAAGGGGGGGCACAGGTTAAAATGGTGAAGGGTGAACAACAGCTGAAGTGTATCTTTATGGATTTTTGTGTTTTTCTGGAAGGTATCAAAGACCAGGGACTATTCTTGATGGATGTCAGGATTAGCGGATCGGACAGGCAATGTAATATTTTTGATAAAGAAATGAGGTGTTACAGCTTGGAATTTCTTTTTAAAAAAGGTATAAGGGCTAAAATACGAATCGCCACTATAAATATCTGTGGGCTCAACGACAGTGCTAAAAGGAGAAGGCTTCAGGAAGATCTCAAAGTCCTCAAGGCCGATCTATATTGCCTTCAGGAAACTCACATTGCACGGAAATATTGTGATCTATATAAATCCTTAGGGATGAAGGTCCTAGCATATACTTCACAAGATGTTAGGACCAAGGGGGTCGCTATCCTTGCGAAAAATAGCTCTTTTACCCTGGGAAAAAGATGGTGGACAAGCTTGGCAGATGGGTTATAATGGAATGCAAGAATGGGGCAGATTCTTTTACATTGTGTTCAGTATATGCTCCAGTGACAGATGATCCGGGTTTATTGCATTATCTAGCTATCGAACTACCTTCCTGACCGGCACCATATGTGGTTTGTGGAGATTTAAACATCAACGGCTCCAGAGGAACCCCAGGTGATACAGGAGTATCTAGTAAAGGGCATAAAACGCATTCTATGAGGGCTTATAATAATTTATTAAAAGACATGGGCTTGGTAGATGCATGGGCTAAACTAAAACCTGATGACCCTGGCTATACTTATTACTCGGCCCCCCATAGTAAGTTTGCTTGGCTTGATTATTTCTTAGTCTCCCCATCTCTCTTGCGGAAGGCTAGGGTGGAGCTCTTTCCCAGAGTAATGTCAGACCACAACCCAATTGTCCTGGAGATACTATGTAGAGGGATTCGAAAGGAGCGCACAGGCTGGACATTTGAGAGGGCACTCTTATCAGACAATGAATATGTTGAACATATGAGGTGCTGGATCAGAGAGTTTTTTGAGAACAATATCGGTAGTGCCCCTCCGGGGATGATGTGGGATGCGTTCAAGGCAGCAACAAGAGGGGAGACACTGCAATATAGCCTGACCAAGCAGAAAAAAAGGGCTGCCCAGATTAAATTATTTTATCAGAAACTTGCCGGTCTGGAAACAGAACTGATACGCAAGGTGGCTAAGGGAGAAGATCTTTCCGCAACTCTGAATTCTATCACGGTTATCAAAGCCTGTATGTCCGACTTCAATGTGGAAAAGACAGCAGGGCTGTACTTGGCCAAACGGCAAGTCTGCTATGAATTCAGTGAGAATGTCGGTCATTTATTGGCAGTAAGGACTAGGCAACAGGCCGCGTCCGGACACATCGAACGGGTTAAGAATATGAGGGGGATGGTAGTTACAGACCCGGGGGATATCAGAGAGGCCTTTAGGGAGTTTTATGACGATTTATACAGTACCTCTCCCTCTGCTACTCTTCCGGAAGACGTCGCATCGGAATTTCTACCGAGTGGAAAGATATCCCAAGAGGAGGATATACAACTGGGGCGGGCTATCTCTCAGGAGGAGCTACATTGCGCAATCCAAGCCCTACCTGCGGGTAAGGCTACGGGCACTGACTGCATCCCTATAGAGTTTTATAAGGTCTTTTTTAGAGAGACTTGTCCGGCTTTGCTTGGTTTATTCAAGGAGATCAGGGGGGGAGCTCTACCACCTGGCTCTTGGGGCACAGCCAACATTGTGATTTTCTTAAAGAAGGGTAAAGATCCTATTAGTTTGGCCTCATACAGGCCCATTACGCTGCTTAATAGTGATGCCAAACTATATTCAAAGATTTTAGCCACCAGGCTGAATTCCGTGATGCATCAATTAATTTCAGTTTTGCAGCATGGTTTTATACAGGGAAGGGGGACTGAAGACCACGTTAGAAGGGTAATTTCACTCTTCGATGCTACTGAAGTCCTTGCCAAGCCTATGGGGGCTGCCTTCTTGGACGCCGAGAAGGCGTTTGATCGTGTGGCATGGGACTATTTATGGAAGGTCTTGGAGTCCAACGGCCTGGGAGGTTCATTTATTAATGCATTACGGGTCTTGTACATAAATCCCATTGCATAACTAAGAATAATGGGGGAGGAAACAGAGGCCTTTTCAATGAGCAGGGGGACCAGGCAGGGCTGCCCGTCCTCCCCATTGCTGTTCGCATTATATATAGACCCCTTTCTTAGATGGGTGGAAGCCTCGCCACACATCATTCCGGTAAGCTCACACGGCTGGCATACTAAGCTCCTGGCGTATGCCGACGATGTGGCTATAATTACTTCTGACCCCGATGGAGCAATGCGAGCCGTAGAAAGCATAGCGGAAGATTTCGGGATCTATTCAGGCTTCTCGCTAAACAGAGCTAAGACTCAGATCCTGATAAATAGATTTGCCACAGCTTCGGATATTCGTATTGTTGAGAAAGCGGTTTATTTAGGGGTCCGTATTACAGCTAAGGTTGAGGATATTGTAGAGTTAAATATGACTCCCATATTGGGGAAAATTAAAAATGACCTTCAGCGTTGGGACAACCTGAAGTTGTCAATAATGGGGAGGTGTAATATTATCAAAATGATTTTCCTCTCAAAGTTGTTGTACATCTTCCACACAATCCCTCTGGAGATACACAATTTTTGGTTTTGCTTAATTGAGAGGGAGGTAGCGAGATTTATCTGGTCGTATGGCAGAACAAGGAGAGCTAATGCATTTCTATCCCTCCCCAGGGAGAGAGGGAGCTGGGGGCTCCCACATTTTAAGCTATATTATTTGTGTGCAGCTCTGCAATATTATGGGCCTCTTTTGGAGTCAAGGCCAGGGAGAGAGAAGATCCTAGCTATGTCCCCTCAATATTTGAAATTTTGATTAATACTCGGGCTAATGGCTGCTTATTAAAATGTTATGAAGCCAGCTATTTAAAAAAAACCCGCTTTAAGGTTTTAATCGCTGCCTTTAGTAACTGGGCTGGTATAAGGAAAAAAGCAGGAGTGGGCAGGTTTAATAGGTATACCCCACTTATCGGGAATGATCAGCTCCCAATTGTCCTACAAGATGAGTGTTTGGTAAGATGGGGCAGGAATGGTTTTTTCAGGATTGCGGATTTTTTAGAAGGTGATCACATAGCTTCCTTCGATATAATTCGGGAAAGGTTTAGTATAGGATCTCGAGACTTTTTAAAATATCTGCAGCTAAGGGATTTCCTTCTGAAAAAAGCGGGCGGGGCTGCAGGCTTCGGGCAGGTGGCATTAATCGAATTGCTGACTCGCAGATCGGGGTCCTCAATCTCACAACTTTATAGCTGCCTGTTGGAGGGGCTGCCAGATGATCTAGACAAGCACAGGCAAAGATGGCAGGATAAATTGGGGGTTTTGGACTCCCGCTTCCTTAAGTCAGTTGAATTGGGGAACTCTGTACTGTGTGCAGGTAATTTGAAATCACAACATTTCAAGACTCTGTTTGATCTATATATCACGCCTGCGAAGATCGCGAAATGGGGAGGTGTGGAAGGAACTCACTATTTTAGGTGTAAGGCATATGCTGTGGATATAATACACATCTTCTCTACCTGCCCAGGCATTCAGTCACTCGGACAAGAAATATCGGGCTTTTTGCAGTTTGTTTTAAAAGAGGAGGTTCCTTTGACACCACTTCTGATGTTATTGGGGGTAGACGAAACAATAGGGAAAAAGGGAGAAGAGCTGATTTTTATTGCAATAGCAGTTTTAAGACTCTGTGTCGCCTCTGCCTGGTTAAGCCCGCAACCTCCTACTTTTCAACAGTGGAAAAGCCGTTTTTTGCATATTTATAATTTAGAAAAAGCACTTTACGAGTGTAGAGGGAGAAAGGGCAGGATAAAAGGGAAAAGATCTGGGGCCCGTTCACAGATTGGATCACTCCATTTATCCAGGAAGAATGAAATGTATGGCTATGAAATTTTTTGCCGGTGTGGTTGCCTTTTATCCTTTTTATTGTATATAGCTCTGTCTCAAACGTAATGTCTTAGCTCTTTAAAACTATTTATTGCCTGTATTTAGATTCTATGCTGCTTTGGGCTTTTTGTTATGGTCTTGCTGATAATGGCCTTTATTAGCTATTTATAGACTCATATTTATTGTACTATAAACATTGTGATTTTATTCTTCAGCTGTATTTTCTTCATGATGAAATCAACAACAAAAATATTTTTAAAAAAGAAATTCACTGAAAAAACCATAGTTTTCAGGCATGTTATAGTTAGAAATTAACATTTAATAAACCTTTGAAATTCACTGAAAAAACCATAGGTTTCAGGCACGTTATAGTTAGAAATTAGCATTTAAAAAACCTTAGTAATTCACTGAAAAAAACATAGGTTTCAGGGGCGTTATAGTTAGTTGGACATTTCACTCGTACAAAACCATAGAAATTCCCCCGTTATAGTTAGTTCAGCTAACTATAACTCGCGCCCCGCAATGCACTGCTGGGCCTGTTTGCACACATGTTACCTGAAGCCCCGCCCCTCCCTTCACCACTGTGCAAACGCGCCCGTGGCGCGTTTTAAGTTGGGGATTAAGTCCCCTTGAATCCTGAGGGTCCCCGGAGTCCAACTAGCCCACCATATACCTCCAAAAAGCGCCACAGAGCTGCGTTGCAGAGAGGTGTAAAAGGGGTGTGGCCTCTCTACACGTCTCTGCAACGCAGCCCCCTGGCGCATATTGGAGGTTCCTGGTGGGCTAGTTGGCCCCCAGGGACCCCCAGTATTCAAGGGGAATTCGTTCCCCCTCTGCAAACGGTCGCCAGTAGATAGTTATAGTTAGGACCTATTTTCCATAGGATATTCACAACATTCTATTTCCAATAACTTTGGCGCCGGTCGATGAATCTTTGCGAAATTTTCAAAACTTATGGCCCGCTCTGGTCCGCTCCTATCCTGAAAGTCTCGGGGTGATTCGTCAAGTGGGGGCAGAGAAAAAAGTGGGGTCCCAAAACGTGTTTTCCCCATGCAATTTTCGATAGGAACCTTTAGTCGCAGCTACAGCCCGAACTGCTGAACGGAATTACACCAAATTTGGCAAAAAGGTAGCCCTTGGTTCAGAGTCGTGCCTTTTGGTTAAATGGTGTAAATCTGTTCAGTAGTTCCTGAGAAAATCAAAAGTAAAATCACATATATATCTGGGCGGAGCCTAACCACACATGTCATTGTGAGATCTGATTGGCTGTCAGCACTTCATCCTGGAATTGCAGGCAGCCATCTTGGGACCAATATACATGATAGTACCCCATTGAAATGCATTGTAGTGAATCAAAGATTTTGAGGGTTACCAAAAGGAGAACTATAAAGGGTGATAACAGACTTTAGTTACATTAGAATTCATTTGTTGATGGCACCATACTAATTTCAGGAATTGTGGTGTGTTCTAAGGTGATTTTACCCTGTGAAAAACCTTCTGCTGGGATATCATGAATCATGTTTGAGAGAAAACTATTTTCACATGCTTGTCCCATAGAGTTTTGGAAGGTGCTCCAGAAGCTAAAATGAGAGCATATTTTCTGTAAATTCACATTATCTTTCTCAGTCATGTGAGAATGAAGTCTGACATTCTCAGTAAAACATGTACATCCAACAAGGGCAGAGACTGTCAGTTGATTCCTTTATGTTCTACTGCAGCTTCCCAGAGTGTTCTAAAGAACAACTAGAGTGCTAACAGCCTTACTTATGATACAATTATGGCACACCTGAAGCCATCTTGATTGGAATAAACTGGTAACTCTTAAAACATTTAATTTAAAAAGGAACAACATGAGGGGGTTCATTTTGTCATAGAAATTATGGTTAGTGCTGTAGAAAGAAAAATTAGGACATGTTTTAAGTGAGATCTCAACTATCTTCCTGTTATATTTAAACAGGAGCAGCCTGCCAGTTGATTCCTTTGTGTTCTACTGCAGCTTCCCAGAGTGTTCCAAAGAACAACTAGAGAGCTAACAGCCTTACTTATGACAAAAGTATGGCACATCTGAAGCCATCTTGATTGGAATAAACTGGTAACACTTAAAACATTTAATTTAAAAAGGAACAAAATGATGGGGTTCATTTCGTCATAGAAATTATGGTTAGTGCTGTAGAAAGAAAAATTAGGACATGTTTCAAGTGTGATCTCAAATATCTTCCTGTTATATTTCAACAGGAGCAGCCTGTCAGTTGATGCCTTTGTGTTCTACTGCAGCTTCCCAGAGTGTTCTAAAGAACAACTAGAGAGCTAACAGTCTTACTTATGACAAAATTATGGCACACCTGAAGCCATCTTGATTGGAATAAACTGGTAACACTTAAAACATTTAATTTAAAAAGGAACAAAATGAGGGGGTTCATTTTGCCATAGAAATGAACAACATGCCCAGCACGACCCCCTACACTACACAAGCACCACTGCACTACCCTAAACCCTAAAACACTACCCCCAGCACGACCCCCTTCACTACCTAAACACAACGGCACTACCCTAAACCCTAAAACACTACCTCCAGCACGACCCCTACACTACACAAACACCACTGCACTAACATAAACCCTAAAACACTACCCCCAGCACGACCCCCTACACTACCTAAACACCACTGCACTACCCTAAACCATAAAACACTACCCCCAGCACGACCCCCTACACTACCCAAACACCACTGCCATACCCTAAACCCTAAAACACTACCCCCAGCATGAACCCCCACACTACCCAAACACCACTGCACCACCTTAAACCCTAAAACACTACCCCCAGCACTACACCTCACACTACACAAACACCACTGCACTACCCTAAACCCTAAAACACTACCCCAGCACTACCCCCTACACTACCCAAACACCACTGCACTAACATAAACCCTAAAACACTACCCCCAGCACAACCCCCTACACTACACAAACACCACTGCACTAACCTAAACCCTAAAACACTACCCCCAGCACGACTCCCTACACTACCCAAATACCACTGCACTACCCTAAACCCTAAATCTACCCCCTACACTACCCAAACACCACTGCACTACCCTAAACAATAAAACACTACCCCCAGCATGACCCCCTACACTACACAAACACCACTGCACTACCCTAAACCCTAAAACACTACCACTAGCATGACCCCCTACACTACTCAAACACCACTGCACTACCCTAAACCCTAAAACACTACCCCAGCACAACCCCCTACACCACCCAAACACCACTGCACTACCCTAAATCCAAAAACACTACCCCCAGCATGACCCCCTACACTACCCAAACACCACTTCATGACCCTAAACCCTAAAACACGACCCCCTACACTACACAAACATCACTGCACTACCCTAAACCCTAAAACACTAGAACCCAGCACGACCCCCTACAGTACACCAACATCACTGCACTACCCTAAACCCTAAAACACTACCCCCTACACTACACAAACACCACTGCACTACTGTAAACCCAAAACACTATCCCAGCACTACCCCCTATACTACCCAAACACCACTGCACTTCCCTAAACCCTAAAACACTACCCCAACATGACCCCCTATAGTACACAAACACCACTGCACTACCCTAAACCCTAAAACACTACGCCCAGCACGACCCCCTACACTACCCAAACACCACTGCACTACCCTAAACCCTAAAACACTACCCCCAGCACGACTCCCTACACTACACAAACACCACTGGACTACCCTAAACCCTAAAACACTACCCCCAGCATGACTCCCTACACTACCCAAACACCACTGCACTACACTAAACCCTAAATCTACCCCCAGCATGAACTCCCACACTACACAAACACCACTGCACTACCCTAACCCCTAAAATACTACCCCCAGCATGACCCCCATACACTACCCAAACACCACTGCACTACCCTATACCCTAAAACACGACCCCCTACACTACACAAACATGACTGCATTACCCTAAACCCTAAAACACTACCCACAGCATGACCCCCTACACTACACAAACACCACTGCACTACCCTAAACCCTAAAACACTACCCCCTACAGTACACAAACACCACTGCACTACCATAAACCCTAAAACACTACCCCCAGCATGACCCCCTATACTACACAAACACCACTGCACTACCCTAAACCCCCTACACTATACAAACACCACTGCACTACTCTAAACCCTAAAACACTACCCCCAGCACGACCCCCTCACAACACAAACACCACTACACTGCACTACCCTAAACCCTAAATCTACCCCCAGCACGACCCCCTACACTACCCAAACACCACTGCCATACCCTAAACCCTAAAACACTACCCCCAGTATGAACCCCTACACTACCCAAACACCACTGCACTACCCTAAACCCTAAAACACTACCCCCAGCACTAACCCCTACACTACACAAACACCACTGCACTACCCAAAACCCTAAAACACTACCCCAGCACTACCCCCTACACTACCCAAACACCACTGCACTAACATAAACCCTAAAACACTACCCCAGCACAACCCCTACACTACACAAACACCACTGCACTACCCTAAACCCTAAAACACTACCCCAGCATGACTCTCTACACTACCCAAACACCACTGCACTACCCTAAACCCTAAATCTACCCCCAGCACGATCCCCTACACTACCCAACCACTGCACTACCCTAAACCATAAAACACTACCCCCAGCATGACCCCCTACACTACACAAACACCACTGCACTACCCTAAACCCTAAAACACTACAACCAGCATGACCCCCTACACTACTCAAACACCACTGCACTACCCTAAACCCTAAAACACTAACCCAGCACGACCCCCTACACTACCCATACACCACTGCACTACCCTAAACGCTAAAACACTACCCCCAGCACGACCCCCTACACTACTGCACTACCCTAAACCCTAAAACACTACCCCCAGCACGACCCCCTACTCTACCCAAACACCACTGCACTACCATAAACCCTAAAACACTACCCCCAGCACGACCCCCTACACCACCCAAACACCACTGCACTACCCTAAACCCTAGAAAAGAAACCCCCACCCCATGCCCAATCCCCCTTACCTCTCACTCCTTGTGGTTCCTCTGTCCTCGTGGTTCCTGCTTCACATCGTCTCTGAGGGGCGGTGCACGTCATTGTGATGAAACGGAACAGCCTCTGTTTCCTTACAACGACGTGGATCATCTACATGTTTTTTAGAACGCATGGTCATTTACCATACATACCTTTACAACAAAATTTGTTGTAAAGGCATGCGTGGTAAATGACCATGCGTTCCAAATAAATGCATAGTAATGACTTTGCGATGTACAACGCATGCGTGGTAATGCATGCGTTGTAATGGTATCGCAAAGTAAAAAAGTCGTTGTAATGGCTGCTTACCGATCGAAGCTGGCCCCTGTTCTTCAGTGAGACGTTTATTTGATTAATTAGGAGGAAGGAATGTGTTTTTTTTACCGAAAAGTGCATTCCCGGCTGTTGTATTGTTAAAGTGTCCGCGTGGCCTGGTTTCACTTCCGGTGAGAGAGTGAAAGAGTCTGTTTGGATCTAAAGGAGTTCTGTTGTTGGACGGGGCCGGCGCGAAACGTCATCAGAAAACATAGCTAATGGAAAGCGTCCTCCCTGAAGTGTGGAGCAGTGCCATGAGAGGTCAACGAGTGTGCGTCCCACCGCAGTATGACCGTACCGCGTGACCCATGTGCCGCCTCCAGGGTACGGGAGGCAGAAGCGGCATCGCAGGTCCTCTTGAAGACCATTGTAGCACTAATTCTACATTTTGGTACTAGGGCATTTTAACTTCGTTGTTCCTGCCAGATACAAAGAGAAGATCCTGTGTTATTCAGTGCCCTCGTTACCTTTTTTGTGGGTTGTGGTGCTTGTCACTTCGCTGCCCCGCCGGTGCACACGACTGGGCACCCCACGTCGTGTGCCATCCGCAGGGCCTCTGCCCTCTGATCACTGGTTTTGGTTTCTGGAGTGGCAACATAAACAGTTGCTCCCAAAGGACTATCCTGAACACTTAGGTGAATATCCCCTGTACCAGCATTCCACGGACATTCTTTCCTAGCTCTCCCACGTCAACGAGGACGTCATAAAAGCACGGCTCCGCTCGCGACACCGTATGATGTCATCGGAGCCATAAGAGGACCTCGTCGGCGTGCTGACGTCAGTTCCACCTATTTTTTCCGTGCCACTGAGGCAAACAGGCGGACCGAGACATTTTCACATGTATACATAGTATAATAAATATATATATATTCACTGAAAAAACCATAGGTTTCAGGCGCGTTATAGTTAGAAATTAGCATTTAAAAACCTTAGAAATTCACTGAAAAACCATAGGTTTCAGGGGCCTTATAGTTAGTTGGACATTTCACTCGTACAAAACCATAGAAATTCCCCCGTTATAGTTAGTTCAGCTAACTATATGTATATATATTATATTATATATATATATTTAGAGAGAGAGAGAGATAGACATATTGATATATATATCTATATGTATATATATATATATATATATATGTATATATATATATATATATTATCTACTGGCGGTCGCCAGTAGATAGTTATAGTTAGGGCCTATTTTCCATAGGAAATTCACAACATTCTATTTGAAATAACTTTGGCGCCGGTTGACAAATCATCGCGAAATTCTCAAAACTCGTGGGGCGCTCTGGTCCGCTCCTATCCTGAAAGTTTCGGGGTGATTCGGCAAGCGGGGGCCGAGAAAAAAGGGGGGTCCCAAAACATGTTTTCTCCATGTTAATTCCCATAGGAAATTTTAGACACGGCTACAGCCCGAACTGCCGAACGGAATTACATCAAATTTGGCAAAAAGGTAGCGCTTGGTTCAGAAAGCGACATTTTTTTAAATGGTGTAAATCCGTTCAGTAGTTGCGGAGAAATTCAAAAAATAAGAGTCAAAAATCAATTTCCCATAGGAAACTTTAGACACGGCTACAGCTCGAACTGCTGAACGGAATTACACCAAATTTGGCAAAGAGGTAGTTCTTGGTTCAGAAAGAACCCTTTTGTTAAATGGTGTAAATTCGCTCAGTAGTTGCTGAGAAAATCAAAAGTAAAACCACATATATATCTATGGCCGCGGAGGATCCGCGCACCCTCCCGATCACGAGCTGTATGCTAATTGGCTGTCAACACTCCAAACCAGGAAGTGTTGGCAGCCATCTTGTTCCTCGGTAGAACCGAGGCACAGAAACAAGTGCGCAAAACGCAAAAAGGGGGCAGGGTAGAAACACCCTGAACCCCTAGGCCTGCTTAGGGGGTCCCACAAGGACCCCCAGGGCCAAAAAAAGCATTTTTTTAAAAAAAGAAAATCGGCGGGATGCGTGCAGGGTGCGCGGATCCCGCCGTAAAAACATGCCCCACACGCTCCGGGGACCGCCACCTCCCCGGGGCACTAAGAATTGGAATGTGGGGGTCCGTTTCGGACCCCCGAGCCCCGGGGGCCACCACCTCCCCGGGGCTGTGCACGTGTTGGGAGGTGGGCCGCGCGGCCCCCCTCCTGGAGCCAGTGATGGCCCTGGGGACCGCCACCCCCCAGGGCTGGCTCCTGCAGTGTCCCGGGGTGCTCACCCCCGGGACACTGTAGTTTGCTATGGCAGGGCGGGAGCCTCGCGGCTCCCGCCCTGTCATTCAAACTGCTTTGGTTTTTGGAAGAGAGAGCAGGAAACCTGCTCTCTCTTCCAAAAACCAAAGACGATTGCTTTTCCACACGGGGAGCTGCATGTCAGCAGCTCCCCATGTGGAAAAGCAGTGCCGGCTCCCGCAGGACGCGGGGAGCCGGCGGGACCGTGGGGGAATTGGGAAACCCCCACGGTCCCCAATGGAGAGGGCCAGCCCCGGGGGATGGGGTCCCCGGGGCTACAAGTGGACCGGGAGGGGGGCCACGCGGCTCCCTTCCGCAAAATTTTTAAAAAAGGCCGGCCCCGGTGGATGGGGTTCCCGGGGCCATAAGTGGCCTGAGGAAGGTGGCAACGCAGACCCCCTCCAAAACATTTTTTTTTTAAAAAGAAGGCCATGCCCCAGGGGATGGGGTCCCCAGGGCCGATTAAGGCCTCGGGAGGGGGGCCACGCGGCCCCCTTCAACATTATTATTATTATTTTTTTAAATATTAGGGGGCAGGCCCTGGGGGATGGGGTCCCCAGGGCCAATAAATTAGAAAAAGAAGGGGGGGCCACACAGCCCCCCTTCGTAAATATTTTTTTTTTTTAAAAACACAGGCATCGCGCCGGAGGCCACGCCCCCTCCTTGGCAGCACTCTGCAAACGCGCCCCCTGACGCGTTTGCAGATGGGGAATGAATTCCCCTTGAATACTGGGGGTCCCTGGGGGCCAACTAGCTCACCAGGAACCTCCAGTATGCGCCAGGGGGCTGCGTTGCAGAAAGGTGTTCTGAGGCCATGCCCCTTTTTACACCTCTCTGCAACGCAGCTCTGTGGTGCTTAATGGAGGTAGCTGGTGGGCTAGTTGCACCCCAGGGACCCTCAGGATTCAAGGGGACTTAATTCCCCAACTTAAAACGCGCCACGGGGCGCGTTTGCACAGTTGTGAAGGGAGGGGGCGGGGCCTGAGGGGACATGTGTGCAAACACGCCCTGTGGCGCGTTTTAAGTTGGGGATTAATTCCCCTTGAATCCTGAGGGACCCTGGGGGCCAACTAGCCCATTAGGTACCTCCATTGCGCGCCACAGGGTTGCGTTGCAGAGAGGTGGTCCAGGCCATGCCCCTTTTTACACCTATGTGCAACGCAGCTCTGTGGCGCTTACTGGAGGTACCTAGTGGGCTAGTTGGACCCCAGGGACCCTTAGGATTCAAGGGGACTTTATCCCCGAACTTAAAACGGCCAGAGGGTGTGTTTGCACACATGTAACCTCAGGCCCCCCCCTCCCTACACCAGTGTGCAAACGTGCCCCATGGCACGTTTTAAGAGGTAGTTTTAATCCCCTGCCCTATTATGTACTAGGGAGTTACAGAGGAGGTCATGCTAATCACAGGGGTACCTCAACGCATAGTGTTCCCTAGTGTATGTAGGTGTTTTAACTGTATTCTAAGTGTCTTTTACCATAGCACTGGCTCTAGGCCTGGTTAGTCAGAGTCAGTTACCACCAGTACACATCTGGAAAAGGTGTGGGCACAGGATTATTTTGCAACAAGGCCTCTTTCTGCTCCTCTGTTGGTTCTTTCTGCACATGTCTTGCTTCTTCCTGGATTTTTCTTTGTCTTTGTGCACTTCTGTTTCTTTCAACATTTCTTTTGCTTCTTTCTGTGCGTTTTTTCTTCTTTCTTCACATGTCCTACTTCTGTAGGCATAGTTACAAACTCGGTAGAACCGAGGCACAGAAACAAGTGCATTTGAAAAACCTTTGAAATTCACTGAAAAAACCATAGGTTTCAGGCACGTTATAGTTAGAAATTAGCATTTACAAAACCTTTGAAATTCACTGAAAAAACCATAGGTTTCAGGCACGTTATAGGTAGAAATTAGCATTTAAAAACCTTAGAAATTCACTGAAAAAAACCATAGGTTTTAGGGAAAGTTATAGTTAGTTGGACATTGCACTCGTACAAAACCCGTGAAATTCCACCGTTATAGTTAGTTCAGCTAACTATAACTCGCGCCCCCGCAAAGCACTGCTGATGACGTCGCATATTACATCGCTCATGACATGGTCAGTGACATCACTGATGACATCACTGATGACATCTCAAATGACATCACTGATGACATCACTGATGACATCATCCACGTGAAAATCTGATGCACCTCCTCACACTCTATTATAACTTTTGATACACCCACTGTAAAATACAGACTACCATTTTCGAAACCATCGACACACCAATACCAGTTACTACATGCGCACTCACTGATTCCTAGGTCTACACACACATCCACTCATTCACCCATACAATCACTCATACATGCAGTCACTCATCAATACAACACTATCATATGCACTCATATACCTATACAGACACTCACACACCGCCACTCATCCATGGAGTTACTCACACACCTAGTCAGTCATGCAAATAATCAATCACACTCCCATTTACTCACCTATACAGATACTAACGCATACTTACTCTCTTATATAATCACTGATACAAGTACACACTCATCCATACAGCCACTCTCACAATCACTGACTCTCACGTATAGTCATTTATACTCCAGCTCTCACATACACTGCCTTTTCCCTATATAGTTACTTGGACATGTACCTCTGAGACATCCATTCACTCACCAACACACCCATACACACACTCACCCACTCATACAGCTGTTTTCACATGTACTCTTGAACCCATGCACCCAGTGAATCAACCACTCACACATCTATGCACAGAGTCACACACCTCACACCCACACACACACACACTCAGTCTCTCATACAAATTCTCAAGCAACCAATGAATAACCGATATACACACTCATGTAGCTACTCACCAACCCATGCATTCAGTAAGACACATTTAATCACTCACTTATACAGTCAGTCACGCACCTACTAAATCATCCATCCAGACACTTATACACCCACTCATTCTGCAATACACTTTGGCATATATATAAAACATATTTAAACATTACAGAAACACACAGTGACTGGATGATTTCATCAGTGATGTCATCAGTGATGTCACTGACCATGTCATGAGTGATATAATATTTGACGTCATCAGCAGTGCATTGCGGGGGCGCGAGTTATAGTTAGCTGAACTAACTATAACGGTGGAATTTCACGGGTTTTGTACGAGTGCAATGTCCAACTAACTATAACTTACCCTAAAACCTATGGTTTTTTCAGTGAATTTCTAAGGTTTTTTAAATGCTAATTTCTAACTATAACGTGCCTGAAACCTATGGTTTTTTCAGTAAATATATATATATATATATTCATTGGAAAAAATAAAGGCTACAGGGACATTATGGTTAGGCTCAGGTTTCACTCATACAAAACCAGTGAATTCAGCAGTTATACTTAGCTGAGCTAACTATAACTTGCGCCCCCTGCAATGCACTGTTATGACCTCACATATTACATCACTCATGACATGGTCAGTGACATCACTCATGCCATCTCAAATGACATCACTGATGACATCACTAATGACATCATCCAGTGCTGTGAGTGTTTTAAAAAGTTTATGAGTGTTAAATATATATACCAAGGTATATTGGTGAATCAGTGGGTGAATGAATGCCTGTATGGATGATTCAGTGGGTACGTGACTGACTGTATAAGTGAGTGATGAGGTGTCTCAGTGAATGTATGGGTGAGTGAATGGTTGTGTGAATGTCTGTATCAGTCTGTCAGTTGGTGTCTAAGTGGATGTATGGGTGTATGAGTGGGTACGCGAGTGGCAGTATTAGTGAGTGATCGGTTGTCTGACCACCTGTATGGTTGTCTGAGTGTCTGTGTGGGTTGGTGAGGGGTGTGTGACTGCTTGTATAGATGAGTGAATTGGTAACTCAATGGCTGTATAGGTTAGTGAGGGGCTGTATGGGAATATGAGTGTGTGTATTGTTATGTGGGTGAGTAAGTGGATAGGTCAGTGGTATATAGGTGAGTAACTGGATATGTGAAACGCAGTATAGGTGAGTGATGGGGTATATGAGTGACTGTATGGGTGAGTGAGAGAATATGGAAGTGGCAGTATGGGTGAGTGTGTGTTTAGGTCAGTGACTGTATAGGTGAGTATGTGTGTGCCAATATCTCTATGAGTAAGTGAGTGGGTGTGTGCATCTGCTTGGGTGTGTAAATGGCTGTGTGATTGACTGCATGGGTGAGTGACTAGGTGTGTGAGCAGCTCTATGGGTGACTGACTCAGTGTGTGGGTGGTTGTGTGGGTGGCTGTATGGTATATGAATAGATTTGCCAATGGCTGTATTAGCGACTGAGTGGCTGTATGAGTGGCTGTATGGGTGAGCCAGTACATGTGTGTGTAGATCTATGAACCAGTGAGTGGGTGTGTAAGTACTGGTATGGGCCTGTGAATAGTTGAGTGGGAGTGGGTTTATGAAAGATTCTATGGGGATGTGAGTGGGTGCGTCAGTGAATCTGTGGATGATGCATCAGTGATATCATCAGTAATGTCATTTGAGATGTCATTAGTGATGTCATCAGTGATGTCACTGACCATGTCATGAGTGATGTAGTCATAAGCTGTGCATTACTGGGGGCACAAGTTATTGTTAGCTCAGCTAACTATAACTGCTGAATTTCACTATTTTTGTACGAGTGAAATGTGAGCCTAACTATAACATGCCTGCAACCTTTGGTTTTTTCAATGAATTTCTAAGTTATCTTTAATTCCATTTCTGAACCATAATGTCCTTGTAACCTTTGTTTTTTTCAGTGAATTTCAAAGGTGTTTTAAATGCTAATTCCTAACTATAACATCTCTGTAACGTTTGGTTTTTTCAGTGGATTTCTATTGTTTATAAGTGGTTGTTGCATTTGCAGAGTGGTGGAGAAAGTGGGCTGGACCTCTGACCAGCTCTAAGGAATCCAACTGGGTAGGACTTACAGGAGGTACCAGGAGGGCTTCTTGGCCCCAAAGGTCCCTCAGAAGTAAAGTGGACTTCATCCCGAACCAGTAGTGCACCAGGAGGCGTATTTGTAGAGTGGTAGAGAAAGGGGGCATGGCCTTCAAAGACCTCTTAGCAATCCCTCTGTGTGGGACTTACTGGAGGTAGCAGGAGGGGTAGTTAGGCTCAGATTTCACTCGTACAAAACCAGTGAAATTCAGCAGCTATAGTTAGCTGAACTAACTATAACTCACAGCCCGCAATGCACTACTTATGACCTCACATATTACATCACTCATTGTAGGAGAGTAGGATCTGCCTCTTATGGTTACCCCCACTTTTTGCTGATGTATCACTGTTTTTCGACTTTAGTCTGGCTGGGTCTCTGCTATCCAGGACCCCAGCCTAGCTGCTTCCTCTCTAAATTGATTCTATGTACCTTAAGTACACTTCAGATTGGATTCTGGGGTGCCCTTATAAGTCCCTAGTATATGGTATACTATGTACCCAGGGCATAGGTACCCCAGAGGCTACCAGGGGCTGAAGCATGTATTGTGCCACCCCTGGAAGGCCCTCCAAAATGACACCACAGGACTGCTACAGCAGCCTGAGTAAGGTGGTGCATGCACCCCTTTCAGAGATATAGGTTCACTGTATCTCACCTATCACTGCACATAGAAACCTATCAGTCACCCCTATGGCAGGCCTTCTCAATCCTGAAGGCAGGGTGCTTGGTTTTATGTGAGAAGGTGCCCATGCATGAGCAGAGCCCCTCTGCAGCCTTTGGAATCTCCTCTCCGGGGTTGTCTGTGGTGCAGCCTGACCATATACTCTTAAGTGAATTATATCTAAACGGTAAATGCTAACTTTGGGATGGCTGCACGGAAACATGTCGTGTTTGGTGTCAAACACCTTGGAATCATACCCCCACACCAGTAACTGGTGTGGGAGTATGATCCCTCCCTTCTAGAGGGAGAGACATGACAGCACCGGTATACCCGGTAGAAACTTTACAGAGCCTGGCATCACAAAATGGATGCTGCAGCCACAGACACGAGTCTGGCCTCCTGCTGCTGACCGAAACTCCGGCAGGGGAGGCCTGGACAATAGGTTTCCTGTCATAGGGAGGTGTTACCACCTCCCAGACAGGCCTTAGTGGATTGGGGCTGGGTGGGTGCACTCCAAGAGTGCTTTGAAGTCCTGCACTGGGGGCACATTTGGTGTCCTCGTGCATACCCCAGTTCAAACCGGTTGCAGGGGCTGCCAGCCCCTGCTCTGGCGCAAAACTGGACAAAGGAAATGGGTGTAGCCACCCCTCTTTCCACACCCTCCGATAGGTGGGTCCACAGAGTTAGTCCATCCCCTTTCTTAGTTATAAGTAAGGAACCCCTGGCAACAGGACTTTAGATATCCCTGGACGAAACTCTGCAACTGAATCCTGGAACTTCGACGCTCTACTCAAGACTAGAGGACTGAAAAAATCTCCCTTGGGGTCAAGGAGTAACTCCCCTGCTTGGCAGGCACCAACAAAGCATTTGCTGGTCTGCATCTCCGAAGCTCCCGCTAGACTCCGAAGTAATTGCAGCCCAGGAAGAGGATGTCTAGACTTCTCAGAGGCCGACCCGAGTCCCCAGCAAAGCTGAGACCCGCAGCCCTCACGAGTGACGTGGAACCGGAACTCCTGGACACCGTGCACATTTGCCAAGGCTTGTTGTGTTCAATCCGGACACCAATGCTGCAGCACTCGACATCCTTTGTGGGACAGCTCAAATCCAGCTCCTGGTTGTCGTCGACGCTTCCTGGTCCTCGTGGCTGAAGAGTCAAGCTTCACCTCTTTCACCTGAAGCACCCAACATCGGTGGGCATTCGACTATCGTGCCCCTGGTCACTGGCAAGTGACCCAGACTCTGTCCCCTCTGCTTTCAGGTTCTTCTCATCTCCGATCCAGGCTTGGATCTCCTCGGACACTTCGCATCTTCCCGGCAGCAGAACTTCCTTACAGGCTGCCATTGAAATCGACGACGGGACCCGACACCATTCGACACCTATGCACCCGGATTCCCTGGGTGAGGTAACTCGAGTACTCCGATGCTCCCGTGGGTGTTGACCCTAGAACTGTCTAAGTCCAAGAGGGTTTGGTCCTAGTCCATTTCTAAGTGTCCTTAAACTCTAAAACTCAAACCGCGACTTTCCCATATACGATAACGGAGCTCGCGGCTGTGTTCACACACTGCACACAGCCCCCGTGGGTCCCCTGTGTCACTACCTTGGGTGGTTCCTTGGGGTCCCAGCAATTCTACAGGCTCTAGGCCTTGTGTCTACTTAATTCGTGGTTCTTATACCACTTTCTTAATATGGTTTGGTACGCCCCTAGGGCTAATCGTATATTGTGGTACTTTACTGTGCTATTTGACTTGTAACTTGTGTACTTTGACCTCTAGCCTCATAAAGAGACTATTGGGTAGTGTTTAGTAATAAATACATATATTTTATATATATACCTGGTGTGGTTCTCCTCTCATTTGGTCATTCACTGAGATTATAACTGGTAAAACAAACAGCTTAACACTCCTTCAAGACTTAGCCTGAAGGCTGCTCTCCATAGCTACCACTAGGATAGCTTTCAATAAAGGTTGTCTTTAAACCTATCATCAATAAAGGTCGTTTGGACTGGTGCAAGGTGGCCACTATAACTAGTGGACAGCATATACCAGGCCAACTTCTCACATTGGTGTGCAGCGGTTGGATTCAAGCTTGCCTTGTTTTACCAGATAATCTCAAGTGTGTGACTAACTGAAAACCACTAAAGGTACCTCAGGTACATATAAATTCAAGCTTAGAAATACAGTAAGTTCTACTGAACTTAGAGTTGTGTGTCAAGGGCTTAGCACACCCTTTCTACAACTCAAGAAAGTTTAGTAGGCCACACTAGAGTAGGTAGTGCATACACCACACCTCACTAGTGATGTCTTCAAGGCCAGGAACCAGTGGGTCCCTGCCAGAAGCCAATGGGCTTCTACCATCCAAGTATGACAACCTCCCATTCTTGGAATTGAGAGCATTGTGCAGTACTAGGAAGCTGAAGACAGGCAAAAGTACCAACACCCAACGCCTCATAGAGGTGCTTCTGTTGGATGATCTCAGAAGACCCACAGGGTCTGAAGGGGTAGGCAGAGAGGGTGGGGCAGAAGATGAGGAAGGGACCAGGGGTGAAGAAACCCAGGATCTGACCTCTAAAACTGGCCAGGAAGATGACAATGATCTTGCCCTGGAAAATCCAGCTCCTCCTGAAGATGAGGAGGAGGACCAGAATGGCCTCCCCTTTGTCCCACCAGGAAGAGTTGTGAGTGTGCCTAGAAGGTCAAGATCTCCTTCTCAGGAGTCTAACCATTCTGACACCTCAGTAGGGACCTCTGTTTCCTCTCATAGGAGGGAATCCTCTCATGAAAGGAAAGAGAGACTGCTCAAGTATGGAGAAGCTCAGCTTAGGATCAGAAGAGAGCAGTTGGCTATAGACAGGGAGTCCCTAGAGCTTCATAGACAAAGAAGAAAGTTGGGACTAGAGTCCCATGGTGGCAGCAACTTCCCTAGTAGTAGGGAAAGGTCTTATGACCATAGAAACCTGAGCAAGATTGTCCCTCCCTACCAGAGTGGGGATGACATCCACAAATGGATTACTGCACTGGAAAGGGCCTGTAAAGTTCAGAGGGTCCCCCAGGAGCAGTGGGCAGTAATCTTGTGGCTCTCCTTTGCAGACAAAGGTAGAAACAAGCTCCTCACTGTTAGAGAAGAGGATGCTGATGATTACCATGTCCTGAAGAGTGAACTGATAGATGGGTTTGGCCTAACCACTGAGCAATACAGGTTAAAGTTCAGAGATACCCAAAAGGCACAGACACAGGACTGGGTGGACTTTGTAGATTGTGCTACTAAGGTTCTGGAAGGCTGGTTACTTGGCAGTAAGGTGTGTGACTTCAAAGGATTGTACAATTTAATCATGAGGGAGCAGATTCTTAATAACTGTCAGAATCAGTTGCTACATCAGTACCTGGTTGACTCTGATCTGACCTCTTCCCAAGAATTGGAAAAGAAGGCAGACAAATGGGTCGGAACCAGGGTGAAGCAGAAGATACAGAACCAAGGTGGTGACCAGAAGAAGCAAGATTCCCAAAACTCTGACAAGGGTGGGGAAAAGGGTAAAGACCAGAAGTCTTCTCAAGGTCCCCAAAAATCTGCATCTGGTGGGGAATCCCAATCTACCAAAGGAAAAGGCCAGAAGAAACCATGGTGCAAAATCTGTAAGCAGAAAACTCACTGGACCAGTGACTGCACCAAGTCCAAAGACTCTAATCCAGCCACCATTGCCCCTAAGGCAACTGTTCCCCCTAGTCCAGCTACAAGTGGTGGTAGAAGAACTCAGAATAAGGGTTTAGTAGGGTTGACCCTGGGTACTGAGATGGGCTCTGGCCTAGTCAGAGTGCCAACTCAGGCTGTCCTAGTCTGTGATGGGGGCATGGATATGTCCCCCTTTGTGAGTCCCAATAATTTGGGCAAATACAGACAACAGCCTTTAATTAATGGAAGAGAGGCTTTGGCATTCAGGGACACAGGAGCAAGTGTCACCATGGTGACAAAAGATCTTGTGGATCCTGGGCAGATTATACTTGGGGAAATGTACCAAGTGACCAATGCTAGCAAAGTCAGAACAGACCATTCTCTGGCAGTTGTTAACTTCTCCTGGGGAGGGGTAACTGGCCTTAAGAAGGTTGTGGTGAGTGCAGACCTACCAGTCGAATACTTGCTTGGCAATGATCTTGAAACCTCAGTTTGGGCAGAGGTGGAGCTCAGGACACATGCAGAAATGCTAGGGATCCCTGCACATGTCTTTGCTGTGACCAGGTCACAGGCCAAAATGTCAAAAGCTGAACAGGCCCTGGATTCTGGAACAATGGACCAGATGCCTCCCAAGAGGAGGAACAGTAGGGTTAAGGCAGTGCCTTCCCCCTTGGCTCAGGAAGCAGATCAGTCTTTTGAGAAAGATGATCTCAGGCCTGAAGAAGGAACTGTCCCAGAGGAGCTTGAACCTGATCAGGTTGAGTTCTTGGGGACAGGGGGCCCTTCCAGGGCAGATCTGAGCCAGGAGCAGCTGAACTGCTCCTCTCTTGAACCCCTCAGACAGCAAGCTGCTGCTGAGGCTGCTGGGAATGCTAGTGGCACCCATAAGATATATTGGGATGATGGACTCCTGTACTCAGAGAGTAGAGACCCCAAGCCTGGAGCAGCCAGGAGGTTGGTTATACCTCTGAAGTTCAGGGGCTTCCTATTGACACTAGCCCATGAAATTCCCTTAGCAGGTCACCTGGGCCAGAACAAGACTTGGGACAGAATTGTCCCTCACTTTCACTGGCCCCACATGTCTGAAGACACCAAGGAGTTTTGTCACTCCTGTGTAACCTGCCAAGCCAGTGGGAAGGCAGGTGGCACCACAAAGGCCCCCCTGATACCACTACCTGTGGTGGGGGTTCCCTTTGAGAGGGTGGGGATTGACATAGTTGGTCCCATGGATCCCCAAACAGCATCTGGGCACAGATTTATCCTGGTGGTGGTGGACCATTCCACCAGGTGCCCAGAAGCCATTCCCCTTAGGACCACTACAGCACTTGTGGTGGCAAGGGCCCTCCTGGGAATTTTCTCAAGAGTGGGCTTTCCTAAGGAGGTAGTATCTGACAGAGATGCAAACTTTATGTCCAGTTACTTGACTGCAATGTG